>CM038002.1:9648903-10848903 GCA_021234005.1 Nephelium lappaceum
AAAAATTATTTAAATAATATATATTCAATATAAAAAAAAAAAAAAAAGAAATATCATTCATTGAGGGTCCATGACTATTGTGGGCCCCTCTCTCTCTCTCCGCATAGAGATGAGAGGGAAGCCACCTTATCTTATTTAACCCATTCATTATTTATAGGAATAATCTCAAAACAGGGTATGTAGTTTGTAAAGATATCATGTTTATCACTAATAGTTTATATTTTATTCAAAATTCCATCTAATATTAATAAAATACTCAAAATATCTTCTTAAGGTATGTGAAATGACGATGATACCTTAATGGTGATAGATTCTGTTAGATTGATTTGATTACATTTGACTCCAAGGGTATAAACGAAATGTGATGAAAATTTAATTAAAATAATATTAATTAAAAGATAAAAAATCAGAAATTAAATTAAAAACTTGTCTTTTAAAATTTTCTTTTTAAAAAATATATATTTGAATATTATTATTTTTTATTTTTATATTTTTATATATATTTGATTCTTTATTTTTTTATTTTTTATATTATTTTTGATTTTGATTTTTAATATTTTTATATTTAATATATATTTTAATATTTTAATATTTTATGTTTAATATTATTTATTTTAGTTCTTTAGTTTTTATATTTTCATATTCTATATTATTTAAATCAAGTGTAAATTGATATTTTTAACTTTTTTTTTTAATGTTTTAATTAAAAATTTGACAATTGGGAGGGGGGGGGGGAAGATTTTGGATAAAATTAAAATCATGGATGGTAAAAAAGACATTTTTGTAAACTACATATTGTTTTTTAGAATTATCCCTTATTTATATAAATATAAAATGTTTATATTTTAAAAACAATTATATTATTTTAAATTTTTTCGTGATTCTCTCTTGAAAGTAAATATTCCTCTGCTGCCTTATTTTATATACCTAATTCTTACATTTTTCTTTGTTTTTTTTTACTGCAATGGGGTTAAACAAAATCAAATGAGGATGGAGAGCCGAGAGAAATAGGGAGACGGTTGTTGGAATGGGGAAATTCACCCTCAAATACCCACATCCCCAATTCCTTTAAATGGAGATTTGAGGGATGGGGGAATGGTAAAGGAATAGATGTATCCTCTAAAATGAACCAATGACATCCTTAACTCCAAGATAGCTATTCTACAATGATTATACGTCAACAATATGCCAATATCTAAGTCGTGGTTAGCTGGCTTGGATACAATGAACGTTGTTGGAAAATTCAAGGAAGGCTTTAAAATAATTTCTGGTTCTCAAATGGATCTAATATTATTATTTTATTCTGTAAACTCATTTTGATCAAAACTAGAAACTTCTCATCTTATTTTCGCAGAAGAGAAATTACATTTACTTGACAATGGAGAGTAATTACTTTTACGTCATGAATTAACACAGTGGAAGTATACATAATCAAGAGGAGCCAAGTCTTCCTCATCCATGTGACCATAAACTGAGTCCAATAATGAGGTGTATATTTATAAAGACTTCATGTACGTAGTCAGCGAACTTGGCTATATGTGGACGGCGATTTCCATATTACATTGACCTTGACTTGGATCTTCATTTTTCAAACCAAATTCAGGGTTATATGGGCCACGATATATCAACATAATCACCTTCAACTTGTTCTCTATTCAATGAAACAGACCTTGACCTGGCTTGGAACCCTTAATAAAAAAAACTAGCAAGAATAACAATAATTAATGAAAACAACTATATTTTTAATTTATTAAAGAAACTATATTTTTAATTATATAAATTCAAAAATTAGGGAAATTGACATGACTTGAATCGACCTCCTGTGACTATAGAGACTTCCTATTAAACCAATATAATTCCATCCAATACATTAGTTGTTCTGGGGCTACATTATTACATTACTCTTTGATAAGGAGATTTATTTATTTTATTTTATTTTTGAAATAATAAGGATAATCAATATATTTTTGGTTTTGTACTGGTATGCGTTTAAATATGAACTAGATTATTTTAGGAAGAAAAAAAAAAAAAAAACTAGATTGATAGCCGTAGACCCTCTTTGCTTTTCACCTAGAAAGGGAAAAACATTTTGTGATATATTCAACTACTTTTAACTTAAATGCTGGTCCAAAAATGAATTTTGTAGTCTTTTCATATTCATGAATTAAGAAAATTTTGGTACGCTACAATATTATTGTCAGTATACTCAACTACCACATTGACGCTGTCTGTCTCTTTTAGCACGGTAGATGGTACAAGCCAATAAATGTATAGTCATTCATTGTGCTTAATCTTTTTTTTTCATTGAAGATATAAAATTGTGCTCTTAATTAAGCTTTATTAAAATTATCAATTTTTACACAATTTTAACAGCCAACAAAAATTATCGTACGCAGTGAGGAATATTTTTTTGTATAGTACCATATGTTCTCACCTAAGAGATTCATACATTCACCGTGAGGAACATTTCATACCAAATAATAACTCCTTTACAATCTACATTGAGAGCAAATTTACGTCTGAGGACAACTATTTGCGTACACAAACTGAAATATTTCCTTGTTTGTAAGTGCTTGGGAAGTTGGGATGTTCTCAAAATTGTTAGGTGTCTTATGATATTGGCCCAATGCATCAATCTCCATGTAGCTGACTCTGCGTCAACATTCAACATTCCATCAAGTCCAACTCCGTCCCATGTTTAAATGGGCTTATGATAAACTGTTCACATCCTAACGTGAGTAAACAGAGGCACCCTTTTGAGGATACATAAATAGTGGTTTTACTCTTAGTACCTCTAATTTTAAAGTATAGGACGAACCAATAAATTCATCTATTACGTTTAAATTAAATAGGAGAGATAATTTATTTTAGGTGAGAGAATACAATGAATGAATTTAATTGGTTCGTCCTAACTTTTTAAAATTATGAGGTACTGATAGTAAAAACATATATATATATAAACACATCTCCTGTGATGAGTTTTCTTCTTTAATTATGAAAGTGGATAATTTTTTTCGATATTATGAAAGTAGATTTTTAAGTCACACGTAATGTTTAATTTTCATAGTTTGCATACAAATCTATAACCACTAATATCGGTATATTTTTATATATAAAGGGATTACTCGTCAAGTTGCTGCATGTAAAAGATGAATCTTCTCTAAATTCAAGAGATGAACAAACAAAATTCATAAGTTCTATTATAATTTGTAAGCTTTTGCGTTGAAGCTATCATTGGAAGAATGAATATTTCACCATAGATTATCAGTTTGTAAAGCTCTGCAAACAACACGTGGTTAAAAGTAACCATCGGGCAGCCTCCATGGGCTCCATCCATGAGAGGAGCCGCTCGTTTCATGGATGGAGCGGTTCATTCATGATGGGAGAGGCTCCTATCACGGATCGACATCTATGACATGAGTAGCAAGAAGATGAACAATCGAGCCCCATTTTCAACCCATTTCTAGCCCTTGTACACAACATTTCATGCACATCCAAAACCCAAAATCCAACACAAATCTTTCAACAAAAACTCAAAAAACTAAAATCCAAATGAGAAAATGGTTTTTTTTTTTTTTAGTTTTTGTTTTTTATGCGAACAACGATGGAGAACGATGAGGAAGAGGTCAATGGTGTGGCAGTGTCACAGTTTACTCCTTTCATAATGAAGGCAAATGTAATTGTGAGGAGAGAAAATGACCCGTGACAAGGTGGGTCTAATTAAGGGGAGGGTAGTTTCGTAATTATAGGTTTTGGGTTTTTTTTTTTGAATTTTGAATAATATTTTTGATGATAAGGTAAGTGGGTAATTTAATTACAGGGGCAATTTGGGAAATACAGGGTATAGGGTGCAAATCGTTTCTTGGAAAGTTAAAAACAATTTTTTTTTGGAGGGTATAAACGATTTTTACCTTCGAAATTGGGGTAGTGTTTGAAATTGTCACTTTTTCTAAATCAATTTTTAGAACTTTGAACAATATATTTACGTACTTTATCAACTGAAGCCTTTGGTAAACTATTTGTTAGAGTGTGAAGCCAGAATCAAGGGTGTGGCACGACCAAGTTCTACCAACCATGGTCAGGCATGTTCTAGCAGTGAGCACTGTGACTTGAGGTTGCACCACAGATCACACGCCACCTACCAATGTGTGGTGCAACCTGGTATTGTGACTTCAGATTGCACTACAACTTGTTCGACTTTGCCTCTATTCAAAAAAAGGAATTTTACTTGAAGTGAAACTCTTGTGTATTATTACAACTATAAATACCCATGTATATGGGTTTTCATATATACTCAGAAAAAGAGAGATTTCGAAAGGGTTTTGAAAGCAGTTGTATGTGAGAGTTGCAAGTTGGTACACAAATTTTTTTTATTGTTGTCTTATATATTAATCATGAATTTGTAATATTTTAGTAAAAAAGAAGAAAAAAATCAATTACGTACGATCATGTCTATTAACGTGGAAGAAAGTAGAAATGGTAAATAGACACGGATGTCGTTCTAGTCGATAGATGAATGGTGTAAATTCATTAAGATTTGAATAATTTCATTTTATCTATTTTGATATTGAGTTTACTATAAAATCTTATGCATTATTATTTAACACTAATTTCACTATAAAATCTTATGCATGACAAATGCACGTATGAGATACATTAGCCTTGACCTGGATCAAACAAATTGTAAAATCAAGGTTTATGTATTTATTAAATGAACCATTATATAATGATAAAATATTAAAGTGTTGTAGATTAAGATAATAATAATAACAAATGGATATTATGAAAATTACCCTCGGAAAGTAAAATAATCATAAACAGTACATTTTTTTATTAGGTAAACCGTCCTCTACCGTTAATTTTTCATCTAAGAGGTTAACATTTTAGTCCACAACCATGAAATGACCAAAATACTACTTAGATTCTATAAAATCCCTATTATACCTTTCAAACTTATGTAATGACTAAAATACTCTTTAAATTATTAATTAATAAATAATATGAAGTAAAAATTAACAAAAATTTAAAAGAAAAAACTAATTAATCATCCTCCATTTCTCTTATTTATCTTCATCTTTCATCTTCTGAATCAAATCCATTCTCATCTCATTTCTTTTCTCTCATTCTCTCTCATCTCTTTTTTTTTTTTTTGGTTTCTTTTTTATTTTTTCGTTTTCTAGAAACTTAGAAAATGATTTCTTCCCAGAAATGATTTTTTGGAAACCCAGAAATGATTTATGGGTTTCCAATGATTTTTGGAAACCCATAAATCATTTCTGGGTTTCCATAAAATCATTTCTGGGATTCCATTTGGAAACCCCAAAATGATACGCAACAACAAACCAAAAAAAGGGGGGAAAAAAAAAAACTAACACACCACCAATCATACTTAAAGATTAAAACCAAAGTCTCTCAAAAAAAAAAATAAATAAAATAAAAAGCAAACATTGTCACCAACATTTAATCACCATCAAATATCACCCACCTACTCAATCACCAAAAAACATCATCAACACCACTCAATCACTAGCAACATATCACCACAGACCAATCCCCTAACACACATATCACCACCACTCAATCACCCAAAATTGAACCCAATCTCATCTGGGTTCAAACTGCGTGTTCGAATCTAGATGGCGACCTAGATTCAAAGTTGTTCGAAATCAGATCGTCATCTGGTTCAAAAGCCAATTGAACCCAGCCATAGATCAGTTACGGAGGAGGAGGCAAACCAGGATTTTTTGCGAGAAAAAAGAGGAGAAGAGAGTGTGTGGTTGTTGGTGTGATGAGGACAAGTTTTGTTGCCGAGTTATAAGCCGAGGAGTAAGGTGACATCGTACCACTGTGCAAAGCTAAGCTTTGTGGTGGTTGGTGGATTAGGGATATTGGGGGTGGGTCAATTGGGGGTTGGTGGAGTAGTGGATTAGGGATTTAGGGTGGTCACTAGTAGTGTGGGTTTATTATTTTTTTGTTTTTTGTTTTAATTTGTTTTTAGTAATATCATTTCAATGTTTTAGTTTAATGTATAGCAATTCCTTATTTTCAAAATTTTGTTCATGTTAGGAATTATTAAAACAAGCTAAATACTCCATCTAGGGTATCATTATACCATTCAAATCTAACACCAATCGGTTTTTTTTAACCGGTAAGATAGTTCAACTAATAAAAAAATCATGTACTGTTCATCATTATTTTACTTTATCAGGATAGTTTTAATAATCTCATTAAAAAAATTATGTTTATTTTTTAACAAGATATTATCAAAATATCCCCCGAATTTGAAAATAATATAAAACCATCATTAGTTTTTGAAATATTAGCTAAAATATTTCAGCATGGCTGCTCAATTCCCCCGGTTAATTGACGGTTTTCATTAGGGTGTAAGAGCAGATAATGAATTAGGATTCGGTAGACTATTTGATCACAGTTGGAAGACATTACCTATTTTATGTAATTAAAATAACAAAACTTAAAAGGCAATTTGCTGTTTTAATTGAAAAACTAAAACATGTTGAAAAAAAAAAAAAAATTAATTAAAAAAAATGAGATTGAAGATCCGGAGGCACTCTCCACACAATCACTCTTCAACTTCTGGAGGCATACATCACCCTCCCGATTTCTGGAGGCACACCATCCACTCAAGTATCACACGATGTCGATGACAAGCACGACAGCGATGCCTACAATTGCCCTTGATCCCCGAGCTACCCCGCTAACATAAATAGTGTCAGCGTTAGCCACACTACCACTCTTTCACCGTCACTTCCGGTGGCAATCTCTGTTACTCGCCCTCACTCCCACTCTCAGCATTGTTAGCCCAGATGAAAATATGGGTTTGTTTGATCCAAATCTTCATTTTGAACCGGATCCATCACTCGCTGCTACTACCAATCTCACTCAATTCTTCGCTTCCTTCCATTCTTCTTGTTCTTCTTTGCTGTTCGTGTGCGGTGGAGTGCCAATGGTTTACTGACCGTTCTTCGTCGACCAATATACTAATAGACTAATTATAGGTTTGTATGCATTGAGTGAGGGATTGGCCTGGAGTCTGACAATGATGTGAAGAGAGATGAAATTAAGAAGCTTGTGAGGGAGCGGATGGTGGGGGAGAAGAGAAATGAAGTTAAGAAGTTTCTGAGTGAGAGAGATAGTGCTCTGTTTATGCTGTTTGCAGGTTGGAGGTGGAGGTACGAAATCTGGGTTTTTGGTGCTTGTTGAGAGATGGCAGTGTCGGTGAAATCTAGGTTATAGGTTCTTGGTGCTTGGTTCTTGGTCGATGAACTCTGGGTTCTAAGTTCTTGGTGTTTGATTCTAATCTGGGTTGAACTCAGATTATTGTACCACCGGCCATGGAGATTTTCCTTTTGTGGGTGACTTCTTTACGGTTTTCCTTTTGTAACATACATCAGACGTCACACGTGGCAACATTTGATTGGATCTTTTTGAACCAACGGACAAATTCATTTCTTCCTAAATAGCCTAGCAAGGGCATTTTGGATTTTTTGTGATTTTATCACAAAATCACTAAAACATAGGATGGAAATTAATCGCTTTTGAACTATCGATTGTGAGGTTTTTGGCTAATATTTTTAAAAATCGGGGTTCATTGACATTACCTTTCATTTCGTGATTTTTTTTTTTTTTTAAAGATTTTTCCCTTTCTTAAAAGTAAATTGTTGTGTTAAATGCGCGCACACACGCACTCGTACATGCACGCATGCACGCACATACGCACATATATA
The DNA here is from genome assembly GCA_021234005.1 of Nephelium lappaceum. Lineage (NCBI taxonomy): Eukaryota > Viridiplantae > Streptophyta > Magnoliopsida > Sapindales > Sapindaceae > Nephelium > Nephelium lappaceum. Next base: position 9,656,649 of record CM038002.1, read on the forward strand.
TATATTTTTTCTTAATGTGCATTATGTAATAAATTTAATGTCTCAATCATCAACTGTTAGATTTACTTACTTTCACTTATTTTGATTTATTCTACAACCATTTATGCATAATTAATGACCCACAGCCAATACATTGACTTAATTAATTTCAGTGTGCATTAAGGTGAAAAATAATATACATACATACATACATACATACATATATATAACACATTTTTATAATATGTCTGGGGTATCGATGCAGTGGACAAAAAAATTGACAGGACCCAATCCGAAACCCTCCATACGTACGTCCGGATGGCCCTACCTAGCACCTCAACGGAATCCTTCTAAACCTTACAAATTAACCTAAAAGAAATCTATGGAGCGAACCCTTAAAATCTTTTCTTACTTAGGAAACTTAGAATGGGTTGGATTTTTTTTTTTTTTAAAGAAAATTCGACAGCATAACAGCTGCGTTTTAACTTAACCAAAATAACCTGCAAAGGAAAATACACTTCCATATATTTTTATTTTCCAACCCAACTTCTTCCACAACCATACATTTCAATCATGATAAATTCATTTTGTAAAAAAATCAAAAGCATGAAATCGTAATTCAAATACTTTTTAATTTATGCAATGATTTAAAACTAAGGATTTCATGTCATAAATAATTCTAGACCACTCATATATAACTTAAAATACATATATATACACACAATTCTTTTAGATACAAAGTTTGCAACGTATTTATACATAAACACTGTCGCGTCATTGCCCACTTATATTTCTGGAGGAGTCCTTCCATCTCGGTCACCCACACCATACCTGAGGAGGTTTTTAACATAACAATAGAAAATAATAAACTATGGGAGTTCAGTGAGTACTGATGTTTCTTTTAACTTAAAAGATTTGGTTTTATTAAAAATACCTCCTTAAAACACTTTTCAAAATACGTTTCCGTTTCTTAAAGTTCTCATAAATTCCAAAACTTATTTCGTTGTATAGTATGAATACTTAATTTAATAAATACATAATTTCATAAAATCTCATACATAATTTATAAAACCGTAAAACCCATAAACGCATCAAATATATATATAACTCATATATGCATAAAATTTTCATATAGCTTAAAAATTTTCAAACATAAATTTTCTTTGACTTACAAGGCGTGCTTATGAAAATTATAAACGCATACGTACATCAAATTCGTATGAAACTTATAAATTGAATACAACGTGAACTTTTATATGCTTAAAACTTCATACATATATAAATTTCATTTAATTTAGGACTTAAAAATAAATATAAATCTTATTTAAATTATTGAAAGTGCATAGGTAAAATACAACTTATATATATACTTAAAATTCATATAAAACTTATAAAAATGGAATAATATTTGAACTTACACATCCATAAGATTCATATAAGACATATAGTTTATAAATCATATAAAATTTAGATTTCCTTTCAATGCATAGCTTAAAATAGAAAATCCATAAGCATATAAATATTCATACAACTTAATGGAAAACTTATAAACAATAAAACATATAAAATTTCAATTTCATTTCCATATGTAGCTTGACATGGAATTTCCATAAAGTTCATGTATATTCATAAGATTCCATAGAAAACTTAGGGATTATAAAATGCATAGAATGGATTTCCATTCCTTAAATTTTCTCAAAGCTTAATTTCATTTAATCATAAAACATACTTAAAACATATTAAAATATTTCCTTTGTTTTCAATACTTAAAATACTTACTAATTTTTTCGAAAAGCATCATTCGTACCCCGTAATGCTTACAACCACGCGGAAGCTGTAATAATACTAACCGACGTGGAGTCACGTGGCACTTTTATCATACACCAACCGTGACACTTACTTACTTACAAAAACATCCCCTGATTTTGTGCGGAATGTTGCATCGCTAACTATAATCATGAGATAATATTCCATAAAAATAGAGGCGACACGATAAACTTAAATCCCCTTTGAGTTAGTGACGCATCCCCCCTGGACTTGCCATACTAATGTGGGATATACCGGCCGGGTTTAAAACTTACTTATAAGGGTGGGTATACTTATGGCCTTTGAAAATTTATTTTATTTTTCTTACTTAGTGCAAAAGCACAAAATCTCATTTTGAATTTAACCACATACAAAACCTGATATATATATATATATATACATATATAAAACTTCATATGAAACTTAACATTTAATAACATATAAATAGCTAACAAAACTTCATATAAAACATATATATCAATACCAAATATACATAAGAGTTCATAAAATTTCATAATTATATACACCTCATATAAAACATATAATTTGCAAACTTATAAAGTATTAATACTTAAAATCACTTATTGTGAAATCATAAAAAAATTACTTTCCCTTGCATAACATAAAACATAACTTATTTATAAAAAGAATTTAAAACTTAAATCTTAAAACTTAAATTTTATTTCATACAAACTCATACTTATAAAATTGTAAATAATAAACTTCCATAGAAAATGTCAAATAATCAAAACATTCATTTTGAATACTTAAAATAACAATACGTACACAAAACACTTGTTACTTAAAATAAACATAAACATATATATAGCTTACTTGATAAATCACTTAGGAATTTTTCTTACAACTTAATTTCTTAAAAAGCTTATAAATCCATCACAACCATTTCAAAACCATATATAGTACTTGTAATAAAATATATTCTTATAACTTCAAATTCCAATTTCAAAAGCTTCAAAATCAAGTGTGGCACTCACCTTGGTTCAAATTTCCTTAAGTGGCTCCAATAGCCTTCTCCATTTCCGCTTCCTTCCTTTTCACCCACACATTATATATTCACTTAGAATAGACTAACCTTAACCATAAAAAATTCATTACATTGCTTAGAACTCACTTAATTCATTAAAACACTATTTTACCAACTTACTTCCCTACTCAATTTCAACTTAACCGAAGCCTTAAAATTCCATTTTCTTTGCATGGACCTTACTTATATACCCCTAGGAGCATCTCCATATGCCCGAAATAATTTTCTGGAACCCGAAACGAAAATCAAATTTTTGAGACCTCTCTTGGCCGAGTACTGTTCACAGCCCATTCTAGGGCTGCTCTTGGCCTTATTTTTGCTCCATTCATCTCTCTAACTTGCATTTAGATCACCCGTAAAATCGCTTTGAAAAATTCCAACAAACGGGTGGCGAAAACTAGGAAAAACCACCTTTTTTTCATCTCTTTTTCAATGCCATTTTCACCATTTTCATTCTAAAATCTTACTTCTACTTTCCTTAATGCCATACATACTCAAACATACTTATTGAATAAATGAAAACATATATATGAGATAGTATTGCATAATGTCCATCAACACCCTTCACCTAAAGTCATAAAAAGGCAAGTTACTTAAATTGATTTCTACTATTCTTATAAGCTTTTCAACCAATCTTATAAAATTTTTATAGGTTTCCTTATCACATTGGAACATAAAATCATGCTTAATATCATCAATTGACTTTGGTTCCATACTTCCTCTAATTTGCTTTTACATGGCCTATTATATAAACAATGCATTTCATTCAATTTTTGCATTTTTCTTCACTTAGGCATTTTATCAAACACTTGTTGGGCATAAAAATTCATTCAAACAATTTCCATACAACTTCATTGATTCTCCCACCAAAACCTAGCTCATCAAACTTAGTGATTTCCATGAGATTTATACTTAGTTTAAAGCTCATAAAACTCAACTTATAACATACATAAAAATCCACATGAATTACCAACAAAATCATTAACAACAACATGATGGAAATGGATTCAAAAGTCATGAAACTAACCTTGATTTTGCTTGATCTTGCTTCCAATTGATTTCTCTAGCTTGGGTTTACTTGAACTCTTGGTTTGGAAGCTCAAAAATGGATCAAAGCACTTGTTTCCCTTGGATTTCATCATGGCCAAACACACCCCTCCTTGGAGGCTATCTCACAGTTTTGTATTTTTGTCTCTTGGTTTGTGTTTTGTTTTGGCAAGAAAAATGAAACAAAATGACTAAGTCAATGAATTTATAATAATCTTCTTTGAAAATGACCATTATATCCTTTAATTAATTGCTTTTTGATTCTTAATTCTTGCTTATTCCACTTTAGCCCAAGTCATGTAAACTTATCTCCATTTGACCCTTACTTCACTTTCTCTTAATCCCACTTTGACCCCAAGTAGGAAAACTTATTTCATTTTAGTCCCTTGTCATACTTACTATTTACTTAATACCATTTATAATTCATTCCGAAATAAATTCCAAATTAATTCTATGATCACTCATTCATCAAATTGACTTTACAATACTCTAATTAGATCTCTTAAGACTCAATCCATGACTTCAAAAAAAGTTCAAACGGAGTTTAGGTCAACAGTATTCACAATCCTGTCCATAAGGACGTTTTCGTTGGGTAACTTCCGGAACCTTCAGAACTACCCAAACGGACTCATTTTTACTCCGTTTTAGTTTCATTATACTCTAATACCTATTCCAAAACTTGTGATTCACTTGGTCCATTTTCCAAAAAAATCACTATTCATCCGATAACACCATTCATCCGAATATACTAGCATCTGAAAATACTATTCATCTGAAAGTACTATTTGTCCATAAATACTATTCCTCTGAAAATACTATTCTTTCGAAAACACTATTTATGAAATTTTGGGTGTTATAAAAATAAATTATTGCATTTTAAAATTGTTAATTGTAATTTATTATATCTCAACTATATCTTATTGCAATTATATGTATCTGATTATAATAAATAAATGTGATTTTACATGTCAATTATTACAAATATGATCTGACTTGTTTAGTTGTAATAAAATATAATAAAAATATAATCAATTACAATTAATAATTTTAAAATATAATCACTTGTTTTTTTTGTCAACTGTATTGATACCTCAAGTATACCCAAAGGAACTTATATATATATATATATATATATATATATATGTATATATAGGTTCTGTTGGTTACATTTGGATATGAATACATTTGATAGAAAAAATACGTGATTGCATTTTAAAATGTTTTATTATAATTTTTTATATGTGATTACAACTAAACATGTTTGATTATAATTACTAATAATCAACTAAACATATTTGATTACAATCACTCATTTTTTTGTCAAGTGTATTGATACCTTAGGTATACCCAAAGGAACTCACAAATATATATATATATATATATGTAGGGCTTCCCTTGGGTACACTTGAATATGCATATACTTGATAGAAAAAATGTGTAATTGTATTCTGAAATATATTATTGTAATTTGTAATATATGATTACAACTATACATGTTTGATTACAATTAGTAAATGTGATCACAATCAATAAATCAGTAAATATAATTATATTTATTGATTGTAATCACATATGAAAAATTACAATCACATATTTTATGATGCAATCACACGTTTTTTTTTTTTTTACTTGTCAAGTGTATGCATACTCAGGTGTATGCTAGAATGTATCACATATATATATATATATATATATATATATATATGTTATAAATAAAGAGAATAAAAACAAATTGAAATTGAGAATATCAAAGGAAAAAGGAGAGATTGAAAATAAGAAAATCGAAATGCTTATGCCTTCTGATTTCTTTTCATTAGAAAAATTGAAATTGAACAAGGGACACAACTTACATATATAGTGGTGCTGAGTTGGTCACTAACTAACTCAAAATTATTAAAATAATATATGATGTTTATCTATCGATTTTACAACACTGCCCATTGGATGATATCATTATCTTATTTTTAAATTATATTATTTTTAAATTTTGCTAGTAAAAATCTAATGGATAAAAATTTAAGTAAAAGATATTTCGTGATTTGATGGATCAAAATTACTATAATCTTCTAGATTCAATAGTATTTAGACATGCTTAATGAGACTATCTCATTAAAAACATTGTCTAGAAAACCCCAGTAGGATAAAACTTGATTGAAGGAAAAAAAAAAAAAAGTATTACATATATGTCCATATTGACTTAATATACTCTCCCTGAAAGAATGCTCCCCTCGATGGAGTGCTTACTTTGATGGGATACACTTTATGATAATGTTTTTCCAAAAATCTTCAACTTGAGTAATAAAAGTGAGAGAAACATGTATGTACTTCAAATATGACAAATATATATTTTAACCATAAACATGCTAACCTTGTGCTACAAGTCCTGTCTTATATCTCATGACTTCATTTTTCTCATTATGTTTTCAAACAAATATCCATTTATATCCAATGAGTTTAATATCTTCAGATTTCTAGATTGTTGGTCCACATACAATACGTTTGGCTACTGAAGTCGATTTTACTTGAATTGCTTCTTTCTACTTAGGTCAATCATACATTTTTTGCCACTCGTTGATATTATATGGTTCATGATCATAATTTATATTTTCAATTGCTATTGCATATGCAAATAAATTGTCAGTGATTATTTTATTACTATTCCATAGCTTTCCATGGAAATTTCTATGTTTCTAAGATTTTATATATCTTCAGGAGATGGTAACTCTTTTGGGGTACTAACCTATTGAGGTGTTGCCAATTCTCATCATATGAAGTTAACTATAAGATGATTTATTTTCACATTGTCAATTTTGGGTTTCTACAGTAAACTCTTTGAGTTGAGATACAATTAAATTTTATTATCTCAACATTTATATGAATAATTATTTCTATCAAAACATGTGACATCTTCAAACATCCATATGACGAGTCTAATAAGACTATATAAATATAGCTCTGCTTTTTTTTTTTTTTTTTTTTTTTTTTTTTTTTTTTCTATCAACAATTTTTATATCGACATTTATCCATAATTTGTTATTCAATATCCTAATCATTATTCTGTAATATACAAACCAATAAAATATATGGCATCTCTATCTTCTCTAAGTTTCAGTACATATGCCTCTTCAGTGGCTATTGAAAACTTTCACACATTCTTAGGACAAACTATGATATTTATAGTTTGGATATATGCACCTTTCCATATGCAATTAGGATTTGTTTTGTGAGTCTCATAGGAGGAGATTATAAAACTTCATTCCTTATTCAAAGAGTTTTATCTCTTTAAAAACATTGAACTCTTCAGGAGTTATTATTTATATGATAAGAATTACATATAGGTTAAGAGTAATTTTTAAAATAACCATGATATTTTATTGTTCACTTCTAGGAATAATAACTTTATAATAACATTTACTTTTCACACTTCTATATGTAATGAATGATTTATTTGTTGTCATTTATATAAATTGTTCTTCAAGAACAATCACTCAAGTTAATATATTATCAGTGAGTATAAAATTTTTCGGATATGCAATTAGCAAGTGAATAGCCTTTTGAACTTTATGTTCACAATAATTAACATAATGTAATGCATGCCAATCATGATTTCACATCGTTAAGTTTTCTAACTTTATTCATGTTCTTCCCCTAATGACGAGAAAACTTATTTATTGGTTTTATTTTGTTACCCTTTATGGATTTATTTACATCATCGTAACATCCTTCTGAGACATATTTATACTATCTTACTATCCTTTAAAGATATGTTGGGCTATCACATTATTCTTTAGTGACTAAAATGCAATGTCATATAGTGTCCATTAAGGACTGAATTATAATATCAAATATTGTCTTTCACGGACATTTACTAGATAAGAATCTTCAAGTTCTATAATGAATATTATGTTATTTTCAATAATTTGATGCATCATTTCCTCTGTATTATTGGATGAAAAACTTTTGGTTCATCAAAATTTTTTATCATATTGTACTCATGATCATATGATAGTCTCAATCGTTAAATATGCTTCTGGCATATAATAATACAAATAATACAATATACTTTTCTCAATGTATATTTAAATAGATTCCTTCAAGATCTATTAAAGTAACAAAGTTTCACTTATACAACATTATTGTTTTTTTTTTTTTTTTTTTTTTTTTTTTGTGTAATATGCAACTTTCTCTTTTGGAGCCTTTATAATTGGTAAAAGATTAATATGATATTTATGTATACTTCAAGTATGTGATTTTTTAATTTCATATGCCACCAATAATAAGCATTTTCTTACTTTGCTTTAATGTCAATTTCACTTCTGGTGGTTAAAATTTATTATGATCATTAAAACTTTATTAACCATAATCATTGTCACAACTATTAGGTGATTTAACATTCACTTTGGAGAATGATAGATTAATTAATTTAGCCATGTAAGATAAATGGTTTTTCACCCCATAATTATTAACATTACTACTTCAAGGGCAAACTTGAAGTACGAATGGTTTCAATCTTCTGACTTCATTTATTTTGTAATCATATATATTTCTTTAGAAATATAAATGGATACCTTACCAAAAGATATGGATATTGTAATATTTTAGATATATTATAATAAATTAATTAACAATTTCTCAATATACAATTACAATGAACTATAATGAACTAATCATTTAAGGAATAAGAAAAAAATATATCATGTATATGGTTACCGCATGTTGCCTCTCTTCTCCAAAAACCAAAACTTCAAGTATGATATGATTGTATTTCATAATTATATATATAAATTTGATATTATCTCAAAATTTCAGGTTTTGGTAGAATTGAGACTGAATTTTTTTTTCCAAATCACATCAATAACTTAATTAGTTTTAAAATTTCTGGTTTCAAATAAATTAGGACTATCAAACTTTTGATTCTAATAGATAAATTGGAGATCAAAATTCCTAATTCTAATTAATTTGGAAATGTAGAACTTCTTATTCTAAACAAATTTAAAATATAAAACTTTTGGTTCTAATTCAATTGAAAATTTAGAACTTCTGGTTTTAATAAATTAAACTTTAGAACTTCAAGTTCTATTAATAAATATTACGTGTCACGTTATTATTTTAAGATCATACCAATATTAATATGGCATGTCAATTAAGCGTGCTATATATGGAAGATTTGCTCAAAGTAGAGAGGTTAAATAATGTGAATTTCCATATATGGAAACGGAGAATAAAATATTTATTGACAAATATGAGAAAACCTTGCATACTGTGGAAAAGGAAAAGCCAATAGATGCTGACTCCAAATGGGAGGAAGATAATGCATTGGCTAGAGCCACAATTTTAAATCATATGAAAGTTGATTTGATTGCGCTAAATGAATGGTTTGATACTGTAAAAAGTATCATGGACATGATGGAGGATAAACATGGTCCTAAGTCTGAGACATACATTCAATTGCTTTTAAGGTAATTTAATGGGCTCCGGATGTCTGAAAATGACAGCATGTTAGATCATGTTTTAAATTTGGAAATATTGCAAAGGATCCATCAAATGTTGTTCATGAAATTTGAGATAAAATGCAAGTATTAATTCTTTTAAATAGTTTACATGAATCATGGGTTCATGTGGTTACATCTTTAACCTATGGGCAGAAAGACTTACCTATATATGGCCACTTGACCTGTATTGTTGGCCGTTAACAAAGTAAGAATAAACATAAGAAAGAAAGATGCAGAAAATCTGCTCGTAGTTGAAGAATCACAGGAGGCAGAAAGAAAATCTTTTAGCGTAAGTCTCGAGGCCCTGGTGGAAATCAAAATCAAAACGCAAATTGAGAAAAAATTCGGGTGCTATATTTGTGGAGATAAAAATCACTTCAAGGCTAAATGTCCAGAGCGAAAGAAGAACAATGGAAAGCAAAAGGTAGAGGTTCTCACAGTCTCAGAAGCACTCATTACGGAATCTGACAACCAATGGTGCATGGATTTTGGAGCAACAAAGCATGTTTGCAAAGACAAAGGCCGCTTCTCAAATCTTAATGAAAAGGCATAAGGAGAGCACCATTTATACATAGGAAACCACACATACGTTGATGTGCTAGGCCAAGGAGACTGTGAGATTTTCACTAATTTCTTTACTATTGTTTTTAAGAATGTTTTGTATGTTCTTTCTAGTAGGCGAAATCTTATATTTGTCCCTGTACTTGAAAAGAAGGGGTTTGAAATTAGATTTAGGTATGTGTTTGTTTCAATTGGGAAAAACGGTTATGTACTACTTAAGGGCAAAAGAGTTGATGATTTGTACAACAATAGTATGCAAGCTAATCATGCTACTCATGCTAGTGTTTTCCAAATAAAGTCTTTTAATTAGTACTCAAGGGTAGAGAGCCAATCATGACGCAGACAATGCTTCAAACAAAAATATTGTTAGTTTAAGAAGTTAGCTTAATTAGTAAGCTGGGAACTGAGTTGTATAAATCTTATTTTGAATCAAGGAAGTTTGTTAGAGTTAGTTAATATCTATTCTATTAGCTAAAGAGAAATAGCTAGCATTTAAGCTAAGAGCATCTCATATGCTATGCATTTTTGAGTTTCCGTTATTGACACAAACATTTTCTTGAACATGAATGCACTTTGACAATATATATATACATAGAAATGCACATTCTCATTTCTAATTTAATTATTAAAAGCAAATTATGTATTCTAGTTTGACCAATCACTATTAAATATATATATTACTTTCCTTTAATTTATATTTTACAATTAAAAGGAAAGAGAAAGATAATCTCCGTACTTTTAATTGGTTGAAAAGTTCGAGAAATCCAAGTAAGTAGTTTCTTAATTGAGAAACTCATAACATGTCCAATGCAATTATCTATTTGAGTTTAATTTTTTGTTACATAGGATAGATAGATAATGAAAGCAGAAAAACCTTTTCTAATGCAATTATTTAATTTAAATATAGAGCTGATGTGGCAAAATTTTTTTTTTTAGACAATATAGGGATAAATTTCTCAACTCTCCTACGAACGATGACTAGGATTTTTTACTCTTTTCAACCAACTAAAAATTTGGAGAATTTTTCCTACTTTCTCTCCTCTCAGTTATAAAATATAGAATGAAAGAAAGTGTAACACATATTTTATTGTGATTGATAAAAAATTAATGCATATTTTATTTTACATAATTGATGCTCTTATACACATAGTCTCTAAATTTTTAATCACCACCTCATAATCTGATGTTTAATATCAGGACAAAACATATTGATATTGAGACACTTTATCTGTTAATTTGTAGGCTCGTTATTAAACCTAGGAACGATCCTATTTAGCTGATGTGCTCGTTTCCAATTTTTGTGTTCCAAGCAAAATTTGGACTCACCACAGTGCAGCTTGTATGGAAATATAAAGGATATACATCTAGCTAAGGTTCAAAGCACAAAGATCATAATCAGAACTACAAGGATGTTGATCACAACATTGTAGTTATGACTGTTGATTAAATATGCAAGTGTTCAGCTCATCAAGTTGGTTTAGCTCATCAAGGCTCTAGGAGTGATAATCACACCAACACCAGTTGTGATGTCAGGATTAAACAAGACGGACCCACATACTCTGCCCCTGCTCAGATTTTGAAAAACATTGGACAGTTAGCTGTAATGGGCAATATGGTGTAATATGTAATAATATTTTTTAATTTTGATTTGACAATTAATTGATTTATTTTATTTTTTATTTTTTTAATAAAGTTGCTGCTTTTTAGTGACAGCAGTTCTATTTTTCCCATTCATGTGTCTTTTTTTAATTTTTTATCATTTTCTTTTTTAATATTATTATTTATTCTTTTTATTTTAATATAATTAATTTAATTTTTTAGGGGAAACTTCATTTTAGTCCCTGAGGTTTTAAAAAATATCAACTTTTTAAACATCTTTTGGAAATAGTTCTTTTAGTCCCTAACTTTTTCAAAACTCTTTAAAATAGTTCAAACCGTTGGTCAACTGATAGTCAAACTAAACCAAAAAACTAAAAAGACTCAATTACCCCTCATAACTTAAAATAACCATTTTATCCTTAATATAATTAGAATATTATATAATGTTTGACCAATGAAACATTGACACGTATACTATAATTATATATTTTTTTAAAAAAATCTCATTATTTAAAAAAAAAAAATCTTATTATTTTTTTGCTTAAATTAAACAAAATGTAACACAAACAGATTTTAGGAAAAAAAAAAAGTTCTCCATCTCCTCCGCGCCTTCGCCTCCTCCGCCTCTCTGCCGCCTTCGTCCCTTCCTCTTCTTCTTCTGTCCAGATCCATTCGCCATTCCTCTCCATGGAACCCAGACAGAGATCTTTGTTTGAGTCCGCCAGACAGAGATCTGCGTCTGGGTTTGATTCGAACCTAGACGGAGCGCATCTCCGTCTGGGTTCGAATCGAACCCAGATAGAGATCTCCGTCTAGGTTCAATTCGAACCCAGATGAAGAGTCTTCGTCTGGGTTCGTTGAACCTAGATGAAGAGTCTTCGTCTGGGCTTCATCTGGGTTCGTTGAACCCAGATGAAGTTCCTCAACCAGGTTCAATCGAACCCAAATGAGGAGCTTCATCTGGGTTCGACGAACCCAGATGAACTCGAAATCAACCCCCTGTTTCCAATTTTCTTTTTTATAAACAGTTTTGATTTTTTTTCTTAATGTTGTTATTGATATTGTTGTTGTGGGAGATGTTCTTGATGATCCTGTGATGTTGTTGATGATGTTGTAGTCTGTGGGGTTGTAGATGATGTTGATGATGATGAAGTTGTTGATGATGTTGGTAGGGGTTGATGATATTTGTCTGTTGAAGATGGTGGAGATCCACCAGATTGGATCTCCACTGTCCATGATGGAATGGACGATGAAGATCCAATCTGGTGGATCTCCACTTTTTATTTATTTATTTTTTCATTTATTTTATAAAATTAATTATATATGTATAATAAATTATTTAAATTAATTTACCTCTTTATAAAAAGATCATTTTGCCCTTACCATCCAAACAGTCTGTCACTGTTGACCGTTAATTGACTAACGGTTTGAACTATTTTGAAGAGTTTTGGAAAAGCTAGGGACTAAAAGAGCTGTTTCCAAAAGATGTTTAAAAAATTGATATTTTTCGAAACCTTAAGGACTAAAATGAAATTTTTCCAATTTTTTATTACTTTTCTTATACGTATCTTTTTTAACTCTGAATATTTCTCCGAGCAGAATGCACAAAACCCCCCTCAAGTAAGGCTTTAAACATGCGGAAATAAAGTTTGAGTTTTATAACATAATAACCCCAACTTAACAGTCAACGGTAGTTACAGTCAATAGGGTGAAGGGTATTTCGGTCTATTTATAAGTAAAATAATAATAATTTTTTTTTTCTTTTCTTTCATTCTCGTCACTTTTTCTCTCTAAAAAAACTGGGTTCATCATTCTCCAGTTCATCAACTAAGTTCTTCAAAATCATTTTCCATCCTCTCTCAAATAACTCAGTTAATTTTTGTTCCATCAAAACCCCATCTTCAAATCATTTCCTATCGCTGTTATCGTTCCCTCTCTCGACTCAACCACTGTTGCTGACTCAACCTCGTCGGCTATGGAGACCTCTCATCAACTCCTCATCTTCAAATCTTTCCTCATACCCATCTCCATCTCTCTCTCTCAACTCAACCTCCATCTCTTTCTTTTCGATCTCTGTCTTTCTCTCATTTGGGTTCCAATCCACCATCTGGGACGAACCTAGATGATGTTAATTAACATCATCTGGGTTCGTCTCAGATGATGTGTCATCTCCAAGGTGATGGAAACGATTGAGACCCTTAGGTCACCTTTATCGGAGGCCCATGGTTCGGTCTCCGGCAAAGGAGATTGAAGGGTCTCCGTCAATTTCATTTTATTTTTTGAGATCCAATTTAGATTGAGGAAGAAACAAAGCAGTCGGAGTTATAGGACGATGATGGAGACAGTGCCCTTCTCTCTCTCTCTCTCTCTCTCTCTCTCTCCTCTCTCTCTCTCCCTTTCTTTTTTCTCCCTGGATATTTTTGGGTACACCTGGAAACCCATAAATCCGGGTTTTATTTTTTGGGTTTGATTGAAGATGATATTTGGAGTTTTTGTAGATGATGTGTTTGAAGATGATGTTTGGGGTTTTTGGTCTAGATGTGTTTGAAGATGATGTCTAGATGGGTTTGCAGTGGGTGGGTGTTTGGGGTTGATGTAGTGGATGATTGATTAATGATGTTCTTGGGTTTTTGCAGATGATTGATGATGTGTGTGGGTTTTTGTAGATTGATGTCTAGATGAGTTTTTGTAGATTGTTGTTGCAAGTGGTGGTGATGTACAAAGGGGGGGATGCGAGAAGTAAGGAAGAAGAGGAAATGGTGGAGAATTTGTTTAATACTTTGTGTTGTTTGGTTCTGCCATTGGAGAATAAGGAGAAGTTTTTGGGTTACGAAGATGAAGGTCTGGGTTTTTATGTTTAAAGATGAAGATCGGAAGAATAATGTGGATGAACAGATGAATTGAATTTTTTTTTCAATTTTTTATTTATTTTTAGGTGTTTTTCCTTATTTTGGAGATGAAGATCCAGAGAGGGTGAATAGATGAACTAAAAATTTGTTTTCAATTTTTAATTTATTTTTTATTAAATTAATTTTTATTATTTTAATTTTAAAAGAAAAAAAAAATTAATTTAAAATTTTAGGGTATTCCTGTCTTTGCACTTCAAACTAAAGTTGACCATAAGATTTAACACCTTTTGACCGTTAAGTTGGGGCTATCTTGTTATAAAACTCAAACTTTATTTCCGTGTGTTTAAAGCTTTACCTGAGGAGGGTTTTGTGCATTTTGCTCTATTTCTCCTACCTCCTATAAATTAATGTTTTCCTTTTTTAATATTTTTCCTTTTACAATTGTTTTCTCTTAGTCATGTACGTATTCTTTCCTGAATAGTTACTATTTATTTTACTTTTAGTGTGCCACACAAGCTTCATTTACAATTTACAATTTTAGTGATTTTTTTTTTTCTTGCTCATCTTAACTTCACATCTCTTCATTTTAACTTGTTATCTTATCACTTATCAGGTTAACATACTAAATTTATTAATTTTTAAATTTATTTATTTTTAATAATTTTAATTTAACATATATCCATTAATAAATCCTAAAATCTCAATATTTAAGTTATTACATACTTTTATATATATATAGTATTACCTTATAGTTTTACTTTATTTAAAATCAATAAAAATTATAAATTTAAAAAAATTCAGAATATAATTGATAATATGTATCAATTCTTATTATAGATATTTATTACTATTCATTATAAATATAAATATATATATTTTTTAAACTTAGATTGAAATTATGTTTTTTAATAAATACATATGATTTGTGTCTTATTTAAATTAATAATTTTTATTTATTTATTTTTTATTTTATTTATGTGTCCCTTGTAATAAATTTTTTGGATCCACCGTTGGGATTAAAAGTAGATATTGAAGTTAGTGGAGAAAATTAATAAAGGAACTTATGTCGCAAGCAATCTGTCAGTATCGTTAGAGTTATAAGTTGCAGTCAGTTAATGCTGTGTGTGTTCAGGAACTAGGAAGTCAATCAGATCATTCTTAGAAGGTTCGAAAGCCAAGAATGGCAGATCATCTTTATGTTTTTCCTTTTAGCATTTTATCAAATTAACGGTTGTTGATTTTCATCAAACACCATGCAAACTCCTAGTTTTCCCAAAACTGTCAGCCTTGACAGGTAAAAATATTTGTATTTGACAACTCTAATATTTATGATGCTTCCCATAAAAAATTGGTACTTGACTTTTACAGTATGAAAACAGAGAAGGAATTGAAGCTAATGTTGTGAACCAACAAAAAAAAAAAAAAAAAACATAGAGTTAACAGTAGGAAGAGTAATGGTGCTCTTATTGGAGTAAAAATATTCTAGGAAGTTTTCCTCCTAAATATGTTTTTTGTAACAAATCTCTTAAAACCTTTATGGATTTCAATAAACAATCACTCGCACGATGTGAATATCTTGCAGAAAACTACCCTCATGTACAAAATTCATTGTGATAGCTTGTAAGTATATTGAAGTGGTGTCCAAGGATAAATTGTCTTCGGAGAAATTATCTCTAGGAGCATAAATCACCATATTATAAATAAATTTGGGTTAGAGTGATGATGCCAACATGGTGCCAGCTATCACTCTCTCCAACGCCAAGTTAGGATAGAAATTGAGCAACCACTAAAAAATGTAATATAAAGAGAAAATAGCAAAAATAAGAGACGAAATATTAAAAGAAAAAATGAAGATAAGGTATGTAAGAACGAAGAGAATATGAAGATAGGATTACCAGCACCATAATAGTTAAAATGGTGAATGTAAAGTGGAAGGTGATAGAAATAATCCCTTTTAGAGGTGCTCTTATTGCAAAACAGAACCAAGTTAGGGTGGTGTCAATGAGGTGCTGGGAACCAAACTTCAATGCCTAAGTTATGTTAACCTAGCTCTGATACCAAATTTGTCTGCAAGAGTGATGAGAATAGTTGGATAAAAAGAGAACCTATAATGTAGAGAATTTTTATTGATTGTTGGATGGAATAACAATTCTGCCGATGTGCTATTGCAGATTCTGTTGTCTGGTTTTGCTTGCTTGATTCATTAAAATTTCATCATAAAATTTATAGGAGGTAAGGATAATGCTAGAGAAATATTTAAGCACTTCTACAAGTTACAAAGATAAATAATTCCAACACAAATGCTCGAGAAACCAAGGAGATTCGACACCATTTATTTATTTATTTTTTGGAACTTATCATGGCAGCTGTAACTAAACATTCACTTTTAAGATTACAAATTACTCTTCAACAATCAACATTACTGATCATAATCAAGATGAAAACCTCACCATATTCTTGAAAAATTTGCTAACCACTGGATTGCAGCTCTGCTGAGATATCGCAAGGTTGCATTGAGGTTGATCAACAAATACACATCCCTTCTCATCATGTATCTGATTATGTTGTTGAGCATCACCACCTGATACACTAACACACAAGGCCTAGTAAGAGGATAACAGCTGCAGTTGTGTGCAAAATGATTCCTAAGAATGGATATGGCCGCATAATTTGTTCGCTTTTATTATCCTCTTGAGCTGGAGAAATAGTTGCATCCTGAGGAGCTGGAGAAATAGCTGCATCCTGCTCAGCTGAAAAATTAATCTATATTTTAGTAACAGGACTCATAAAAATCTTAATTCAAAAATATTAACAAATCAGTTTGGGATAAAAGTTAGATTGCATAAGTGGATAAAGAATTAATTGCTAACCTGCAGCATGAGAAAGCACCCAATTATGATCATAATTTACTACCCAGACAAAGTAACCCAGTAACCTTTTCTCTCTGACATAAGAAACCATTGTCCGAATCCATCCTCTGAAATGGCTGGTCCACTTGCCGGTGCACCGATAACATTATCCTTGGAGTTGACAAGCTTCCATGCAAAGCCATGGTAAGGCATACAGATAACCAACTTATCTGGTGATAATCCTGAATCAATCCATTTGCTTATACAAGTATCAGTAGAAATATCAATATTAGTAGGGTTAAACAAAGCTGAAGGGACTGCTGTAAAGTTCATATTGACTTCATATTGGTTTATTAAGTTAATTATTAACAACTGATTCTCCACTAATCAGTATCATGATCTCTATATTGATTTTGATCACATGCTAGTGAGTGTAAACCTTTCAATGCTGACCCTGCATTTGATCTTGCATGATACTGCATCTGATCTTGCACCTTGACTGATTGAGCTTGCGTGAGCTGAACTGTGACTTCCTGATCGGTTCCCTAACAGTTCTCATCAAAGTGATTATTATGTCAAATATAAGTACTGTAAGTATTATGAATATAGAATGAATTCATGTTTGTATATAACATAATGACAGCTATGGTCTGATGGTGATTTTTATGTTGGACTGTATCATGTAATAAAGTTATATTAAGTTATGTTTTGCAACTCGAGAGTC
The DNA here is from genome assembly GCA_021234005.1 of Nephelium lappaceum. Classification (NCBI taxonomy): domain Eukaryota; kingdom Viridiplantae; phylum Streptophyta; class Magnoliopsida; order Sapindales; family Sapindaceae; genus Nephelium; species Nephelium lappaceum. The sequence goes on from CM038002.1 coordinate 9,674,600, forward strand.
ATTTTTTAAAAGTTGTTTTCATATTTAATTTCAAATAACAATCAATGTCGCATGTTAGGATTTTCAAATTATGAGCTGCTATTAATTGAATTTTTAGTTTTAGAATTGAACTGTAATTTAACTGAATTGCTTGAAGGTCCGATATGTTCATGTGATCGTAACTAAATATTGGATTCGGTATATATAATAATTTTTATACTCAATTTTATTGATGTGATATTTTAGTGTCGATCAAAAGTATTGGGCCCTGTGATGAGTGGATCCAAAGAACAATATTTTACTTTCAAAAAATTTGCCTAAATTTTTTTCTTTGATATATGGCAAGATAATTTACAGTAACCATATTAATTATGTAGTAATAATGTGATAGTTACAAATAAATTTACTATATCATTTTGACTAGGGGTGGGCATAAAAACATGGAACCAGACCGAACATCCCAACCCGAACCAATCCGTGGGTGTTCGATCCGGTTCACATGTTCAAATGTCACATGTTCGGATCCCCATTTTTGAAAACACTATATTTCACGGATCGGATCAAGTCTGGGTATTCAAAACCGATCCTATGCGTGAACACAAGGGTAAATACGTAATTTTACATGATCATATAAAAACCTTCACTTAACTAACCCTAACAATCGACCATTCTTAGTTTCTCACTCGTCACTCAGCAGCCGCAGCCCCCACCCCCAACTCCTTTTCTCCTCTCATCTCTCACCTCTCACCTCTGCTCGTCATCGCCGTGATCTACCCTCCTCCCCGTCGTCGTCGTGGTCATCTCTTCTCGTCGCCCGCAGTGCCTTGTCTCCTTTTCATCATGCAGCCATGAGTCACCGACTCTTCTCTCATCTCTCACCTCTCACCTCATCGTCGTCACCATCGCCGTGGTCTGCCCTCGTCCTTGTCCCCATCGCCGTCTTAGTCATCTCTACTTGTCGCCTGCAATGCCTTATCTCCTTTTCATCGTGCAGCCATAAACCACCGACTCTCATCTCATCTCTCACCTCTCACCTCATCTTCGTCGCCTTCTCCGAGATCTGCCCTCGTCCTCGTCCCCGTCACCGTAATCTATGCTCATCGCCTTCAACAGCCACAGCATCGTTACCCACCTCCGATCGGCACGATACTCCCTTTAGCTTGATATTTGTAGCTAAGCTTTAGCTTGATATTTACATGATTAGTCATTAGGTGTTAGTGTTTTGGTAATATCTATGTCTGTTTGTTGTTTCTGACATTATTGTATCCAGGGTAAGAGTATAAGCTTGGTGTATATATGACAATACATCTGTTCGTTAAATGCACGAATTTTTAAATTTTTGGCCCAAAGAAAGGCCTAATATTGAGTTCAAAACATGAAAACCGAACCGATCCGAACCGAACATTAGGTGTTCAGTTATGTTCGATTCCTCTTCTTTAGTGGATCATGTTTGGATCCAAAAGCGGCGACCCGCACATTTATCATGTTTGAGTTGGTTCAAGTAGAAACCAATCCGAACACGGTGTTACCCACCCCTAATTTTGACAATGAATTTAGATAAAAATTTTGATAGTATGAAATTACTTAAACGCAAAACAAAATAATACTAGGTTGAAAGCTTAACGTGCTAAGTCCCCTCATCTCTTCCTATTTAAATAGAGATAATCCCATTGGAATTGTATTATTAGGGTTTGTAGGAAATAGGCAGAGGAAGAGATCATACTAAATTGAGACTTTCATAGTGCTTATTACAATCATCAAGTATGATGTATTCAATAGGTATGAACTATCAATCTATTGTTTTATTTATCTATTTTGGTGTTTTAATTGTTTGCAAGTATTAATAATAACAACAACACCAACAGCAGCAGCAACAACAACAACAACAACAACAATAATAATAATAATAAATTTCACTTTAATCCCTAAATTTTTGGAATTATCACTTTTTTAAGTTTGTTTGCATTAATAGCTTCCATGGTCTGTAAAATTTCATGAACCCATCAACTTGGTCTCTTTTACAAGATTTTTAACGTTTGACTGTGGCAAAAAGTATAAAATATCCATTTCACCTTGCTATAAGTTTAATAACCTTAAAATTAGTATTTTACCCTTAAATTTTTTAAAAAGAAATAAATTTAAAAAATGTCATCTCTATAGTCAATAATCTCCATTGCCGATCATGGATCTAAAAACCCAGAACAATGTTGATTAGGTTTCCATCACAAATCTAGATCAACATCAATTTGGGTTTCTAAAAACCGAGATCAATATCGATCTAGATATCTAGATAGAAACCTAGATCGATGTCGTTTTGGGTTTCAAAACCCAGATTGACGTTGATCTGGGTTTCAATCCAGAAACTATGATCGTTGGCTACAGCGAGAGGTGTGGACTTGATGTGGGTTGGTAAGAAGGCTCTCATTGACTCAACCCATGCATTGATTATGGCGCCTCCATTAATTTTTAGGTTCTTCAACAGATTCTTTGTGGAAAGCGAAACGAACCCGCCACCACGTGGAACCGATGGCTTCTATACAGTGCTTGTGAATATGGTAGAGGAGTTGGACATCGACATTGTTATTGCCATGTTGATTAGATCAGTCATCACTAAATCAATGAGACCAACCACAAAAGGATGATGAGGATAAGGGTCTGGTTCGATCGACCATCGATTTGGTTCAAACCTAATTGATAGTCAATCTAGTTCCAAGTTGGAACTAGTCATTAGTCAATAGACGGCTGGTGATGATCTGGTTCCAAACTGTTCAAAGATTTTTTTTTCGTATCTTTCAGAACAATAAATCATAACCATCTACTATTAACAAGGATATATATATAAGGATTAGGGTGGACATCCGTAGGTTCATGTGTTCATGGGTGAAATGACCATATCTAGGTCTAATCTTGTTCAAAGATTTTCTTGCATATCTTTCAGTTTTTGACATATCTCACTATGATGATATGCTATACATTTAATCTATTATTAATTATACAAATTAATTTTTGTTGATTGATATAGTTTTTTAATTCATTTATATAATTAAAACTTTGTTTGATTGAGTTTGAAATAAAACTTACAATTTAATGAATGAATACAAAAAATTAGAAGTATTATTTTAAAAACATGTCAACTAAACACACTTTTATAATATTTAAAAATTAAAATAGTTTTTGAATACTATATTAAAAATACTATTTGATACTAGAAAAATACTAGGCATATGACTTAGATTCTTAATTTGTTATCTAGCTCTAGAATACTATATTGAACAATGAATTAAACAGTCAACTTTTTTTTACATGTTATTTTCTTAACTTTGTTTTATGATTTTCAACAAATGCAATAATAGACTTAAAATTCCATTGCATCCCAGCATTGTGAAACTTGGCGAGTGGGACCAATTACTCTCCAAAAAATCGATTGGTGGAGTTTTGTCGACTCGAGAACCCCCAAATCGAGGTTCTAGTTGATCCGACCGACTAGTTAGTGAGTTGGATTGACTACTTTGCCCAACTCGGTTAACTAGGTTCTATGGTTTGGCGTACGGAGCCCCATTTTTCTTAAAAAATCAGAGACACCAAAATGGCATCGTTTTGGTGTCCAAATTTAAAAAGGAAAAAAATTGAGGTTCACTAACCTCTCTTCAAACCAGATTGAACCACTCTTCTTGTCAAACAAACCGAACCACCCCTCTTTTCAAACCTTAACCCCTTTACATTTACAGCCCACCGGTCTACTGCTGTTGTCGACGTGGTAAGTTTGTTATTTGTTTTGTTTTGTTTTTTTTTTTTTGCCTATCCATTTAACTTCACAACTTCATAGCTTCTTAGGTCGTTGTGGAAAAAGGAGATGTCATATGAGAATCAATGATTTTGAACCTTGTTCTTTAATCAAACTTCTAATTGGATTCGTCACAATTTGTGATGATCGAGTTGGAAGAAATAAAAAGGATCTTACTGATAGTAGACAGTGGAGATGATGGCAATGGCTGCAAGTACAAGTGATTCTAATGGAGAAGTGGCAGGGAAATGGAAAAGAAATGGCAAAAGAAAGACCAAGTCAAGAGTGGAAAATAGAGAAACAAAACATAATTCGTCTTTCAGCTGCAAAGACCAAACCCTTGGTTTGATTTGCAAATGTGACTCCAATGAGATTTCAATCAATGGATTTTGACTTATATATATGTATATATATATATATATATAGATATATATATATTTAGTTGAATTAATGACAACCACTTGTAAAATTGTCTTTACTTTTGATTTCATGCAGGTACATCAATTGTCCATCGAATAGACATTTGTCTAATTGCTCACTTTCAACTTTTTATTTTATTTTATTTTTATGAAGAGGTACATTTAACAAAAGAATAAGGTGTATCTAGAGTCCACTTCTATAAAACAATTCTTATGTATTTTGTTAAATTACATCAAAATATAATTAGACAAACAAATATAATGTTTTTGTGGTCATATGATTATATTTTGACCATATATAATTTTTTTTTATTATTTTATATATTTGACCAAGTTTGATCATTGGTCAACTGATTGATCATTGACCAACAGTCAATCCGAGTGCTCGTCGGTAGTCAAGTATTCATTACTCGCTAAGTTATCGATCGACTAGCGACTAGCGAAGTTCTGAAATATTGTTGCATCCCCCCTAAAAAAATATTTTTAGCTTTGTTCTTGATTACACTCATGACTGAGTTACATAATTAAATTGATGAAGTTGCTACAAATCATGAATACATAAAGTCCATTATGATGGAGTAAATCGTTTGGCACTTATGAGCTTATTGGTAGCCTCAAATAAATTATGAGCATTTTGTAATTGGCAATTATTAGTCTATTAGTATCAATTATTAGAATTCTGGTGCAATTACTGTTTGGCCTGAAACATTCTTTACATTCATCTCCTTTATAAGACTTGTTATCAACGCTCTTAAATAGAGAAGCATATATATAGAGGGAACTATAACTTCTTACCCTTTGAGTCTTATTATACACAAGATGGTAGATATAGTAATCTACACCACCAACAACATGAGCAAGGATTCTTTACCATCAATTTTTCTTTTTTTTTTTTGCTAATCTTTTTATAATTTAGTGATACATCAGCATTTAAAAGAGTAAATGGTCAAGATCGTTAATTTTTTTCTCTTTCATACATACCTCATACTTAAACTACTCTCATAAAAAGCTTAACACCAATAACAGATTAACAGAGAATCTTTGCTCCATCTACATATCTAAACTCCCATACTATAAAGCTTTCTCATATTCTTAGAGGTCGTCGACCAGTTTGTAAAATCTCATTACTTGTGCGTTAGAGTATAGCTGTTGGAGAGGTGACCGACCTCACCGGCATCTCACCGACTTCACCTTAATTGACCTTTGTTGCTTTTGCAGGAAGAGAGTAGAAGTTCGGTTATATCCTAGAAGGAACCTTTCTAAAAGGTGAGCCTGCTTTCTAGGTTAGAACCCTTCTAGAAGACAAACCTATGTCGTTCGCAGGAGAGAACCTAGTCTCTAAAGCTGAAACTCGCTGGGAGACAAGTTTGGCACCTGAGATATAACCTTCATAGGAGGTGGAAGAATCTTGCTTGGAGACACACTTAATATCCAATATAAAGTCCGTCTTATAGGCAAACTGGTATCCAAGACATAACACATCCAAAAAGCACACTTAGAGCCAAAAATCAAAACTCATTATTAATTGACACTAGGGGCACCTACCTGGTCAAAAGCGGATACCGTCTAGCCTTTCAGCTCTCCCACCCCACTTCTCCTTCCTGCCCCTCCTCATCTCAACTCTGGTGGCGCAGATTCTGGAACATGCGCATCCCTCCCAAAGTGAAAATCTTCTCCTGGAGATGTTGCGTTAATGCTCTTCCTTCCTGTCAAAATCTGTTTCACAGGAATATCGCCCCATCGGATTGTTGTCCGCGTTGCAAGGCTTCCACAGAATCAGCTCACCATGCCATTTTTCGGTGTAAGTCGTCCTCAGAATCCTGGGCCACAACTCCCTTTGCTTCCCTTCTCAGAAGCCTTCCGCAGGCCCCTTTTCTGGACATGCTCAGGCTGGTCTCCCAAAATTATGGATGGGAGGGCCTGGGCCTCTTTTGCGTCCTAATGTGGTGCTCCTGGTGGAATCGCAATGCTGCAATCCATGCTGGCAGGGTGAAGGCTCCTGGGGAAGTCCTGGAATTCGCTCTTACTTTCTTACTTGAGTTCCAAAGTTCTCAGGGGTGTATCTCGATCCCTAGTGTGCCCCCCCTTGTAAGGCAGGCTAGCTCTTGGTCCCCCCCTCCGCCTAACTGCCTCAAGCTGAACACAGACGCAGCTGTCAGATCAGGTTTCCCTTCACTGGGAGTCGGAGCTGTAATCAGGAATGATTTGGGTGCGGTTGTGGCTGCCTTGTCCAAACCTCTTCCAGGTACTTTTTCAGCTGAGATGGGGGAGTTCCTGGCTCTGAGAGAAGGCCTCCTTTTTGCAAAATCCTTAGGCCTGAAAATTTGGGAGGCTGAAGTGGATGCTGTTAATGTGGCTTCCAGATGTTCCTCTGCTGCTCTCCTCCCTGTGGTGGATTGTTTTGTTTGTAACGATGATGCTGTAACCATCATTGAAGATATCAGGAGCCTTAGTCAAGATGTGGGTAGCTGTTCCTTCAGTCACACTCCTCGGACGGGCAATGTAGTCGCCCATCGGTTAGCCTCATGGGCTGGTAGTCTGGGCTTGTTTAAGTCCTGGCAGAATGTATCTTTATCCCTTCTGTTCTCTTCTTGCTAATATATTGACTTCTTTCAAAAAAAAAATTGACACTAGGATAAATTATTGTGTTAATAGCTTTATATTGCGTTAAGCATGACCCTTGAGCCTAGTTCATTAAGGTGGGAGCTGCTCGTCTATCATGAGGTTTTATTCTTTCCACATCAGATGTTTTTGAATTTGTCAAAACATTCCCTCTTATCTACTTCTTGTATTATTTTTTGTTGATGATATACTAATAACAGGAAGTAGTCCTCAGCTTACTCAAAACGTTATCATCAATTTGAATGCCAAGTTTGCTTTAAATATTCTGGGTTCAGTTCCCTACTTCCTTGGCTTTAAGGCTAAAAGAAATTCCTCAAATTTTTTCATGTCCCAGTTTAATTATACACATGACTTGCTTGGCAAGACTAACATGCTCACCAACAAACCTTATACAATAGCTTTGTCTTTTGGTATGAAATTGTCTCTTCATGATAGAAATTATTTGAAGACCCATCTTTATATAGAAGTGTCATTGGCACCATGTGGTACTTGACTTATACTTCTCCTGAGTCTCCTGACATATCATTTATTGTTAATCGCTTAGTTCAATCCTTGGCTGCACCAACTAGCCCACATTGGTATGCATGGAAGTGTGCCCTTCGTTATCTTAAAAGCACTTCTTGTCTTGGTTCGATGTTGAAATACTTGAATCATTTTGTGATGTTAATTAGCTAATTGCCCTAATAATGAGAGATTTACATCCAACTTGGTCACTTGGCTCTCTAAAAAGTTAAAATAAAAGGTTGTTACTCGATTGAGCACTAAAGCGAAATAGATCTTTTGATATTAAATTCTCTTCATAATAGAGAATCATTTACAGACTTTTTTTTTTTTTTAAAAATTATTATTACTATTATTATTGTTATTGTTATTATTTTTATCTAGAACTGTCATTGGCACCTTACAATACTTGACTTATATTTGTCTCCACATATCCTCTATTGTTAATCACTTAATTTAATTCTTGGCTACACTAACTAACACTAACTGGTATTTTAAAGGAACCGGCAACAAATCTTACTATCAAACCATTTTGTGATGTTGATTTAACTAATTGCCCCAATGATTGAAGATCCATGTCGTATTGTTCCAGTTTTTCTTGGTGGCAACTTGGTGACTTGATTTTCTAAGAAACAAACTGTTGTTGCTCGATTGAGCACTGAAACAGAATGCAGCTCACCTACTAAATTCAGGGATAACTATTTTTGACAAATAACATCTAGAAAGTGCTTTCAGAAAGAAGAATTTATCTCTAACACGTAAAAACGAATAGAAGGAAGGGTAATTTTGATCTTTATCACCAAAATAGGATTTAACAAATTGTATTAATGTGATGGTTTATATTAACTAGGGGAATTTTAGGTACTTTGGGGCTTTTTTACAACTTTTTTTTTGAGTAATTTGTAAGTGATACTCACGAACCTATAAGTGAACCTACACGTGTTTCTCAGGTTCATCAGCTTTATCTCGGCACAAGTAGCTTGACACTAAAGCCAATCAACTCTGCTTCATAGCGTGACTTGCAGCTCACGCAATAACAAATATTTCCTGAGTATCATAATCAGCTTAGATTGCAGCCAGCCAACAATGCTTAGCCTAAGCTTGAAGATTAGCTAATCTAGTTAGTTAGAGTCAATTACACATGCATGGCCATGATTTAGTTAGTTATAATTCGATGGTCAAGATTTGTCACTTAAGCTTGTATATATACACCTGGACTCTGTTTCCAGAAGCTTAATGAAGAAGATTATGTATCATTGCAATTCTGAGTTTAGTTTTTGATTCTTGAAGCAAAACTTCAAGATCCATCAAACATTTTCATGGTATCAGAGCTTTCGTGACTCACGTCCATGGCGTCTGATTCTCAAATCTTGTCGACACGATCTCAAAGCAATCTCAGTCAGTCAACTGATACAGATACTCTCTTTGCAACCTCCATGGATGCTCAATCATTGGCAAAGACTTTGAACTTCAATCTTCCAATCAAGTCGGACAAGAGCAACTATGTCAATTGGAAGGCACAAGTTCTTGCAGCGATTCAAGCATTGGAACTTGAAAAGTTTATCACCAAATCTGAGTCTGCACCTGAGCTTGTGATCGAGGAAGTTGATGAGAATGGAATTGTCAAAGCAACGAAAGTGAATCCAGAGTATAGAGCTTGGAACAGAGCTGATCAATTGCTCATGTGCTGGCTGTTCTCAACAATCAGCGAAGGTGTCCTTAATCAGGTAAATCAATCTAAGTCTGCTCTTGAAGTCTGGGTTACCTTAGAGAAACTTTATGCTCAACAATCACTAGTTAGGGCATTGCAACTAAGGCAACAACTCTAGAGTAGTAAGAAGGGTTCCATGTCTATTAGTGATTACTTCTTAAAGACAAAAAAAAGTAGTGATGCTCTAGCTACAGCTGGTCACTCAGTCTCAGAAAATGACAAGATAGTGAGTATTCTTAGTGGGTTAGGACACGAATATGATCTTGTTGTTGTGTTGGTCTCATCGCAAGTAAAGAAAATGAGTGTGGAGGATATTCAATACAAGTTGATGTTACATGAGCGACGTATTGAACAACTCAATACAAATGCTCAAGTTGATGTATCATCTGCCTCTGTGAGTTCTGTCTCAAAATGATGGACATAGAGGAAGGAATAACTCAGTTTATAGAGGTACTGGTAGAGGAAGAAATAAGGGAGGCAGAAGTGGAAGGTGGATCAATCAAAGGGTCTATTATCAGCTCTGTCAAAGACCCGGACATGCTACATTACAATGTTGCAAACGCTTTGATCAGAATTGGCATGGAAGCAATCTGAATCTGAATTCACAAGGGGCATAAAGTTCAAACCATTCAAGTCAAAACACTGCCAATACTCATGTGAACCTTGCTCAGAATACAGACAGTGTAACATACTATGCCTCACCTGAAGTTGTGAATGATTCTGCCTGGTATGTATATGGTAGGGCAACCAATCATGTGACTGCAAATCTGAACAACTTGGCAGTAAATTCAAAGGGAGGACAAACTGACTGTCGGCAATGGTAATCAACTTTCTATTTCACACATAGGAAGTTCAACTTATAAAATTACCACCATTCCAAGTATACACATTTACTTAAATCAATTTCTACATGTGCCTAGCATAAAAAAGAATTTGATGAGTATTTCAAAAATAACTAAGGATAATGGTCTGCTAGCTGAATTTAATGGTGATGCTTGTGTGTTTAAGGACAAAACCTTTGTGAAAGCTTTGGTTAAAGGAAGTCTCAAGAATGGATTTTACAACCTTGATTTACCAGTTCCTCTGAAGCAAAATCAAATCTTTGTTCAAGGAAGCAAGAGGCTGAAAGGAAGTTAGGAAATGGTGGTATGGAAAGCAACAATTCTGTTTTTCGTAATTCGGTTGATAACACTTCATCAAACAAACTAGTTGTAAATAAGAATAAGTTTGATGCAAATGTAGCTGCTAAGACAAATTCTAAAATATGGCATGCAAAACTTGGTCATCTTTCTATACAAGTGTTAAGGCATGTACTTGGTTGTTTACAGTTTAATGTGAATGTTTCTAGAGTTTCTTTCTGTGATTCATGTAAACTAGGAAAATTGCATAAACTTCCTCTTGCTAAACATGATATCACTGACTCCTCAGCACTAGAGATCGTGTATTCAGACATTTGGGGACCTTCTCCCTTTCTATCAAATGATGGCTACAAGTACTACATTGTCTTTGTTGATGTCCACTCCAGGTTTACATGGTTTTATCCAATAAAATTGAAATTCAATGCCTTTCCAACTTTTCTTATTTTCAAAAAGAAGTAGAGTTACAGCTTGATAGGAAAATCAAGGCTCTTCATACAGATATGGGAGGAGAATATCAGTCGTTTGTTCCCTATCTTAAAGCACAAGGAATTCAACTAAGACTCTTGTACAACACACACCAACAGAATGGTGTTTCTGAAAAAAAACACAGGCATGTTGTAGAGACTGGGCTTAGTCTACTTGCTCATGCCAAGATGCCTCTGAAGATCTGGAGTGAAGCCTTTTCTACAGCAACTTTCCTTATCAACAATCTTCCAACACCAGTACTGAACATGGTGTCTCCTTTTGAGAAGCTTTTTATCAAAACATTCGATTGTGGTTGCTTCCTCTACCTAAGGTATTACTCAGCTAACAAACTCAATTCTCATACATCCAAATGCATATTTTCAGGGTATAGCTTATCTCATATTGGCTATAAGTGCCTCCATCCATCTGGTTGAATTTATGTTTCTAGGCACTGTGAGATTAATGAATTGGAGTTTCCATTTCAAGAGCTATTTTCATCCAATGCTAGTTCCTCTCAAACTCTTCCTATCTCAATGCTATTTCCAGCTTCCACTTCTTATCATTCTGAACCTACACCTACTGCCTCACATCAGCATCATTCACCTTTGCAAAATTTAACATCCAACCAAAATACTTCAGCTTTACCTCACTCCATAAATACAGAAATCATCTCATCACAAACACCTTCTGCTGTTCCTGCTTTTATTGGTCCTACTAACATCATCATCGACATAATGAATCCTTCTACTATCAGACCCTCAAACCTTCACTTATCAAACACAACATCTCACTTAAAACAAAATCAACAGTCTTCTGGTCATCCTATGGCAACAAGGTCAAAAACAGGCAGTCTTAAACCAAAGGTCTACACTTCCATACACACCCCTTGCATTCCAGAACCAAAATTAGTAAAAGAGGCACTTCAAAGTCTTCCTTGAAGGCAAGCTATGAATGAAGACTATTCACGTCTAATGAAAAATAAGACTTGGAGTTTAGTCCCTCCTAGTGACTTTACGAATATTGTAGGATGTAAATGGGTATATAGAGTCAAATACAATCCAAATGGTTCTGTTTCAAAGTATAAGGCATGCCTAGTAGCCAAAGGATTTCATGAAACCCCTGGCATCGATTACTTTGATATTTAAAATCCTGTTGTCAAAGCTTTTACTATAAGAGATATCTTTACTCTAGCAGTCTCTAAAGGCTGGGACATCCAACAAGTTGACATCAATAATGCATTTCTGAATGGTGAGCTATAAGAAGAGGAATACATGATTCAACTTGCTGGTTTTATTCATCCTACCTACCCTTAGCATATTTGTAAACTTCATAAGGCTTTATATAGGCTGAAAAAAGCCCCTCAAGCCTGATTTACAAAATTCAAGACTGCTCTTTACGTATTGGTTGTTCAGAATTCGAAGTCTGACGTATCTTTGTTTTTCAAGCAAACTGGTAATCAACTTCTTTTACTTCTTGTGTATGTTGATGACACTCTCATTACAGGAAGTGATTCAAGTGCTGTTCATCAACTCATTATTGATCTTAATACCATGTTTGCATTGAAGACTTTCAGTTCTATTTCTTACTTTCTTGGCTTTGAGTTGTTTCAAAATGAGTCTGGTCAATATTTAACTCAAACTAAATAAATATTTGATCTCCTTTAAAGAAGGAACATGCTATCTTGCAAGCCTTGTTCATCTCCTATTAGTTCCAACACCAAACTCAGTCTCTATGAAGGAGAGCCCTTTTCTGATGTTAGTCTTTATAGGAGTGTGACAGGAGCACTTCAGTGCCTTACTCACACAAGGCCTGATATCAGCTTTATTGTCAACAAGCTGAGTCAATTTTTGTGCCCTCCTACTAGCTTACATTGGCAAGCTTGCAAGTATGTTCTTCGATATCGTAAAGCATCAGCAGGATATGGTTTATTGTTTAGTTCTCCTTATCATCTCAGATTAGAATCCTTTTGTGATACTGATTGGGCTGGTTCAGTTGATGATCAAAAGAGTACTAGTAGGTGTTGTGTGTTTCTTGGTGGTAATTTGGTGACTTGGAGTTCCAAGAAACACACGGTGGTTGCTAGATCAAGTACCAAGGCTGAGTATCATTCTCTTGCTCAGGCCTCAACTGAATTGATATGGCTTCAATCCTTGCTTGCTGAACTTGGTCTCACTGTCTTTCCTTGTCTAGTTGTTTGGTGTGACAACAATGGTGCCTAGGCTCTTGTCCAAAATCCCATGTTCCATGCTCGTACTAAAGATATTGAAGTTGATGTTCATTTTCTTAGGGATAGAATTGCAGCAGGGCAACTTGAAGTTAGGCATATATCCACTACCGATCAGGTGGCTGACATTCTTACCAACTGATTGGTTTTTGTCTCTGTGTTGCAAGCTGAACCTTGTTCAAACACGTACGTTTAGCTTGAGGGGGGATGTAAGTGATACTCACGAGCCTATAAGTGAACCTGCACATGTTTCTCAGGTTCCTCAGCTTCATCTCAGCACAAGTAGCTTGTGACACTAAAGCCAATCAACTATGGTTCACAACATGACTTGTAGTTCACTCAATCACAGATATTTCTTGAGTATCAAAATTGCTTATAATGCTTAGCTTAAGCTTGAAGATTAGCTAATCTAGTTAGTTAGAGTCAATTACACATGTATGGCCATGATTAAGTTAGCTATAATTGGATGGTCAAGATTTGTTACTTAAGCTTGTATATATATGCACCTGTACTCTGTTTCCAGAAGCTTAATGAAGAAGAGTATGCATCATTGCAATTCTGAGTTTAGTTTTTCTCTTTGTATTCTTCATTCTTGAAGCAAAACTTCAAGATTCATCAAACATTTTCATAATTAAGCAAAAGGGGCATTTCTGCTAAATTCTCTTTACCATAAATGAATAGACCTTTATTATTGTTATTATTACCACATATGACAAAAGGTGATTCAAATCTAGAACATTACGAAATAGAGGAAACGTTCTTTGCCGCCAAGCTATATCGGGTGGTTGGACCACCCCCGTCATAAAATTTAAAATACAACTTTATTTTAACTTAAATGTTGGTCACCACGGCCCCACATAACTTGGTGATAAAGTCCACTTATTTAGGTTCAAGTGCCCCCAAATAAATGATATCTAAAAAAAAAAAAATTAAATGATGGTCCACATTTGAAGTTTCGATCCTTGAATTATAGGCTACAACTTATGCGATCAGTCTACTATTTAATAATAAAATTCTAATACGTTATAAATATTATTGTCATCAGTCAGGTATTTAATAATAAAATTCTAATACGCTATAAATATTATTGTCAGTAATGCAGTATACTCAACAACCACATTGACTACCTTGCTGCATATCCTTTAGAAACGGTAGATGGCACAATTTTGTATATAAAATTTCGCTCTTTATTATTAAGTTTGTGCCTAAATTCTCGGGTGTTTTTGCAATCACAACATTAAAAAGATTTTTATATAACCAGTACACTAAACTAGAACTAGTTTATTATGAATTTTCATTTTCTGATTTACCGAAAAGCCGTCTTGGTCAAATGTTAAGCACTAGAAGTCTTTATGACTCATGAGTACAAGTGTACAACAATTTACATTAAATTATTCTAAATTATTGGTTTTATTTTTCTTTGAACACATCTTATCAAACAAGCACACACCGATGGTTTTAAAAAGTTTAAAATCATCTAGCTTCCAAGTCTGAAATTGTTACATCATTGATTGAATCAATTTGCTTGGAGAAACCAGGCTTCTTTGGAATTGTTAGATCTGTAGTGTCATTTCTGAGCATCCAAGCAACTTCCAACATTGATGGTCTATCAATCGGGATTTCTTGAACACAAAGTAGAGCTATATGTAAGCATTTTATTAGTCTATAAGGGGATGATGTGTCATCAAGGGATGGATCCATAAACTCCATGCCTTTACAGTCTTTCCATAGCTCATATGCCTGAAATTGTTAGTCCACAATGATTATTTAATTCGACTGCAATTATTATTATTCAACAAGGGTAAAAGAAACTTACATATTCTAGAAGGCTCAAATGATCATTTTCACCATATAAAAGGGAGACCCTTTTGCCACTAATGATTTGTAGTAGTAGAACCCCAAAACTATAAACATCAGATTTTATCGAGTATATGCCTTTTTTCACATATTCAGGAGAAATATATCCACTGTATATTTTTTATATATAATTACAAACAATGAATTAGTATATAAATACAAAACAAATAAATTGTTGAGTAACTTAACAATAAAAAAATACGCACTTACTATGTTCCAACAATTCGTTCTGTATTTGCTTCAAGATTGCCTTTTGCAAACATTCTAGCCATACCAAAATCTGATATTTTAGGCTTCATGTCTTCATCCAATAAAATATTACTAGGTTTCAAATCTCGATGGATGATCATCAATCTTGAATATTCTTGAAGATATAAAAGTCCTTGACAAACTCCTTCAATTATATGAATCCGTTTTTTCCAATCCAAGATATACTTTTTAACGGGGTCTGCAACAAATTGTCTATGAACAATTAGAAAAATTGAAAATTGCAAAAGCATGAACATTAAGTAGCTGTAGGGGAATGATGTTCAGTATTAATTGGTCATTTAGTATAACTGAAAATGTAGTCACACACATTAATTAAACGAAAAAAAAAAGCTAACCAAAAAGGTAACAATCCAAGCTTTTATTTGACATATACTCATAAATTAGCATATGCTCTCCTCTCTCAATGCAAAAACCCAAAAGTCGAACAAGATTTATATGTTGCAGTTTTGCAGTAAGTATAACTTCGTTCTTAAACTCTTCAAATCCTTGTGAAGATGCTCGTGAAAGTTTTTTTATTGCCATTTCTTGTCCATCAGGTAATATACCCTGTAAAATCAAATAATTATATATACTAAGTCTAATTTTTATAAATTTTCTTTATATATATGTATATATATATATATATATATATATATCCTTTCAAAGGCATAAGTTATCAATTACCTTGTAAACTGGACCGTACCCACCCTCACCAAGCTTTTTTTCAATTGAAAAATTTTCTGTTGCAGCCTCAACCTCAGCCAAACTATATAACACCAGATTTGGAGCATTGCCATTAAAATCTCCAGCTGCTGCTGCTTTATTTGCTTTGCTCCGGGTTTGTTGAACTGAGCGCGCACTTGCTATAAACCAGGAAACTTTAAAGGCTGGCTAACATCTTGGTTCACGATTTTAAAATTTGGACAATCCTCACTTACCAATAAATGAAATACATGTATTTTATTGGTTACCTTTCGATTTCAGCTTTCTCATCCACTTGAAATATACCACAAGGCCTACCAGGAGCATAACAGCTGCAGTTGCAGGCAAAATGATTGCTAATAATCTGTGTAGCCGCTTGTTTTGTTCACTTTCATTATTTTCTTGAGCTGGAGAAATAGTTGCACCTTGCTGAGGATGAGAAATAGCTGCATCCGCTGAAAAATAATCAATCAAAAAATCATAGTGAATCAGTAAAGA
This sequence comes from Nephelium lappaceum, assembly GCA_021234005.1. Lineage (NCBI taxonomy): Eukaryota > Viridiplantae > Streptophyta > Magnoliopsida > Sapindales > Sapindaceae > Nephelium > Nephelium lappaceum. Next base: position 9,690,750 of record CM038002.1, read on the forward strand.
GTTAAGAAATAGATTGTATGACTGAATAAATAAGTAATTGCTAACCTGCAGCCTGAGAAAGCACCCAATTGTGATCATACGAAACTTGCCAGACATTATAACCAAGCAAGCCCTTCTCCTTGATATAAGAAACCTTAGCCTGAACAGCCTCAACATCATCAAAACCAATCCAAGATGTTCCAACTGTGCAGTAATTCACCACGTAAGTTGAATTATAAGTAATATTTGCATTGAAACGCTCAACGTAATTCTTGATTTGGTCATATTCGATGATTCCATTCACTGAAATGGCTGGTCCAACTGCCGGTGCATGAATACCGTTATCCATGGCGTTCACAAGCTTCCATGCAAAGCCATAGTAAGGAAAACAGAAAACTATCTTATTTGGTGATAATCCTGCATCAATCCAACCCCTTATACAGTTATCAGTGCTCATAATAATAGTACTTGGGTAATACAGCAGTGAAGGAGCAGCAGTAAAGTTTGTTGCCGAAGGAGAACAGTAGCTAAAGTCAAGGGCATCAACATTAATCCAGTTTAAGTATTGTTGTACCATGTCTATGCGGTACACGTCTGAATAAAAGTTTGGTGAACCTTGTAGCGCCGCAGTCAAGATCAATTGTGAGAGGCTGTTAGAGTTTCTTGACTCTAAGTTGACAGCCGCTCTCCATTCTTTGAAGAAAATTATCAAATCGGCCATGTTCAAGGCTGCCTTAGGATCTGACCAACAGAAGTCTAGACCTCCAAAGCCATAGTGCCTGGCTGTTGCTATTGACGAGTCAATAAAAGCCTTCCTATGAGAAGAATTGCTTACCATTGATGAATAGGTTGAATAGTTTGCATATGGACCTCCGAAGGATAGAATTGTGATGACTGATGGGTTCTTTTGTCTCACAGTTTCCGTGAAGTTTGAGACGTAACTTTCATCAAAAGGTGATATGGAGAGCTGGTAGGAAGTGGAATTCAGATCAGCGCAACAATATACAATATGAGTAAAGAGAGAAGATTTGATGTCTGAAACAGGGAACTGTTTATCTGGAGGGAAGTAATAACCGACTTTGACCAGTGTTTCGGCTCTCACAGGGCTTAATTCGTAAGAGCCAAGGAAAATTTGGAAGATGAGAATGATTATTTTGGATACCATTGAGAAAAACTGTTCTCAATCCAAGCTTTGATGAAATTAAAGATTTGAGAACTCTCTGTATTTATAGGCATACTTCCACTCATCTCTCTTGGTTTTTAACCCCAAACATCCAAGTCTCATCTTATGGGGCGATGGTAATTTAATTATGTGAGAGTTAGAGATCTCCTTGCAGGTTGACTTTTCTTTTAATAAAATCATTTTAATTTTAAATTTAGGTAGGAATCCTTTTAATACTACATACAAAAGTACCTTATAATTTTGACTTAAAAAATGGTATCTTATAATTTTAATAAACTTTAAATAATCTCATGATTATATCTCAAAAACCACCCATAACAACTAAATTTAAAATTAGAATGTTATTGTTTAAAAGATATCAAACCTCAATAAATTCTTATATCATCTCCACCGTTTATATGGATTGTAAAAAATTAATATGTCACATTGGATAAATAGAAAAAATTGCAAAAATAGGCTTCTCCAATGCACGTAATTATTTCTATTGACTATCAAGTTAAGGTCGGAAAAAAAAAAAAAAAAAGTTGTTAACATGATTGTCTACTTCCAAAAATCTATTGGACAATCTGACTTAGCAAATCAATTTTCATCCAATGGTCCATATTAAATTTCTTACCTCTCTCAAAAAAGTCTTTGTGAGCTTCATCTCAATTCTTTAATGTCATCGGCGACAAGAACAACACTTCAATCATCATTGTCAGCAACCACACTTTGGTTTGGTCTCTCTCTCTCTCTTCGTGTCTGTAACAGACAAAGAACCCAAAAAAAAAAAAACTATCCCAGTGCTTGGTGGCAAGAGCCTTACAATGCAGAGGCCGCTGATTCCATCTACGACGATGATGCAATCCGTCATGAAGGAATCCCTACCATCGAGATTGGGGTTGGGCTTTGATGGAGAAATTGTGGACTCTTTAGCGATTGAGTAGCGAAGCTTAAGATGGTAGTAGATGTGGAGCCTTTGTGTGGGGTTTGGAGAGGCAGGGGAAAAGAGAGGGCATTGGACGGAAAGAGAGAGGTTGTCGAGAGTATTCATGGTGAGCTGAGAAAGGAGAGAGTTAAAACACAGTCCTCACTTCTTCGATCATTGTCAACCATTCGATCATCCATTCGCAGCCTCAACTTCGGTGACAATAACATGCCTCTTAACAACCAACAACAAGCGGACTAAGAAGAATAATATGCTTTAATGTTATTTTATGAGATTTTCATATACAATTAATTTATCACAAATTAACAATGCTCTAAAAATGTTTGTGGCGCCCGCCCACGTGTTAATGCCATCCTTTGAAGAGTTTTAGGAGTTTTGCCTCGTGTAGTGTTAAATCTAACACTTAAGAATTTCGCAAGGCAGACATAGAGGCCTATACCAATTTCAATGACCTTTATTATTATTATTATTATTATTATTATTTTAAATATCAATTTTTAAGACTTATTACCTCTACAAACTTTGAACTTGTATCCATTCGAAAAACCTTATATTAGGTTAAAAATAGTCTTCATATATGTAATCTAATGATTTCATTTTTAGAGACTTCCAAGAGTATCTCCAATTCTCTAATGGATTATATTTAAAAAAAAAAAAATTAAGTGTCATATGATCAATATCAAGATACTTATTTGCTACTTAATATAAATATCACTTGATAAACAAAACAAATTAGAAGTTGTTATTCAATGCTTCCATTTAAAATACAAACTTTGATAAGGTGTTAATTTTTTTTTTTTAAATCACAAACTTCTTGAGTCAGTTTTTTTAAAGTAATATATTGTCTTGTACATGGTTTTAAAAGAAACTATAAAAATGATGCTTTTAGCACTACTGTTGTAAAGGAAAGTATCTGTGTTCGACTGTTCTTGAACAAAAGAATGCAGCTGCTCAAACTAAGATATACTATATGTATTTTAGTAATTATAGTGTGAGGGTGGTTTTAAAATTCACACTAATTTTAAAACTATAAAAGAGAAAGTTTATTTATCCAAAATTTATATATATATATATAGACACACACACACACATAGAGTTAATATCTCCTAACTTTAAAAAAGTTAGAACAAAAAAATCTCAACCATCTATTAAATCTAATGGATAGAAAAAAAAAACAGACAAAAATAAAAATAAATAAGTGGAAATTACAAAAAATGGCCATTCTAGAATAGGAAAATTTGTTTACCCATTTTTTTATTTTTTTATTTTTTAAAAATTATTTTTAACCCCTCAAACAAATTAATTGCAGCCTATATCTAAATTGCCCCCGCATACCTTATTCTCCTCCTTCATTGCTTATAAGATGAGATCTTTGGCTTTATTTATTGATTATTTGAGTTTTTTTTGTGATTTTTTGAGGATTTTTGTGTTCTAGATGTTGGGTATTGATGTTTAGAGTTAGATTTGATTAAATTTTGTTAGATTTGGATTGAAAATTAAGGTTTTCAGTGAGATATAACATGAAGATGATGACTTGGTTATACTGATTTTTAAGTCCACTTAAAAACCAGTTTCAGTTTTTATGTCACCACTTTTTAAGTGGACTTAAAAACCACGTTTGTTTTTTTCCTTGGAATTAAGAGTATTTTGGTAAAATTGGGTATAAGTGAAAGTAGTTTATTTAATAGGCTAAAAACGAATTTCTATAAAAAAGTGGATAAAAACGAATTTTTCCTTTTTGTTTTGGGTAAAAGAGAAAAGCTCCCATAAATAATTTTCATGTGATTATTACCATCATAAGAAGATTTCATGAGTTTTTTTTTTTTTTTGTAATAATCAAATGATAATTATTTATTTCCATTTTTATCTTTTTTTTTTCCTTTCTATTAGATCTAATGAATGGTTAATATTTTTTTATCCTTTTTTTTTAAAAAAAAAATCAGGAGCCATTAACTGTGGAATTATTATATATATAGGTCATCTACAATACACTCGAAGTATCGATATACTTGGTCTGATTATATTATAAATTACTGATTATATTTTATTATATCTGATTATAACTAATCATGTCTAATTATAATTAGTAAATGTGATCTAAATGCAATAACTCATTTTTAGTTGCTAGGTGTATTGATATCCCTTGGGTATTGTAGGTGTTCGACTGTTCATGAACAAAAGAATGAAGCTGCTCAAACTACTATGTACTATATGTATTTTAGTAATTACGGTATAAGGGTAGCTTTAAAATTCACACAAATTTTAATGCTATAAAAGAAAAAGTTCATTGATCCAAAATTTACTCACACACACACACAAAGAGTCAATGTCTTCTAACTTTAAAAATGTTAGGATAAAAAAATCTCAATCATCCATTAAATCTAATGGACAGAAAAAAGAAAAGACAAAAATAAAAATAAATAAGGTAAAATATAGTTAAATTGTTTAATCAACTTCATTTTAGTTGCTCTTTTGAAATTGTTTTACAATCATTTATACTTGAGAATTAGGTTAAGGTATACCTGATAAAGAAACATAATATATATATATATATATATGTATATATTATAAGACTCAAGTTAGTTTTGAGATTTATTCAAAGTATTTTAAGAAAAGAAAGATAATTCATATTTCATATTTCAGCTTGGAGATAAAAACATCTCGAAGTATACAAGTATACATACATTAAGGAACCTTCTAGATTTCAAGATACTAGATACATAACCTTATGACTTCAATGGTAATTGAGATTTATTCTATTTATTTATTTTTTTAAATTTCTATAATATCTCTTAAATTTTGGGATAGTGTATATCTTTCAATGGTTTGATAAATTTTTTGAGGTATTAATCAAGGAAAATTCCAACCTCTTTAATACAACATCCAATTAAATCAACAATAGCTAAGTCTCAATAGGTTGCCCAGGTTAATAAATGAGTTTGAAAAATCAAGAAAACCATGCACTGTTAGAATGAACAATTGTGAAGAAAAATGATCAAATATATAGCCACATGTAGAGGACACAATATGAGAATGTATATCACAAAGATGATGCGTCCTCACACAATAAAATATTATGACTCTTCAAGAGAAGTGATGTCTCTTCAAGAGAGTATTTTCTTTAGAAGAAGTCATATCTCTATAAGAGAGTTGTATCTTTAGGAGATGTCATATTTCTCTAAGAGTGTTGTATCTTCAAGAGAAATCATGTCTCTTTAGAAAAATTGTGTCTGTTAGTGCACAAGTTGTTGTGTACATGTGTTGGCATTTTATGTCATCAAGGTAGTAAATTTAGTGCAATAAAATTCATAGACTGTTGACATCTAGTATTCCTACAAGTGCATGTTACGATAGCTAAAATAATGTTGTAACATTAGAAATGATGTTACAACATTTTCTGTTAACATTGCTCAGCGTAGAATTCAAAGTATTTATCAACTAGTGACTTGATTGATTTGATTCTCGTGATTTATCATTTTCAAATATTATCTGATCAGTTTTTATGTGATCTTATGTCAAGATAAATGTGGAATTATGTTTCTAAAGATAAAAGATTATTTTCCTTCTATAATTCTTGGATTTTATCTTTAGGAAACTTTTTGTGCAGATATATATATTTGAGTATTGTCTGTAGAATTGAAAGTTAATCAGCTGATGTGTAGAAGAATAATGAATCTGGAGAGCTTCTTGACCAAGTTCGGATAAGCAAAATAAAAGGATATGGTCATTGCTAAAAAATACGACTTATCCATTTTTTAGCAGATATTATTTCCCTTTATTTTGAGATATTTATCTTTTGATAAATATTTGATTTTTTTTAGTTGACAATTATTTGATTTATAGCTAATTTAACTATGTTTTTTTTACAGATAACTGCTACATATTTGTGCTATAAATACATAACACATAAATGCAAAGTGAATTCAAGGAAGCAGTGTGATTAGAGAGTGATATTTAGTGTTTCCTTATAAAACTTAGAGAGCCTTTTCTCTTAGGTTTTTTTTTTGTGAGATTAAGTGAGTGAGTTGAATTAGGTTTGTGCCCATATACTTGTTAGGATGACAAATAATTAAGTCTTCGGGAGAAGACAAGTTTGTACCAATTGAAGGAAGTTTAAGGTGCTGTCAACCATTAAAGGTAAGGGGAGCTTGCTACAATTCATGAAGTGAACGAGTACTCATCTTGCCTCAATTCTAGGAGGGAGGTTTAGGTTGGGTAAGACAAGATTAGGTTATACTTTAAAAAAGTTCATTAATGAGTCGATATCTCTAGGCAAAGCCTCATGGATGTAGGGTAAAACTGAACCACATTAAAAATGCGTTATGTGTTTTTCTTACTTTACTGTCTTTATTTTTAAGTGTTATAACATTCAATTTCAGATCATGTTATAACATCTTAAATTGTGTGGGTTACAATATGCGGTTTCTGGTCATGTTATAACATCTTAAATTGTCAATGTCATAACATTGTTTAAACACAACTTCTACAATAGTTTTGCAATGCTTAGTGAATAGTTCATTTCAATTGGTATCAAAGTTGGTCACTAGACATCAATTAGTGAGATTTGGGGACTTTTTACTCTGTTTGCTTTATAGCATGGTAGCTCAAACAAAAGGAACATCAATTACAAGACCTCCTTTGCTTGATGGATCCAATTATCTATATTGGAATGTAAGGATGAGAGCTTTCATCAAGTTTATTAATGAAAGAGCATGGAATGTTGTTCTAATAGCTTGGACACATCCTACCATGACTGATGAACAACAAAGGACTATACCAAAGCCAGAACTATCATGGACTGTTGAGAAAGATAGACTTGTTAATTACAATAGCAAGGCCTTATATGTTATCTTCAATGGTGTATATGTAAATCAGTTCAAAATGAACACTACATGCAAAACTGCAAAAGAAACTTAGGAAATACTTCAGAACACTCATGAAGGGATAGATGATGTCAAACGTTCCAAATTACAAATGCTAACATCTAGATTTGAGAATTTAAAAATGTTTGATGATAAATTGCTTCCTGATTTTTTTTTTTTTTTTTGCCAAGTTAAATAATATTTCTAATGAATATTTTGCCTTAGGTGAAAGCATGAAAGCAAGCTTGCACAAAACGTTCTGAGGTCTCTCCTAGATAAATTCCAAGCAAAGGTGGCAGCAATTGAAGAATGCAAGGACATTAGTGTAATGAGAATAGATAAGCTGATGGGATCTCTTCAAGCTTTTAAGCTTAATCTAAAGCAACAAAAATAAAAGAAGTCTATTGCCTCACAATCAACCCAGGATGAGAGTGAAAAATATGAAACCTTAGAAAATGATGAGTATTATGAGTTAGCATTACTAACTAAGAATTTTAAAAATATCTCAAAAGAATTGAAAATAATTCCAAGCCTGGATTAAAATCATTCAAAGGTAATAATTTCTCTGAATTTTTCAAATCTAACAAGAATAAAGGAATTCAATATAGGAAATGTGAAGGATTTGGGCAACTACAAGCTAAATATGCTAACACTCAAAAGATGAAATCAAAGGCTATGCATATCACCTAAAGTGATAAAGATTCTGAGAATGGGAGTGATGAAGAATTGGTAGGTCAAATTGCTTTCATTTCCTCCTTAAATACTAATTCTATTGTTTAAGAGTGTGCAGAAAAAATCTCAACAGCTTCACAAATTGTCTTAACACATCTTCAAGATGTAACATCTGATGAAGAAGGTTCTGATTCTGAATCAGATCAAAAATCAATTCAACAGGTATACCAAGAAATGTATGATCAATGGCTGAAGGCGTGTGATCAAAATTAATCTCTTTTTAAAAATAATGTTTCTCTTGTTAAAACTAACGAGTTTCTTGAGAAAAGAATGTAGGATATTGAAACCTTGTGAAAGAAAGAGAGTCTCAAATTAAGATAGTCTCAAGTGAGATTGAGAGAATGCAAAACGGATTAAAAATGTTGAATTCAAGAACTGAGAAGCTGGATGAAATTTTGTCAATAGGAAAACCAAGTGGAAATCATTGTGGTTTAGGCTTCAAAGAAGAAAAAGTTCACATCAAAATAGTTTTTGTGAAATCTTTTGGTAAAGAGGATGTTACAACATCTTTCTAGATCAGATGTTGCAACATCGCACCAACCTGTCATGACACCAGGTAAATCTGTCAATTCTGGTTTCGTAGGTAACTATTCCAGGATTGTTCTAACCTGTCATTTTTATGGTGTCAAGGGTCACATTCGATCTAGATGTTTTGCTATGACATATTTTCTTAGAAGAGGTTTTCCAAAACAAAGAGCAAGAGTTAAATTAGATTTGAATCATTCTCCTAAGAAGGTTTGGGTAAAGAAATCTAATCTTAATTGTTTTACTACTTTATCTTGCCCAAATAATTGTTCTACTAACTCATGGTATTTTAATAGTGCATGCTCATGACATATGATAGGAGACAAAAAAATTTTGAAAAATTACAAGACTTTATCAGGTGGTGAAGTCACATTTGGTGATGGAGCCAAGGGACGAGTGCTTGGCAAATGAACCTTGAATGTTGAAGCATTTCCAAAGTTTAGTGAAATACTTCATGTGGAAAGACTTAAAGTTGACCTGATTCTCAAAAATCAAATTTGATATCAAAACTTTTAAGTGAATTTCACTCATGAGAGATGTCCTGTGTTAGACCAATCAAATAAACGTGTGTTAGAAGGAAAAAATATATATATGGACAATTGTTATATTCAATCTTGATGTTTGACATGTCATAGTGTTTCTAATTCTGATATAAATTTGTAGTATGAGTATCTTGGTCACTTAAATTATAGATCTCTAACAAAGCTTCTTAATGCAAGTGTTGTTCAAGAAGTACCCACATAGGACAAGAAACCTCCAAGAGTGTGTGGACTGTATACTTCAAATGAGAAGATGATAGACAGCTTGATGGAAAAATAACCTATTAGTTCTACAAGTGAACCTAATACTATAACAGGTGCAGAGATTGTTGCAACAGACAATGATAATGTGGCAACAAAGTTATCACATTAGCAAACAATAACAACAATAAAAGAAATCTCAACCAGTGGTGCTCAGAATTCTAAAGAACCCTCATCCAGAGTTAAGAAGAATCATTCAGCTGAACTCATCATAAGTAATTTTGATGAAAGTATGATCACGAGGAGAAAACATATGAATGTCGTGCAACATGTGTGTTTTATTCCATGATTAATTTTGATAAGACCTTTACTCCTGTGACTAGGTTAGAGTTCATTGGATTGCTTTTTATTGTTGCTTGTGTGATTGGTTTTAAACTCTTTCAAATGGATGTCAAAAGAGTCTTTTTTCATGGAATTTGTTCCATTTAATTTTTACATTTGCAAGCAAGCTACTTGATTTTCTTTAAAATTTAGACTGTTTTTTTTTTTTTTTTTTTTTGAGAGAAAACGAAAATTTTATAAACCAGTAGCCAAAGGAAAAATACAAGCGACATTGACATCATGCCAATAGACGGCCTCCGGAGAGGACAAGGCCAAGGCAGCGAGCTTATGGGTCAAGCGATTCCCAGATCTGGGAACGGCAAGACACTGACAAGCGCCCACCAACCTACTTAAGACCTTAATATCAGAAACAAGGGAGAAAGCTTCACCCCTAGAGAGAAAAGCGCCATTAACCGCAGAAGCGACTCCCACGGCGTCCACCTCCAACACCTTAACCTTGAGACGCAGAGAAAAAGCCAACAACAAACCTTCACGTAAAGCTAGAAACTCACCAACTTTGGGAGAGAAATTGCCAACCCAAGCCTTCGCCAAAGCCACAACCACATGACCCCGATGATCACGAACGGACACACCCAACCCAGCCTTGCCAAGGAGAGGCCTTACTACCACATCCGAATTCAACTTCAGACAGCCTTGAGAGGGGGGCAGCCACCCCTGAAGGGAGGGGACAGTAACTGGACGAGGGACAGTAGCCAGAGCAGAAACGGAGCTGTGGAATTCCGCCAGCAGAGCCTTCGCTTTAGGAACAACCCCTGCAGGGTCCAGCGTATGGCGCCGAACACACCTAACATTACGAAGAAGCCAGATACCCCACAAGACCATGCACACTTCCGACAACTGATGGCCACCCAACTTCTGCCAAACCCCAAACAAAATGAGAGAAACATCAGAGGAAAGAAACTGATCAAGGAAGGACCTGTTATCAAAATGGAGCCAAGCAGCCGCTGCTTGAGGACACCAAAACAGAGCGTGAGCGGCAGATTCCATAACAGATGGGCAAACATCGCAGCTACCGTCGGATAAAATATGACGACGACACAAGTTTTCCTTGGTAAGCAGAGCACCCACACAAGCTCTCCACACAAAAATTTTGATTTTAGGGGGAATCTTGAGGTTCCAAAGGACCGACCACCATCGATGCAAGGAAACAGAAGAGGAAGGAAAATCCCGTTCCAAAGATCTCAACTCCACCGCCAACCTATAACCGCTCTTGACTGAGTACTTACCCGATTTATCAAAAAACCAGCGACACTGGTCGGGGAGATTCCGGAAGCTAAGAGGAATAGAAAGAATAAGATCCTTATCAACCGGTAAAAGAAGGTCATCAATCTTTTGTATATTCCACTGACGGCTCCCAGGGACAAAAAGGTCAGCCACCTTCGCATCGGGGGCGGTACAAGGCGAGAGAGGCCAGAAGGAATAATGCTTGGGAAGCCACCGATCTTTGAACACGGCAATTTCCTGCCCATTACCAACCTGCCAAACCCAACCTTTTTCCAGTAACTCTCTGCCCCACAGAAGGCTTCTCCACACAAGCGACGAACTGGCTTTGCGGCTCGCCTGCCAGAAACTAGACTTTGGGAAATATTTGGCCTTTAACAGTCGAGCAGCCAGGGAGAGAGGGTTGGTGACGACACGCCAAGCTTGTTTGGCCAGCAACGCTTGATTGAAGAGAGTCAAATCTCTGAAACCAAGACCTCCGAGAGCTTTAGGCTTGCAAAGCGATTCCCAGCTAACCCAACTTACCTTGCGCTTTCCATCCTTCGATCCCCACCAGAATCGCGCAGCTAGGGAGCTTAACTCTTTACACAGGCTTGCAGGAAGCTGAAAAATGCTCATGATATAGGTAGGAATGGCTTGCATTACCGCTTTGATAAGAACTTCCTTGCCACCTTGGGAAAACAACTAGCTCTTTCAGCCCCTAAACCGCTTTCAGACTTTGGCGCGAATCTCATGGAAGGCTTTATTCTTATTCCTACCCATCAGAGAAGGCATACCTAGATAGCGGTCATGGGTGAAGGCATTACCAACACCAAGAAGAGCCTGAAAGACCTACTTCTACTGGACCGGGATATTAGGGCTGAAACAAATGGAAGATTTAGCAAGGTTGATTTGTTGGCTCGAAGCTAGGCCATAGGATTCCAAAACTCCCCGAATAAGCTTACAATTCAAATGAGATGCTTTGCAAAAGAGAATGCTATCATCAGCAAAAAGCAGGTGGCTAACAAATGGACCCGATCTACCACACTGAAACCCGAGACCTCTGCCATTGCGCTCTGCGTTACTGATACTCCTGGAGAGAACATCCGCACAGAAGAGAAAAAGATACGGGGATAAAAGACACCCTTGTCTAAGGCCCCTCGACGGCGATAAGGACCCAACGCACCCATCGTTTAGCACAAAAGAGAGGCTCGAAGTAGATATGCAGTCAAACACAAGCCTAAGCCAACCGACTGGAAACCCCATCTTTTCCATAACCGAAAGCAGAAAACGCCACTCGACTCTATCGTAAGCTTTACTAAGATCAATCTTAAGGGCCATCAAGCCTCTTTTTCCTTTTCTGCGGCCATTGATAGAGTGGAGGAGTTCGAAGGTGACAAGGACATTATCGAATATTTGCCTACCAGGAACAAAGGCAGACTGGTTGGAGGAAATAATGGCTTGCAGAATTGGTTTCAGTCAATGAGCCAGCACCTTCGTCATCGTTTTATAAATTATTGACATGAGGCTAATTGGCCGAAAGTCTGTCAACCTCTCCGGATTTTTGCATTTAGGGATCAAGACTACATTGGTGGTATTAAACTGTCTCATTGAACACTCCCCATTCAGAATTTTTAAGCACACCGAGGTAAAGTCCGAGCCTATCACATCCCAAAATTTTTGAAAGAAGAGGGCATGGAAGCCGTCGGGGCCCGAGGCTCGGGTTGGACCCAAACTGAACACAGTCGCTTTTATCTCTTCTTGCTGGAAGGGACGGGACAGGGAGAGCTGATGATTCTCACCCAAGCACCTATAGACCCCAGCTATGGCCCTATCAATAATCAAGGGCGAAGGAGCAGAAGAGGAAAATAAGCCTTGAAAATAGTCACAGGTAAGCCTACCAATATCTTCCACCTTCTTCACAACTGAACCATCATCTTTAACGAGCTGCACAATCGAATTCTTCTTCCTTCTTGCATTAGCTCGTGCGTGAAAAAACCTAGTATTGCGATCGCCTGCGGTGAGCCAGTCGGCGCGCGCTCTTTGAGACCAGAACAATTCTTCCTTTGAGATGAGGTCTTCCAATTCGTTTTCCTGACGTTTAATCTTATCCATAACCCCGGCTCTAGAGACTTTCTTGTACAAATATTCAATAAGATGTTGCTTAAAACGAATCATCTTCTTGAGAGAGCCAAATCTCTCCCTACTCCAATCTAACAGCCCTGAAGCGCAAGCTGATAATTTCCTGGCCGGGTCCTCAGAGGAACACACCCTACCTGAAGATTCCTAAAGACGCTGAACCGCGGTGGAACAATCCTCTTCTTTGAGCCAGAATGGCTTGAACTTAAAGCTGCTAGAATATGGGGCCGAAGCTTGAAAACCTTCCCGAAGCTTTAGCAATAAGGGCCTATGGTCAGAGTTGTTGAAGCCTAAGTTAAAGACTTTTGCCACGACGAACGTATCTCTTCAATTAGCATCTGTCGTAAACCTATCCAGTCTCTCTTCTATATTTGCAGCCCCGTTCCTTCTGTTGTTCCAGGTAAAACGAGGGCCAGAATAGCCCAAGTCAGTAAGGTCGCAATCCGCCAAAGTTGCACGAAGGGCAAGCATGCCGTTGGCACCCTTTTCTGACCCCCCTCTCTTTTCATTAGGGCTGAGAATCTCATTGAAATCACCACCTAAGAGCCACGGGAGATTATCCACATCCCTCAGGCGACGTAACAGTTGCCATAAGTCGCCCCTTTTCGCATGCTCGGAGTGACCATAAAAACCTGTAAATCTCCAACAGCAGCTATCGCCCAACTTAATCCTCGCGTCAATGTGACCCATTGAAAAGGAAAGGATTGACACATCTAAATCTTCTTGCCAAAAAAGGCCCAAGCCGCCACTTTTACCGATACAATTCACGACAAACCCACCAAAAAAGGACAAACGATCTTTTAAACTAATACTAGGAGCACCTTGAAGCTTAGTCTCGCTAAGGAAAACGAGACTCGGGGAATGCTTACGAAGCACCCTTTTCAGGAAAGCTAATGTGCGGGGATTCCCCAGACCCCGCACATTCCAACTTAGGATATTCATGGCGTTCGGCGGGCCTGAGACTCAGGCTCCGTCGATTCAAGCATGGAGATATCTCCATCGGACCCACTAGGCTTACTACGCTTACTGCCACCGGTTACGTCGGCCTCTAAGGTCAACATTTTTCGTTTCCCACCCACAGTGTTACAGTCTGCACTATTTGTGAGAGAGCGGTTGTCCAAACCAAGAACAGGGGAAGGCAATGCTTTAGAGATACCTGTATTTTTACGAGCTGGTTGGATACAATTGTTCCTGAGTCCCTGTCTAACAGAATGCCGTGATGCCAGCCTTGAGCCCCTGGGACTACCTACACCTACAGACATTTGGTCCCCTCGAGGGGCTGTCTTCCATTTTTTAGCAGTTCGCTTGGATGGGCCCAGTTTCATGGCCCCTGCTTTTAATTCACCCTCGAACGACTGAACCGATACAACCGTTTTTGCCAAAACCGTGCCGGCCTTCGATACTTCCACTTGTCATATGCATTCCCACCCCAACCTTAAATCCTGACCTGACGCCTGTCGAGGGAGGAATCCCTTCACCCACAACAGTGGGGCTCAGTACTACTTCCAGATTGGAGAATAAATTGGTGGTACCAGAACCTACAGCTTTTTCTAGAGGGTCCTTAAAAGCATTTTTTGCTTCCGTTAAGTCAACGCTGGTACCCACGATAGAAGTGCTTGTAGTCTCTTTGACCGAACCAACTTCCATCGTACCCTCACTTTTTCCTTTAACTCTCGGTTCCCCAATTTGGAGGCCTTGATTGGATTGCCCAGTCGATAGCTCCTTATGGAGAACCATTTGTTTATCCTTCGCTCCTATCTTACTCCTATTGGCTCCCTTAAAAGCCCCACCCGAAGCCACATCACCAGTCCTGCCTATAATATTTTCTTGCGAGGTCGCTCTCATCCACGCGCCATATTTCAAGGATTGTAGAGATTTGGCCTCCTCTTTTGCCTCATCATCCATACAGTCTCTACTACCATGCCCTATGCAACCACACGTAAAACAAAACTCAGGTAGGCGTTCATATTTCAGACCTACCCAAGTTGTGTCAGCGGAGTTTCCCGCATTAATAAGCATACCTCTTCTTAAGGGTTTATTGATATCTATACGAACCCGAACCCTAAGGAACTTGCCCCTATATTCAGCCGGGTCATCTGGCATCCCTTCCAGCTCTCCAATCTGTTTTGCCAAGACCCCAGCCACCTGGCGATTCATACACATTAACGAAACGTCATGAATTTGGACCCAAAAGGAAGCTCTGTCGAACCTTAGTCTAGAAACATCTCCCACTCCCGTAGGAACTTCAAGAACAATGAGGCTATGATCGAAGCGCCAAGGGTCCCTGTTCATTACCAAACTTCGATCCTCTTTCCTTTGGAAGTAAAACATAAAAATATTGTGCCCAATAACTTTAACTTCTACTTCTCCGATCATTCGCCAAAGTTGTTCGATAACCATTTTAAATGCCTCCCTATTGACTTTCTTGCTTGCCAACACTTTGCCCACAAGGCAATGATCAACCTCTTCGAAACCTAACTCTTGTTCCACTCCACTAATCGTACAGACATTGCCTTCTTCCTCGGTGAGCGATAGCCCTTGACAGAGCTTAGCGATTTCCTCCGTCGCTATTGGAGACAAGGACACAGTAAAGAAAAGCAGAGGAAACAGGGAAACTAACCCTACAACGCACGACCGTACCCCCCCTGCAAAAGACCCACACCCCGGAGGACCCACTTACCTCTACTGTGCTTCTCTAGAGAGACTCACGAGAGGACTTAGGTATTCAGGTAATTTAGACTATTTTTCAAAGAGGAGTTTGAAAGTGAACTCAAAGAGCTTAATTCATTTTCTTATATAATTTTTATTGTTTGTTTGAATGTTGCTTGTTTGATGTCTGATTTTCAAATTTCCTTGAAGTTGAGCCTAGATGAATTTTACATATTGACTTTATGTTGAGGACAAATTGAAAAATCTCAAAAAGTTTCAAAAGCTCTCATAAAGGTCTCATGCTAAGAAAGAGCTATCTTCACTGATGTGTGAAAGCCAACTATGAGTAATTTAGATCTCTGTATCACAAATATAGTGAGGATAATCTACCATGGAAAAGGGTTAATTCGGTGACAGTGTGAAAGCTACCTAGCTATGGTAGAACCTTGTTGAAAAATAAAGTTACACAAAAAGATCAATATATATATATATATATATATATATATATAAAATGTTGCAACAAAAAAAACATGTTATGACATCACATGTCAATCAATGTCACAACATCAAGGCCGTTGTTATATTTAAAAAATGGCACATTAAACAAACTTGAAAGTTAGAAGTAGAAAAAGTGATCAGCTCAATTGAGAAACTCTCCTATGAATGATGACTAGAATTTCTCACCTTTTCCAACCAAATAAAAATTTGGAGAATTTTTATCAATTTATCTCCTCTCAATTATAAAATACAGAATGAAAAAAAAGTGTAACACATATTTTATTGTGGTTGGTAAAAAGTCAATGTATATTTTATTTTAGATAATTGCATTGAAAATGAAAATATCCATTTTAATTTTTTTTTTTAGTCAAAGTGAATCCATATTCAAAAATATTATTGATGAGTCAATAATAGAAACTGAAAAAATGCATAATAGCATTGGAGGTGCTCTTATATCCATATTCTCTAAATTTTTTTGCCACCTCAACTTCATATTTGGGTTAAATAATTACATTAAAGATCATTTACCTCCTCATCATCTATTCATCCCACGTGGCAAAAAAATCAACTTAAATAGATAATTGCATTAGAGATGCTCTAAGATTACTTATAATTATTGATCAACAATCATAATTTGCGAACATATTTTTGTCCCATCTTCTCTCTGCGTTACTTCTATTGATGGAGTTCTTAAAGCTCTTGAAAGCTCTTTGAAAGCTTTCTTCGAACACCTTCTTCTTTTGCCAAACACTTCAACTAGAAGCAACAGTAGGCTCCACTCTCATGTATCGGAAGGGGCATTTTAGGTATTTAAAAGAGTTACAATAAATAAACCAGGAAAAAGAGAATTAAATGGATTGATTTCTACCAAATCTCTCTCTCTCTGGTTCATTTTAGTGTAAACATGCTCTAGCACATGTTAAAACCGTCCGTAAATCGATTTTATATAGTAATTAATAAATTATCATATATATATAAGCATTTTAATTCTTTTTATTAATTTGCAGCTATCAAATTATATATGGGAGTTATGCCACTATTCAAGTCCATAATATTACTCAACAATCTTTTTTTTTTTTTGAAAACATATTACTCAACAATTAATATCCACTGAATTGAAGAAATTTAGTGATGCGGACTGTGGTAGATTATTAGTTGCAACGATCCAAGAACCATATACTAACATAATCCAAATTTTCTTTTCACACATTGACGTGGATATACAATCCAACTACCATCTTAATTATATGCAAGGACATTTTAATTTTCTTAATTATTAATTTGTCTTGAACACAGAGATGAAAAAACTGCTATGATATGAACAACTCAATTTTTAAGTAAATAATAATTTGGTAAATCGTTGGTTATTGAATTCAATATTCGTGTCATCCTTTTTCTTTTTTCTTTATTTTTTTTCCAGATAACAATTCACAGAGAAATCACATTCATGTCATGTCAAGATCGTTGGTTGAAGGAAAAGAGATAATAACCAAAGGAACCAGCTTTTCCACGCACATTAATTTGACAAATATTTTAAACATCAATTAAGCCATAAAATGGATATGCTGCAGTTCTGTTAAGACTATTCTTGACACTGACCTTGTCACAGCAACTAGTGCATGGGACCAGATTCACTTAAACAGATTAATCTAAATCGGTATTGATACCTAAATCTGTTTTGTATCAATATCAAAGTCTTTAATATATAGGTCATTTTTCTTAATGTACTAGAAGAAAATGACCACTGCAGAGAGAAGCAAACAGTGTGTTGCTAAGAGAAACACTTTCATATAATAGTCTTAATGCTACTCCTAACTAAAATGTATCATTTGATAGCCTTTTTTATTTTTTTTTATTTTTATTTTTGATTCAATCATATATATATTTAGTCTTTTTATATCATATTATGTGTTCTTATTTTTAGGTGTACATATAATGTGGTGACACCATTTTATTCAATATTTTCTTGTATTGTCTAGTAATGGAGATAGGATTACCGATTTAGAGATACCAACCAAAAATAAATATTTAAATTTATAAAATATAAACATAATAATATTCAAAAATTAAATATATCATTTAGTCATATTCTAAAAAAACACATTTATAATTAATTTATACTCTAAGTTTATAAATCAAAATGAAACTTATCGCTCGTTTAAATATTGAAAATTTTCTCTAATCAAATTTGCACTAATTTTTTTTGAGATTTCATAATTTTATATTTTTAAGATAGATCAAAATATCGCATTATGAAAGATAAGATTAATATTAAGCATGCAGAGTAAAAGGGTATAAACCCAACCTAAAATTTGAGTTTATATAATATAAACTATTGAAAATCAAAAAAATAATAATAATAACTGTACATATAAATTTATAAACTAAATAATAAAAAAATGTGCATATAAACCAAACTAAGTAATAATAAGTAAAATAATATGAAATTAAATTCTGAAAGATAGTCTTGGTCTTTTACTTAAAATAAGAAAGGCTAAATTATTTAATTAAAATAACCAAAAAAAAAAATTAAGTGAAAAATAAAATGCAATGCAAGAGCAAGATTTGTCCAGCAATTACATTGGATGACGTAACAAATTAAAAAGTAAAAAAGGGGGTCCCACTGAAAGTTATTGTATGTCCCACTAGAAATTATGCATGGTTGTGCTTTGTTTTGCTAAGATTTGGTAGGCAGAGCACGTCTTTGACCAGTTGAAAATAGCATTGTCGTTACAACTCACAACTATCGTGACAGGATCTTTTGTCTTTTGCCGGGTGTTGTCGAAGCCAATCAAATTAAACTTGAAAAACGCACGTCATTTCTTTACATAGGTAATTAGGGAGATTTATCATTTTAAGCCAAATAAAAAGAGAATTTTTGATTTTATCCAATATTTTATACAAATTTATTTTTAGCCTCTCAAACAAATTATTTCCATTCTATACCCAAGATTACTAAATTACCCTTCAAATTAAAATCACCCAATTGCCCTAAGC
This sequence comes from Nephelium lappaceum, assembly GCA_021234005.1. NCBI lineage: Eukaryota > Viridiplantae > Streptophyta > Magnoliopsida > Sapindales > Sapindaceae > Nephelium > Nephelium lappaceum. The sequence goes on from CM038002.1 coordinate 9,709,584, forward strand.
GAAATTACCAAAATAACCTTATTCTTCCTAGCATCCAAACCTCTCTTCTCTTTCTCTTTCTCTTTACTCTATTCATGGTTTTTGTTCTCTTCCATTCACCATTATAGCCGAAAGTCAAACCTCCTAGTAAGGGATTCTTCATTTGAGCTTCTTTGTCCATTGAAGGTTTTTGATCCATTCAAGTGTGATCCGTTTTGAAGCTTCTTCTTTCATTTCAAGTGATTTGAGTTTCGAAGGTAATCTATGTGTTTTTGTTGGTTGGTTTTTAGGTTATTTTGTTGAAATTGTAAGGTAAAGGCTTTAAGAGTGATTTGGTTGTAATAAATACCATCCGAAAGATAGATTTGTTGATTTGCAGTTTCTGCAAAATCTGCGATGAAATCGGTTTTTAAATTAACTAAAAAATCGATTTCGGTTTTTACAGAGGTGTAAAACCGATTCTATATTGTGATCGGTTTTTCATGTCACTCAAAAACCGAAATCGGTTTTTCATGTATATGAAAAACCGATTTGAACAATTTTTGATGTTTTCGATATTTATTGTGTTTTGGATGCCGTGTATTAAATTTTAGTGTTATATGTGATTAGATATGATCGTAGGCAGTGTTAGCATAATTGTGATATATCTTTTGTTTTTAATGATGGACATTGATTTATTGTGTTAGATTTTATTATATATGATTGTACTTTGTAATGTTGTCCCATTGTAGTAAGACTAATTAAACATTCTTTGAATGTTATAGGAATGACTCACGAAATGATCGTCATCAATTTTGATGGAGAGTGGAATGGATCTAACTACGTTGGGGGTGAGTCGATCATGTGTGGGTCTCCAAAGATAGTAGTTTTTCATCGTTGGTAGATGTTGTGTATAGAGAGACTAGCATTGATAGAAGAAGGTGGGATATTCGTATATATTATTTACTACAAAGCATGAAATGGTCAAGTGAAAAAAATACGTATCATGTCTGATCTTGGTGTGGTTGGTTTGATGGCGGTGAGAAATGTTGATGTTAGAGAGATTTACATTGATAAGGTTGTAAGAGATTTTGGAGCTGGAGTTAGTAGGCATATCGTTCGTCCAAATGTCACCGACTCAATACCAGACACAAGACATGAGATGCCAAATAGTAATAGACCTGTAGATCCGTATATGGTTCAAAGTCAATTTTATCTGACTTTAGGTGTTGGTAGCAATCAGGTTGATGCTTCGCTCACCCCATTTACATCTATGGAAGGTCTCATTCATGACATTAATAATGATTATATGAATGATGTTAGTGATGATGGAGAGCAAGACACAGATGATAATGGTGATGGGACAGAGGATAGTGATGAAGAGGAAACTGGAGATAGTGATGAAGAGGAAGCTGAAATTAATGATGTCGACGAGGATGAAGGGTTTCCAGAAATAAGATTTTCGGGTTTACAATTTCATAACAATCCTTCACAACCATACTGGATTGTTCCCGGTGTAGAACTGGACGACATTGAGGCTACTTCAAGCGCTATGTCAACTGTCTATCAACGTGGTACTTTGTATAAAGGTGCATTCTTTGATAGTAAACAAGAAATGTGTACAGCTATTGGAGAATATGCTCTGAAATCCAAGTTTGAATATCGTGTTAGACGTTCAGACGCGGAACGATTTGAAGCTGGTTGCAAGGATAAGAGTTGTAGCTTTATAGTTCGTGCAAGATGCAGAACAGGTTGTTCGATGTGGTTTGTATTGAAGTATGTGGCGTAACACACGTGCCGTCAGGTAGCCATGGAATCACATATGAAAAGTGTGAAGGCTATTGTTATCGAAAAATTATATGCGGGAAAGGTAGGGAGGGATATTTATACACCTAATCGTTTGATCGGAGAAATGCTAGAGCAGTATGGTGTGCAGATCTTATACAGTAAAGCTTGGAAGGCTTTACAATATACAAAGAAACTAGCATATGGACAAGCGGACGAGTCATATCAACAGCTTCCGTCCTACTTTGAAATGTTGAAAGTATCAAACACCGGCACCATGACGACAATTGAGAGGGATGAAAACAACCGGTTCTTGTATTCGTTCGTTGCACTTGGAGCTTGTATTGAGGGTTTTGGATCTTACATGAGACCGGTTGTTGTTATTGATGCCACCCATTTGAAAGGTGAATATAAAGGGGTGATTTTTTTTGCTGCCTGCAAAGATGGGTCGGAGATGATTTATCCCATCGCTTTTAGATTTGCTGATGGAAAGTCAGACCGTTCATGGACTTGGTTTTTAAATAGATTACGAGAGGCGATCGGTGTGTCAAACGATTTGCTTATCGTATCCGATCGTCACAAAAGCATATCAAATGGGATGAGTGTAGCTTTTCCCGAAGTCCCTCACATATTGTGTTTTTTCCACCTGTGGCAAAGCCTGAAGCAACACTGTAAAAAGTATTCGAATGTAGTGAAAAAAACATTTTACAGTGCAGCATACAATCATGTGCCATATGACTGCGATAGAATGTTAGAAGAAATTCGGGCGTTGCATCCGAAATCACATGACACTTTGGTTAAGGTTGGGGTAAGCAGGTGGTCACGGGCATATTGTCCAAACAGAAGATATGACATGATGACCACTAACATTGTAGAATCACTCAACAATTGCATGATGCAAACACGTCGTTTGCCAATAACTACCGCACATGAATATGTGAGAAATGTGTTACAAAGATGATTTAATAATAGACGTGGTGCTGGTGAAAAACTCACGACTTTTGTTACCACTGCTGCGTACGATCGAATCATGTTGGCCAAAAATTTATCAACGGAAGGTATCGTACATCCTATTACAGAACCGATCACATACAGTGTTCTACATCCTAGCAAAGGAGATACGGTGGTTAATATTGAAACGTGCACATGCACTTGCTTGAAGTGGAACTTAGATCAGTTGTCATGTATTCATGCATGTGCTGTAGCCAAGTATCATAATTGTACGTTGTTAATTTCTATATTTAATGTCATATCATATTTTTACATTTAAATAAATATTTATGATACATGTCAGGTTTAAGGGCGTCAGTTGTGATACACTTTGCAGTCATTATTATAGCACAGAGTGGCTGAAAGCTGTATATGCACGTCCGATCAATCCCGTTCCTAAATTGTCTGATTGGAATGTTTCCGTGGAAGTTAGAAGCATGATTGTACTACCACCCATAGGAAAAAGGCAAGCAGGCAGGCCGAAAGAGGTTCAGATTCCTTCCGTTGGGGAAGCTCGTCGAACTAAGAAGTGTGGAAGATGTGGTCAGAGGGGACATAACCGTCTTCGTTGCCCTAACCCCCCCCAACATCCTTCAGTGGAGGGACGAGCGGAGCCGCAAGTGCAGAAGCCCAAACTAGCGAAGCCGCTACTGCAGAAGTTGGAACAAGTGCAAATGCTCATCCAAATACTGCGCCCTCAAGAAGATGCCGCCTCTGTCATGAGACTGGACATAACCAACGTCGATGCCCGCAACGGTTTTCCTCCTCCCAATCAAATCATGGGTAATGATCCAAACATTGATGATTAGACACATTAATTAATTGAAGCTTTTATTTTAATAATATGTATTATGTTATTTCACGCTTACTTGTTTATGTTGATTTAATCTTCATCAGAGTACAATGAAACTTATATTATTTTTTGTTTAATGACGTCTTGCAAGTATTTTATTAATTAGAACACATGTAGCATGTAAATGTGCATTTATTTATTTAGCATATGTTTAAATTTTGGGAACTCAAACTTTTATAATGACACAAGTTTCCTCAGTTATATGACACATTATTTAGCATATGCAGGCAATAATATACACCAGGTCTAAATTGGTAAAAGAAACCGATTTCGTGATTCGCGTTGATCGGTTTTTCATTATTGATAAAAAACCAAAATCGATTTTTAATAGCTTATAAAACCGACATTACTTCATCTGCCATGTGCACGTCTGATCGGTTTTTCAGTTAAAGGAGAAACCGATTTCGGTTTTTAAGCCCACTTAAAAAACCGATCTTTGTCTTTCTTGAGTTCATCCCTTTCTGATGGCTCTTGGTGGGCAACAAATAACCCCGACTTACTTAAATTTAAACAATTAAAGTAAAATTGGGTAAATAACTTACGTAATGACTATGTATGGTGAAGTTGACGTTAAACCTGGTATTCAGTGATAACATTTTCACATTGTACAAATCTTAATGTAGATTCATCTAACCATGTTTTATTGTTATATTAGTTGATACTGAAATGCAACATTAATTCTATGGTTTTTAGTGTATTTTGATCACTGGAAACCTAACATTTGAAGGGAAAAGGGGTCAAAATCTCTCAAAATGCCATGATCGGTTTTCCGTATTGGTTAAGAAACCGCAATCGGTTTTCCATTAACCTTAAAAACCGAACAATAATTTATCCCACCTTTTTCGTCTGATCAGTTTTTCATGCGTATGAGAAACCGATTTTGGTTTTTACACACCACTGAAAAACCGATCAGACGATTATTTCTCCTTTTTGGATATTATTGAATAATACTATATATTCATTCATTATATGGTAATCGATAACCTATAATCAAGAATGAAAATATCGATATCTTAGATGATCCAAACGTATATGTGACTTCCATTTTTATTTATATAATATTGATCGAATGGCATAAATTAAATTTTATATAGTTTTCCATATAATCACATAGGCATCAAGTGTAAACTTTTTTATCTCCACACCCATCATTTTAAAAAACCTTCATTCTTTTACTTTAGGAAAAAAAAAAACCTATTAATTAAATTTTAAAAAACCTTCATTCTTTATTAAGTGCTATTTATATACATTATTTGTGCGACTCTACCGATTTTATTAACTGTTATTATTATATATTATCAGAACCTGAAATTGTAAATTAGACTTTAAGTTATTAGAACCTTAAGTTCTGGATTTCAATTAATATAACTTGAAGTTCTAAACTTTAATTTATTAGAATCAGAAGTTCTAAATTTTCAATTTAATTAGAACCAAAAGTTATATATTCTAAATTTGTTTAGGGCCAAAAGTTCTACACTTCCCATTGAATTACAATCAGAAATTCTATAAGTAATTAAAATGATTGGTGTGATTTAGAAAAGAATTTCAATATCAATTACATCAAAACCTGAAATTTTGAGTTACTATCAAATTTAGATATGTAATTATGAAATACAATCACATCATAGCTTGAAAACAATTAAAAAAAATTATAACGTGATTTCATTGATTATAGATCGTTACATATTTTATTTGGAGTTCATTGATATTAACACAAATAAAAGGTAAAATGTGTATATATAATTTATCTAATTAGAAAATAAATAAAAAGGTAAATAAAAATATTAGAAAATGCTCCCATTTAATTAATAAAATGATAACAATTACTTATATAAATGAATGAATAATTAATAAAAATAAATACAATTACTTATATACAACCTCTCCATTATTTATTACTTGTATTATATGAACATTTATTCATAAAATGTATAACTATTTATGTTAGGAGGTATGTATAGATCCATCAGGATTAATTGTTATTTATGTTGCTCAAATAAATAACTTATATAATTTAGAGATAACTTAGGCTAGAGGCTTATAGAGATATAGAGATTGAAGGTTCATTCTGATTAATCAAGATCAATCATTATTTATTACTTGTATTATATGAACATGTATTCATATAATTGGAACCGGCGGTAAAATGTATAACTTTTTTTTTTTTTTTAATTTGAAGGACAATGTATAACTATTTATGTTTGGAAAGGATATGACATTGTTATTTTATTTTACAATAAGTAAAGCAAAATTAGGAAGATTTCTTTGAAGAGTTTTTCTTTCTTCTTTTCTTAAGTTTTTTTCTTTTTTTTTGAAAGCTCCTTTTTTAAGGTGTTTTTTTATTTTTTTATTTTTTGGTGAACACCTCTTTTTTAAGTTTTTGATTAAAATTTTGTATTTGTGTGTTGCAATTTAGTGGAACATTAGGAATTTGTAAAAATATTAGAAAATGCTCTCATTTAATTAATAAAAATAAATACAATTACTTATATAAATGAATGAATAATTCATAAAAAATAAATACAATTACTTATATACAACCTCTCCATCAGAGTCAATTATCCATTTTCCAAATTTATTTACTTTATACAATGGTGTCGAAAAGGTATACAGATCCCTTGCAATCTCTGCCCTCAGTGCAATGACATTTGCAACCTGATCCGGTCGTCTTGATTTCCATGTAGTCTCGTTTGATTGTAACAAATCACGTATGTACATGACCACATATGCTCCACAGCTCGTCCTGTATTAATAACAAATTAATTAAATGATGTTATCATACCATTAAATATAATATAAAATAAAAAATATATATATATTATATATATAAATATTAAATTTTCATTAAGTTACAAATTTACTCACCCATCGGGTTGCTGGGGCACAACCGATCTATCAAGATGTTCAACTGTCCATCGCTCATCCACAGGTGGCATCTCTATCTAGGTCCTCTCATAAAATCCCACAAACCGCAATAAAATGGGCATCAAACACACCAGCGGCTCAAGTGGCTCAATGCGGAAAGTTAAGTCAGTATGTGCAAGAGAATCATATATTAATATCTTCTTCTGTCTCAGGTACACCTGACAAAGGACCCAGTGATTTTGATCTAGGCTACATGGTAGCAACACCTGCAATTTGAAGATGTCAGTGATATAAGACTAATTTAAATATTTAAATGATCAAATAATAACTTATAATTTTTCATACAACACTCACATTTTCAACTTCCCACCACGGTACTAATAAGTCTAACTTGCCAGAACCGAATGCTAGCCACTCTGAGGGTACATCAGCTGTAACCGGATCAAATGTTTTTCCTTTGAGGACGTATTGCTCTCTATAGTATAATGTCATCAATGCCTGCAAGATAAAAAATTAAACATGTTATCACACTTAAGGGACATATGACGATAAATTGTAACGACATAACTTATTAAAATGTAAACACTCACAAATAAAGAGGTCTCATGAACCGCATATCTAGTGTCCTCAACCTCATTCCATTTCTTTCGTAAACACATCAAATAAGAATCGATGTGCTCAGAAGTGAACCATCTGTTCTCATCCTCAATGGTTCGCAATGTGTCTGGTATCACGCACCATTGACAACGATCAACTGCACACCTAAAACAAAAGAAAAAAAAAAGATTAAATTTTTTTTTATAGTAACCAACATAAAGGTATAAAACTACTTATTATCAAAACCTGAGATCCAATGACGTGGAAGAAGCTTTGTATTCATTGTAGACAACCTCTACAGGGTCTACAGACTCTGCCACCTCCTCAACTTGCTTTTGGGGCACCTTTTTTTTCTTTTTGGCGGTCCAGGATCAGTGTATGGTGTCCGCAGAGATGCCGCTGGCTTCGTCTTTCGTTTGCCCCGCTCTTGCATGACCTCATCATGCAACTGTAAGGAAATCAAAACTATCAATTAAAATAAACATTTAGAATTATAAATCAAATTGTAACACAATTGAAATACTATACGTACTTGGTCATCACCACGTTCATCCTCCTAATAGACCTCCTACTCCTCCTGATGGATGGCTGTCTCGTCTCTATGGATAGGCGACTGATGGACTACCTCATCATGATGGCCAGGTAACTGATGGACCCCCTCGTCCTCATGTGGTGGTGGTGGTGGTGGTGGTGGTGGTGGGGGGGGGGGGGGGGGGGGGGGAGGGATGGGGGTGGGGGGGTGGGAGGGGGGGGGGGGGTGGTGGTGGTGGGCTATAGATATGGTCATCAGGGACAATGCTCCCATCATCATCATCATCATCATCATCGTCATCGTCGTCGTCGTCGTCATCCATAGGAATCTTTAAATATTCTTCCACCCGTCTCAGCCTTCTATCCATCTTATTTACTTTCTTGTAGGTTGCCTTCTGTAAACTCAAAAGGTACTCAAACAACTGCATCACCTGTATAAATAAGTCATTTTACACAATGCACACAATTTGAAAAAAAAAATTTCGACAGAGTCTCCCCTGTTTTTTGAGTATCCAGGGAAATATAACCTGCATATTTAAAATTACACTTCATCTATCATGTTTAGAGACTCCGTCTCTCTATCCCACTTCATATGATTATACAACATATCCACAACTTTTCCATTTACTCAAATGCACATTCACTTAACAATGAAATAAAAAAAAAATGATTAAGATTCGTACCTCAGAATGTACTGTAGGTACATCGTGCGCCTTTTTTGCTCGTAACTCCGTAAAGCTATCCTCTGATTCAGGCTGTGCACTTGGGATGTCTTCATGTTGCTCCTTTGATTCAGGTTGTGCACTTGGGATGTCTTCATGTTGCTCCTCATCATCCCTTACATCATCATCATCATCCCTTGCATCATCATCATCATCACGTGCATCATCATCATCACCACGTGCATCATCATCATCATCATCATCCTCCTCACTCCCTCCGCCACCTACTTTATGTACCTCTTCGCCAACCAAATGCTTCGGATTGAATGATGTCCAATAATCCGTCTCATTTTCGGTATCAGTAGGCTCAAGGGTTTGTGCAATACCAACTATCTGCAATATACATATATAAATGGTTAGTTATATTATTATTAAGGATGGTTAAAACAAAAAAAATGAAGGAAACCATTTTCAATTACTTTCACCACTTACAGGGGGAAAATCATTCAGGTTGGTTATGCCTTTCGGGGTCCTCTTTAGTGTCCGTCTCCTACACCTTGGCAGTTCATTTTGCAAGGATTGATTATCTTTCGCTATCTTCTCTCGTAAGACTGGGAATATTTCCACCAACCACCACTATAATTTGATTAAACAAATAACAAACATATAGTTAGTGTATATATATAAAATAAAATTCTATATATCAACCAATTAAAAGGAAACTATTATTAATTATTTACCATATTTAGTATACCTGAAATGCCAGAATATAACCATAAAGATTAATGGTCTTCGGTGGGTTTTTCACCCGCTCTTCATTAATCGCCATATGGAGACAATGGATCAGCGTACTATAGCTCAATGTACCCCAAGGGAACGAGTTCCATAACTCCGCATTCTTTATCATCACCCACATAAAATGACCAATGCTAGCTCTGTCATCCTGCCCCATGAAGAGATGGAAAGCGATCCCTACATTTGCTAACTTCAAAAGATCCTCATCATTTAAAACATTTTCACCCACACGGCCCTGACGTCCTGTATGGCTCCTTGCCTCAACAAAGGTGGCTAGACTGGGGACACTCGGCGACACTCCATCAAACAATCGCCATAGGATGCTCTTTACATCATTTTGCACCGTATTGAAGATTTCTTGATCTACACCCCCAAAAGGAAGTCCTGTCACCAATAAAAACTCCTGTTTCCCAAACCTGTATGTTCTTCCCCGATTTCAAATCACATTTCATCACGGCGCCCACCGGGGACCTCCACCTCTCTAACAAGAAACCATAATATCACTGAAGCAGTTGTTGTATTGTTGCTGCTTATCTCTAAAATATGTCCGAATGGGCACTCTCTTATGAATCGGTCGTATAAGCCTCGTCTAGTAATCACCGCAATGATTTTACCAAGCCATTTGTGCCCAATATGTGTATTCCCGCTCGAATTCTTGCTAATTGTTTGTGAACTATATTTGTACTTGAAATCCATCTGTAGAAAACAACCAAAAACAGCAAATGATTAGTATAGTATTCAAATGTGAGCAAAGAAAATCGGTTTTTAACTATGGTTGGAAAACCGATCAATGATATTGATCGGTTTTTCATCAGGGCTGGAAAACCGATCAATGATATTGAACATTGATCGGTTTTCCAGCCCAATGTGAAACACCGATCAATATCATTGATCGGTTTTTCACCAAAACTGATCAACGATAGAAAACTACCAGAAACTGCAACTGACTAGCATAGTATTCAAATGTGAACAACTAAAATCGGTTTTTAACTAAGGCTGGAAAACCGATCAATGACATTGATCGGTTTTTCACCAGGGCTGAAAACCGATCAATGATAGAAAACAACCAGAAACAACAAATGATGTATAGTATTCAAATGACAAATATGAACAAATATAATCGGTTTTTAACTATGGCTGGAAAACCGATCAATATCATTGATCGATTTTTCACCAGGGCTGGAAAACCGATCAACGATGTTGATCGGTTTTCCAGCCCTGGTGAAAAACCGATCAATGATATTGATCGGTTATTCACTTCGGTTTTTCACAGTACAGAAGAGAAAAACCGATCAACCTATTGAAACCGAAGTGCAAAACCCGAAAGTCGAAAACCGAAGTTAACAACCGATTTGAAAAACCGATTGTCAACAGCCGATTTCAAAAACCGATTTCAACAACCGATTGTGAAAAACCGATTTCAAAAAATACAAAGGCCGACGATGATCGCCGCGTCATAACAACACAAATCTAACCTATTTCAACACAAAAACAACACAAATCTAACCTATTCTAATCTAATCATCATAACCTAACACAAATCCAACACAATTTAATCATCATAACACATAAAACATCTCAAATTTGCAAAACGAAATTAAAAAGTCCCTAACATGGTAGATTCGAGTACCTTGCCAAACTTGAGAGGGTCGCCGACGATCGGAGATGGTCTGCCAATGTCGAAAACGGTGAGAGAATGGCCGAAAACTGTCGAACGGCTGGTCGGGTCGTGCAAGGGGGCGATCGGGTACGGGTCGCACAGTGTGGGTCGAGTTTTTGAATGGGAAATCGGTGATGAAAATGACTTTTCACCGATTTCTTACAAATATATATAGGAGGGGCTGTTTTGTAATTACATATTTTGGTTTTTTTAATTTTTTTGAAAATTAAGGGCTTATAGGTAAATATATGTAAGGGCATTATGGGTATTTTGGGTATATAATGAAATTAATTTGTTTGAGGGGTTAAATTCAATTTGTTTAAAAATATTGGGTAAAAACAAAAATTGTCATTTTGAAATGGGTCTTTTTCGTAATTTTCGCTAGGTAATTATGCATATTTCATTTATCAAAATAAAAAGGATTTAATTCTAATTAAACGGATTTAATAAACTTATGTAGATAATAATCTCTCTTTATTATAAGAGTAGTTACCTCTTGACAGTAAATATCCAAACCATGTAAATATTAATAAGTTTGTTTGAGTAATGTTTTTTCTTCATCGCAAGAATAATTCTCTCTCAATTAGCAAAGCAGATATCGAAATCGTGCAAGTTTTAATTAATTTTGATAGGTTTTGATAGAATTTCAATTTATTCGGTTTTAGCTTAAAAAATATATATACATAAAGAGCAAAAACAATTATTATTAATATTTTGAAAAACAAAAGTGCCTATACGTTTTAGTCTTCATGAACTTATGAAAAGTATTAATCTTTGAATTTTTTTACAAAAGAACAAGCATAATAAAGACATTGACCTAGACTTGGATCTTAAATTTCTACATTAAAAGTAATATTATAGGGGCCACATATAAGGAAAAATGACCTTGAACGTGCTAGCTGTGTAAGGACTATTTCAACAAAATTGGTTTCCAAGGATACTAGCCAAACATTTTCGACTTTGACCTTGTTGGGAACAACGATGTGTACACCTTTATTGAAGGTGCCTTATTATATTACCATTGGACAAGAATACTTTGTTTTTGTGCTTTCTTTTCTTACACGCAAGAACTTGGATCTTGTTCTTGTAGATTTTGAAATTTTTTAGCTCATCTAAACCATTTAATTTGTTGTTATGACAAGGGAATAAATTCTAATCATATAATGAGGAGTAATGTTATACTACTCAAAATTTTATCAAAATTTATTGTCCAAATGATATGACAAATTTATTTGTAACGACTATATCATCAATATATCATTTTAAAATTACAATGATTATTACAAATCATCTTAGCACAATATTTGAATAAAAAATTTTAGATAATGTAGCATTACATAATGAGATACAAGATGTTCGGGCCCTTTGGCAAGTTTGCAAGAGGGTAAGGATGAAAATGGGCTTGGTGAGGGCTAGATAACTCCGCCCAAACCCAAACTAGTTTGGAGCGAGATTTCTGAATGCAATGACCTGATTTGTTCAAAAAATAAAAAAAAAAGCGCATAGTTTAAGATCTAAAATGAAAATTTATTCATTTAAATGTAAATATACATTTAAATTAAAAAACACTTTTAATTTTAAACTTATGCTAAGCTCAAACATACAGTTAAAGTTTAATATCTTTTTAGATTTACTCATAAACTAGAATTTAATTGAACATCATCTAAAATGAATAAATCTTTAATGTAAACATATTACAAATATAATTTAACTAAAAATATATATAAAATTCAGTAAGTTTAATACAAAAGAGCCACTATTGTAGAACAATTATCAAAATTCTATCCAAGCATTTCAATTATCTACAAGAACAATTTGTTTTAGACACAAATCTATAAGAATTTAATTAATGACAAATTTTAATACTAAACACTTAAAAAATAAACTATCATTATTGTAATAATGCTAAAATCAACATTAGTGTATAATAATAATAATAATAATAATAATAATAATAATAATAATAATAAAATGGATAACCAGGTCAAGACGGGTCCAAACTATTTGACCCAATCCGACCCTTTTATAAATGTGGGTCAAGAATTTTGATTCAAACTTGACTTGAAACTTGATGGTAACAATAGTGTCACACTATGTTTGAATCACCCAAGTCTTCATTTTGATATTAAAATTTCTATAATTTTTATAATATAAACTATTAGAAATTGAAGTATTAATGGAATACTTTTAAATTTCATATAAATATGTGCAGTATGTCAATATTTATACCATATAGTTACTAGATTTTATATGTTATTGAAAACTAATGTGTTTTTTGTTAGAGTATTAATTATTTTAATGTTTTTAAAGTTTCCTTAAAAAAAAAAAAAAATTGATGTTTTTAGCTACATTTTCATACTTTGCGTAAATTTTACATCAATTTCAGTTGATATCGATATTTCTATTGATATTTCTATCAAATTGTAGTATCGATATAACCATTGATTTTTATGTAAAATTTTTACCGTTATTTCTGTCAATATCCGATATCTTCATCCTTGCTTACTATAAAGCTAACTATGCTAGTTGCTTGTATAGTAGGAGAGCTACAAGTGATAATTATGTGTTCTTAGGAGGGAATGTGATTTCTCAGAGCTCTAGAAAGAAGTAAGTTGTAGCCGGGTCTAGCACTGAAATAAGAGCATAGATCCATGCCTCAAATCAGAATTAAAGTTCAATATGGGTTGCAATCTTTAATCAAAGAATTTCAAATTAACGTGCCTTCTTCTAGTATATATTGTCTGGTGTGACGATATTAGAGCTAATTCACGAGCTCATAATCTGATGTTTAATGTCAGGACAAAACTTACTGATATTGACACACTTTATCTGTTAAAAGGTAGGCTTGTTATTAAACCTAGGTACGATCCCACTAAATTTCAAGCAGTTTATGTGCTCGTTTCCAAGCAGAATTTGGACTCACCACATTGCAGCTTGTATGGAAATATAAAGGATATAAATCTCGCTAAGGTTCAAAGCACAAAGATCATAATCAGAGCTACAAGGATGTTGATCATAGCATTGTAGTTATGATTGTTGATTAAATGAGCAAGTGTTCAGCTTATCAAGCTGGTCTAGCTCATCAAGGTTCAAGAATTGATAATCACACTAAAAATGGTTGTAATGTCAGGATTAAACGTAGTGAAATTAGTTAAGAAAATTAATTAAAGGAACTGATGTCGCAAGCAATCTGTCAAAATAGTTAGAGTTAGTTGCATTCAGTTAATGTTGTGTGTGTTCAGGAACTAGGAATCTAGGTATCCAGGAAGTTTGTAGATTTTTTTTTTTTTTTTTGTTGACAAAGAATAAATTGTAGAAAACATATTACCTTCATGCAATCATTAAGTGAAGTCAATCATATCATTCTTAGAAGGTTGGAAAGCCAAGAATGGTAGATCATCTTTTTGTTTCTCTGTTGGCATTTTATCAAACGGTTGTTGATTTTCATCAAACACCTTGCAAACTCCTAGTTTTCACAAAACTGTCTGCCTTGGGAGGTAAAAATATTTGTATTTGACTACAATAATATTCATGATGCTTCCCATAAAAAATTGGTACTTGACTTTGAGAGTATGAAAACAGAGAAGGAATTGGAGCTAATGTTGCTAACCCCAAAAAAATACCTAGAGTTAACAGTAGGAAGAGTAATGGTGCTCTTATCGGAGTAAAAATCTGCTACTGAGGTTTCCTCCTAAATATGTTTGCTACAACAAGTCTCTTAAAAAAATGTAATAGAGAGAAAATAGTGAAAATAAGAGACTAAATATTAAAAGAGAAAATGAAGATAAGATATGTAAGAACGAAGAGAATATGAAGGTAAGATAACAAGCAACATAATAGTAAAAATGGTGAGTGTAACGTGGAAGGTCCTAGAAATAGTCCTTTAAGAGGTGGCTCTTATTGCAAAACAGAACCTAGTTAGGGTGATGTCAGTGAGGTGCTGGGAACCAAACTTCGATGCCTAAGTTAGAAGTAGAAAAAGTGATCAGCCAAAACTCATGCGGAGATATTTTAGCAATAATAGTAGAAAAAGTGATCAAAATTAAAATGTGAGTGCAAAAGTTGAAGAAAATGGAGTTGAGAGCTCATTATTATTAATTGAGAGCAAAGGTTAGTGGTCATTCATTTTTCTTATGGAGCTCGAAGAGCAAACATTCTTTTATGCCATTACTTGCGGCTGCCACGCACCTTGAAGTAATCTGGGCCATCCATATGAGGTTGATGGGTCTCAACTGGCCATTATTTATTGAAATGTCGCCTCTTGAGTGGTTCAGTTCTTTATCGGCCTGGATAGCTCCTAAACTTGTCTTTTTTCCATTGGTTGGCCTTGATGCATGGCTCGTTAATTTGTTACACTGGTTACCATATATGCATCAACATTTTGAACCAGGCATCTAAAGGTTTGGTCACCCTCATTTTTGTTGGCATTTTTTACCTTTTGTGGTGATTAAGGGTGGGTGGGTATATGCATGTTCAGTTTGGTTGGATTCCGATCAGAACCAAACCAAATTGAGTGTTGTTCGGTTCTCAACATGGAGAATTGAACATGCATAAAATGGGAGCCCGAACCGACCAGAACCAAACACTGTTGGTTTGGTTCAGGTCAGTTCAGTTCTCTCGATTTTGGTCTCCTTTCCAATTTCTCTAGACCTTAGCATTCCTACCTCGTGAAATAGAGAGTCGGGAGCTCTCATCTTCGACCCCACTCTTCACTAAATAGATGACAACCTCCCTGTTTACCATGACCTTCATATAACATTTAAACAAAAATGGAAAAAAAAAAAATTAAAACAAGCAAAGTATATATTCCCTCAAACAAATTAATAAAACATTACATCCATTTAATAAAAATTAAATGATAAAATTAACCAAAATATAAATATTCTATATCTAAACAACAGCGGCTAAAAAATTAAAAACCACAAACCATAAAAAGATAACAATAATAAAAGAAAGAAAGAGTCCTAGAGATTGGCGAAAATCAAGGGATCCCAAGGGAGCATCATGAGAGTCTCTCCAATCTGAGTGCAGTTGCATAAAGCAAAAAATCAAAAGACTTGTCATTGTTGTGGTGCTTCCTCTTCTTGAAGAAATCCTTTCGATCCCAATGTAGTGGTTGGCTAAATGGTTGAATGGCGAATAACTACGACTGGCTATGAAGAAGAAGAAGAAGAAAATGGGGTTAAGTTGGGTGGCTACAAAGAAGAAGAGGAAAAAAAATGAGGTTGTAAATCTTCTTATTAGGGTTAGACCTTGTATAGGATACATACAAATTTACACGTGACTTTATAGGATCGGTTTTTTCGGATCAGTTTAGTTATGAATATCAAAAACTAAATCGATTTGAAAAACATTTCAAATAGAATTGACTCACAAAACATTCGGTTTCGCTCATGCAGAACTGAACACCCTATCCTAGGTTACATGACTCGATCTGCACCCTCCTGTCGGGTTGAGTTGGGTCGTTCGATTTAGGTCATATTTTTTTAGCCACCCCTAGTTGTGATGAAGTGGTTGGAGATATTACTTGCCCATAATTAATGTTTCCATTTTTTTCATCTACAGCTTGACGAGCAAGTCTCCTAGAAATGGTTAAAGTGAAAACTGATTCTCTTTTCTCTTTTTTCATGTGCTGGTGACGAGCTTAATCTTCCGAACTGATATCCTTCTTGGACATTTTCCTTTAGATGCTCTCTCTTCGCAATTATTTCTGAGGAGCTAAATTTCATTGCTATTAATAGATTTCATTAGATAGGATAAGAAGAAATAGCTTTAGGATAGCTTTTAACCTAGCTTTGATACCAAATTTGTCTGGAAGAGTGATGAGAATAGTTGGATAAAAGTGTAGAGAATTTTTATTGATTGTAGGCTGGAATAACAATTCTGCCGAAGTGCTATTGCAGATTCAGCGGGTTTTTCTTCCTTGATTCATTAAAACTTCATCATACAATTTGTAGGAGGTATGGATAATACTACAGAAATATTTAAGCGCTTTATTATAAAGATACATAATTCCAACACGAAAGCTTGAGAAACCAAGGAGAATCCACGTCATTTATTTTTATTTTTTTATTTTTGGATTTTTATGGCAGCTGTAACTAAACATTCACTTTTAAGATTACAAATTACTCTTCAACAATGAACTCTATTGATCATAATCAAGATGTAAACCTCACTATATTCTTGAAAAATTTGCTAACCACTGGATTGCCACTCTGTTGAGTTGTCGCAAGGTTGCATTGAGGTTGATCAACAACTACACATTCCTTCTCATCATGTATCTGAATACGTTGTTGATCATCACCACCTTATATACTAACACAGGAGGCCTAGTAAGAGGATAACAGCTGCAGTAGTTGGCAAAATGATTCCTAAGAAGGGATATGGTCGCATATTTTGTTCACTTTTATTATCCTCTTGAGCTGGAGGAATAGTTGCATCCTGAGGTGCTGGAGGAATAGTTGCATCCTGAGGTGCTGGAGGAATAGCTGCATCCTGAGGAGCTGGAGAAATAGCTGCATCCTGCTCAGCTGAAAAATTAATCTATATTTTAGTAACAGAACTCATAAAAATCTTAATTCAAAAATGATAATGAATCAGTTTGGGATAAGAATTAGATTGCATGAGTGGATAAGAATTGCTAACCTGCAGCATGAGAAAGCATCCAATTATGATCATAATTTACTACCCAGACAAAGTAACCAAGCAACCTTTTCTCTCTGGCATAAGAAACCTTTGTCCGAATAGCCTCAACATCGTCAAAACCAATCCAAGATGTCCCGATTGTGCAATAGTTCACCACATAAGTTGAATTATACATAATATTTGCTTTAAAACGCTTGATGTACTTCTTGATGTCGTCATGTACCACGTCCCCATACTTTGAAATGGCTGGTCCAGTTGCTGGTGCACCAATACCATTATCCGTGGATTTGACAAGCTTCCATATGCATAGCCATAGTAGGGCAAACACATAACCAACTTATCAGGTGATAATCCTGCATTAATCCATTTGCTTATAGAAGTATCAGCACAACTCTTAATATTAGTAGGGTTAAACAAAGCTGAAGGAGCTGCTGTAAAGTTCATTGTGCTCGTGCTCGTAGGAATAGAATACCCAACAGTTACAACATGAATCCAGTTTAAGTATTGTTGTATCGAGTCTACAGGGTACGCTTCTGAATAAGACTCTGGTGCATGGTTAAGCACTGCAGTCAAGATCAATTGTGACTTGCTAGAGTTTCTTGCCTACGAATTTATAGCAGCACGCCATTCTTCAAAGAGAATAGGCAAATTGAGCATGTCGGAGGCTGTGCGTGGATCGTACCAATAGAAGTCTTGACCCTCAAAGCCATAATGCCTAGCTGTTGTTATTGAGGATTCAATAAAAGATTTTCTATAAGAAGAATTGCTTACCATTGATGAAAAGGTTGAATAATTTGCATATCCACCTATGGATAGAAGTGTGATGACTGATGGGTTCTTTCTTTTTACTGTTTCTGTGGAGGAGGAGATGTATTTTTCATCAGAAGGTGATAAAGAAAGCTGATAGGAAGTGGAATCCAATTCAGCAAAACCCCAAATAAGGTGAGTAAAGAGAGAAGAATCGATGTCCGAAACAGGGAACTGGTTTCGTGCAGGCCAGTAATAACCCGCTTTGATCCAGGTCTGTGCTTTCACACGGCTTAATTCTATAAAGATATAGAAAATTTGGAAGATGAAAATGTTCGTTTTGGATACCATTGATAAAACCTATGGCTTAAAGACTATTCTTTGTTAACTTAGAAATGCAGAGAAATCTAACTCTATCTGTATGTATGTATGTATATGTATATATACATATATATATATAAGATTAGTAGGAATACTTTCACTGATGCCAAATGGCCCACAAACTTTGAATTAGTTTCTTGATGGAATTTAGATTTTGGATTGGTACTCTAATCACGTAAGCTTCAAAACATCTGGTATCACTTGTTCGTCCATAGGGGAAAATTTTTTAAGACTGAAGGAAGAGAATAACATAATCTAACAGCTAGGATTGCCCAACTATTAAGAAGTTGTGATTGTTTTTTAAACATTTATATAGTGGACTATCCGTCCAATAATTAAAATCAGAAATATTGATTCACTCGTTCGCAAGAGCATTCGCGATTACATTTTTGCTTCTAAAAAATTGTGAGATTAAAAAAGAAAAAACACAGATCCCTAGTCTGCGTTAATGCCAATAATTAAAATGTGTTTTCAATTGAATTTTATGATCATGCGTCTTCAAAATATCTCATGTACCTTTTAATATGGTATAAAAGTTCGATCAATTAATTTGTTTCAGTTATGGAAAACAAAAGAAGTCTAATATTATCTACTAAGCATGATTTTATAAGTAACCTTTCGGGTTAAAATCTGAATCAAGTGGTGCAATATGACAACAAAAAGAAAGAGAAATAATATATTTACCTTATCAGTCAACATATTAGGTAGAGAAATCACATTTTAGCTTGCATGCAAGTCAGGATAGTAGTGGAAGTTAAAACAAAAACTAATCCTAAGTAAGCCGAAATTTCCGCATATAATGGTTGTAAATTTAGTAATACTTTTGTTGACCTTATTATGCTACAATGTCTCAAGCTTTATTGTCAACCTTCGTTCTGCCTTGGAGGTTACAAACTCTTGTTTGTATTTGAAAGGCAGTGGTTCGAACGTTGACACTAACGAGAAAAAAGCTAAAAAAATGTCTCAAACTTTATTCAAACTATCATTTAAAAGATGTAATAACATATTTGGAACTGTTACATCATCAAGACATTATTCAATAATTAATATAATTACTATAAATCAACTTATCATATCATTTATAAATTAAATTTAATTGACAATTTTTTTATAATCTTGCTTAATTACGGAACAATAGCACTTAATGACAATGGCCTAGACGTCGAGGTCATGGTCTTCTAATATATGACCTCTTACCTACCAAAGACTTTGACATTGTCAATACGGATCATGGTGGACTTAATGCATTAGATAAAGTTGGGTTAGTGAGAAAACATCTTATTTATTCTCTAAAAAATTAAAAAATTTTCATGAAATTCTTATGATTTTTACTTTAGAAACTATAGATTTAGCCTGAAACTTACAGGGAGGTTTTTGTTACATGAATTTTGAGTTCCTTTTGTGTGTCAGGATGATTAATGTATGAATGAATTGGTTTGTTTAATTCCATTCGAATATTATATTGAAAAGTGCTTTATTGTAATATACTAATGAATGGCAAAATTTAATAAATTAGTTTTTTGGATTGTAGAGTCATCCTCCAACATATGTATCACTTTTTAAAAAACACATAAAAAGTCATATTATGAAATTTATAAAGTTAGACATGGTATTAGAGAAGTTAAAAGCCAACCAGAGCACACATGGCAAAGTTTAAA
This sequence comes from Nephelium lappaceum, assembly GCA_021234005.1. Lineage (NCBI taxonomy): Eukaryota > Viridiplantae > Streptophyta > Magnoliopsida > Sapindales > Sapindaceae > Nephelium > Nephelium lappaceum. The sequence continues at coordinate 9,729,711 of CM038002.1, forward strand.
GTCGTTGTTGACCCAGAGATTTATATGAGAGGGTGCATTGTGATCACATCAATAGTTAAGGTCTATTAGTATCTATTAAAATTAAACGTATATATAATTATAAGTTAATCACACTAATGGTTTGTTCAAATCTAACAAGCTCAATCACTATATATATAACTCAAAAATTAACCCTTATAACATTATGAGACTTTTACAATAAATGGAGAATACTGTCCACACATATTCATAAATATACATAAATACGAAATACATTAATCACTCGAACTATGAGTAGATATGAATTTTTGGTGAATGAATCAATAGTTAAGGTCTGTTAGGACCTGTTAAGATTAAACATAAATATAATTATAAGTTAATCACATCAATGATTTATTAAAACCTAAAAAGCTTAACCATTATATATATGACTCAAAAATTAACCCCTAAAATATTATGAGACTCCCACAATAAATGAAGAATACTCTCCACACATATTCATAAATATATATATGAATGGGAAGTGCATCAATTACTTGAATTATAAATAGATGTGAATTTTTAGTGAGTAAATTAATTATCTTGCTATTGAAGTTCCATATTGTTACTATTTACTATAATTAATAATTATGATGTTGAAATTTTTTTTTTTTGAAAGAAATGTTGAAAAACTATTATCATAGCATTATATATGTAATTATTTAATGAAAAAGTTTATTTCAAATGGAAATAACATACCTGATAAATGAACTTGAATAATATTATATTTATGTTATAATCAAAATATTTTTTAAAAAAAATCAATAAAATGTGCAACAACTAACATTAACTAAGTCCAATATTCAGTGGTGTGGATTATCCACACTGAATTTTGCTATATCCGGAGGATAGAATGCATGCATGTACAATAAATACACATTGACCTTGACTTGGATCATAAGTCTTAGACCAAGTTCGGAGTTAAATGGGCCACATATGTAAACAGAATGACCTTCAACTTGTTCTCCTCTTAAAGAGACGACCTTGACCTTGTTGGAATACAAAGTTTTATTTTGAATATATCTATGACAGACATTATAATTACAATTATAATTAATTTTATTTAAATCTTTAAGTTATTAAAATGAGTTTTATTGTTTTTAAAAAATAAATCAATAAAAAAGAAAGTACAGATGAGTGTGACTCAAATAGTAGTTATGATTGTAACTAAATTTATGCGATTGAAGTTCTTTGATGAGTTAATTTTAATTATTAATTTATATAAAATAATTTTAATTATTACTTTATTTAAAAATAAATTGACAATATTTATAAAAAAAATAATAAAATAATAAAAAAAAAAAGTGGAGCAACCATTTTTTTCATAAACCGATTGCTCTTTTCTATTCTTTAATGTGTTTGGCACTAGCAAATGCTTGTAATAAATTCCGTCAAAGTTAGCGGTCCAACAAGATATCTGTACCCGTGTACATTAAATACAAGTCAATAATATGACAACATGTATCTAAGTTGTGGCAAGCTGGCCTGATAGAAAATTTATGGAAGCCTCTAAATAAGAGATATTATGAAACATTCTCTGAAAAGTAAACTAGTCGGGGGGATTGTTTCTAATTAGACGGTTCACCCTTTACTAGTTAAAAAACTCGGTTGGTGTTAAATTTGAGGGGCATAATGGTAATGGGATGAGTAATTTTATTTATTTTGATAACTCCATTAATTAAATTAAAATAAAATAAAAAAATCAATTAATTAAATTAAAACAAAATGAAGTTGAAATTGAAAAAACAAAAAATATATATATAAAAACTCACCACCACCAGTTGACCACCCCAAATCCCTAATCACCCCACCCCCATTCCATCAATTGATCATTCAAATCCCTAATTACCCCCCCTTTGACCACCCCAGTTCCAGATTTCTGAGTCATCCACCGAAATGTTGTTCACCATCAAGCCCTTTTGATGGACTTGGTTGTGGTTGATGATGGAGCCAACCAGTTCCATTTAGATAGAGATGGAACTGATTGGCCCCATCTCCATTTGAGATGGAGTCGACTACACCTCAAATGAAGATGAAGCAACCTACCATCTTCACTCCATCTTCCATGAACCCTTCTAGAATTTGGGTTATAGTTTTACCGTGTCTTTATTTATTTATTTTTATTTTTTTAATTTTTAATGTGTTACTTTTGATTTGGGTTGTGTTGTTGGTTTTAATTTGGTTTTTATTTAATTTTTTATTTGGGTTGTGATTTGTTTTTATTGTTATTTTTTTTTGCCAAAGAAAATCTAGGTGAGTTGGCCTTTTTTTTGAAAAAAAAATTCTAGGTTTTTAGGTTTGAAAACCCAGATTTCTAGGTTTCTAAGGGCTTTTTTCATAATGTCCCATCTATATAATTTTCATTTTTCAAATTTTAATATATAATAAATGTCTACACTAGAATGTTAGGTTGTTTCTATTATTGATTATTGAATGTTAGGTCATAGCAAAATGACCTCAGACTTATTTTTATAATTATTTAAAATTACAATTATTATTTTAAATTTGACATAGATGATTTATGGATCTATTAGAACCTACCGAAAGTAAATGCTATATGTGTAATCTAAAATTTAGTTTTGCAATATTTATTATTGAATGTTAGGAAAGAGAAAATGACCTCAAACTTATTTTTGTTATTATTAATAATTATAATCATTATTTTAAATTTAACATAGATGATTTATGGATCTATTAGAACCAATGTTTCAAAATCGCCGGAAATCGATGATAAGGGTATTTTTAGTGATAATATAAGACTCAAAATCTATATCTTTATCGTTATTCTTGAGTATTCTTTACGTGTTTTTGAGTGTTTTTCTGGAAATAAATTAGGAAATGGTATTTGTGAGTAAGCATGGAGGTTTGGATTAAATTCAAAAGGAACAATTCAAGGCGAAAAAGTGAAAGGAACAACACTATCGAGCAAGCGATCATCGTTAAGGGGAATGCACAAAATTGGAGGAAAGAATTGTGCAAAACCAGCCCCTTATCAGCATGCTCTCAATACCAAACGGATGCCCCACAATGCACTGCCTCGGACCAGCCTCCATAATAGTTCCCTACCAACCTTGTGCATGCTTAACAGTAAGCCTTCATGCCTCACAACATCTAAACCAACCCCCAACACACAACATAGACGCGCCTCCTACCAATCTCACCTACCATCCCGTGCTTTAACAAGCCCATCTCACACCAGCAGCAACACACCAGACTAGCTTGTACATCACCCAAGCACGCTGACCTGTGCGATTTTGCACTACGCTACACACTAGGCAGTGCACCCTTTATTAAGCTTCATTCTTGTATGCCAAGTTGCATGCTTAATCGCCCAGCAGCATTCAAGACAGCGCATAACAATCATCAACACAATCCTAAGCACGCTATTATGCGCGCTTACCTTCCAGCCTGTGCACATGGTAACGTGCATATACTAGCCTTCTTACACTAGCATGCCTCTTTGCACGCTTCCACGTCCAACAACACCTAGCCCAAAGCGCTCTAACTTGTTTTGCTTCTGCCAAGCGCACATATCAGCGTGCTCTTTTCCATAAAGCAAACACAATAGCGCCACACACCTAAACAAGGGCAATCTCGACATTTTTTCTCCATTTCATGCCCTAATGTTCACAACTTTACATAGGCCCAAACCAAAACATTATGAGCAGTTTTGAGGGGTTGAGAATGGGGCTCTCATGCCTCTTCTCTCACTTTTGATTCTCAACCTAAATCACCTTCATTTCACGTTTAAAGTTCACCCACCAATATCTTACACTTATGCTTTTAAGAGAAAGCTTGCATGAGCGAAGAAGAGGACACAAGGGTTCGAACTCAAAAGAGAGGAGCTCTATGGATTCAAACTTGAGAGAGGGAGATTCATGGGTTATTTTCTTAACTTCTCGTGTATTTGCATTTTTTTTCCTTTATCTATATCCATTTATTTTTATGTTGTGTTGGGATAATGATGAATATTAATTATTTAAATTAATAGAGTTTGATTATCATTTTCTTGAGAATGGTTTGCATGTACAGTAGAGATTTTAGAAATTAATGCTTATATGTGATTGGCTAGCGTATGCATGATTTGATGTTGTATATTGAGACTGGAAGGAATAACACACAAAGTGCTCAATAAAATACCTACCCTAAATTAGGAAAGGGAAATAGGTCACTCGTGTGAAAGTCGGGTCATCGTGAGTGCTAGAGTAACACCAAGTATCTCATAAAAATACCAATCCGACTTAGGTAGCATATTATCTTGAACTTAATGAGCTATCGTTCATTCGATAGCCATCGGAAGATAGGTGTCGGTGGACAAGACTATATTCAATGCATTATCGGAAGAGATATTGAAAGTATTAATGATAAACTAGCAACAAATACAACCAATAAATCTTCAATGTTTTGATGGTTAATTTCTATATCTAAATAGAATCCAGAATCCTAACACATTTTTATTTGTTTTTATTTATTTATTTTCATCTATGACTAGTTTGGTAATCGATTTCCACGTTCATATGGAGACGATCTCGTAACTACTATACGACATCAATACGATTCGTATTCTTACGAGGCTTATTGCTTAAAATGAGTACTGAAAGTAACCAACAAGTTTTTGGCACCGTTACTAGAGAAGTGTTTCGATTGGTTGCCAACTCTAGTTCTAGTTTATTTTAATTTTGTTTTCTTGTTTTTGTTTTTGTCGGTTTTACTTTTATTTTTATGAAAAAAGGACATGTTCTTGGAAATGGGACTTAGCTTCAACTCCAAATTCGTCCATCTTACCTAGACGTTAAATTATGCGCTTGGTAGGAGGCAACCCATCTAGGTATTTTCTTTTGAGTTTCATACACTCTTTTCCATAAAATTTTACATTACCTATGATTTTGATTTAGGTTTGGGGGTGTAGAATTCAAAAGTTCATTAATGTGTGATTGTTGTTTTTGGCTTGACTTTTTAAGTGGATTATTTATTTTACTTTTTGAAATTCATATCTCTTTTGTTATAAAATCTCGCATTTTCTATGATAATTGATTTAGGTTAAGGGTGTGACTTTGGTAGCTTTAGTACTTGTGTGAAATTGTAAATATGTATTATGTGTGATGTGAATGCGCTTTATGTTTAGTTAATTTGTTAGGAGTCGTTTGTGTGAGTTGTATATATTGACGTGTTGTGGCTCCTATGAAACACTTAAGATTTTGTCGGTGATATTTATGGGTAGTGAGCAAAATGTTGCTTTAGGGAGCCTTGTATGTTTGTGCTTGTTTGCTCAACGAGGCTTAAGAATGTAAGGGTGATGATGACTTGCTAAAAGGTACTATGATTAATAGTGGAGACTTTCCAAGTGAGTTATTGAGTCATAAAGTTTCATTTTGAGGGTTGTTTTCATTTATATCTTAAACACTCTTTTTGTTTTTCAAATTGAATAGATTGATCTTATTTAGGCTTTGCATATTGATTACATGTCTTGCATTAAATAATTTGTCTGCTTTGCTTGTGACTTAAATAAATTTTGAGATATGATAATAGGCGTTGTGTGTGTAAAGCTAGTAAATAGCCCAAACACTTTCATACCCTTTTGTGTGTGTTTCAATAGCCAAATTTGAAACCAAACACATAATAAGCCTAACTTTTGTCAATAACTTACAATGTTCCATTCCAAACCTAAAACGAATATTGACCTTGGGATCCATTAGAGACAAAGTTAGGAAATAAAGTGGAGGGAAGAATAAAAAGTAAGTAGGTGAATGTGATATGTGCTTGCTAGATTCAAAAAAAGAAAAAAAAATCAAAAGTAAATAAGCAAGCATAAAAAAAAAAGAGTTGCAAAAGAAAGAAAGGAAAGCAAAATGAAATGAAAAATACAAAGAAAAAGTAGTTGTAATAAAAAAAAAAGAAAAAAAAAACTAGAGGTGTGAAAAAGAAATCAAAAGAAATCTATGCCTTAATGAATATACCATTCAATCTCTTAATGTGATTCTAGGTTCATTTTTAAACTACTTATCCATTCTTTCTTTAAACCATTCACCTTTGGCCGCGTTACAATCTAGAGAAAAGTCATAGTTGATCTCTTGAGGTATTAGACTCATTTGTGATGACAAACAATATATGATATGTTCTTGAGCTCCAATATTCATTCATGAGATCCTTTGCATGCTTGTGAGCATCCTTCTACATATTTATATCCATATGCAATTAATATCTTAACATTTTCTTATTCATAACTTTTAAATTGTGTATGTTTGTGAGAGTGTTTTCGCTTAGGTTCCGAGAGCTTCAAAGAGGGACACTTTATGAGTTTTAGAGTTGAGACAAATTACATCATAGACATTTTGATTGCATTGTTGTTGTTGGTCTATAACATCTTAAGTTTTGGTCTAGACTTCCTGCATGACATGCATGGTTCTTTGGGTAATGTTGTGACTAGTACTTTATGGATCAATCGACATTTGTCTTTGGGTTTTATTTGAGCTTCATCGTATCATTGTTTTTTTTCTTACACAAGTCTGTTTATGGGAATCGTAGAGTTTAAAACTCAGAAGACATAACTCCCCCACTAGAGACACTTAAGGGTTTAATGGCTTGTGGTATACGCTAAATACCATTGCAACGACCTATCGAAGTGGTTAATAAATGTTTTTAATTACTTTGTTTTATGTTTTAGTTTTGCTTTACTCAAGGATGAGCAAAGATTAAGTTTAAGGGTTTTTGATAAGGGTATTTTTAGTGATAATGAAAGCCTCCAAATCTATATATTTATCGTTATTCTCGAGTGTTTTTTATATGTTTTTGAGTGTTTTTCAGGAGACAAATTAGGAAATTAATGGTGTTTTGCACGCAAACATAAAAGTTTGGACCAAATTCAAAGTGAAAAATTCAAGGTGAAAAAGTAAAAGGAACAACACCATCAAGCGAACGATCATCTTTAAATGGACTGCACGAAATTGATGGAAAGAATTATGCAAAACCAACCCTTATCAGCTTGCTCTCAATACCAAACGTATGCCCCATAACACGCCACCTCAGACCGGCCTCCATAATAGCCCCTCACTAAACTTTTGCATGCTTAGTAGCAAGCCTCCATACCTCACAATGTCCAAACTAGCCCACAACACATTTAAGCATAGAGACGCCTATTGCCAAGCTCACTTGCCATTCTGCACGCCATCAAGCCTGCCTCACACTAGCAGCATTGTATCAAACTAGCTTGTACATCATCTAAGTGCGCTGACCTCCACGCTTCTGCACGACACTACACACCAAGTAACGCACCCCTTACTAAGTTTCATCCTTGCTCGCCAAGTTGCATGCTTAATGTCCAGCAGAGTCTAAGGCAACGTGCAACAATCATCAACATAATCCTAAGCACGTTGTTGTGCACGCTTACCTCCCAGCCTGCGTTATGGCAATGCACATATACCACCCTTTTTATACCAACACGTCTCTTTGCACATTTTTACGTCCAACAACGTCTAGCCTAATGTGCTCCAACCTATTTTGCTTCTGCCAAGTGCGTACATCAGTGTGCTCTTTTCCATAAAGCGCACACAACCGCACCACACACCTAAATAAGGGCAATCTTGACATTTCCTCTGTATTTCATGCCATAATGTTCACAACTTTAAATAGACCCAAACCAAAATAGAGTAGTTTTAAGGGGCTGAGAATAGGGCACTCATGCCCCTTCTCTCACCCTTAATTCTCAACCTAAATCACCTCCATTTCACCTTCAAACTTCATCCACTAACATCCCACACCCATACTTTTGAGAGAAAGCTTTACATGAATGAAAAAGAGGATGTAAGAGTTCGAACTCGGAAGAGAGGAGCTCTATGGATATTCAAACTTGAGAGAGAGAGAGATTCATAGGTTGTTTTCTCAACTTCTCTTGTGTATTTGCAATTTTTCCTTTGCATGTATCCATTTATTTTTATATTGTATTATGATGATGGAGGATATTGATTATTTAATATTATTGGAGTTTGATTATCATTTGCTTAAGGATGGTGTGCATGTTGAGTAGGGATTTTAGAACTTAATGCTTGTATGTGATTGGCCACCATATGCATGATTTGAGGTTATGTGTTGAGACCATAATGAATAGCACATAAATTGTTCAATAAAATACTTAACCTAGGTTAGGAAAGGGAAATAGGCCACTCGTGTGACAGTCGGGTCACCGTGAGTGCTTGAGTGACAGTCAAGTATCGCATAAAAATACCAATCTAACTTAGTAGTAGATTATCTTGAACCTAATAAGTTATCGTTCATTTGGTAGCCATCGAAAGATAGGTGTTGATGGATAAGAGTATGTTCAATGCATTATCAGCAAAGATGTATAGAGAGTATTAATAATAAACTAGTGACAAACACAACCGATAAATCTTCAATGCGTTGATGATTAATTTCTATATTTAAGTGAAATCCAGAATCCTAGCACGTTTTTATTTGTTTTTATTTATTTATTTTCATCTAGGACTAGTTTGATAATCGATTCTCATGTCCCTGTGGAGACAATCCCACAACCATTATATACATCTATACGATAGGGCTGCATGCATGCATTAATAACGAGGGTATTAACTTGACTCGATCATAACTTTTCACTTCACAGTACTCAATAGTGATCTTCAACTTGTTACATACTTACAGACTAGTTTCAATAGTGGTCATTACCAACCAAACGGTTTCAACCTTTACATTGCTGAAACGTTAATGTTAACACCTTTGCCGGTAGGGCACTGCATCCACTGCTATCGGAGAGTTACATATGTTAATACATGAAATTAGATCCTCTTTTGTAGATTTTGAGTTTTTATATTGGTTGTTACAAAAATGATTGTAACAAGGGAATGGATTATATCCATCTATTATTAATAATTAAGATGTACCAAAAGATATAGTTACAAAATTATCTGGAGTTTATATCAATGTAGGATCTTAAATCTGCTGGTATTTATATATTGACTATTTAAAGAGGATATATTAATTTTACTTAAAGTTTTGACAAGGGTTGTAGTCGGTTCAAAAGTAAGGGCCCTCTAAATTTTTTTTTTTTTTTTCTGATATTGTTCAACTGTTAGACATCTTATAAAAGATCGCGTAATGCATTAGTGTACCTGAAACTTGCACTCTGTCTCGATGTAACAGCTAACAAACAGCCCATTTTGCCAATTAAGATTAAACTAAGCCCAGCTACAGATCACATTGGATCGGGTTTGTAACAAATCTCCACTCTACAATACAGTTCAGAATTCCTTAACAAACTGTTCACAGTCACATGTGAATAAAAGAGCCCTATTTGTTTCGATTAGCTTAGTAAGTCCCCTGCATTATATAATTCATCTCCTGTTATGACAAGGTTCCTCCATCTCCTGCAATGAGGATCAAGGGTGAAATCAGGATTTTTTATGACTGTGCTAACCTTTTTTCTTGCACAAACACATAATATAAAATAAATAAATTATATCATGACTAATTTTGTACTTTATAATAGGTTCAAAGAGTAAATATAAACTATTTTCAAATTTAAAATAATATTTACATCACGTTCTTTTCAATATAGAAAATCATACAATTTAATTAAATTTTAAGTATAATGTACTATGAACTTTATATTATTATAAATTATTTAAACATCACAATTTGACTTTCTTAGTAATTGGAAAAATGTTGCAATAAAAAAAAAGAACAAAAAAAGATGTGTATAACTAACTTTTGTATTTAGAAATCAAACGATTATCAAAATAGTTGACATATCATAAGTCTCATCAATCTATAAGTGTATTACTTATCAGCTTAAACTAATGGGTTAAATATTTACTAACGTACATAATATTAGAACTAGAGATCTTAAATTTGAATCCTCTCTCCCCTCGTAAATTTGAAACTTTTGTTCATTTCACATTTTACACAATAGAGAATATTGTATTATATACATTCGATATTTGTTATTTGTTCATGTTATATGTGATGGGATATGTTAATGTATCATATATAAGTCCCGTCAACCTATGCTATAAATATTATAGTTCTGATTAACTCAAACTTTGGTCAAGTGGCTAGTGATAGGAATTATATATATGTATATATATATATATATATAAAATAAACACATAATAATGTCTGACGATCATAATAGTATGTTATAATTGGTTGTAGACTTCATAATTCACTCTGGTTTAATGTGTTGTTTGTAAGAATGTGCATAAAATGAGCTCAATTACCATGCATAACAGACTTGGTAAATAAAATATTTGGTTTTAATATCAAAATAATAATATGAAAAAGATTAAAAAATTATAGGGAAAATTACACTAAAGTACCTCGACCTATTGTTTTATTACAATAATAATGCGAGTTTAGACTAAATTACACAAAGATACCCTTGACTGAGTTTGACTAACAGTCCATCAACGGCAAAATAAACGTCCCAAGGGCAAAATGGTATTTTTATACGTCAAATTTCTCTCTCCCTCTCTCGATATCTCTCTGTTCTTCTTCCTCTCTTCTTCTTTTATATGTTAAAAACTCAGTCATCTCAATTGAATTGCCACCACAACCACCCTCAAATCAATATAGCACATAAACAGCAAACTATCACCACCAGCAACCAACCATCACCACGCAAAAAAGGGAAAAAAAACAAGAACAGAAGATGACACGATTGCAACCCAGAAACTGGGTTTCGATTCGAACCCAGAACTGGGTTCGAATCGAACCCAGAAACTGGGTTCCAATCGAACCCAGTTTCTGGGTTCCAATGGAACCCAGATCTGGGTTCCATTGGAACCCAGTAACTGGGTTCCATTCGAAGGAACCCAGTAACTGGGTTCCAATCGAAGGAACCCAGATCTGGGTTCGAAGGAACCCAGAAACTGGGTTCGATTCGAACCCAGTTTACTGGGTTCGGAGGAACCCAGATCTGGGTTCGATTCGAACCCAGTTTACTGGGTTCAGAGGAACCCAGATCTGGGTTCGATTGGAACCCAGTTACTGGGTTCCTTCGAACCCAGATCTGGGTTCCTCCGAACCCAGTAAACTGGGTTCGAATCGAACCCAGTTTCTGGGTTCCTTCGAACCCAGATCTGGGTTCCAATCGAAGGAACCCAGATCTGGGTTCCTCCGAACCTAGTAAACTGGGTTCGAATCACTGGGTTCCTTCGAACCCAGATCTGGGTTCGAAGGAACCCAGAAACTGGGTTCGATTCGAACCCAGTTTACTGGGTTCGATTGGAACCCAGATCTGGGTTCCTTCGAACCCAGAGAAGAAGAAGAGCAGAAAAAGAAGAAGAAGAAGAAGAAGAAGAAGAAGAAGAAGAAGAAGAAGAAGATGACGAGCAGAAGCAGAAGAAGAAGAAGAAAAAAAAAAAAAGGAGAGAGAGAGAGATTTTGTTTTTTAGAGAGAGAGAGACATTTTGTTTAAATAATATTATTTGATATATAAAAAGACGAATTTACCCTTGAGATGTTAATTTTACAGTTAATGGATTGTTAGTCAAACCAGGTCAAAGGTATTTAGGTGTAATTTAGATAAAACTCGCATTATAACTGTAATAATTCAATAGGTCCGGGTACTTTAGTGTAATTTGCCCAAAATTATATGATAATTTGGTGGTTAATATATTTAATAAAAAATTACAATTGTGAACTTTTTGTCAAAACAGTTTTATAATTTTAAAATATAATATATTATATATTATTTCTGAGGGTTTTTTAAATATAATTTTCAATAAAAAATTTTAATGATATTTTTTTTTCAGTGGGCTTTTCAGTGGGCTTTCAGCCCAGTCTAGCCCACCTTATGTTTCGCAACTGATGAGGATGGAGCTGCATACTCGAACCATGAATTCAAAATGTCAACTTATAAGGAGATGACGGTTGGTATGTCTCAAAATGTAAATAATGGTATAAATTCTACATGTGGTTTGCATTTATCTGTAATTTATAATGTGTTAAAATTTCGGAGTATCCACAATATTTCGCACCATAATAATACTAGCATCTATACTTTTTGCATATATATTTAAATTAATTATATCACCTCTTTGTGGGAGTAGTTAATACTTTCCTTTCACCCTAAGGCCCCATTTGGTCTGCTGGATAGGATGAGATAGGATTAGATATGATTTGATAAAATATGATTGAATTAAATTAGTGTTGTAATATAGTTGGTGCTGTTAAGATTATATTAGGTTGGAATGAACTAAACATATATATAATATTAGATTAAATTAATTTTTAAATATGTTAAATATGAAAAATTAATAAAATTAGTTATAAAGAAGAATTAATTATATATAATAAATTAAAAAATTAATTATAACTTTTGTTTACTAATTGATGTTTAAATTTGTAATCCCACAAAAATATTTTTAATGAATTATATTAAATATATTTATTATAATAAATCATTTATATATTTTAGAATAAAGAAAATGTCGTTAAAATACTAATAATAATAATTCCTTTCAAGGGAGGAGTCGGAAACCACACCATCTTGGGTGGGTTCCCATTTCCTACCCTAACAACAAATGGAGGTGGTCTTGAGAAGGGAAATATCCCTTCTCTTCCCATGCCCGAAGACATGATTTAGTGATTTGGATTTAAAATCCTAATCCACCCACCAAATCCTGTCAAACAAAACGAGTTTAAAATATCAAAAGTTTAAATCTCAACATTCGTTCTATTAAAATACAAGGTATATATGTGCGTGTTTATTTTCTTGGTGGGTATGGGTGTGTTTCTTTTTTTGGTGAGAGTTGTCATTTTTCAATTGTGAGAATAGTTATTTGTGTTTCTTATGGAGCTACTACACATGCTATGGCTTGAAAATTTAATTTCTGGACTCTTGATTGTTGATTCCATCTCAAAGCCAATTTGCATTCACTGTACTAACAGAACTGATGTTTTCTTTACAAAAATCATAATAAATAAATAAATAACGAGATTTTTTGCGGTTCCAAACACATTGAGATCAAATATCTTGCAGTCAAAGCTGATCAAGAATGGTAACATTGGCATCAGTTATTTGAATACTACGGCTATGGTAGCTGATCCATTAACCAAAGGGTTCAAACCTATTGACTTCAAAATTCATGTTGATAACATGAGTGTTTTTCACTCTGTCGATATACTTGGCATTGTGATCACATGTCGAATGCTAAAATCAATAATACACGTTCTTGATGAAAAACAACAAAGGAGTTTAATGATTTTATCTAAGTGTTTGATAAAAAGACAGGTTATTGAAGAAGAGTAAAAACTGCGATTGATGGACTTAAAGTGCTTCTCATTAATTGATTGATTGTTTACGAAGAAAACCATGTATTCCTACATAGTTAATCACTCACCCTTAACTGCCTCTCTGACTAGAAGATTCCTTTCCCTAACAACCTGTAACAAACTTGATGACCTGGAACATTCTATTATTATCAGAATGCCAGCACATCACTTTTCCAATTGACTCCATATTGGTTTATTAAGTTAGTTATTAACAACTGATTCTCCACTAATCAGTATCATGATCTCTATATTGGTTTTGATCACATGCTAGTGAGTGTAAACCTTTCAATGCTGACCCTGCATTTGATCTTGCATGATACTGCATCTGATCTTGCACCTTTACTGATTGAGCTTGCGTGAGCTGAACTGTGACTTCCTGATCGGTTCCCTAACAGTTCTCATCAAAGTGATTATTATGTCAAATATAAGTACTGTAAGTATTATGAATATAGAATGAATTCATGTTTTTATATAACATAATGACAGCTATGGTCTGATGGTGATTTTTATGTTGGACTGTATCATGTAATAAAGTTATATTAGGTTATGTTTTGCAACTCGAGAGTCATTTTTTAAAAGTTGTTTTCATATTTAATTTCAAACAACAATCAATGTCGCATGTTAGGATTTTCAAATTATGAGCTGTTATTAATTGAATTTTTAGTTTTAGAATTGAACTGTAATTTAACTGAATTGCTTGAAGGTCCAATATGTCCATGCGATCATAACTAAATATTGGATTCGGTGTATATAGTGATGAGTGGATCCAAAGAACAATATTAGACTTTAAAAAAATTTGCCTAAATTTTTCTCTGATATATGGCAAGATGATTTACAATAATCATATTAATTATATAATAATGATATGGTAGTTACAAATAAGTTTACCATATCATTTTGATAATGAATTTAGATAAGATTTTGAATAGTATGACATTACTTAAATGCAAAACAAAATAATACTAGGTTTAAAGTTTAATGTGCTAAGTGCCCTCACGTCTTTCTATTTAAAAATAGATAATCCCATTGGAATTGTACTATTAGGGTTTGTAGGAAATAAGCAGAGGAAGAGATCATACTAAATTGAGACTTTCATAGTGCTTATTACAATCATCAAGTATAATGTATTCGATAGGTATGAACTATCAATCTATTGTTTTATTTATCTATTTTGGTGTTTTAATTGTTTGCAAGTATTAATAACAACAACAACACCAACAACAACAGTAGCAACAACAACAACAATAATAATAATAATAATAATAATAAATTTCACTTTAATCCCTAAATTTTTGGAATTCATCACTTTTTTAAGTCTGTTTGTATTAATAGCTTCCATGGTCCGTAAAATTTCATGAACCCATTAACATGGTCTCTCTTACAAGATTTTTAATGTTTGATTGTGACCAAAATTATAAAATATCCATTGCACCTTGCTTTAAGTTTAATAACCTTAAAATTATTATTTTACCCTTTAATTTTTTTAAAAGAAATAAATTTAAAAAATATCATCTCCATAGTCGATAATCTCCATTGCCGATCATGGATCTGGAAACCTAGAACAATGTTGATTAGGTTTCCAGCTACTAATCTAGATCAACATCAATCTGGGTTTCTAAAAACCTAGATTAATATCGATCTAGATTTCTAGATGGAAACCTAGATCGATGTCGTTTTGGGTTTCAAAACCCAGATTGACGTTGATATGGGTTTCAATCCAGAAACTGTGATCATTGGCTGCAGCAAGAGGAGTGGACTTGATGTGGGTTAGTAAGAAGGCCCTCATTGACTCAACCCATTCATTGATTATGACTTCTCCATTAAGTTTCAAGTTCTTCAACAAATTCTTTGTGGAAAGCGAAACGAAGCCGCCACCAATTGGAACTAGTGGCTTTTGTGCAGTGCTTGTGAATATGGTAAAGAAGTTGGACATTGACATTGTTATTGCCATGTTGATTAGATCAGTCATCACTAAATCGATAAGACCAACCACAAAGGGATGATAAGGATAAGGGTCTGGTTCGATCGACCATCGATTTGGTTCAAACCTAATTGATAGTGGATCTAGTTCCAAGTTAGAACTAGTCATCGGTCGATAAACAATTGGTGATGATCTGGTTTCAATTTGTTTAAAGATTTTTTTTTTTTTTTATCTTTCAGAACAATGAATCATAACCATTAACAAAGATATATATATATATATATATATATATATATATATAAGGATTAGGGTAGACATCCGTAGGTTCGTGGTTTCATGGGTGAAATGACCATATCTAGGTCTAATCTTGTTCAAAGATTTTCTTTCACATCTTTCAGTTCTTGACATATCTCACTATGATGATATGCTATACATTTAATCTATTATTTATTATACAAAATTAATTTTTGTTGACTAATATAGTTTTTTCATTTATGTAATTAAAACTTTGTTTAATTGAGTTTGAAATAAAACTTACAATTTAATGAATTAATACAAAAAATTAAAAGTATTATTTTAAAATATGTCAACTAAACACTCTTTTATAATCTTTAAAAATTAAAATAGTTTCTGAATACTATATTAAAAATCTTATTTGATAGTAGAAAAATACTAGGCATATGACTTAGATTCTTAATTTGTTATCTAGTTCTATAAGACTATAAATGACTTATTAATGTACTAGAATACTATATTAAAAATATTATTTGATACTAGAAATATACTAGGCATATGACTTAGATTCTTAATTTGTTATCTAGCTCTAGAATAATATATTGAACAATGAATTAAATAGTCACAACTTTTTTTTACATGTTATTTTCTTAACTTTGTTTTATGATTTTCAACAAATGCAATAATAGACTTAAAACTCCATTGCATCTCAACGTTGACTGAGTGGGGCCAACTACTCTCCAAAAGATCGGTTGGCGGAGTTCTATTGACTCGAGAACCCC
Organism: Nephelium lappaceum; assembly: GCA_021234005.1. Lineage (NCBI taxonomy): Eukaryota > Viridiplantae > Streptophyta > Magnoliopsida > Sapindales > Sapindaceae > Nephelium > Nephelium lappaceum. Next base: position 9,745,950 of record CM038002.1, read on the forward strand.
CAAATTGAGATTCTAGTCAATCCAGCCGACTACTCAGTGAGTTGGACTGACTACTCTACCCAACTCGGTTAACTGGGCTCCACGGTTGGGCGCGTGGAGCCCCCTTTTTCTTAAAAAATCAAAGACACCAAAATGGCATCGTTTTGGTGCCCAAATTTAAAAAAGAAAAAAATTGAGGTTCATTGACCTCTCTTCAGACCAGATTGAACCACCCTTCTTTTCAAACAAACCCAACCACCCCTCTTTTCAAACCCTAACCCCTTTACATTTACAGCCCACCGATCTGCCATTGTTGCCAAGGTGGTAAGTTTGTTATTTGTTTGTTTGTTTGTTTGTTTGTCTTTTTTTTTTTTTTTTTGGCCTTTCCATTTAACTTCATAGCTTCATAGCTTCTTAGGTTGTTGTGGAAAAGGGAGATGTCATATGAGAATCAATGATTTTGAACCTTGTTCTTTAATCAAGCTTTCAATTGGATTCATCACCATTTGTGATGATCGAGTTGGAAGAAATAAAAAGGATCTTACTGATAGTAGACAGTGGAGATGATGGCAATGGCTGCAGCTACAAGTGATTCTAGTAGAGAAGTGGCAGCGAAATGGAAAAGAAATGGCAAAAGAAAGACCAAATCAAGAGTGGAAAATAGAGAAATAAAACATATTTCGTCTTTCAGCTGTGAAGACCAAACCCTTGGTTTGATTTGCAAATATGACTCCACTGAGATTTCAATCAATGGATTTTGACTTATATATATATATATATTTAATGAATTAATGGCAACCACTTGTAAAATTGTCCTTACTTTTGATTTCATACATGTACATGGAACCTTTCTAAAAGGTGAACCTGCTTTCTAGGTTAGAACCTTTCTAGAAGACAAACCTATGTCGTTCGCAGGAGAGAACCTAGTCTCTAAAGCTGAACCTCGCTGGGAGACAAGTTTGGCACCTGAGATATAACCTTCATAGACATAACCTTCATAACCCTTGAGCCTAGTTCATTAAGGTGGGAGCTGCTCGTCTATCATGAGGTTTTATTCTTTCCACATCAGATGTTTCTGAATTTGTCAAAACATTCCTTCTCATCTACTTCTTTTATTATTTTTTGTTGATGATATACTAATAACAGGAAGTAGTCCTCAGCTTGCTCAAAACGTTATCACCAATTTGAATGCCAAGTTGGCTTTAAATATTCTGGGTTCAGTTCCCTACTTCCTTGGCTTTAAGGCTCAAAGAAATTCCTCAACTTTTTTCATGTCCCAGTTTAATTATACACATGACTTGCTTGGCAAGACTAACATGCTCACCAACAAACCTTATACAATACCTTTGTCTTTTGGTATGAAATTGTCTCTTCATGATAGAAATTATTTGAAGACCCATTTTATATAGAAGTGTCATTGGCACCTTGTGGTACTTGACTTATACTTGTCCTGAGTCTCCTGACATATCATTTATTGTTAATCGCCTAGTTCAATCCTTGGCTGCACCAACTAGCCCACATTGGTATACATAGAAGTGTGCCCTTCGTTATCTTAAAAGCACTTCTTATCTTGGTTCGATGTTGAAATACTTGAATCATTTTGTGATGTTAATTAGGCTAATTGCCCTAATAATAAGAGATCTACATCCAACTTGGTCACTTGGCTCTCTAAAAAGTTAAAATAAAAGGTTATAACTCGATTGAGCACTAAAGCGAAATAGATCTTTTGATATTAAATTCTCTTCATAATAGAGAATCATTTACAGACCTTTTTTTTTTTTTTATAAATTATTATTACTATTATTATTATTGTTATTATTTTTATCTAGAACTGTCATTGGCACCTTACAATACTTGACTTATACTTGGCTTCTCACATCCTTTATTGTTAATTAATCACTTAATTTAATTCTTGGCTACAGTAACTAACACTAATTGGAAGGCCCGCAATCACATCCTCTATTATTTTAAAGGAACGAGCAACAAATCTCACTATTAAACCATTTCGCGATGTTGATTTGACAAATTGCCCCAGTGATTGAAGATCCATACCTTATTGTTCTAGTTTTTCTTGGTGGCAACTTGGTGACTTGCCAAATTCAGGGATAACTATTTTTGACAAATAACGTCTAGAAAGTGCTTTCAGAAAGAAGAATTTATCTCCAACACGTAAAAACGAATAGAAGGAAGGGTAATTTTGATCTTTATCACCAAAATAGGATTTAACAAATTGTATTAATGTGATGGTTTATATCAACTAGGGGAATTTTAGGTACTTTGGGGCTTTTTTACAACTTTTTTTATGAGTAATTTGTAAGTGATACTCACGAGCTTGTAAGTGAACCTGCACGTGTTTCTCAGGTTCCTCAGCTTTATCTTGGCACAAGTAGCTTGACACTAAAGCCAATCAACTCTAGTTCATAGCCTGACTTGCAGCTCACGCAATAACAAATATTTCCTGAGTATCATAATCAGCTTAGATTGCAGCCAGCCAACAATGCTTAGCTTAAGCTTGAAGATTAGCTAATCTAGTTAGTTAGAGTCAATTACGCATGCATGGCCATGATTTAGTTAGTTATAATTCGATGGTCAAGATTTGTCACTTAAGCTTGTATACATACACCTGTACTCTGTTTCCAGAAGCTTAATGAAGAAGATTATGTATCATTGCAATTCTGAGTTTAGTTTTTGATTCTTGAAGCAAAACTTCAAGATCCATCAAACATTTTCATGGTATTAGAGCTTTCGTGACTCACGTCCATGGCGTCTGATTCTCAAATCTTGTCGACACGATCTCAAAGCAATCTCAGTCAATCAACTGACACAGATACTCTCTTTGCAACCTCCATGGATGCTCAATCATTGGCAAAGACTACGAACTTCGATCTTCCAATCAAGTCGGACAAGAACTACTATGTCAATTGGAAGGCACAAGTTCTTACGACGATTTGAGCATTGGAGCTTGAAAAGTTTATCACCAAATCTGAGTCTGCACCTGAGCTTGTGATCGAGGAAGTTGATGAGAATGGAATTGTCAAAGCAACGAAAGTGAATCCAGGGTATAGAGCTTGATAGAGAGCTGATCAATTGCTCTTGTGCTGGCTGTTGTCAACAATCAGCGAAGGTGTCCTTAATCAGGTAAATCTCAGCGAAGGTGTCCTTAATCAGGTAAATCTCAGCGAAGGTGTCCTTAATCAGGTAAATCAATCTAAGTCTGCTTTTGAAGTTTGGGTTATCTTAGAGAAACTTTATGCTCAACAATCACTAGTTAGGGCATTGCAACTAAGGCAACAACTCTAGAGTAGTAAGAAGGGTTCCATGTCTATTAGTGATTACTTCTGAAAGACAAAAAAAATTAGTGATGCTCTAGCTACAGCTGGTCACTCAGTCTCAGAAAATGACATGATAGTGAGTATTCTTAGTGGGTTAGGACACGAATATGATCTTGTTGTGGTGTTGGTCTCATCGCAAGTAAAGAAAATGAGTGTGGAGGATATTCAATACAAGTTGATGTTACATGAGTGACATATTGAACAGCTCAATACAAATGCTCAAGTTGATGTATCATCTGCCTCTGTGAGTTCTGTGTCTCAAAATGATGGAAATAGAGGAAGGAATAACTCAGTTTATAGAGGTACTGGTAGAGGAAGAAATAAGGGAGGTAGAAGTGGAAGGTGGATCAATCAAAGGGTCTATTGTCAGCTCTGCCAAAGACCCGGACATGCTACATTACAATGTTACAAACGCTTTGATCAGAATTGGCATGGAAGCAATCCGAATCTGAATTCACGAGAAGCACAAAGTTCAAACCATTCAAGTCAAAACACTGCCAATACTCATGTGAACCTTGCTCAGAATACATACAGTGCAACATACTATGCCTCACCTGAAGTTGTGAATGATTCTGCTAGGCATGTAGATGGTGGGGCAACCAATCATGTGACTGCAAATCTGAACAACTTGGCAGTAAATTCAAAGGGAAGCACAAACTGACTGTCGGCAATGGTAATCAACTTTCTATTTCACACATAGGAAGTTCAACTTATAAAACTACCACCATTCCAAGTATACACATTTACTTAAATCAATTTCTACATGTTCCTAGCATCACAAAGAATTTGATGAGTATTTCAAAAATAACTAAGGATAATGGTCTGCTAGCAGAATTTAATGGTGATGCTTGTGTGTTTAAGGACAAAACCTTGGTGAAAGCTTTGGTCAAAGGAAGTCTCAAGAATGGATTTTACAACCTTGATTTACCAGTTCCTCTGAAGGCAAAATCAAATCTTTGTTCAAGGAAGCAAGAGGCTGAAAGGAAGCTAGGAGATGGTGGTATGGAAAGCAACAATTCTGTTTTTCTTAATTCGGTTGATAACACTTCATCAAACAAACTAGTTGTAAATAAGAATAAGTTTGATGCAAATGTAGTTGCCAAGACAAATTCTAAAATATGGCATGCAAAACTTGGCCATCCTTCTATACAAGTGTTAAGGCATGTACTTGGTTGGTTACAGGTTGATGTGAATGTTTCTGGAGTTTCTTTCTGTGATTCATGTAAACTAGGAAAATTGCATAAACTTCCTTTTGCCAAACATGATATCACTGCCTCCTCAGCACAAGAGATCGTGTATTCAGACATTTGGGGACCTTCTCACTTTCTATCAAATGATGGCTACAAGTACTACATTGTCTTTGTGGATGTCCACTCCAGGTTTACATGGTTTTATCCAATAAAATTGAAATTCGATGCCTTTCCAACTTTTCTTATTTTCAAAGAGAAGTAGAGTCACAGCTTGATAGGAAAATCAAGGATCTTCATACAGATATGGGAGGAGAATGTCAGTCGTTTGTTCCCTATCTTAAATCACAAAGAATTCAACTAAGACTCTCTTGTTGTTACACACACCAACAGAATGGTGTTTCTGAAAGAAAACACAGGCATGTTGTAGAGATTGGGCTTAGTCTACTTGCTCATGCCAAGATGCCTCTGAAGTTCTGGAGTGAAGCCTTTTCTACAGCAACTTTCCTTATCAACAATCTTCCAACACCAGTATTGAACATGGTGTCTCCTTTTGAGAAGCTTTTCATCAAAACATTCGATTGTGCTTGCTTCCTCTACCAAAGGTATTACTCAACTAACAAACTCAATTCTCATACATCCAAATGCATATTTTCAGGGTATAGCTTATCTCATAGTGGCTATAAGTGCCTCCATCCATCTGGTTGAACTTATATATCTAGGCACTGTGAGTTTAATGATTTGGAGTTTCCATTTCAAGAGCTATTTTCATCCAATGCTAGTTCCTCTCAAACTCTTCCTATCTCAATGCTATTTCTAACTTCCACTTCCTATCATTCTGAACCTGCACCTACTGCCTCACAACAGCATCATTCACCTTTGCTGAATATAACATCCAACCAAAATACTTCAGCTTCACCTCACTGCATAAATGCAGAAATCATCTCATCACAAACACCTTCTGCTGGTCCTGATTTTATTGGTCCTACTAACATCATCACTGACATAATGAATCCTTCTACTGTCAGACCCGCAAACCTTCACTTATCAAACACAACATCTCACTTAAAACAAAATCAACAGTCTTTTGGTCATCCTATGGCAACAAGGTCAAATACAGGCAGTCTTAAACCAAAGGTCTACACTTCCATACACACCCTTTGCATTCCAGAACCAAAATTAGTAAAAGAGGCACTTCAAAGTCTTCCTTGAAGGCAAGCTATGAATGAAGAGTATTCACTTCTAATAAAAAATAAGATTCGGAGTTTAGTCCCTCCTAGTGACTTTATGAATATTGTATGATGTAAGTGGGTATATAGAGTCAAATACAATCCAAATGGTTCTGTTTCAAAGAATAAGGCATGCCTAGTAGCCAAAGGATTTCATGAAACCCCTGGCATCGATTACTTTGACATTTACAATCCCGTTGTCAAAGCTTTTACTATAGAGTTATCTTTACTCTAGTAGTCTCTAAAGGCTAGGACATCCAACAAGTCAACATCAATAATGCATTTCTGAATGGTGAGCTACAAGAAGAGGCATACATGTCTCAACTTGCTGGTTTTATTCATCCTACCTACCCTTACCATATTTGCAAACTTCTGTTAGACTATGAGATTTTTCTATAAAAGTTGTTTTTGTTTTTTATCTTGTTGTACAAGTTTCAATTGTCAAACTTTTGGTTGAAAACTTATAGCAACCCATGTCTTCAAGGTATGGCCTTTTTTTTGTATTTGGTATGGGTTGGTTATGATGATGTTTTACCAATCTCTTTGTACCTAATACTTTGTCTCTTGTGTGTATATATAAACCTTTATCTAATTAAAAAATTAGTTCAGTCCATTCTTCTTTTTCTCTGCATTTTTCTTTGTTCTCATTTCACTCTCAGCTCTGTTTTGCATCAACCGTGACATGGTATCAGAGCTAAAGTGATCTTTAAGGGCTGTGAGTTTGAGTGAAATCCAGCAAGGCTTGTCTTCCTTAACATTTGTAACTCACCTGAGAATCTATCATGGCTTCAAAGAGTTTTTCAGCTCCTTCACCTCTAACATTTACAGGCGAAAACTATCAGATTTGGGCAGTGAAAATGAAGGCTTTCTTAAGAGCATTCGACTTATGGGAGGTAGTAGAAACTGGAGCTAAACCACCTCCATTGAGAGCAAATCCAACAGTTGCTCAAATTAAGCAACACAGTGAAGAGTGTACTAAGAAATACAAAGCTTTATCTGCCATCCATAGTGCAGTTTCAGATGTGATTTTCACAAGAATCATGGCTTGTGAAACAGCAAAAGAAGCTTGGGATAAGCTTAAAGAAGAGTTTCAAGGCACAAGGCAGATGCAAGTGCTAAATTTGAGGAGGGAATTTGAAGTTCTCAAGATGAAAGAGAGTGAGACTGTCAAAGAGTATGCAGACAGACTCATGAAGATTGTAAATCAAATTAGGCTACTTGGAGAAGAGTTAACTGAGAAGAGAATTGTTGAGAAGGTGCTTGTTAGTGTACCGGAAAGATTTGAGTCTAAAATATCATCCTTAGAAGATTCAAAAGACATATCTCAGCTAACCTTGTCAGAAGTGATCAATGCACTTCAAGCTTTTGAGCAAAGGAGAGCATTCAGACTTGAAGAAACTTCAGAAGGGGCTTTTCAAGCAAAGTTGAAGGAAAAACAACCAAGTAGCAGTACAGGAAGAAAGTAACCTGGAGAGAAAAAAGAGAAGGAAAAGAAAGAAGGTGTCAACTACAGAGGTGGAGCTAGAAAAGGAAAATATTCACCTTGTCCTCACTGCAAAAAGACTAGCCATACAGAAAATTTTTGTTGGTACAGACCTGGAGTAAGATGCAAAGCCTGCAATCAGCTTGGTCACATGGGATGCAAAGCCTGCAATCAGCTTGGTCACATGGATAAAGTGTGTAAAAACAAGCCTAACCAGCAGGGACAACAAGCAAAAGTTGTTGAGAATCAGGAACAGATTGAAGAAAACTTATTTGTTGCTTCTTGTTATGTAGTAGACAGCAACAAAGAAGTTTGGCTCATTAACAGTGGTTGCACAAATCACATGACTTACAATGTTGCATTTTTCAAAGAGCTGAACAGGTCTTATACCTCTAAAGTGAAGATTGGCAATGGAGATTATGTTGATGTGCTGGAAAAAGGAGTTGTTGCAGTTGAGACTCCATCAGGTACAAAACTCATTCATGATGTTTTACTTGTTCCTGAGATAAATCAAAATTTGCTAAGTGTTGGACAAATGCTTGAAAAACAGTATGCTTTGATTTTTCAAGATAAGTCATGCACCATAAATGACCCCAATGGCTGTAAGCTTATGACAGTTAATATGAAAGGTAAAGGTTTCTCAGTTGAAATGAGAAAACCTGTTTTGTATGCTCATTCTAGTGTTGTTGATGATTCAATCATTTGGCATAAAAGGTTTGGGCATTGCAATTATACTTCTTTAAAGCATATGCATACACATGAATTAGCTCAAAATATGTCACTTATTCATGAGACTCAAGGAGTGTGTGATGTGTGTCAATATGGGAAGCAAAGTAAGCTACCATTCCCTTTAAATCAAAGTTGGAGAGCTTCTGAAAAACTGCAGTTAATCCATACTGACTTGTGTGGACCAATGAATACTCCTTCTTTGAATGGGAGTAAATATTTTCTTCTTTTCATAGATGATTGTACAAGGATGTGTTGGGTCTTTTTTTTTTAAGCAAAAGTCAGAAGTATTTGATGCATTTCAGAGGTTCAAAGTCTATATTGAAAATCAATCAGGGTGTCAAATAAAGAAGCTAAGATCTGACAATGGAACAGAATATACATCTAGAGATTTCAATAAGTTTTGTGATGCAGCTGGCATACAACACCAACTTACCATACCTTACACTCCTCAACAAAATGGAGTGAATGAAAGGAAAAATAGAACAGTGATGGAGATGTCTAGATGCTTGTTTTTTGAGAAAAGTCTACCAAAAATCTTTTGGGCAGAGGCAGTTAACACCTCAGTGTACTTGCTTAACATGCTTCCAACACAAGCCTTAAAAGGAAAAACACCATTTGAAGCATGGTATGGTGTAAAGCCTTCGGTGGAGCATCTCAAAGTCTTTGGATGTGTGTGTTACACTTTAGTTCCGAATGTTAAAAGAGATAAGCTGGATCAAAAGTCAGAGGTTGGAATATTTTTAGGTTATAGCAGTAATTCGAAAGGCTATAGAATTTTCAACTTAAAAACTGAGAAGGTTTTAGTTAGTAGAAATGTGAAGTTTGATGAAGTTGCAAAATGGAATTGGGAGAAGAATGAAGCTGAAATGACATCCAAGAATAAGAGCAATGGAGCAGTTTTCCAACAAGAACAGGTTGCTGAGACAGAAAGTGATTCAGATGATGATTCTGAGATGGCTGTTAAGGGCACCAGGCATTTGGATGACATATATGCAAGATGTAATGTAGTAACCTTAGAACCAACAAGCTTTGATGAAGCTGCAAGGTCACACGATTAGAGAGTTGCAATGAAGGAGGAGATCAACACGATTGAGAAAAATGGAACCTGGCTACTTGTTGACAGGCTTGTAGATGAGAAAGTCATTGGTGTGAAGTGGGTTTATAGAACCAAGTTGAATTCAAATGGTTCTATAAAAAAACTGAAAGCTAGGCTTGTAGTTAAGGGGTATTCTCAACAACAAGGTGTTGATTATTTAGACACTTTTGCTCCTGTCGCAATACATGATACAATAAGGTTGTTGATAGCCTTAGCAGCAAAATTGGGTTGGAAAATATATCATTTGGATGTCAAGTCAGCTTTCTTAAATGGTTTTCTTGATGAAAATGTTTATGTAGAACAACCAGAAGGTTTTGTGGTTGCTGGTTGCGAAGAGAAAGTTTACAAGCTTAATAAAGCTCTTTATGGCTTGAAGCAAGCTCCAAGAGCTTGGTACAGCAGAATTGACAATTATTTGCTAAAACAAGGATTCAAGAAAAGTGAAAATGAGGCTACTTTGTATATGAAAGAAAGTGGAGATGATGTGCAGCTCATTGTTTCCTTGTATGTTGATGACTTTCTTGTTACAGGAGGAGACACAACATGGTTAAAAAAATTCAAGACTTGCATGGAGAGTGAGTTTGAAATGTCAGACTTGGGTGAGATGAGTTATTTTCTGGGAATGGAAATTTGTCAATCAGATGCAGGTATTTTCATCTCACAAACCAAGTATGCCAAGGAGATCTTGAAGAGATTTCAGATGGAAAATTGTAAACCAGTAGCTAGACCACTGGTCGTTAATGAAAAACTCATTTTAAATGATGAAGAAAGCAAGGTAAATGCTTCAACTTATAGAAGTTTGATCGGTAGTTTGTTGTATTTATCTGCCACCAGACCAAACTTGATGTTTGCAGCAAGTTTGCTTTCAAGATTCATGAATTCTCCTAGTCAAACTCATTTTGGTGCAGCTAAACGGGTCCTAAGGTACATAAAAGGGACTGTCGATTATGGCATTTGGTATGAAAAAAATGAAGATGGGAAACTGCAAGGCTATGCAGACAGTGATTGGGCTGGAAGCTTTCATGATTCCAAGAGTACTTCTGGTTATGTTTTTTCATTTGGAAGTGGTGTTTTCTCTTGGAACTCAAAGAAACAAAAGGTCGTTGCTCAATCAACATCTGAAGCTGAATATATATCAGCAGCAGCAGCAGCAAATCAAGCCATTTGGCTCAGAAAAGTGTTATCAGATGTTGGGCAAAAACAAGATGAAACTACTGTTATTTGGGTAGATAACAAGTCAGCCATTGCAATCACCAAGAATCCAGTCCAGCATGGTAAAACAAAGCACATTAGAGTAAAGTTTCATGCCATCAGAGAAGCTGAAAAGCTTGGGAAAGTCAATCTTGTTCACTGCACCTCTGAAGAACAGATTGCAGACATTTTGACCAAAGCACTTCCTAAGGGAAAGTTTGAGCTCATGAGAGCAAAGCTTGGTGTGTCCAAGAAAAATCTCAAGGAGGAGTGTTAGACTATGAGATTTTTCTATAAAAGTTGTTTTTGTTTTTTATCTTGTTGTACAAGTTTCAATTGTCAAACTTTTGGTTGAAAACTTATGGCAACCCATGTCTTCAGGGTATGGCCTTTTTTTTTGTATTTGGTGTGGGTTGGTTATGATGATGTTTTACCAATCTCTTTGTACCTAATACTTTGTCTCTTGTGTGTATATATAAACCTTTATCTAATTAAAAAATTAGTTCAGTCCATTCTTCTTTTTCTCTGCATTTTTCTTTGTTCTCATTTCACTCTCAGCTCTGTTTTGCATCAACCGTGACAACTTCATAAGGCTTTATATGGGCTGAAAAAAGCCCCTCGAGCCTGGTTTACAAAATTCAAGACTGCTCTTTACGAATGGGGTGTTCAGAATTCGAAGTTTGATGTATCTTTGTTATTCAAGCAAACTGGTAATCAACTTCTTTTACTTCTTGTGTATGTTGATGACATACTCATTACAAGAAGTGATTCAAGTGCTGTTCATCAACTTATTACTGATCTTAATACCATGTTTGCATTGAAGACTTTGGGTTCTATTTCCTACTTTCTTGGCTTTGAGGTGTTTCAAAATGAGTCTAATCTATATTTAACTCTGACTAAATAAATATTTGATCTCCTTCAAAGAATGAACATGCTATCTTGCAAGCCTTGTTCATCTCCTATTAGTTCCAATACCAAACTCAGTCTCTATGAAGGAGAGCCCTTTTCTGATGTTAGTCTCTATAGGAGTGTGATTGGAGAACTTCAGTGCCTTACTCACACAAGGCCTGATATCAGCTTTATTGTCAACAAGCTGAGTCAATTTTTGTGCCCTCCTACTAGCTTACATTGGCAAGCTTGCAAGTATGTTCTTTGGTATCGTAAAGGATCAGCACGATATGGTCTATTGTTTAGTTCTCCTTATCATCTCATATTAGAATCCTTTTGTGATACTGATTGGGCTGGTTCAGTTGATGATCGAAAGAGTACTAGTAGGTGTTGTGTGTTTCTTGGTGGTAATTTGGTGACTTGGAGTTCCAAGAAACACACGGTGGTTGCTAGATCAAGTACCAAGGCTGAGTATCGTTCTCTTGCTCAGGCCTCAACTGAATTGATATGGCTTCAATCCTTGCTTGCTGAACTTGGTCTCACTGTCTTTCCTTGTCTAGTTGTTTGGTGTGACAACAATGGTGCCTAGGCTCTTGTCTAAAATCCCGTGTTCCATGCTCGTACTAAAGATATTGAAGTTGATGTTCATTTTCTTAGGGATAGAATTGTGGCAGGGCAACTTGAAGTTAGGCATATCTCCACTACCGATCAGGTGGCTGACATTCTTACCAAACCCTTACCAACTGATTGGTTTTTGTCTCTGTGTTGCAAGCTGAACCTTGTTCAAACACCTACGTTTAGCTTGAAGGGGGATGTAAGTGATACTCACGAGCCTATATTAAGTTAGTTATAATTGGATGGTCAAGATTTGTTACTTAAGCTTGTATATATATACACCTGTACTCTGTTTCCAGAAGCTTAATGAAGAAGAGTATGCATCATTGCAATTCTGAGTTTAGTTTTTCTCTTTGTATTCTTCATTCTTGAAGCAAAACTTCAAGATTCATGAAACATTTTCATAATTAAGCAAAAGGGGCATTTCTGCTAAATTCCCTTCACCATAAATGAATAGACCTTTATTATTGTTATTATTACCACATATGACAAAGGGTGATTCAAATCTAGAACATTACGAAATAGAGGAAACGTTCTTTGCCGCCAAGCTATATCGGGTGGTTGGACCACCCCCGTCATAAAATTTAAAATACAACTTTATTTTGACTTAAATGTTGGTCACCACGGCCCCACGTAACTTGGTGATAAAGTCCACTTATTTAGGTTCAAGTGGCCCCCAAATAAATGATTTCTAAAAAAAAATTAAATGATGGTCCACATTTGAAGTTTCGATCCTTGAATTATAGGCTACAACTTATGCGATCAATCTGTTGTTTAATAATAAAATTCTGGCACGCTATAAATATTATTGTCATCAGTCAGCTATTCAATAATAAAATTCTAATACGCTATAAATATTATTGTCAGTAATGCAGTATACTTAACAACCACATTGACTACCGTGCTGTATATCCTTTAGAAACGGTAGATGGCACAATTTTGTATATAAAATTTCGCTCTTTATTATTAAGTTTGTGCCTAAATTCTCAGGTGTTTTTGCAATCACAACATTAAAAAGATTTTTATATAACCAGTATAGTAAACTAGAACTAGTTTATTAATAATTTTGATTTTCTGATTTACCGAAAAGCCGTCTTGGTCAAATGTTAAGCACTAGAAGTCTTTATGACTCATGAGTACAGTGTACAACAATTTACATTAAATTATTCTAAATTATTGGGTTTATTTTTCTTTGAACACATCTTATCAAACAAGCACACACCGGTGGTTTTAAAAAGCTTAAAATCATCTAGCTTCCAAGTCTGAAATTGTTACATCATTGATTGAACCTATTTCCAAGTTTGATGTTGTAGAATCATATTGCACACCTTCATCAATTTGCTTAGAGAAACCAGGCTTTTTTGGAATTGTTAGATCCGTAGTGTCATTTCTGAGTATCCAAGCAACTTCCAACATTGATGGTCTATCAATTGGGATTTCTTGAACACAAAGTAGAGCTATATGCAAGCATTTTATTAGTCTACAAGGGGATGATGTATCATTGAGGGATGGATCCATAAACTCCATGCCTTTACGGTCTTTCCATAGCTCATATGCCTGAAATTGTTAGTCCGCAATGATTATTTAATTTGACTACAATTATTATTATTCAACAAGGGTAAAAGAAACTTACATATTCTAGAAGGCTCAAATGATCATTTTCACCATATAAAAGGGAGACCCTTTTGCCACTAATGATTTGTAGTAGTAGAACTCCAAAACTATAAACATCAGATTTTATCGAGTATATGCCTTTTTTCACATATTCAGGAGAAATATATCCACTGTATATTTTTTATATATAATTACAAACAATGAATTAGTATATAAATACAAAACAAATAAACTATTGAGTAACTTAACAATAAAAAAAATACACACTTACTATGTTCCAACAATTCGTTCTGTATTTGCTTCAAGATTGCCTTTTGCAAACATTCTAGCCATACCAAAATCTGATATTTTAGGCTTCATGTCTTCATCCAATAAAACATTACTAGGTTTCAAATCTCGATGGATGATCGTCAATCTTGAATATTCTTGGAGATATAGAAGTCCTTGACAAACTCCTTCAATGATATGAATCCGTTTTTCCCAATCCAAGATATACTTTTTAACAGGGTCTGCAACAAATTGTTTATTAACAATTAGAAAAGTTGAAAATTGCAAAAGCATGAACATTAAGCAGCTGTAGGGGAATGATGTTCAGTATTAATTGGTCATTTATTATAACTGAAAATGTAGTCACACACGTTAATTAAACAAAAAAAAAAAAAAAAACTAACCAAAAAGGTAACAATCCAAGCTTTTATTTGACATATACTCATAAATTAGTATATGCTCTTCTCTCTCAATGCAAAAACCCAAAAGTCAAACAAGATTTATATGTTGAAGTTTTGCAGTAAGCATAACTTCGTTCTTAAACTCTTCAAATCCTTGTGAAGATGCTCGTGAAAGTTTTTTTATTGCCACTTCTTGTCCATCAGGTAATATACCCTGTAAAATCAAATAATTATATATACGAAGTCTCATTTTTATAAATTTTCTTTATATATATGTATATATATATATCTTTTTAAAGACATAAGTTATCAATTACCTTGTAAACTGGACCGTACCCACCCTCACCAAGCTTTTTTTCAATTGAAAAATTTTCTGTTGCAGCCTCAACCTCAGCCAAACTATATAATACCAGATTTGGAGCATTGCCATTAAAGTCTCCAGCTGCTGCTGCTTTATTTGCTTTGCTCCGGGTTTCTTGAACTGAGCCCGCACTTGCTATAAACCAGGAAACGTTAAAGTCTGGCTAACATCTTGGTTCACGATTTTAAAATTTGGACAATCCTCACTTACCAATAAATGAAATATATGTATTTTATTGGTTACCTTTTGATTTCAGCTTTCTCATCCACTTGAAATATACCACAACGCCTAGCAGGAGCATAACAGCTGCAGTTGCAGGCAAAATGATTGCTAATAATCTGTGTAGCCTCTTGTTTTGTTCACTTTCATTCTTTTCTTGAGCTGGAGGAATAGTTGCACCTTGCTGAGGATGAGAAATAGCTGCATCCGCTGAAAAATAATCAATCAAAAAATCATAGTGAATCAGTAAAGAGTTAAGAAATAGATTGTATGACTGAATAAATAATTAATTGCTAACCTGCAGCCTGAGAAAGCACCCAATTGTCATCATACGAAACTTGCCAGACATTATAACCAAGCAAGCCCTTCTCTTTGATATAAGAAACCTTAGTCTGAATAGCCTCAACATCATCAAAACCAATCCAAGATGTTCCAACTGTGCAGTGATTCACCACGTAAGTTGAATTATAAGTAATATTTACATTGAAACGCTCAATGTAATTCTTGATTTGGTCATATTCGATGATTCCATTCTCTGAAATGGCTGGTCCAACTGCCGGTGCATGAATACCGTTATCCATGGCGTTCACAAGCTCCCATGCATAGCCATAGTAAGGAAAACAGAACACTATCTTATTTGCTGATAATCCTGCATCAATCCAGCCCCTTATACAGTTATCAGTGTTCATGTTAATATTACTAGGGTCATACAGCAGTGAAGGAGCAGTTGTAAAGTTTGTTCTCAAAGGAGTAGTGTAATCAAGGGCATCAACGTTACTCCAGTTTAAGTATTGTTGTACCATGTCTATGCGGTACACTTCTGAATAAAAGTTTGGTGAACCTTGTAGCACCGCAGTCAAGATCAATTGTGAGAGGCTGCTAGAGTTTCCTGACTCTAAATTGACAGCCGCTCGCCATTCTTTGAAGAAAATTATCAAATTGGCCATGTTCGAGGCTGACTTACGATCTGACCAATAGAAATCTAGACCTCCAAAGCCATAGTGCCTGGCTGTTGTTATTGACGAGTCAATAAAAGCCTTCCTATGAGAAGAATTGCTTACCATTGATGAATAGGTTGAATAGTTTGCATCTGAACCTCCGATGGATAGAATTGTGATGACTGATGGGTTCTTTCGTCTCACAGTTTCCGTGAAGTTTGAGACGTAACTTTCATCAAAAGGTGATATAGAGAGCTGGTAGGAAGTGGAATTCAGATCAGCGCAACAATATACAATATGAGTAAAGAGAGAAGAGTTGATGTCTGAAACAGGGAACTGTTTATCTGGAGGGAAGTAATAACCGACTTGGATCAGTGTCTCGGCTCTCACAGGGCTTAATTCGTAAGAGCCAAGGAAAATTTGGAAGATGAGAATGATTATTTTGGATACCATTGAGAAAAACTGTTCTCAATCCAAGCTTTGATGAAATTAAAGATTTGAGAACTCTGTGTATTTATAGGCATACTTCCACTCATCTCTCTTGGTTTTTAACCCCAAACATCCAAGTCTCATCTTATGGGGCGATGGTAATTTAATTATGTGAGAGTTAGAGATCTCCTTGCAGGTTGACTTTTCTTTTAATAAAATCATTTTAATTTTAAATTTAGGTAGGAATCCTTTTAATACTACATACAAAAGTACCTTATAATTTTGACTTAAAAAATGGTATCTTATAATTTTAATAAACTTTAAATAATCTCATGATTATATCTCAAAAACCTCCGGTAGCAAC
Source organism: Nephelium lappaceum (assembly GCA_021234005.1). Lineage (NCBI taxonomy): Eukaryota > Viridiplantae > Streptophyta > Magnoliopsida > Sapindales > Sapindaceae > Nephelium > Nephelium lappaceum. The sequence goes on from CM038002.1 coordinate 9,762,272, forward strand.
TAAATTCAAAATTAGAATGTTATTGTTTAAAAGATAACAAGCCTCAATAAATTCTTAGATCATCTTCACCACTTTCATGGATTGTAAAAAAATAATATATCATATTGAATAAATAGAAATTATATAAAAATAGACTTTTCCAATGTACGTAATTATTTCTATTGACTATCAAGTTAAGGTGGAAAAAAAAAAAAAAAAAATTTAACATGATTGTCTACTTCCAAAAGTCTATTGGACAGCCTCACTCAGCAAATCAATTTTCATCCAATGGTCCATATTGAATTTCTTACCTCTCTCAAAAAAGTCTTTGTGTTCTTCATCTCAATTCTTTAATGTCATCGGCGACAAGAACAACACTTCAATCATCATTGTCAGCAACCACACTTTGGTTTGGTCTCTCTCTCTCTTCGTGTCTTTAACAGACAAAGAACCAAAAAAAAAAAAGCTATCCCAGTGCTTTGTGGCAAGAGCCTTAAATGCAGAGGCCGCTGATTCCATCTACGACGATGATGCAATCCGTCATGAAGGAATCTCTACCATCGAGATTGGGGTTGGGCTTTGATGGAGAAATTGTGGACTCTTTAGCGATTGAGTAGCGAAGCTTAAGATGGTAGTAGATGTGGAGCCTTTGTGTGGGGTTTGGAGAGGCAGGGGAAAAGAGAGGGCATTGGACGGAAAGAGAGAGGTTGTCGAGAGTATTCATGGTGAGCTGAGAAAGGAGAGAGTTAAAACACAGTCCTCACTTCTTCGATCATTGTCAACCATTCGATCATCCATTCGCAGCCTCAACTTCGGTGACAATAACATGCCTCTTAACAACCAACAACAAGCAGACTAAGAAGAATAATATGCTTTAATGTTATTTTATGAGATTTTCATATACAATTAATTTATCACAAATTAACAATGCTCTAAAAATGTTTGTGGCGTCCGCCCTCGTGTTAATGCCATCCTTTGAAGAGTTTTAGGAGTTTTGCCTCGTGTAGTGTTAAATCTAACATTTAACAATTTCGCAAAGGCAGACATAGAGGCCTATACCAATTTCAATGACCTTTTTATTATTATTATTATTATTATTATTATTTTAAATATAAATTTTTAAGACTTATTACCTCTATAAACGTTGAACTTGTATCCATTCGAAAAACCTTCTATTAGGTTAAAAATAGTCTTCATATATGTAATCTAATGATTTCATTTTTAGAGACTTCTAAGAGTATCTCCAATTCTCTAATGAATTATATTTTAAAAAAAAAAAAAAATTAAGTGTCATATGATCAATATCAAGATACTTATTTGCTACTTAATATAAACATCACTTGATAAACAAAACAAATTAAAAGTTGTTATTCAATGCTTCCATTTAAAATACAAACTTTGATAAGGTGTTAATTTTTTTTTTTTTTTTTTAAATCACAAACTTCTTGAGTTAGTTTTTTTAAAGTAATATATTGTCTTGTACATGGTTTTAAAAGCAACTATAAAAATGATGCTTTTAGCACTACTATTGTAAAGGAAAGTATCTGTGTTCGACTGTTCTTGAACAAAAGAATGCAGCTGCTCAAACTAAGATATACTATATGTATTTTAGTAATTATAGTGTGAGGGTGGTTTTAAAATTCACACTAATTTTAAAACTATAAAAGAGAAAGTTTATTTATCCAAAATTTATATACATATAGACACACACACACACATAGAGTTAATATCTCCTAACTTTGAAAAAGTTAGAACAAAAAAATCTCAACCATCTATTAAATCTAATGGATAGTAAAAAAAAAAAAAAAAACAGACAAAAATAAAAATAAATAAGTGGAAATTACAAAAAATGGCCATTCTAGAATAGGAAAATTTGTTTACCCAGTTTTTTATTTAAAAAAAAAAAAAATCATTTTTAACCCCTCAAACAAATTAATTGAAACCTATATCTAAATTACTCCTGCATACCTTATTCTCCTCCTTCATTGCTTATGAGATGAGATCTTTGGCTTTATTTATTGATTGTTTGAGTTTTGTTAGGATTGTTTGAGTTTTTTTTGTGATTTTTTGAGGATTTTTGTGTTCTAGATATTGGATATTGATGTTTAGGGTTAGATTTGGTTAAATTTTGTTAGATTTGGATTGAAAATTACGGTTTTCAGTGAGACATAACGTGAAGATGATGACTGGGTTATACTGATTTTTAAGTCCACTAAAAATCCAGTTTCAGTTTTTACGTCACCACTTTTTAAGTGGACTTAAAAACCACTTTTGTTTTTTCCCTTGGAATTGAGAGTATTTTGGTAAACTTGGGTATAAGTGAAAGTAGTTTATTTAAGAGGCTAAAAACAAATTTCTATAAAAAAGTGGATAAAAACGAATTTTTCCCTTTTGTTTTGGGTAAAAGAGAAAAGCTCCCATAAATAATTTTCATGTGATTATTACCATCATAAGAAGATTTCATGAGTTTTTTTTTTTTTTTTTTTGGTAATAATCAAATGATAATTATTTATTTCCATTTTTATCTTTTTTTTTTCCTTTTTATCAGATCTAATGAATGATTAAGAATTTTTTATCCTTTTTTTTTTTTTTAAATCAAGAGCCATTAACTGTGGAATTATTATATATATAGGTCATCTAAAATACACTCGAAGTATCGATATACTTGGTCTGATTATATTATAAAATTACTGATTATATTTTATTATATCTGATTACAACTAATAATGTCTAATTACAATTAGTAAATGTGATCTAAATGCAATAACTCATCATTTTTAGTTGCTAGGTGTATTGATATCCCTTGGGTATTGTAGGTGTTCGACTGTTCATGAACAAAAGAATGAAGCTGCTCAAACCACTATGTATTATATGTATTTTAGTAATTACGGTATAAGGGTAGCTTTAAAATTCACACAAATTTTAATGCTATAAAAGAAAAAGTTCATTGATCCAAAATTTACTCACACACACACACAAAGTCAATGTCTTCTAACTTTAAAAAGGTTAGGATAAAAAAATCTCAATCATCCATTAAATCTAATGGACAGAAAAAAGAAAGGACAAAAATAAAAATAAATAAGGTAAAATATAGTTAAATTGTTTAATCAACTTCATTTTAGTTGTTCTTTTGAAATTGTTTTACAATCATTTATACTTGAGAATTAGGTTAAGGTATACCTGATAAAGAAACATAATATTTATATATATATATATATATATTATAAGACTCAAGTTAGTTTTGAGATTTGTTCAAAGTATTTTAAGAAAAGAAAGATAATTCATATTTCATATTTCAGCTTGGAGATAAAAACATCTCGAAGTATACAAGTATACATACATTAAGGAACCTTCTAGATTTCAAGATACTAGATACATAACCTTGTGACTTCAATGGTAATTGAGATTTATTCTATTTATTTATTTTTTTAAATTTCTATAATATCTCTTAAATTTTGGGATAGTGTTTATCTTTCAATGGTTTGATAAATTTTTTGAGGTATTAATCAAGGAAAATTCCAACCTCTTTAATACGACATCCAATTAAATCAACAATAGCTAAGTCTCAATAGGTTGCCCAGGTTAATAAATGAGTTTGAAAAATCAAGAAAACCATGCACTGTTAGAATGAACAATTGTGAAGAAAAATGATTAAATATATAGCCACATGTAGAGGACACGATATGAGAATGTATATCACAAAGATGATGCGTCCTCACACAATAAAAGATCATGACTCTTCAAGAGAAGTCATGTCTCTTCAAGAGAGTATTTTCTTTAGAAGAAGTCATATCTCTATAAGAGAGTTGTATCTTTAAGAGATGCCATATTTCTCTAAGAGTGTTGTATCTTCAAGAGAAATCATGTCTCTTTAGAAAAATTGTGTCTGTTAGTGCACAAGTTGTTGTGTACATGTGTTGGCATCTTATGTCATCAAGGTAGTAAATTTAGTGCAGTAAAATTCATAGACTACTAGCATCTAGTATTCCTACAAGTGCATGTTACGATAGCTAAAATAATGTTGTAACATTAGAAATGATGTTACAACATTTTCTATTAACATTGCTCAATGTAGAATTCAAAGTATTTATCAACTAGTGACTTGATTGACTTGATTCTCATGATTTATCATTTTCAAATATTATCTGATCAGTTTTTATGTGATCTTATGTCATGATAAATGCGGAATTATGTTTCTAAAGATAAAAGATTATTTTCCTTTTATAATTCTTGGATTTTATCTTTAGGAAACTTTTTGTGCAGATATATATATTTGAGTATTATCTGTAGAATTGAAAGTTAATCAGCTGATGTGTAGAAGAATAATGAATCTGGACAGCTTCTTGACCAAGTTCGGATAAGCAAAATAAAAGGATGTGGTCATTGCTAAAAAATACGACTTATCCATTTTTTAGGAGATATTATTTCTCTTTATTTTGAGATATTTATCTTTTGATAAATATTTGATTTTTTTTAGTTGACAATTATTTGATTTATAGCTAATTTAACTATGTTTCTTTTACAGATAACTGCTACATATTTGTGCTATAAATACAAAACACATCAATGCAAAGTGAATTCAAGGAAGCAGTGTGAGTAGAGAGTGATATTTAGTGTTTGCTTATAAAACTTAGAGAGCCTTTTCTCTTAGTTTTTTTTTTTTTTTTTTTTTGTGAGATTAAGTGAGTGAGTTAATTAGGTTTGTGCTGATATACTTGTGAGGATGACAAATAATTAAGTCTTCGGGAGAAAACAAGTTTGTACCAATTGAAGGAAGTTTAAGGTGCTGTCAACCATTAAAGGTAAGGGGAGCTTGCTGCAATTCATGAAGTGAACGAGTACTCATCTTGCCTCAATTCTAAGAGGGAGTCTTAGGTTGGGTAAGACAAGATTAGGTTATACTTTAAAAAAGTTCATTAATGAGTCGATATCTCTAGACAAGGCCTCATTGATGTAGGGTAAAACCGAACCACATTAAAAATGCATTATGTGTTTTTCTTACTTTACTGTCTTTATTTTTAAGTGTTATAACATTAAATTTCAGATCATGTTATAACATCTTAAATTGTGTGGGTTACAATATGTGGTTTCTGGTCATGTTATAACATCTTAAATTGTTAATGTCATAACATTGTTTAAACACAACTTCTACAATAGTTTTGCAATGCTTAGTGAATAGGTCATTTCAATTGGTATCAAAGTTGGTCACTAGACATCAATTAGTGAGATTTTGGGACTTTTTACTCTGTTTGCTTTATAGCATGGCAGCTCGAACAAAAGGAACTTCAATTACAAGACCTCCTTTGCTTGATGGATCCAATTATCCATATTGGAATGTAAGGATGAGAGCTTTCATCAAGTTTATTAATGAAAGAGCATGGAATGTTGTTCTAATAGCTTGGACACATCCTACCATGACTGATGAACAACAAAGGACTATACCAAAGCCAGAACTATCATGGACTGTTGAGGAAGATAGACTTGTTAATTACAATAGCAAGGCTTTATATGTTATCTTCAATGTTGTATATGTAAATCAGTTCAAAATGATCACTAAATGCAAAATTGCAAAAGAAACTTAGGAAATACTTCAGAACACTCATGAAGGGATAGATGATGTCAAACGTTCCAAATTACAAATTCTAACATCTAGATTTGAGAATTTAAAAATGTTTGACGATAAATTGCTTGCTGATTTTTTTTTTTTTTTTTTTTTGCCAAGTTAAATAATATTTCTAATGAATATTTTGCCTTAGGTGAAAGCATGAAAGCAAGCTTGCACAAAAAGTTTTGAGGTCTCTCCTAGATAAATTCCAAGCAAAGGTGGCAGCAATTGAAGAATGCAAGGACATGAGTGTAATGAGAATAGATGAGCTGATGGGATCTCTTCAAGCTTTTGAGCTGAATCTAAAGCAACAAAAATAAAAGAAGTCTATTGCCTCACAATCGACCCAGGATGAGAGTGAAAAATATGAAACCTTAGAAAATGATGAGTATTCTGAGTTGGCATTACTAACTAAGAATTTTAAAAATATCTCAAAAGAATTGAAAATAATTCCAAGCCTGGATTAAAATCATTCAAAGGCAGTAATTTCTCTGAATTTTTAAAATCTAACAAGAATAAAGGAATTCAATACAGAAAATGTGAAGGATTTGGGCATATACAAGCTAAATATGCTAACACTCAAAAGATGAAATCAAAGGCTATGCATATCACCTAAAGTGATAAAGATTCTGAGAATGGGAGTGATGAAGAATTGGTAAGTCAAATTGCTTTCATTTCCTCCTTAAATACTGATTCTATTGTTTAAGAGTGTGTAGAAAAAATCTCAACAGCTTCACAAATTGTCTCAACACATCTTCAAGATGTAACATCTGATGAAGAAGGTTCTGATTCTGAATCAGATCAAAAATCAATTCAACAGGTATACCAAGAAATGTATGATCAATGGCTAAAGGTGTGTGATCAAAATTAATCTCTTATTAAAAGCAATGTTTCTCTTGTTAAAACTAACGAGTTTCTTGAGAAAAGAATGTAGGATATTGAAACCTTGTGAAAGAAAGAGAGTCTCAAATTAAGATAGTCTCAAGTGAGATTGAGAGAATGCAAAACGGATTAAAAATGTTGAATTCAAGAACTGAGAAGCTAGATGAAATTTTGTTAATAGGAAAACCAAGTGGAAATCATTGTGGTTTAGGCTTCAAAGGAGAAAAAGTTCACATCAAAATAGTTTTTGTGAAATCTTTTGGTAAAGAGGATGTTACAACATCTTCTAGATCAGATGTTGCAACATTGCACCAACCTGTCATGACACCAAGTAAACCTGTCAATTCTGGTTTCGTAGGTAACTATTCCAGGATTGTTCTAACCTATCATTTTTATGGTGTCAAGGGTCACATTCGATCCAGATGTTTTGCTATGACATATTTTCTTAGAAGAGGTTTTCCAAAACAAACAGCAAGAGTTAAATTAGATTTGAATCATTCTCCTAAGAAGGTTTGGGTAAAGAAATCTAATCTTAATTGTTTTACTACTTTATCTTGCCCAAATAATTGTTCTACTAACTCATGGTATTTTAACAGTGCATGCTCATGACATATGATAGGAGACAAAAAATTTTTGAAAAATTACAAGACTTTATCAGTTGGTGAAGTCACATTTGGTGATGGAGCCAAGGGACGAGTGCTTGGCAAATGAACCTTGAATGTTGAAGCATTTCCAAAGTTTAGTGAAATACTTCATGTGGAAAGACGTAAAGTTGACCTGATTCTCAAAAATCAAATTTTATATCAAAACTTTTAAGTGAATTTCACTCATGAGAGATGTCTTGTGTTAGACCAATCAAATAGATGTGTGTTAGAAGGAAAATATATATATATATATATGGACAATTGTTATATTCAATCTTGATGTTTGACATGTCATAGTGTTTCTAATTCTAATATAAATTTGTAGTATGAGTATCTTGGTCACTTAAATTATAGATCTCTAACAAAGCTTCTTAATGCAAGTGTTGTTCAAGAAGTACCCACATAGGACAAGAAACCTCCAAGAGTGTATGGACTGTATACTTCAAATGAGAAGATGATAGACAGCTTGATGGAAAAATAACCTATTAGTTCTACAAGTGAACCCAATACTATAACAGGTGCAGACATTGTTGCAATAGACAATGATAATGTGGCAACAAAGTTATCACATTAGCAAACAACAACAACAATAAAAGAAATCTCAACCAGTGGTGCTCAGAATTCTAAAGAACCCTCATCCAGAGTAAAGAAGAATCATTCAACTGAACTCATCATAAGTAATTTTAATGAAAGTATGATCACGAGGAGAAAACATATGAATGTTGTGCAACATGTGTGTTTTAATTCCACGATTAATTTTGATAAGACCTTTACTCCTGTGACTAGTTTAGAGTTCATTGGATTGCTTTTTATTGTTGCTTGTGTGATTGGTTTTAAACTCTTTCAAATGGATGTCAAAAGAGTCTTTTTTCATGGAATTTGTTCCATTTAATTTTTACATTTGCAAGCAAGCTACTTGATTTTCTTTAAAATTTAGACTGTTTTTCAAAGAGGAGTTTGAAAGTGATCTCAAAGAGCTTAATTCATTTTCTTATATAATTTTTATTGTTTGTTTGAATGCTGCTTGTTTGATGTCTGATTTTCAAATTTCCTTGAAGTTGAGCCTAGATGAATTTTACATATTGACTTTATGTTGAGGACAAATTGAAAAATCTCAAAAAGTTTCGAAAGCTCTCATAAAGGTCTCATGCTAAGAAAGAGCCATCTTCACTGATGTGTGAAAGCCAACTATGAGTAATTTAGATCTCTGTATCACAAATATAGTGAGGATAATCTACCATGGAAAAGGGTTAACTCGGTGATAGTGTGAAAGCTACCTAGCTATGGTAGAACCTTGTTGAAAAATAAAGTTACACAAAAAGATCAATATATATATATATATATATATATATATATAATGTTGCAACAAAAAAAACATGTTATGACATCACATGTCAATCAATGTCACAACATCAAGGCCGTTGTTATATTTAAAAAATGGCACATTAAACAAACTTGAAAGTTAGAAGTAGAAAAAGTGATCAGCTCAATTGAGAAACTCTCCTATGAATGATGACTAGAATTTCTCTCCTTTTCCAACCAACTAAAAATTTGGAGAATTTTTCTCAATTTCTCTCCTCTCAATTATAAAATACAGAATGAAAAAAAGTGTAACACATATTTTATTGTGGTTGGTAAAAAATCAATGTATATTTTATTTTAGATAATTGCATTGAAAATGAAAATATCCATTTTAATTTTTTTTTTTTAGTCAAAGTGAATCCATATTCAAAAATATTATTGATAAGTCAATAATAGAAACTGAAAAAATGCATAATAGCATTGGAGGTGCTCTTATATCCATATTCTCTAAATTTTTTTGCCACCTCAACCTCATATTTGGGTTAAATAATTACATTAAAGATCATTTATCTCTCATCATCTATTCATCCCACGTGGCAAAAAAATCAACTCAAATAGATAATTGCATTAGAGATGCTCTAAGATTACTTATAATTATTGATCAACAATCATAATTTGCGAACATATTTTTGTCTCATCTTCTCTCTGCGTTACTTCTATTGATGGAGTTCTTAAAGCTCTTGAAAGCTCTTTGAAAGCTTTCTTCGAACACCTTCTTCTTTTGCCAAACACTTCAACTAGAAGCAATAGTAGGCTCTACTCTCATGTATCGGAAGGGTCATTTTAGGTATTTAAAAGAGTTACAATAAATAAACCAGGAAAAAGAGAATTAAATGGATTGATTTCTACCAAATCTCTCTCTCTCTCTGGTTCATTTTAGTCTAAACATGCTCTAGCACATGTTATAACCGTCCGTAAATCGATTTTATATAGTAATTAATAAATTATCATATATATAAGCATTTTAATTCTTTTTATTAATTTGCAGCTATCAAATTATATATGGGAGTTATGCCACTATTCAAGTCCATAATATTACTCAACAATCTTTTTTTTTTTTTTTTTGAAAACATATTACTCAACAATTAATATCCACTGAATTGAAGAAATTTAGTGATGCGGACTGTGGTAGATTATTAGTTGCAACGATCCAAAAACCATATAATAACATAATCCAAATTTTCTTTTCACACATTGACGTGGATATACAATCCAACTACAATCTTAATTATATGCAAGGACATTTTAATTTTCTTAATTATTAATTTGTCTTGAACACAGAGATGAAAAAACTGTTATGATATGAACAACTCAATTTTTAAGTAAATAATAATTTGGTAAATCGTTGGTTATTGACTTCAATATTCGTGTCATCCTTTTTCTTTTTTCTTTATTTTTTTCCAGATAACAATTCACAGAGAAATCACATTCATGTCATGTCAAGATCGTCGGCTGAAGGAAAAGAGATAATAACCAAAGGAACCAGCTTTTCCACGTACATTAATTTGACAAATATTTTAAACATCAATTAAGCCATAAAATGGATATGCTCAAGTTCTGTTAAGACTATTCTTGACACTGACCTTATCACAGCAACTAGTGCATGGGACCAGATGCACTTAAACAGATTAATCTAAATCGGTATTGATACCTAAATCTGTTTTGTATCAATATCAAAGTCTTTAATATATAGGGCATTTTTCTTAATGTACTAGAAGAAAATGACCACTGCAGAGAGAAGCAAACAGTGTGTTGCTAAGAGAAACACTTTCATAGAATAGTCTTAATGCTACTCCTAACTAAAATTTATCATTTGATAGCCTTTTTTTATTTTTTTTATTTTTATTTTTGATTCAATCATATATATATTTAGTCTTTTTATATCATATTATGTGTTCTTATTCTTAGGTGTACATATAATGTGGTGACACCGTTTTATTCAATATTTTCTTTTATTGTCTAGTAATGGAGATAGGATTACTGATTTAGGGAGACCAACCAAAAATAAATATTTAAATTTATAAAATATAAATATAATAATATTCAAAAATTAAATATATCATTTAGTCATATTCTAAAAAAACGCATTTATAATTAATTTATACTCTAAGTTTATAAATCAAAATGAAACTTATCGATCGTTTAAATATTGAAAATTTTCTCTAATCAAATTTGCACTATTTTTTTTTTGAGATTTCATAATTTTATATTTTTAAGATAGATCAAAATATCGCCTTATGAAAGACAAGATTAATACTAAGCATGCAGAGTAAAAGGGTATAAACCCAACCTAAAATTTGAGAGTATATAAGATAAACTATTGAAAATTAAAAAAATAATAATAATAACTGTACATATAAATTTATAAACTAAATAATAAAAAAAATGTGCATATAAACCAAACTAAGTAATAATAAGTAAAATAATATGAAATTAAATTCTGAAAGATAGTCTTGGTCTTTTACTTAAAATAAGAAAGGCTAAATTATTTAATTAAAATAACCAAAAAAAAAAAATTAAGTGAAAAATAAAATGCAATGCAAGAGCAAGATTTGTCCAGCAATTACATTGGATGATGTAACAAATTAAAAAGTGAAAAAGGGGGTCCCACTAAAAGTTATTTTATGTCCCACTAGAAAATTATGTATGGATGTGCTTTGTTTTGCTAAGATTTGGCAGGCAGAGCACGTGTTTGACCAGTTGAAAATAGCATTGTAGTTACAACTCACAAGTTACAACTCACAACTATCGTGACAGGATCTTTTGTCTTTTGCCGGGTGTTGTCGAAGTCAATCAAATTAAATTTGAAAAACGCACGTCATTTCTTTACACAGGTAATTATGCATATTTCATTTATCAAAATAAAAAGGATTTAATTCTAATTAAACGGATTTAATAAACTTATGTAGATAATAATCTCTCTTTATTATAAAAGTAGTTATCTCTTGACAGTAAATATCCAGACCATGTAAATATTAATAAGTTTGCTTCAGTAATGTTTTTTCTTTATCGCGAGAATAGTTCTCTCTCAATTAGCAAAGCATATATCGAAATCGTGCAAGTTTTAATTAATTTTGATAAGTATTGATAGAATTCCAATTTATTCAGTTTTAGCTTAAAAAATATATATACATAAAGGGCAAAAACAATTATTATTAATATTTTGAAAAACAAAAGTGCCTATACGGTTTAGTCTTCATGAACTTATGAAAAGTATTAATCTTTGAACTTTTTTAAAAAAGAACAAGCATAATAAAGACATTGACCTAGACTTGGATCTTAAATTTCTACATCAAAAGTAATATTATAGGGGCCACATATAAGGAAAAATGACCTTGAACGTGCTAGCTGCGTAAGGACTATTTCAACAAAATTGGTTTCAAAGGATACTAGCCAAACATTTTCGACTTTGACCTTGTTGGGAACAACTATGTGTATACCTTTATTGAAGGCGCCTTATTACATTACCATTGGACAAGAATACTTTGTTTTTGTGCTTTCTTTTCTTACATGCAAGAACTTGGATCTTGTTCTTGTAGATTTTGAAATTTTTTAGCTCATCTAAACCATTTAATTTGTTGTTATGACAAGGGAATAAATTCTAATCATATAATGAGGAGTAATGTTACACTACTCAAAATTTTATCAAAATTTATTGTCCAAATGATATGACAAATTTATTTGTAATGACTATATCATCAATATATCATTTTAAAATTACAATTATTATTACAAATCATCTTAGCACAATATTTGAATAAAAAATTTTAGATAATGTAGCATTACATAATGAGATACAAGATGTTCGGGCCCTTTGGCAAGTTTGCAAGAGGGTGCTAGTAAGGATGAAAATGGGCTTGGTGAGGGCTAGATAACTCCGCCCAAACCCAAACTAGTTTGGAGCGAGATTTCTGAATGCAATGACCTAATTTGTTCAAAAAATAAAAAAAAAAGTGCATAGTTTAAGATCTAAAATGAAAATTTATTCATTTAAATGTAAATATACATTTAAATTAAAAAACACTTTTAATTTTAAACTTATGCTAAGCTCAAACATACGGTTAAAGTTCAATATCTTTTTAGATTTACTCATAAACTAGAATTTAATTGAACATCATCTAAAATGAATAAATCTTTAATATAAACATATTACAAATATAATTTAACTAAAAAAATATATAAAATTCAGTAAGTTTAATACAAAAGAGCCACTATTGTAGAACAATTATCAAAATTCTATTCAAGCATTCTAATTATCTACAAGAACAATTTGTTTTAGACACAAATCTATAAGAATTTAATTAATGACAAATTTTAATACTAAACACTTAAAAAATAAACTATCATTATTGTAATAATGCTAAAATCAACATTAGTGTATAATAATAATAATAATAATAATAATAATAATAATAAAAGGGATAACCAGGTCAAGACGGGTCCAAACTATTTGACCCAATCCGACCCTTTTATAAAAGTGGGTCAAGAATTTTGATTCAAACTTGACTCGAAACTTGATGGTAACAATAGTGTCACACTATGTTTGAATCACCCAAGTCTTCATTTTGATATTAAAATTTCTATAATTTTTATAATATAAACTATTAGAAATTGAAGTATTAATGGAATACTTTTAAATTTCATATAAATATGTGCAGTATATCAATATTTATACCATATAGTTACTAGATTTTATATGTTATTGAAAACTAATGTGTTTTTTGTTAGAGTATTAATTATTTTAATGTTTTTAAAGTTTCCTTAAAAAAAAAATTGATGTTTTTAGCTACATTTTCATACTTTGCGTAAATTTTACATCAATTTCAGTTGATATCGATATTTCTATTGATATTTCTATCAAATTGTAGTATCGATATAACCATTGATTTTTATGTAAAATTTTTACCGTTATTTCTGTCAATATCCGATATCTTCATCCTTGCTTACTATAAAGCTAACTATGCTAGTTGCTTGTATAGTAGGAGAGCTACAAGTGATAATTATGTGTTCTTAGGAGGGAATGTGATTTCTCAGAGCTCTAGAAAGAAGTAAGTTGTAGCCGGGTCTAGCACTGAAATAAGAGCATAGATCCATGCCTCAAATCAGAATTAAAGTTCAATATGGGTTGCAATCTTTAATCAAAGAATTTCAAATTAACGTGCCTTCTTCTAGTATATATTGTCTGGTGTGACGATATTAGAGCTAATTCACGAGCTCATAATCTGATGTTTAATGTCAGGACAAAACTTACTGATATTGACACACTTTATCTGTTAAAAGGTAGGCTTGTTATTAAACCTAGGTACGATCCCACTAAATTTCAAGCAGTTTATGTGCTCGTTTCCAAGCAGAATTTGGACTCACCACATTGCAGCTTGTATGGAAATATAAAGGATATAAATCTCGCTAAGGTTCAAAGCAGAAAGATCATAATCAGAGCTACAAGGATGTTGATCATAGCATTGTAGTTATGATTGTTGATTAAATGTGCAAGTGTTCAGCTTATCAAGCTGGTCTAGCTCATCAAGGTTCAAGAATTGATAATCACACTAACACTGGTCGTGATGTCAGGATTAAACGTAGTGAAATTAGTTAAGAAAATTAATTAAAGGAACTGATGTCGCAAGCAATCTGTCAATATAGTTAGAGTTAGTTGCATTCAGTTAATGTTGTGTGTGTTCAGGAACTAGGAATCTAGGTATCCAGGAAGTTTGTAGATTTTTTTTTTTTTTTTGACAAAGAATAAATTGTAGAAAACATATTACCTTCATGTAATCATTAAGTGAAGTCAGTCATATCATTCTTAGAAGGTTGGAAAGCCAAGAATGCATGGTAGATCATCTTTTTGTTTCTCTGTTGGCATTTTATCAAACGGTTGTTGATTTTCATCAAACACCTTGCAAACTCCTAGTTTTCACAAAACTGTCTGCCTTGGGAGGTAAAAATATTTGTATTTGACTACACTAATATTCATGATGCTTCCCATAAAAAATTGGTACTTGACTTTGAGAGTATGAAAACAGAGAAGGAATTGGAGCTAATGTTGTTAACCCCAAAAAAATACCTAGAGTTAACAGTAGGAAGAGTAATGGTGCTCTTATTGGAGTAAAAATCTGCTATTGAGGTTTCCTCCTAAATATGTTTGCTACAACAAGTCTCTTAAAAAAATGTAATAGAGAGAAAATAGTGAAAATAAGAGACTAAATGTTAAAAGAGAAATTGAAGATAAGATATGTAAGAACGAAGAGAATATGAAGGTAAGATAACAAGCAACATAATAGTAAAAATGGTGAGTGTAACGTGGAAGATCCTAGAAATAGTCCTTTAAGAGGTGGCTCTTATTGCAAAACAGAACCTAGTTAGGGTGATGTCAGTGAGGTGCTGGGAACCAAACTTCGATGCCTAAGTTAGAAGTAGAAAAAGTGATCAGCTAAAACTCATGCGGAGATATTTTAGCAATAATAGTAGAAAAAGTGATCAAAATTAAAAAGTGCAAAAGTTGAAGAAAATGGAGTTGAGAGCTCATTATTATTAATTGAGAGCAAAGGTTAGTGGTCATTCATTTTTCTTACAGAGCTTAAAGAGCAAACATTCTTTTATGTCATTACTTGCGATTGCCACGCACCTTGAAGTAATCTGGGCCATCCATATGAGGTTGATGTGGGTCTCAACTGGCCATTATTTATTGAAATGTCGTCTCTTGAGTGGTTCAGTTCTTTGCCGCCCTGGACAGCTCCTAAACTTGTCTTTTTTCCATTGGTTGGCCTTGATGCATGGCTGGTTAATTTGTTACACCGGTTACCATATATGCATCAACATTTTGAACCAGGCCTCTAAAGGTTTGGTCACCCTCATTTTTGTTGGCATTTTTTACCTTTTGTGGTGATTAGGGGTGGGTGGGTATATGCATGTTCAGTTTGGTTGGATTCCGATTAGAACCAAACCAAATTGAGTGTTGTTTGGTTCTCAACATGGAGCACCGAACATGCATAAAATGGGAGCCCGAATCGACCAGAACTAAACACGGTTGGTTTGGTTCAGGTCAGTTCAGTTCTCTCGATTTTGGTCTCCTTTCCAATTTCTCTAAACCCTAGTATTCCTACCTCGTGAAATAGAGAGTCGGGAGCTCTCATCTTCGACCCCACTCTTCACCAAATAGACGACAACCTCCCTGTTTACCATGACCTTCATATAATATTTAAACAAAAATGGAAAAAATATAATAAAATTAAAACAAGCAAAGTATATGTTCTCCCCAACAAATTAACAAAACATTATATCCATCTAATAAAAATTAAATGATTAAATTAGCCAAAACATATAAATATTCTATATCTAAACAACAGTGGCTAAAAAATTAAAAACCACAAACCATTAAAAGATAACAATAATAAAAGAAAGAAAGAGTCCTAGAGATTGGTGAAAATCAAGGGATCCCAAGGGAGCATCATGAGAGTCTCTCCAATCTGAGTGCAGTTGCATAAAGCAAAAAATTAGAAGACTTGTCATTGTTGTGGTGCTTCCTCTTCTTGAAGAAATCCTTTCGATCCCAATGTAGCGGTTGGCTAAATGGTTGAATGGCGAATAACTACGACTGGCTATAAAGAAGAAGAAGAAGAAAATGGGGTTAAGTTAGGTGGCTACAAAGAAGAAGAGGAAAAAAAATGAGGTTGTAAATCTTCTGGTTAGGGTTAGACCTTGTATAGGATACATACAAATTTACACATGCCTTTATAGGGTCGGTTTTTTGGGTCAGTTTAGTTATGGATATCAAAAACTAAATCGATTTGAAAAACATTTCAAATAGAATTGACCCAAAAAACATTCGGTTCTGCACATGCAGAACCGAACACCCAATCCTAGGTTACATGACTCGATCTGCACCCTCCTGTCGGGTTGGGTTGGGTCCTTTGATTTAGGTCATATTTTTTTACCTACCCCTAGTTGTGATGAGGTGGTTGGAGATATTACTTGCCCATAATTAATGTTTCCATTTTTTCATCTATAGCTTGACGAGCAAGTCTCCTAGAAATGGTTAAAGTGAAAACTAATTCTCTTTTCTCTTTTCTCTTTTTTCATGTGCTGGTGACGAGCTTAATCTTCCGAACTGATATCCTTCTTGGACATTTTCCTTTAGATGCTCTCTCTTCACAATTATTTCTGAGGAGCTAAATTTCATTGCTATTAACAGATTTCATTAGATAGGATAAGAAGAAATAGCTTTAGGATAGCTTTTAACCTAGCTTTGATACCAAATTTGTCTAGAAGAGTGATGAGAATAGTTGGATAAAAGTGTAGAGAATTTTTATTGATTGTAGGCTGGAATAACAATTCTGCCGAAGTGCTATTGCAGATTCAGCTGGTTTTTCTTCCTTGATTCATTAAAACTTCATTATACAATTTGTAGGGGGTATGGATAATACTAGAGAAATATTTAAGCGCTTTATTATAAAGATACATAATTCCAACACGAAAGCTTGAGAAACCAAGGAGAATCCATGTCATTTAATTTTTTTTTTTTTTTGGATTTTTATGGCAGCTGTAACTAAACATTCACTTTTAAGATTACAAATTACTCTTCAACAATGAACTCTATTGATCATAATCAAGATGTAAACCTCACTATATTCTTGAAAAATTTGCTAACCACTGGATTGCCACTCTGTTGAGTTGTCGCAAGGTTGCATTGAGGTTGATCAACAACTACGCATTCCTTCTCATCATGTATCTGAATACGTTGTTGATCATCACCACCTTATATACTAACACAGGAGGCCTAGTAAGAGGATAACAGCTGCAGTAGTTGGCAAAATGATTCCTAAGAAGGGATATGGTCGCATATTTTGTTCACTTTTATTATCCTCTTGAGCTGGAGGAATAGTTGCATCCTGAGGAGCTGGAGGAATAGTTGCATCCTGAGGTGCTGGAGGAATAGTTGCATCCTGAGGTGCTGGAGGAATAGCTGCATCCTGAGGAGCTGGAGAAATAGCTGCATCCTGCTCAGCTGAAAAATTAATCTATATTTTAGTAACAAAACTCATAAAAATCTTAATTCAAAAATGATAATGAATCAGTTTGGGATAAGAATTAGATTGCATGAGTGGATAAAGAATTGCTAACCTGCAGCATGAGAAAGCATCCAATTATGATCATAATTTACTACCCAGACAAAGTAACCAAGCAACCTTTTCTCTCTGGCATAAGAAACCTTTGTCCGAATAGCCTCAACATCGTCAAAACCAATCCAAGATGTCCCGATTGTGCAATAGTTCACCACATAAGTTGAATTATACATAATATTTGCTTTAAAACGCTTGATGTACTTCTTGATGTCGTCATATACCACGACTCCATACTTTGAAATGGCTGGTCCAGTTGCTGGTGCACCAATACCATTATCCGTGGAGTTGACAAGCTTCCATGCATAGCCATAGTAGGGCAAACACATAACCAACTTATCTGGTGATAATCCTGCATCAATCCACTTGCTTATAGAAGTATCAGTACAACTATTAATATTAGTAGGGTTAAACAAAGCTGAAGGAGCTGCTGTAAAGTTCATTGTGCTCGTGCTCGTGGGAATAGAATACCCAACAGTTACAACATGAATCCAGTTTAAGTATTGTTGTATCGAGTCTACAGGGTACGCTTCTGAATAAGACTCTGGTGCATAGTTAAGCACTGCAGTCAAGATCAATTGTGACTTGCTAGAGTTTCTTGCCTCCGAATTTATAGCAGCACGCCATTCTTCAAAGAGAATAGGCAAATTGAGCATGTCGGAGGCTGTGCGTGGATCGTACCAATAGAAGTCTAGACCCTCAAAGCCATAATGCCTGGCTGTTGTTATTGAGGATTCAATAAAAGATTTTCTATAAGAAGAATTGCTTACCATTGATGAAAAGGTTGAATAATTTGCATATCCACCTATGGATACAAGTGTGATGACTGATGGGTTCTTTCTTTTTACTGTTTCTGTGAAGGTGGAGATGTACTTTTTATCAGAAGGTGATAAAGAGAGCTGATAGGAAGTGGAATCCAATTTAGCAAAACCCCAAATAAGGTGAGTAAAGAGAGAAGAATCGATTTCTGAAACGGGGAACTGTTTTTGTGCAGGCCAGTAATAACCCGCTTTGATCCAAGTCTGTGCTTTTGCAGGGCTCAATTCTATAAAGATATAGAAAATTTGGAAGATGAGAATGGTCGTTTTGGATACCATTGATGAAACCTGTGGCTTAAAGACTATTCTTTTTTAACTTAGAGATGCAGAGAACTCTATGATCTGTATATATATATAAGATTAGTAGGAATACTTTTACTAATGCCTAATGGCCCACAAACTTTAAATTAGTCTGTTGATGGAACTTGGATTTTGGATTGGTACTCTAGTTACTTAAGCTTCAACAGATCTAGTATAACGTGAAGAAGCTATAAATTAGTCTTTTTATTTTTAAGTCAAAATTACTTGCACTGTAAAAAGATGGACATGCATAGGGGAAAATTTTTTAAGACAGAAGGAAGAGATTAACATAATCTAACAGCTATGATTGCCCAAGTGTTAAGAAGTAGCACTATCCACCAAATATCAGAAATATTGATTCGATCGTTCACAAGAGTATCCGCAATTACATATTTGCTTCTAGAAAATTGTGAGATTAAAAAAAATAAATAAATCGGATTCCTTGTCTAGCTCTTCGGCATTAATGTGTCTCCAAAATATCTCATGTACGTTTTAATATAGTATAAAAGTTTGATCAATTAATTTGTTGCGGTTATGGAAAATAAAAAACGTCTAATATTATATACTAAGCATGATTTTATAAGAAACCTTTTGGGTTCAAATCTGATTCACATAGAGAGTTTGGAGGCTGTGGTGCAATATGACAACAAAAGGAAAGAGAAATATTATATTTACCTTTCAGTCAACATATTAGGCTGAGAAATCACATTTTAGCGTTCACGTCAGGATGGTAGTGGAATTGTTAAAACTGATATTTTCACATTTAATGAATGTTGTAAATTTAGTAGTACTATAGTTGACCTTATTATGCTATAACGTCTAACACTTTCAAACTTATTATTTATAAGACGTAATAATTGATTTACAACTGTTACATCTCAGGATATAATATCTAATAATTAATATAATTACTATAAATCAATTTATCGTATCATTTATAAAATAAATTTTGATAAATGTTTTGTAGCATTGCTTAATCATAGAACAATAGTACTTAATTGACATTGACCTAGACAGCGAGGTCATGGTCTTTAATATATTGGCTATCCATGTAATGAAAATGACTTGCTTCCAACTTCATACCTATACAAAGACTTTGACATCGTCAAAACTGATGGCGGACATTGTCAAAATTGAGTTTATGAGAAAACCTCTTCTATATTCTTTTAAAAAGTTAGAAAATTTTCATAAAGTACTTATGGTTGTTACTTTAGAAAATATAAAATTAGCCTGAAACTTTTAGGGAGGTTATTGTTACATGAACTTTGAGTTCCATTTCTATGTCAAGTTGATTGTATAAATGAATTAGTTTGATTAAATCCATTCGAATATTATGTTGAAAAGTGCTTCATTGTAACATAGTAATGAATGACGAAAACCAATAAATTAATTTTTTAGATTGTAAAGCCATCCTCCAATATATGTATGACATTTAATAAACACATCAAAGATCACATTAGATAAATTTAAAGCCAACCTGAGCACACATGGCAAAGTTTAAAGCAGCGATGGACCCAAAGATTATATGAGAGGAAGCACTATAATCACATCAATAGTTAAGAATAGTTAAAATCTATTAAGACTTGTCAATATTAAACACACACATAAATATATATATATATATAAAAGTTAATCACACCAATGGTTTATTAAAACCTAACAAGTTTAGAGACTATATATATGACCCAAAAATTAACCTTTTATAGTATTATGAGACTCCTATAATAAATGGAGAATACTATTCGCACATACTCATAAATATGCATGAATAAGAAATATATTAATAATTTAAACTTAGTAGATGTGAATTTCTAGTAAATGAATTAATTATCTCATCATTGAGTTCATAGTATTACTATCTACTAAAATTAATAATTATATAATCATAGCATTATATATATGTATATAATTTTATAAAAATAAAAACAATTGAATAAAAGAGTTTATATCAAATCGAAATAATCTAATCAATGAACTTGGATAATACTACACTTAATTATATTGTAATTAAACTATTTTAAAACATAAATCAATAAAATATGCGACAAATAAAATTAACTAAGTCCAATTATCAGTGGTGTATATTATACACATTCAATTTTGCTATGTGTGGAGGACAGAATGCATGCTTGTACAATAAATAAACTGACCTTGACTTGGATCATAAGTCTTCAGACCAAGTCAGAATTATATAGGCTATATAGAAACAGAATGATTTTCAACTTGTTCTCTAGTTAAAGAGATGACCTTGACCTTGCTGAAATACAAATTTTTATTTTGAATATATGTATGACATACATTATAATTATAATTATAATTAAGTCTATTTAAATCTTTTAAGTTATTAAAATGATTTTATGTTTTTTTTTTTAATAAACCAAAAAAGTAGTACAGATGAGTGTGACTCAAATAGAAGTTATAATTGTAACTAATTTTATATGATATTGAATTTCTTAAATGAGTAAATTCTAATTATTACTTTATTTAAAAATAAATTGATAATATTTATAAAAAAGCGGAGCAACCGTTTTTTTTTTTTTTTTTCTTCTATAAACCGGTTGCTCTTTTATATACTACTATATGTTTGGATCAAGGTTAGCAGTCCAACAAAATATCTATACCCGATGTACATTGAATACAAGTCAATAACCTGATCAATAAATTTTGATAATATTACACTTATATTGTAATTAAAATATTTTTAAAAATAAATCAATAAAATATGCGATAATTAACATTAAACAAAGAGATTATTTGTTTTTTTATCTAAAGAATGAATAATGTTGAAACTTATTAGAAACTAAATAGTGGATGGAACCTAAAATTTTAATGACATGTCTTTTTTTTTTTTTTTTCTCATCTTTGAATATACTATGAAGTTATTTGTTTTTTTAAAGTTAAAATTATTTAAAAATTAGTAATTTAACATTTATATCGCTTTTAGTAGTTGTTATGAAATTTTATCTAATAAAATACAAACAAAATAAATAAATAATTATTTGTAATATTTATTTATAATTAAAATGATTAAAAAGTATAATAGAATTAATTATATTTATATATTTTAATAAAAATAATGAAATTATCTATGAATTGAATTATATTTAAAAGGCAACTTAAAAAAGTAAATGATTAAATTATAAATTAAAATAATTAGTCCAATTTTAAAACATTTTGGGAAGAGAAGGTATTTTTTTAAAAAAAAACATATGTCTTATAAATATTAGGAAAAAATATTATAATATAAAATTAAGATAAAACTAAATATATATTATTTTGAGGAGGATAAACTTATAATAAAATATTTTAAATATCACTAAGTGATTTGTAAGTAATTTAAAAGTCAAGAATTCTTAGGGGTTATTTATTTTTAGCACTTATCACTTAATGAGTCTAAATTGGATCCATTAAATTATTTTTATTTATTTTTTTTAAGTGGTCAAACCATTTAAAACTATCCAAAAACTATTGAAAAAAATTATAATTTCTGATTTATATCTGAATATCAAATCACTTAATATTTTGTGAGTATATTATTTCAAGTCGATCATTCTCAAAATAATATATTTCTAAATTTGTCTTAATTTTCCATTATACATTCTTTTTAACGCTATAATAAACATCGTTAACAAATAAAAACACTAAATATCTCATCTCAAATTTTCTTTAAAATTTAAACTTTCGTTACAACAGTAATTCAACTTAAGGCTATTTTATTGATTTTTATTTAAAAATATAAATTTAATTTACTCTATTATAATAATTAATCATATTTTAATTATAAATAAAATTATTATTTATATAACAGTGGTTTAGTTTTTATTAAATAATTTATTTGTAATTGTATGTTTCTGTCAAATGAAATTACATAAAAACTAACATTAAAATGGTATAAATGTTAAATTACTAGTTTTTATACAATTTTAACTTTAAAAACAAATAAGATTACTATATGTTCAGAGGTAAGGAAAAAAAAAATATATCATTCAGATTTCATATTTCAGTCACCATTCAGTTTTTAGTGACTTTTAATACTATTCAGTTTTCAGACAAAAAAAAAAAAAAATTTATCCCAAAGTTTTTAGTTGTTTTTTAATAGTTTTAAGTTATTTGACAACTTAAAAAAACAAAAAACACAAAAAAAAAAAAAAAAACAAAACAAAAAACAAACAAAAACTAAAACTAAAACCATTAAGTTGTTTTTATTTATTTTTTAAGTGATCAAACCACTTAAAACTATCCAAAAACAACTGAAAAAAAAAAAAAATCAGAATTATTGACTTTTAACTTAATTGTAAATCACTTAATGATATTTAAAATATTTTATGACAAGTCTATCCTCCCCAAAAGAACATATTTTTAATTTTATCCTAATTTATTATTAAAAAGAAAAAAGAAAAATCCCTAATACTTACATGACATAATTTTTTTTTTTGGAAAAAAAAATCTCATCCCAAAATTTTTTAAAATTAGACTAATGTATTTTAATGTACAATTTAAATATTCACTTTTTTTAGTTGTCTTTTAAATATAATTCAACCGATAGATAATTTATTATTTTTATTTAAATATATAAATATAATTAATTCTATTATACATTTGAATCATATTTTAATTATAAATAAATATTACCAATAATTATTTAAGTTTTTTTTATTTATATTATGTTAAATAAAATTTCATAACAACTAATAGTTAAAATAATATAAATATCAAATTACTAATATTAAGATAATTTTAACTTTAAAAAATGATTAACTTTATAGTACATTCAAATGTGTTAAAAAAAAATAAACATATCATTTAGATTTTAAATTTCAAATACTATTTAATATTCAGTATAAATTTTAGTACTACTCAATCTTTAGATATAAAAAACAAACAATCCCTACGTCCAAACAATCAGTAGTGCATGCATATTATCCACATTGAATTTTGCTATATGCGTAGGACATAATGCATGCACGCACAATAAATACATTGACCTTGACTTGGATCATAAGTCTTCCAACCAAGTCAGAGTTATATGGGCCGCATATATCGCACGCACAATAAATACATTGACCTTGACTTGGATCACTTGTTCTCTACTTAAATAGACGACCTTGACCTCGCTGAAATGCAAAGTTTTATTTTGAATATATATGACAGACATTATAGTTATAATTATAATTAGGTCGGTTTAAAGCTTTGAAGTTACTAAAATGAATTTTATTGTTTTTTAAAAATAAACCAAAAAGGAAAATAGTACAGATGAGTGTGACTCAAGTAGTAGTTATGACTGTAACCAAATTTATGCAATTGAAGTTCTTAAATGAGTCTATTTTAATTATTACGTTATTTAAAATAAATTGGCAATATTTATAAAAAAAAAAGGTGGAGCAACCAGTTTTTTCATAAACCGGTTGCTCGTTTATGTTCTTCTATGTGTTTGGCATTGGCGAATGCTTGTAATAAATTCCATTGATGTTAGCGGTCCAACAAGATGTCCTGTACATTGAATACAAGTCAACAATCTGACAACATATACCCAAGTTGTGGGAAGCTGGCCCGTCAAAGACCCTCATCGGAAAATTCATCAAAGCCTCTAAATAATTTTCATTTTTCAAATTTTAATATATTATAAATGTCTACTCTGATTTTGAGAACTGGAAAAGTTCTCATTCGATTTGCACTTCAGTACTATCCTCCAAGGTAGATGTTGGATCTTACAATTTCACATTGGTAGATTATAGAGGAGGTTTATACACTACTGTTCAGTAGGATTAATTGAATACCCACCTTAATTTAAAGAGGTTAAAGGATAAAATTTTACTTTTATCCTTTAAAAAAATAAAATGTTGATTATAAATCTCTTTCTAATAGAAGTTGTTCTCTCTTCAAAGCAGTCATCCCAACGGTACTATTAATGATGCATCTCTGCAGATCGCGATATTTGACTCATAAGATGTTATTATTTAAAAAATAAATAAATAAATAAATAAAAGATTAGAGAGGAGGTTTAGTGCCCACATATTAGTAGGATGTATCATTTACGACTCTATCTAATTGACCTTTCATTATGATTTAATATTTACTTCCTAACAAATTGTATTTGATCAGATATTGGAGCAAAGATTAGCAATGACTGTGGCCGAACCAACATTTTGTTATTTTGGGACTATAACAATGAAATGCA
The DNA here is from genome assembly GCA_021234005.1 of Nephelium lappaceum. NCBI lineage: Eukaryota > Viridiplantae > Streptophyta > Magnoliopsida > Sapindales > Sapindaceae > Nephelium > Nephelium lappaceum. The sequence continues at coordinate 9,787,159 of CM038002.1, forward strand.
ATAAGTATTTGGGTACCAAATATAAATGATTATTCATTATTGTCTTCCATTAATTGGATACTAATAATGAAATCATGTATACTTTTCAGTCAACATAATAGAGAATAATTTTATTAATTTAAATGTCACTGTTTCAAAAAAATTAAAAAAGAAACAATTATATTTATGTCACGACACGACAGAAGTACAGTCAAGGGGAACCAACTTTTCTTCATATACGTGACAACAAATGCTAACCGAGTCCAAAAATAGTGAAAGTATGCTTGTACATCTATGAATACTTTTAAGTAATATTTATATCTACTCACTGAAATTTGCTATATGGGGAGGACGGATGCATTCATATACATGCATTCATAATTTTTCAGAACAAGTTCTGGCTTATATGAGCCATATACAAACACAGAATGACCTTCAACTTGTTCTGCAGTCATGGCTGGATTGAAAGAATTTGTTTAATCCATTCAAATAATATGCTCGAATTGCTTCGTGCGCTTCAATTAAGTAGTGAGCCAAATTAGGATTAAAGGCTTATTAAGCTTTAGCAAACTATTGCCTATGGATTCAAAAAAAACAACTCAAAAACTAGAAAACCACTACCATTCAGCACAGTCTTATTCTTGAACTCTTCAAAACCATGTGTTTGTGACTCTTAATGTTTCCTTAGTCTATTGTTGTCCGGGTGGTTATATATATCCTTAAAAAATTTTTACCTTTATCTGAAAAACTATAAGTTGCTTTAGGTAAAATGTAACTTTCAATATCATATACTGTTGAAACTTTTTACATGATCAAACAAATAATAAAACAAATAAGACAATGCAATTTGTCATCACTTGTAAGCGTTTGCATGATACTATCAGAGACAGAACAAATATGTGTATATATATATATACATATATATATATATAGACATAGCACTGTGTGGGCAAGCGTACCCTAGCCCACCTTGAAAAAAAAAATTATAATAATACAATTATATTTATTTTAAAATATATTAATATATATACATATTTCATTTATTAATTCTTTTGATATTAGAATAATATATAAATTAATTCCAAACCTATTACATGTATTTTCTTGTTTATATTTATATCTCTATTCAACTATTGCATATGTAATAATTATATTTCATATATCTGAAATTTTACTTAAATTTTTCACATTTTATTTTATTTTATCATAATATATTAGTTGCATAATATATTACTTAAATTTAATATCTTTGGTGTTTTTCTTTATACACTTTTTGATTTTAAGTATGGTAATAATTATGAATTATAATTGTTAAAATGTAGATTGTCTATGTTTAAAGAAAAATTATTGGTGTCATACATTATTATGCTATAATTCGTATTTGATAAATTTTATTATTTAAATATCTTTAGATATAGCCTAATTAATTTTTTATTTTCCTTACATTTCATATTTCTTTCATATTTTATTTAGTCTTTTCACTTTTATTTTTATTAACATATTTATTTATGATATGAATTTTGAAGGGTATGACTTATTATATCTTATTTAACTAGATATACCTATGTTTTTTAATTTATAAAATGTTTTAATATTGTTGAAGTTCATTTAAAAACTTTATTCTAATTCATCCTGATCTAGAATCTTGGCTACGCCTTTGTACGTATGTATGTATGTATATATGTATGTGTGTGTATATATAATGAAGTAACTAGTTTGTGCCTTTTGTTTCTTTACGTGTTTGATAACAAGGTTATAGGTCCAACAAAGCAGCTGGGAACAATATAATATCTAAGTTGTGGCTAGCTAGCCTCTAAAATAATTTGCAATTTTCAAGTTTATTAGAAAATTGAAAACTTCTTATTTTCCTTGCACAATAGAGAGTAATTACATTTTTGTTATGACCACGGTGAAAGTATAATTAAGAGGAACCAAATTTTTCACATATATATTAATATGTGACAATAACCATTAACTAAATCTAATAATGATTGGTGTATTTCATGAAGACTGTCTCTGAGAGAGAGAGAGAGAAAAGATTAACTAAGTCCAATAATGATTGGTGTATATTCATGAAGACTATGCCTATGTATGATTAATTGAATCCAATAACGATTTGTGCGTATTCATGAAGACTATGCATACATGAGCGTGCTTGGTTGCACCCTTGTGTGCAGGGGTGTGTGATTAATTGAGTCCAATGATGATTCGATGTACATTTATGAAGGCTATATCGCCTTGTTTGGCACAGAAGATTGAATTGAATTGAATTGTATTTTTTTGATGAACCTGGATTAGAATGGGTGAGATAGTGTTAGACCAAGTTTAGCAATTAATCAGATAGATAACTAATCAGCTGACATCCGAGCCTAGCAACTGATCAAACAGAATGACCAATCAGCTCTAAATCTGGACCATCCATCTTGACACTTCAGATGTACTGACTGGCTATATAAAGTCAGCACTTATTTGTTTTCAGGTGGTTACAAACACACAAAGTTGAAAACACAACGCATAAGCTTGTCTTCTCCTCTCTCTGAAGTGAGGGTGAAGTAACTTGTCCTCAGGGTATCAAGTCTCTCGTTGTGAGAGCATCCTGAGCCTAGAAAATCACTTTCACCATTTCATCTCTTTCTATCACCATAACCGAGGTCCCATCTCCTTCCTAGTACCCCACTGCTTAGTGTCATCCTAGGATGGATCCAGCTACCCCACCCCTCATGCGCCCTCATCCCAATCTTCTCTGATCCCAAGTACCTCATTGTTCCCAAATATCAACATCTCTCCTAAAAAACACACACCCGTTTCCCTTCAAATCCCATTCTTCTATCTTTTCGGCTCTTTCTAGCAGCGTACTTCTCTTCCACTCCTGGTTTTATCCCCTGCAATTTTTATACCCCTCGCTTTCCTCCTCGTCTACCAAGACCACTCCTACAAAAGTCCAAACCCCCCCATACATGGAGGACTTAGCTAAACTATCTCAATATCTCACCATCACAGAGAAGGAAAGTCAAATCTGTACTCTCTCTGAGGACCTCAAAAATCAAGGAGCGGAGGATCTGTCTCAATGCCTAGTGGGGAAAGTTCTTGCTGGTAGGAGGATCAACAGGGAGGCATTTATTAAGGTCATTCAACAGTTATGGAGCTTCCACGGCAGAGTTCTGGTGGATACGGTTGGTGAGAACACTTTTGTTTTCCGCTTCGAAAAACAAGGTGCTAGAGACGCCGTCCTCGCCAAGGAACCATGGCACTTCAACCAACACTTTATTGCCTTCGAAAAACCTGAGGGGGTGGGAGACATTTCCAAAATGACATTTCGATGGGCTAGTCTGTGGGTACAAATGCACCAGCTTCCATTGTTATGCAAGAACCGTAGGGCAGTGAAGTACATTGCTGAACAACTGGGACAAGTAGCATATCTCCCTACCGAAACCAAAGATTACTGGGGCAGCCATGTCAAGGTTAAAATCCGTATTGACTTGTCCAAACCACTCCAGCGCATTCTGAAACTCAGGCTAAACAGCTCAGAGGAGCCCACAACAATTGTGTTCAAGTATGAAAAACTTCCTGAGTTTTGTTTTGCTTGTGGTATGGTCGGTCATGTCCTGCAGGAGTGCCCGGATGATGATGCCAAGTTAGATGCCATGGAGGGATCCAACCTGGAATATGGCTCATGGCTCCGAGCTGCCCCGCCAAAGCCTAAACCATAATCACCGAGCAATTCTTCTCCGACGACAAACGGAAAAAGGAGGGAAAATTCAAAAGCCGAAAACGCCAACTCCATGACAGAGGAATCACCTTCAGCTTTACTGCTGCCACCGATCTCAGTTACCCAAGAGCACATGCATCAGTCTGAAATCACAGTTCTGCCAACGACACAGGAAAGCAAGCTGCCAACAAGGGGACAAGAGGTGTCAGAGAGCAGAGGAACAGAACAACTGGCGCCTGTACATCTGCAAAAGGGTCCTGCAGGTCCAAAAGCTACTCAAGCTGAGCAGTCACAGCCCAATCGCTTTGATATCTCAAACAACCAAATAAGCGTAGACCCACCAAGAACGGAAGCCAACATTGTTGTACCAATGCCCCTCGAAGGAAAAGCTTTTCACCAAGAATCCCAAGCAACCATCCCCAGAAACGGGAAAAAAGCTGCGAGGACCAATAACTCCAAAACCCCAACAAAACTCACCTACCGCACTCCACAAAAACCTCCTCACTTCCCGAACATCATCAAAACCCGAACAAAAAAAACCGCTAAATCAAGCTCCCACACAGCTTCCAGCCCCACAAAAGCCACCAAATCCCCTCACCCAAGTCCTATGGATGCGGACACAATACTGTCAGAATTGAGGAACTCTAAAAACAAGCGAAAAAAACCAGAACTTATTGAAGATAGCCCTTACTCCAAAAAACAAAAGGAAACAGTTGAAACCCCCTCTCCTATATTATCGGTGGAGCCTGCGATGCAGGCTCACCGACAACAATGAAAAGTCTCTGTTGGAATGTCCGAGGGATGGGGAACCCTCGAGCATTCCTCACCTTGAAAAGGGTGATCAATCGTTTCTCCCCAAGCTTGGTCTTTTTGTCCGAGACTAAGTTTCAAGGAAAACGAGCAAGCAATATGAAAACTAAGTTAGGATTCTGCGGAGGCTTCCAGGTCGACAGTTCAGGGAAAAGCGGTGGTTTGCTTCTGCTCTGGAAGGCAGAAGTGAGCGTAACTATTCGATCTTTCTCCCCAGGACATATAGATGCAGTAGTACATATGGAAAATGGGGAAATGTGGCGTTTTACAGGATTTTACGGTAATCCAGATGCTGCCCAAAGGAATAGTTCCTGGGAACTTCTAAAAAGGCTTAGTAGTTTAGATACCTTACCTTGGGTATGTGGGGGGGACTTCAACGAGATTCTCAGCCCGTCTGAAAAAACTGGTGGCCCATATAAACGCATCCAGGAAATGATCAAGTTCAGACAAACCCTTGCTACGTGTAACCTGCAAGATATCGGTTTTTCAGGACCACCCCTTACTTGGAACAATAAAAGAGCTGCCGAATGCAATGTTCAGGAGCGCTTGGACAGATATCTGGCTAACCCAGGTTGGCGTGAAAAGTTCAGCAATGCAGTAGTCGAACACCTTAGCTTCTATCACTCAGATCACAGGCCACTACTGCTGAAGCTTCATGGGGCGACAAATCAAAAGAAGGGAGGCAAAGGCTTTCGGTTCGAGCCATACTGGGTCAAAGAGGCAGATTGCCAGCAACTTATTGAAGCAGCTTGGAAAGAAAAAGCAAACGTGCAGTCTCCTAATGACCTCAAAATCAAACTCTCCAACTGTGCAGGGAAACTATCTTCATGGAGCAAGATGAAGTTTGGTAACCTGAGCAGCAAAATAGCAAACACACAGAAAGAGTTAGAGGACCTTTACCCGCAATCTGCAGTTCCAGGAGTTTCAGTTCGCATCAATAAACTTGAAGCTGAACTGATGAACTTGATCTCGAATGAGGAGTTATATTGGCGTCAGCGTTCATGATCTGATTGGTTAGCTGCAGGCGACAGAAACTCGAAATACTTCCATGCACAAGCTTCAGCGAGGAGGAGGAAAAACTCAATCCTGAAACTAAAAGATGAGGAGACTGGCTGCTATCAAACAACATAAAGTGGCGTCACAAACTTGATCTGTAGGTTCTTCAAACAGATCTTTAAGTCCTCAAATCCCACTCCCCAGAGTATTCAGGCAGCCATCTCACATATTTCCACAGGCCTGGAGGAGGAAGCAAAGAGGAACCTTCAGAAACCATTTACTGACGAAGAGATCCGCAAAGCAACCTTCGAACTTGGTCCGACTAAGGCCCCAGGGCAGGATGGATTTCAACCACTGTTTTACCAAAAATATTGGCATGTTGTACAGGAAGATGTGATCGGCATCTGTCAAAGGATACTCAAAGGGCAGCATTCTATCCGTGACTTCAACAAAACAGATGTGGTTCTCCTCCCCAAAACTAAGAACCCAGACTCCCCAAAGGACCTAAGGCCAATCAGCCTCTGCAGCACCATTTACAAAATCATCGCCAAAACTCTTGCAAATAGAATCAAAACCACTTTGCCAAAGCTGGTATCCAAGTTTCAGTCAGCCTTTGTCCCAGGCCGCCAAATCTTCGACAATGCCCTCATAGCTTTCGAAATACTCCATTCTATCAACAAACGAAAAAGAGGAAAAAACGGTTTAATGGCCCTGAAGCTCGATATGAGCAAAGCCTACGACCGAGTGGAATGGAGCTTCGTCAAGGAGGTCCTGAAGAAAATGAACTTTCCGCATAATTGGGTTAGTTTGATCATGGACTGCATCTCAACCACACAACTCTCGTTTATCCTCAATGGGAAACGAGTTGGCTCGATCTCCCCTTCCAGAGGATTACGACAAGGCTGTCCCCTGTCTCCATACGTGTTCATTCTTTGTGCAGAGGCGTTCTCCAAACTTATTACAGCTGCAGAAAGCAAAGACTGCAACTTGGGTGTCAAATGCTGCCCAGGAAGTCCCCGAGTTAGTCACATTTTCTTCGCGGACGATAGTATAATCTTCAGCAAAGCATCCAGCGATAGTTGCCGAGTCCTACTGGACATCCTGAAAACTTACGAAATGGGCTCAGGTCAACAAATTAACATCCACAAGACAAGTATTTCCCTTAGCCCTAATGTCAGTAGCCAGCTCAGACAGAGCATTCTTCATCAATTGGGTCTAAATTCTCACGCCCCACACGACAAGTATCTTGGGCTACCCTCATTAGTTGGTCGAAACAAGAAAGCTACATTTGCTGCTATCCAAGAAAGAGTCAGGAAAAGAATCAGCGCATGGAAGAGTAGTCTATTCTCGGCTGGAGGAAAAGAAGTTCTCATCAAGGCCGTCGCCCAGGCCATTCCCACCTACTCCATGAGTCTCTTCAAGCTCCCTTCCACCCTGTGCCATGAGTTAGGCTCCCTCTGCTCCAAATTCTGGTGGGGAATGAGTGGTAACAACAGGAAGATTTGCTGGACAAGCTGGAGGACATTATGCCTTCCAAAAGCTTGCGGGGGTCTCGGTTTCAAGGACCTAGCTCGTTTCAACCAGGCCCTCTTAGCAAAACAAGCATGGCGAATCTTGACGCAGCAGAACCAGCTTGCTGTATCTATCCTCAAAGCAAAATACTTCAAGAATTCCTCATTCCTTAAATCAGAAGCAAAACCAGGGGCTTCGCATGTTTGGCAAAGCATCATATGGGGAAGAAGGCTCCTTACACAAGGTCTAAGAAAAAGAATAGGGAATGGAGCATCCACTAGTGCCTTCTCTGATCCTTGGCTCCCCCGACCCACCTCCTTTAAGCCGATCTCCCCGAATGGTGACCCAAACGTCACCGTTGGGGAATTTATTAATAAACAACTTCGTTGTTGGGATGTCAGGAAAATCAACCAAGCCTTCTCAGAGATTGACAGGGAGGTTATCTTGTCCATTCCTCTTAGCTTAAAAGATTCGGAAGATGCTTGGCAGTGGCACTTTGAAAAACGCGGCCAATACACTGTTAAAAGTGGCTACCGTCTAGCCTCCCAACTAGACACTCCGTGCTCTTCCTCCAACATCTCAGAGTCCCAACTCTGGTGGCGACAGTTTTGGAGTACAGACATCCCTCCCAAAACAAAGATCCTAGCTTGGAGAAGCCAACTTGATGCCTTCCCCACAACCAGCAATTTATTTAAAAGAAAGGTGATATCTACCTGGTGTTGCCCACTCTGTAAAGTCGATGTCGAGACGACAGCACATGCGTTAATCTGGTGCCCCGAAGCTCGGAAAGTGTGGAATCTAACTCCATTTCATTCTTTGCTTAGCGATTTGCCAAACTCCACCATCTCAGTAATTCTAAGGAAGGTGCACCAGCACGCAGGCAAGGAAGGTCTGGGCTGCTTCTGTGTCTTCCTGTGGTGTATATGGGGGAATAGAAATGCTAGAGTACATGAAGGTAATATCAGAAATGCTCCTGAATTAGTTACTTGGGCTACAGACTATCTCGCAGACTTTCGAAACTCAAACTCTGCTCTCTCATCAGATGCCCCCACGATCAATTCCCGCCCCTCTCCTTACTGGGTTACCCCTCCCATCAACTGTTTAAAACTGAACACCGACGTCGCACTCCGACCTAGCTCCTCAGTTATAGGTGTGGGTGCTGTCATCCGGAATAATGAGGGCTGGATAATAGGGGCCCTGGCAAAACAAATGCTTGGTAACTTCACGGCAGAAATCGGTGAACTCTTAGCCCTTCGAGAAGGCCTTCTCTTTGCCAAATCCTTGCACTTAAAGATTTGGCTCGCCGAAGTTGATGCATGCAACGTAGCATCCTTGGTCAATGCAAATGAAAATGGTTTCGGTGCTGCTAGTTGTATTATCAAAGATATCAAAGAACTTTGTTCTAGTTTAGGCAATAGCCTGTGCAGCCCCATTTCCAGGAAAAGCAATGAGGTTGCACACAAATTAGCTTCTCTAGCTTGTCGCTCTTCTCAGGAGCGAGTCTGGTATAACACTAGCACCGTTTGTATGTTTTCGGAGTTTTAATATATGGTATTTCTTTTCAAACACACAAAGTTTACTTGAATAAGTGAGCTCTGTTTTCTTGATTTTTCTTCATGGTTTGTTCTCTGTTTCATTAGCTTTATTGAAGCTTTTCAGTTCTCTGATTCTTTAGCTTTCTTGAAGCTTTTCATGGTATCAGCGCAGTTGTGACTAGCGGTCATGGCGGAAACAATTTTTCATCGAGAAGATAGTTTAAGTTATTCTCAGATGTCAGAATCTCAGTTGAATCCTCTTTCTTCGAATCTAAATTTCAAACTTCCAATTAAACTTGATAGAAACAACTACAATTTCTACAAATTACAAGTCTCATCAGCTATTAGGGCATTCGATTTGGAAGAGTATGTTCTTTATCCAAGAATAGCACCGCCTAAATTTGTTAGCGTTCGATCTAGTGAAACTGGTGAAATAGAGCAGGTGATGAATGAGGATTTTGTGTCGTGGAAGAAAACTGATCGACTCATAGTTCGTTGGTTATTTTCAACCATGAGTGAGTCTATTTTTGGCCAAGTTACACATTTGCAGCAGCCTATGAAATCTAGTCTACGCTTGAGAAACTCTATGCTCAGCAATCCAAAGCTGGGGTTCTTCAAATAAAAACAGAAATGCATGCAACAAAGAAAGGAGCCATGACTATAAATGACAATGTGTTGAAGCTTAAGAATCTTGGTGAACTTCCTGCAGTGGCTGGTTTGATGTTGTCTGATGATGATATAATATCATATATTTTAGGAAGCGTTGGTCCTGAGTATTAAATCAAGACTCTTGTGGTACTATTTTACCTAATAAGCTGCATGAGATTCAACCACATTTATCTGTCACCAGTCCTGCTGTACCATTTATTATTTCTTTACCTACTATACAACTCACTGATACTCAACCAATGATCACTAGATCAAAGGTAGGTGTACCGAAACCCAACAGCCTTCACTGCCACTGCTCCTAGTTCACTTACAAGTGAAGACAAGTCCGTTGAAAAAGCCCTTATTTTGCCTCATTAGAAGTCTGCAATGGATGGAGAATTTAAAGCTTTAATTGGCAATAATACATGGCAACTAGTTCCCAGGACTTCTAGTATAAATGTAGTGGGGAACAAATGATTTTTTAGAGTCAAATTCATATGGGTCTGTCAAAGACATAAGGCAAGATAATCAAACTGCTGGGATAGATTACATGGAAAACTTTAGCCCTGTGGTCAAGTCTAGTACTATAATGGTTGTTCTCTCTCTGGCTGTTGTGAAGGGATGGGATATAAGGCAGTTGGATATTAACAATGCCTTCTTGAATGGAGAGAGAATGTCTATATGACTCAGCCTGAAGGGTATGTTAGTAGCATCCATCCAGATATTGTGTGTAAACTTACTAAGTCCCTTTATGGTTTAAAGCAAGCTCCTAGAGCTTGGTTTGACCAATTAACAGGAGCTCTCAAACAGTGGGGTTTTCATGACTCAAGAGCAGATACATCACTTTTCATCTACAGAGACAATTCATGATATATTTCTTACAGGCAACAATTCTACTGTTGTGGCTAAAGTTGTTCATGACCTAAATCAGCATTTTGCTTTAAAAGACTGGGGATCACTTAGTTATTTATTGGGATTCGAAGGAATCAGAGCCAAGGTTGGTTTGTGTCTTACTCTAAGTAAATATGCCCAAGAGCTTCTTGCAAAAACCTATATGTCAGATTGCACTACCTGTCCTACTCCTATGAGTATTGGTTCAAAAAGATCTGAGCCTTTCTCTAATCCTACACTCTATAGAAGCACTGTAGGTGCTCTGCAATATTTGACCAACACTAGGCCACATATTTCTTTTGCTGTCAACCGTCTAAATCAGTGCCTTGCTGCTCCAACTGTTGTTCACTGGCAGACTTGTAAAAGGGTTCTAAGATATATTAAAGGAACCTTAACGCATGGTATTTGTTTCAAGCCTATTGCTTCCAATTCTGTATTAGCACTTGACAGCTTTATAGATGCAGACTGGGTGAGTAATTTAGATGACAAAAGGTCAACAGGCGAGTGGTGTATCTACTTCGGTGGAAATTTGGTTTCATTGAGTTCAAGAAAGCAAAATGCTGTTCCAAGATCAAGTTGTGAGTCTGAATACCGAGCTTTGGCTCAAGCAGCAACTGGAAAGGTATGGTTACAAGCCTTGCTGTCTGAGATTGGAATATCTTTTGTACAACCCTCTGTGTTATGTTGTGACAACACAAGTGTAGATTCTCTGGCAAAGAATCCTGTACTTCATGTAAGGACTAAACATGTTGAATTGGATTTGCATTTTATTAGGGAAAAAATTGAAGATCAAGCCTTACATGTCAGGTACATACATGGTGGAGATCCACTAGTTGATCTGCTAACGAAACCACTGGGCATCAACAGATTTGAGTTGCTAAAAAGCAAACTCATCTTTGATTCCTCCCAGGTGAATTTGAACGGGGATGTTAGACCAAGTTTAGCAAACAATCAACAAACCACTCAGCTGACATCCAAGCCTAGCAACTGATCAAACAGACTGATCAATCAGCTCTAAATCTGGACCATCCATCTTGACACATCAGACGTACTAACTTGTATCCAGGTGGTTACAAACACAGATTTTATTTGAATAAATGAGCACTGTTTTCTTGATTGTTTGTTCTCTGTTTATTTAGCTTTCTTGAAGCTTTTCAGTTTTCTGTTTCTTTAGCTTTCTTGAAGCCTTTCAGTTAGGTTGAATTGAATAAATTAGTATTGTAACGTGATTAGATTAAAAATGAATTATTTTTAATGATATTGTCTCGTTGGAATTGGATAGACAACAATTATATATTATATTATGAAAATATTGCTTTGAAAAGTAAAACTAATCATTTAAAATAATAGTTATTTTATATTTACTCTTAAAATATATTATTTTTAATATTTTAATAATACATAATATAAAATATAAGAAAGGAAAGAAGGAAAAAAAAAAAAGAAAAGTCAAATAAATAAATAAATAAAGTACAAAACTACTGTGATAATTTTAACCCATCAATTTGATAGATTAAATTTATCACATTAAAGCGGGATAAATTTATTGGATGGGATAAGAGCTCGTACGACCAACAAGCAAGGGATTTGATTGGAAATTATCCAATCCCTTATAATAAACCAAGCATATGTGTGTGGTTAATTGAGTCTATAATAATGATTGGTGTGTACTTACGAAGATTGGGTGTGTGTGTGCACGGGCGGACCCATGTAATGAACAGTAAGGACACGTGCCCTTGCTGAGATTTTGAAAAAAAATTAAAAAGGCGTCCGTTGAGTGCTACAGAACTAAGGTGTAATATGTAGTATATATATTTTTTTATTTTGATTTGACAATTGATTGAGTTTTAATTTTTTAATTTTTATTTTTTAAATAAAGCTACTGTTACCGGCAATCTTTTTCTTTTTTGTTTTTCCTGTACATGTGTCCTTTTTTTTAAATTTTTATTATTTCCTTTTTTAACATTATCATCTAGACTTTTTATTTTATTAAATTAATTTAATTTTTTATTGCTTTTCTTATACAAACCTTTTTTTCTCTTAATATTTTTCCCATCCTAATGAACTAATGTTTTCCTTTTCTTCTTCTAGTTAATTAATGTTTTTCTTTTTACAATTTTTTTCTTTTAATCATATACATATTCTCTCCTAAATAGGTACTGTTTACTTTTATTTTTGGTGTGTCACACAAATTCCATTAACAATATACAATTTTACTAAACAACCTTTTTTTTTGTTTATCTTAACTTCCCATATTTTCATTTTCACTTGATATCTTATCACTTATCAGGTTAGTCTACTAAATTTATTTATTTTTAATAATTTAAATTTAACATACATTTATCAATAAATCCTAAAATCTCAGCATTTAAGTTATTGTATTAAAATTATTCATATATTGTTATGATTCAACTTTTTTATATATTTATTTATTTTTTTACTTTATAGTTTTACTTTATTTAGAATCACTAAAAATTAAAAGTTTAAAAAATTTCAAATGATTGATAATATGTATTAATAAATTTTCATTGTATAAATTTATTATTGTTCATTATAAATATAAATATATATATTTTTCTTGTAAACTTAGACTTAAATTATGTTTTCTAATGAATATATATGGTTTATATCGTATTCAAATTAATAATTTTTTAAATATTTTTATTACTTTATTTATATGTCTCCGAATAAGTTTTTTTAGATCTATCACTCTGTGTGTGAGAGATTTATTATCTACTCAGAGAGACGACCTTACCTTGTGTAATATTTTATAGACGGATGACCTTCAACTTGTTTTCTGCTCAAAGAGACAGCCTTGCCCTCGGTGTAATATTATATAGTAGAATGACCTTTAGTTTATTCTCAACTCAAAAAGACGACCTTGACCTTAATGGAATATCGATAATCGGTATATAGTTATGAGAACTACGAGTATATTTGATTAATTGAGTTCAATAATGATTGGTGTGTATTCATGAAGATTGTGTGTGTGACTTGTTATTTACTTAAAGAGATGACCTTGACCTTGGTGTAATAGTATATGGCTTGTTCTTTAATCAAAGAGACAACCTTGACCTCAATGGAATATTATAAGAGTTGTTCTGTACTTAAAGAATCGACTTTAACCTTAGTGAGATACTATATAATAAAATTATCTTCAATTTGTTCTCTACTCAAAATGACGACCTTGACCTCAGTAGAATACTATAGAACAAACAAAATGACCTTCAAATTGTTCTCTACTCAAAGAGACGACCTTGTCCTCGATAGAATACCATGGATGCATGTATATATAACATTATGTGTTATTTTATTATTATTTAAAAAAAAAAAAAAAAAACTATGTTTCTTAATTAGAGGAGGATTTTAATAATTTTCTATAAATGAATAGACCACCCTTGTTAATATGAAAATGTAAATACAACCACTTTCTAATTTAGGATGCTGGTCGACAATTTGAATTTCTTGATCCTTTTCTATCCATTTAATTTGGGCCAGCAGCTTATCCTATAAGTTTTTAGTATGCTAACATAGGCATGCTCAGCCATCATATTCACCACACTGACTCCCTTGCTATCGCCTTTGGCACGTTGGATGATAGAATTCAATGATAGTAGTGTAGTGGACAAAAACCAAGATCCATAAAATAAGCCCAAGGTTTATTGAAATAGATTGGCCCAATAAGCTCATTGACATTGATTTATCGACCCAATGTGTCCATTACCTAATAGGTGTAATGGTTCGGTTGGTCGAATCTAGACTATAGGCATAACTAGTAGACTGACTTTATGGTTCAGTCGACTGATCCGACATATGACCTTTAACCTTCTAAAAGACCAGTTCTTTGGTTCAATCGATCCATTATAGGCCTAAAGGGTCGATTGACCAAACGTGGGTATAATCATCCAATCAACTTAGTGTTGGCCTAATATATTTGTTTACTTAGGTAGGACCCAACATCTTTTGTCTTACATCAAACAACTCGTTACGGGTTTAGTTCCTTTGGAATGGATACATTTTGAGTAGGAGTCAACCTTATTTCCTAGAATCTAAGGATAATCATCACCTTTTTTGGTCTTACTCGACTTCAGACTCCTAGTTTTATCCAAATTGGGTAGTGTTTGACTCTGTAGCAGTGGATGTTTAGAAAAAAGACCTTAACCCTTTAGTTAAAGGACAGAGTCTTTCATACATATACTATCACTCTACTGGAATCATATCAAACCTCTTGATATTTGTAACTTCGATCAATTGTTGATCATCCATCATAGTTTTCGACACTACTCCTTCGTTAGCTCAACCAACCTAGTGCATTGCTATCATAAAACCATCATCCGTAGTTAATTGGTGCCATATTCATAGTGTCGGACTGTTGTTTCAAACCGTCATTCACATCACCACAATACTAGAGACATCTGATCCATTATTGATTGATCATTGCAATTCTATTCTTTTTCTGTACCATTTTTATATCGTTTTGCATTATTTTATGAATGATTTGCTGACTTGAGCGTCAGAGGGTCTTTGGTCGGTGCCACACCGGTGCTGAGATTATTTTCGCTCTTTGTTGGGTTTGTACAAAACACAGGTTACTGCGTTCTAAGGAAAGTCAACCAATGAGCCCTGCTAAGGGTTGACATACTGTAGTTTTGATGCCATTACAGTTTGGTGCCATCTATGGGAAACTTGGTAACTTGATCCAATGCAGACTGAACTAGCTAAATGATTTGTATGTTAAGATGTTAGGTGATGACAAAGATGCTGAAGGGAAAAGTCGATTCTAGATTAATACGGAAACATGGATTTTAAAAAATTTTTCCAAGCAAAAAACTTGCCGGTCGATACTAGTAATAATAATTCAATAACTATATTAATAAAATCGAATTTTAAATTACATGAAAATTGATTGATCCATTTTGATTTACAAATTCTTCATCATTTGATCTTCCTTACTATGACTCTTCACCAAGAAACTATATGTGGGCACAATCTTAAAGAATCACGATCATTTTTTTTTTCTCAAAAGAATACCTATAACAAAAGAAAACAGTGAAAACAACAACCAAGAGAGGATTCAACTAGCCCTCTTCTCTCTTTGATAGTTTCCAAACAACCCTAAACTTTTTGGGTTTTGGTGTTTTTTTTTTTTTTTTTTTTTTTTTTTTTGTGAGTTGAATGGCTAGAACAAGGAAAAATTCATTCAAGTCAAGTTTTGATTCCTAATATAAAACACTTTTTTATATTGATCAATTTTATATTTTCTCATTTAATAAGGAAACAATTTTCCTCATTAAATAGAATATTCAATTCGAAGTTTTCTAATTCAATGATGAAACAACTTACGTCATTAATTAGAAATTCAATTAGAATTAAGTGTTTTAATTCAATGAAGAAACAATTTACTTCATTAATTAGAATATTAATTCGAAGTTTTCAAATTTAATGAAGAAACTATTTGCTTCATTAATTAGAATATTAATCCTAATTCAATAAGAAACAATATACTTCATTAATTAGAATATTGATTTGAAGTTTTCAAATTCAATGAATAAACAATTTATGTCATTAATTAGAATATTAATTTGACTTTGAATTCTTAAATCTCATGGCTATAAAATAATTAATTATTTTATGTAATCACAAGGATTTGAGCCCATATCCTCTCTACATAAATAATTAATAATTCATAATTATTAATTAAATAATCATTCATTTAAATAATCAATATTATTTAAATATCATGTGAATGTAATAGTGTTACATGTATAACATATATAATTGGACACTTCAATTATATTCTTCTTTTCTCATTTCTTATAGTGACTACGAGCTAGAAAGAGGACGAAATGGATCTACAATTTTGAGCTTCAATAATATCAAAATTATTAATTAAAACTCTTTAATTAAATAATTCACTATTAGTAACTTTAGAGTTACTCCACTAAAAACCTAAGGTTGCACTCTCAAAATTGCAAATGTTTTACACAATTTAAAATCTTCAATGTCCATCGATCTAATCATTACATATAGTTCGATCATCCATAAGTAGTTTATAATTAGAGCTATGCCATAAAATCCGTTATACCTCTATAATTATATCTTGTTCCTATAACTACTATTGATTATCTAATGAGCAATCTATTTATAATTACTTATGAATTTATTTTTCTGTTGACTCATAAATAGAAAGTCGAATGCTCTTATTGTTCAAGGCCTGAATCAATAGTTAAGGGAACTACTCATCTGCTGCTCACAAGAATGAATGAATTCCACTATTGTGTAGAATGTTCCCATCCACTTAATAAATCACATCTCCAAAGTAGGAAGCATATTGACTGTAAATATATAACAGTTTCACCCATTTAAATTAAAAGATATGACTCAATAAATAAGAGTCCTTAATATACTCAAGATTAAAATCAATCCATATATGATCATCTAGTCGATAAATCTGAATTTTTTTGTTTAACGGATATTAATAAGAAATTTGTTTTTATCGTAGTCCAGTCCTATATAATCTTTATTATATAAAATGCCTTCATTTTCATATCTTCACATGAACAATCTCAGATAAGAACATTGTATCAAATACAAAATAGACCGCAACTATAGATTTACCATAGACAAAGTACCCATCTTCGTTTGCTTTCTACGAACTCTTTAGATTACTGATTCAAACTAAATTCTCTTGTATATAATACTTATATACTTAGTTTGAAATTACATAAGTAATTATGGATGTTATATGATACTTGTATGAAGCAAACATTTTACAAATGCATATAAATTGAATAAAATAAATATATTTTATTTATTATTTATTTAAATGTTTACAAATTACAAACTCTTAGGGCATAAACCCTAATAATCTTCTACTTGCCCTAGAGCAGATGAGTCATATCTTGTAATCTTAGACCCTCTAGGTGACCTTCAAAAACTTTTAGCTATTAAGATCTTTGTAAACTTATCAACATGACTATCATGTGAAGGGATCTTTATCACTGACACGTCCCTTTTATGTACTATCTTTCTAATGAGATGATACTCTTTTTATATGCTTCTCATGCTTGTGGTTTCTTTGATCTTTAGAATTAGCCACTATACTACTATTATCAAAATAAAGTGTGAGTGACTTATCCATATTTGGAAAAACTTTCAAATCTAGGAAAATCTTATGTAGCCAAACCACTTCCTTAGCCACTTCATAAGTTTTTACATATTTGGCTTTCATGGTGGAGTCAACAATGTAAAATTGCTTAACATGACTCCATATTATGGCTCCATCATTAAAGGTGAATACTGATCTAGACGTGGATTTCTGTAAATCCTTATCCAACTAAAAATAAGAATCTGTATATCCTATTAGAACCAAATTCTCATCAGAATACACAAGCATATGGTTTCTTGTTTTTTGAAGATACTAAAAAATACATTTTACTACCATCTAATGATCCAATCATGGGTTAGACTGATAATGACTGATTACTCTCACTGAATATCATATATTTGGTCTCGTGCATAACAAAGCATACATGTGATTATCTATCACGAAGGCAGAAGGAATTCATCTCATATTCTTAATATCTTGAGATGTCTTAGGACACTATTCTTTAAACAGATGAATTCCATGTTGAAAAGGTAAATTACCTTTATTGGAATTCTACATTGCAAAGTGTACATTGATCTTATCGATGTACAATGCTTGAGACAGTGCTAACAGTTTGTTCTTGCGATTTCTTATGATTTGGATTCTAAGAACATAACTAGTTTCTCCCAAATCTTTCATTTGGAATTAGTTAACAAGCCAGTTTTTTACATGAGATAATGCTCTTCTATCATTCCTAGTAAGTAGAATATCAACGATGTAAGTACGAGGAAAACCATTTTCTCATCAATGATACATTTGTATACACAAGATTCATCAATATTTTGCTTAAAACTATAAGACTTGATCGAAATATCAAATCTAATATTCCAAGATCAAGGAGCTTGCTTAAGTATATAAATTGACCTTTGCAACTTGCAAACTTTTTGCTTTTGACCTTGAATCATTAATCCCTTTGGTTGCACCATATAGATGCTTTCATCAAGATTGTCGTTCAAGAACTTAGTCTTGACATCCATTTTGCCATATCTCGTAATCAAGACATGTAGCTATAGATAAAAGAATGCGAATGGACTTCAGCATGACTACTTGTGAGAAAGTTTCTTCATAGTCAATTCCTCTTTCTAAGTATAACTCTTTGCTACTAGCTTAGCTTTGAAGGTCTCTACCTTCCTATCCACTCATCTTCTCCTCTTGTAGATCCATTTGCAACCTGTGGGTTTTACCCTATCTGGTTTATCCACAAGTTCTTAAACTAAGTTTGAGTACATAGACTCCATCTCGAGATTCATAGGTTTAAATTCATTCCTCCTTATCAGAATCCTTTATTGCATAATGATATATCAATGGATCATCAAAACTCTCATCGGAGATAGCAATTTGTGCCTTTTCGATCTCTCTGTAATAGACTGGTGGTTTAATAACCCTCCCACTACAACGAGGTGCTAGATAATTCTGATGAAAATCTGTCTGATGCTTAGATATGGTATTCACTATGTTGTTATCAATAACTATTGTTGATTGGGTACTAGTCAAACTAGATAATAACACCTCGAGAACAATCTTACTTCAAGGATTCTATTTTTTTATGTAATTATCTTTAAGAAATATAGCGTTTCTCGACACAAACATTTTGTCTTCTTAAGGATTATAAAAGAATCTACCTCTAGTTTCTCTAGAGTAATGAGCCCTATTCTTATACCTCTATTTCCGTACCATCGGTAACCCGCCGGCAACCCCACGGTAACCTTTTAGTGAAGGTAAGCCGTTTTACTTTGCTATGAATTTTATCATTCCTCTTTTAGAAACGGAAATGGGTGGAAACTTTTTTTTTTTTTTCATAAATTTATAAAATAGATTTAACAAAAATTTGTGCAGTATAACGTCTATTTTTCTAAACAAGCCACCCTGTAACAAATCATAGAAAAATTTGCGCACTTCTAAAAAGAAACATTTTATCAAATTTTGAACCTTAGACCCTTTTTCATCTTAAACCCACAAGCAACCCCAACTATACATTCGAATTCAAAGGCAATTTAAAAATCAATTATATGTTATGCATATATACATATTTATACATTGTCCAAAATATATACAAATGAATATATGAAATTTATAGGCATTCAATTCTTTTTTTAAATATCAATAGCATTTATACATGAATATACAGCACACACGTCTCAGCCCATCTAATCTTGTGTTGCAATCCCTGCTACAGATGCACCAGTCCCTGTACCTGTCCCTGGGGAGGTTTTGTTTACAAAAACATAAAATATAGGTGAGCCAAACAAGCTTAGTGAGTCTTATAAACTCCATTATGGTTTCTTTTTATAAAATAAACCTCCCTGAAGTTCTTTAAATATATTTATAAACCTTTCGATTCTATGAAAATAAAATCGGTTTTCCTAAACTTCAATCTTTGAGTTTAAATGCTTTAATAAACTTCCATTATAAATATAAATCAAACTTTATAACTTTGATTTCAGAAAATCATTTTGAATTATTTTTAAATCCTTTGCCGTAAAACATAAACAGTAGTGGCAATAAAACTTTAGGAAAATCTTTGTACAAAAATAAGCCAACCACTGTTAATCTGTATCATATGGTACCCTAGGTACGAGCGGAATGTACCATCGCTCAGGCCTCCACAGAAATTACCTTCGCTTCGGCCTCCTATCTAGTAGGGCATTAGCTATAATATACCCTAATTCGTGCATGGACGACATACTAATCGGACTAACTGACTCAGTCTCTCCTGCTGTTAGTAACAGACTCCCCTGACATTGCCATGCACGGATTCGGTTATTCTGATCGAAAATCTCTATAAATTTCTGGGCATGACAACCTTTTTATGTAACTGATCGGTCCATCCCCACTCTTGGACCTCGACCTCGACCCTTATGGATTCGGATGCAATCGCCCGACTACCCCTTCTCTTGGGCTTTTCTTGGGCTTCGACCTTTAAAGATTCGAGTGGCAAGTATTGACCCCTGATCTATTTTTAACTTTATCATGTTCTGGAATACCTATCAGGCATTAGTTATACTATACTCTAATTCGTGCATGGACGACATACTAACGCCCTACCTATCTGGTAGGGCGTTAGTTATAATATTCCCTAATTCGTGCATGGACGACATACTCAGTCTCTCCTACTGTTAGTGATAGACTCCTCTGACATTGTCATACACAGATTCAGTTATTCTGACTAAAAATCTCTATAAATTTCTGGGCGAGACAATCTTTTATGTAACGGGTCGGTCCATCCCCACTCTTGGGCCTTGACCTCGACCCTCATAGATTCGGATGCAACCGTCCGACTACCCTCTCTCTTGGGCCTCAGCCCTCAAAGATTCGAATAGCAGGTATTGACCCTTGATCTATCTTTAATTTTATCATGTTTTGGAATACCTATCATGCATACCATAAGTTTATAAAACATTTCTATTTCAATTACTTTTCATATTTCATATTTCATATCTCTTTAAAGCTTTAATAAATCATCTAGGAGGTTCCAATAACTTTATTTACTTTAGCAAAAATTATTTCTAACATTTCAATAAATAACTTTAAACATAAACATAAATTTAAAATAGATGGAAATATAATGATTCCAAATCGTTTCGGAAGGGACACTCACTTATTTCTTTAACTCGCCTTACTATAACGCGTAATTTAAACTTTCCTTTGTTTTCCTGTCACCTACATATTTTCATATTCTAGTTTTAGAAAGCGTCGCCACTAAAATTAACTATTTATATTTACTTCCATTGGCACATTAATTTACATTCGACCATTTAATAATCTAATAGTCTTCTCTTCAATTTTAATTTACTTCTATCATCCATATAAATCTTAAAATCATTCAAATCATCCAAAAACAACTTTCCACCACAACAAACGCATTAATGTCAAAACATGGCAGCTTATTAACCCACAATTTGCTTCTAATTTTAACATCACATTACAACACTTTAACACATACAAAACATTTCTATTGAACTCAATTTTTTCTCATCTATGCATTACCCATTGGCAATGTCAATACTGGAGCTAATGTTAATCTTTTCTTCAACTCATTAAAGCTCCGCTGACAGAAATTTGACAATTCGAACTTTTCTTTTTTCCTCGTCAGTCTCGTCAGTGGGGTCGCTATTCTGGAAAATCTCTCAAGGAATTTTCTATAATAACCTACCAACTTGAGGAAGCTCCTAACCTCGGTAACATTCGTGGGCGATCTCCAGTTCATGATTGCTTCTATTTTCTGAGGATCCACATTTAGTCCTTTAGCTGATATTACATGACCCAAGAAAGCAACTCTGTCTAACTAAAACTAGCACTTACTAAACTTCATGTACAACTAGTGCTCTCTAGAGTTTGTAACACTATCCTGAGGTGTTCAACATGCTCCTCATAACTGCCTGAATACACTAGGATGTTATCAATTCACACGATTATGAACTTGTCCAGATAGGCTCGGAAGACCCTATTCATTAGGTCCATAAATGCAGTTGAGGCATTTGTTAGCCCAAATGGCATAACTAAGAACTCATAATACCGATACCGAGTCTTGAAAGCAGCCTTCGAAACATCTTCATTACGAACTTTCAATTGATGATAACCTGACCTCAGGTCAATCTTCGAATAGACTCTGAATCCTTGTAATTGATCAAATAGATCATCAATCCTTAGGAGCGGATATTGATTCTGTATCATTACTCTATTCAACTGCCTATTGTCAATACATAATCTTAAGCTCCTATATTTCTTCTTAACAAATAATACTGGAGTCCCCCATGTTGAGTAACTGGGTCTTATGAAACCCTTTTTCAGTAGCTCTTCCATCTATGTCTTTAACTCTTTCAACTTTGCCGGAGCCATCCTATAAGGAGTGATTGAGATTGGCTTAGTTTTTGAAATTAAATCTATCTCGAATTCTACCTCCCTATCTGGTGGTAAACTTGGGAGCTCCTCCGGGAATATATCTGGTAACTCTTTGACTACCAAGATATCTTTGAAGCGAACTTCATTTTTTTTACTGCTCAACCATATATGCTAGGTACCCATGATATCCCTTACGAAACATCTTTCTAGCTGCCATGACGGTGATCATACTGGTGGCAATCGCTTTTCGTATCCCTCGAAATACTACCTTTAGTTCCCTTGATCTGGCCAATCTGATCTCCTTCGTGTGACAATCCACCGTAGCCCAATATTTAGATAACCAATCCATCCCTAAGATCATATTGAAATCTTAAATGTCCAGTATGATCAGGTTCGTTGGAAACTCTTTGCCTTATATCGTAATCTTGCTATCCATCACTATCTTCTCAATCAATAACGAGTCTCTAGTTAAGATGGAAACTATGACACCACCCTCTAAAGGTTGTACTTCCGTGTTAGCTTTCGTCGAAAAGGGTACAAACATAAAAGAATGTGTGACTCCTGGATCTACTAGTGCATATGCATCATTATAAAAAATAGAAATCATATCGGTAACGACGTTCACCTCCTACTGAGTGACGACGATTACTTGGGCTTGGGTACGTGGTCTACCGGGCTGACCCGCGAAAGGTACTCTTTTGCTTCCTAAATCTCTGGCTAGTGTCGTGCTACTCTGTCCTCTCATTTGGGAGCCTTTACCTTCTTGTCTCTGGCCGACACTAGATTATGTAGGAGCTGTTGCTCTTGAGGGCCTGGCCTCTGAACTGATGGTGGTGGCTAACTATGGGCACTTTCTCGCATAATGGTCCTCTTGCCCACAGTGATAACAGATATCTCTTCCTATCTGACACTAGCCTACATGTCTCCTCTTGTAAGTTCTGCACTCTAGCACTGTATCAATACTCCTCCTAATGCGAGAGCCTCCGGCTGCTCTAAGAGACCTAACTGATCATTAACCGGATGATGCTCCCTTGCTCATTGTCCTACCACCACGCCATTTGGATATGCTCTTCTTTTGGGGAATATTGTTAGGCCCTTCCGGATATGTGCTGGATCCGCTGTGCTTGAGCTGTGATTTCCCGGCTTGGGAGAAAGTTATCGCATTCCTTTCTACTTTCATTACAGCCTCTACCAATTCCCCGTAGTGTGTCTAGGAGACCAGTGATAAATGGATCCGAAGATTGGGATTTAGACCGGCAATAAATCTCTTACACTTTTGTTTTTCGTCATCTGCAATGAATAGGATGATTCGGACTAGTTCGGAGAACTTTTTTTTGGACTCGATCACGGACATCAATCCCTACTCTAGTCTGAAAAATTCTTTATCCATGCATCTTTATAACTCTTCGGATAGAATCTGTTTGTGAACTCCCTCTGGAATACTGTTCATGACACCCTATCTGGATGTCATCTTTACAAAGCCTCCCACTAGTCTTTCGCCCAATCCTTTAGAAAGAAGGAGGAGAACATAACTCTCTGATCATCTGTGCACCTTATAACTCTATATATCTTAGTGACTCAGTCCAGCCATGCCTGGGCACTCTTTGGGTCGCCGCTCTCATCAAATGGCTTCATTCCTAACTTACAAGCACGTTCAATCAAATATTTCGGCTCCTCGAGAGCCTCTCGCTGCTATCGTGTCGCTACCATAAGAATCTAAGCAACTTGCTTCGCATTAAAATTTTCGCTGACTGGTTCTACTCTTGTCGACGGTCTTGGACGGGTTTGATCTATAGGGGCATTCACTGGCCGCATTGCGCGTTCTGTCTCCCTAGCGAAGGATACATCTGGGGCTGGAGCTCTTGAGAAGGCTCTGCGGAGACCCCTACGACCTCATTTGTGCATCGTGCTGTGATTTCAACAACACAATTTTATGAAAACATTTGAAATTTTTAAAATCATATGCATGACAATAATAAAAATTGTTTGAGTTGCTCGTATTTATACAATAAAATATGAAAATACATACTCCTATTTCAAAACCACGGCTCTAATACCAACCTGACAAGCCTCATTCCAATACCTCTATTTTCGTACCATCGGTAGCCTGCCGGTAACCCCATGGTAACACTCTAGTGGATATTTGATCCGGCTGAAAGGTTCCAATGAAGGTAAGCCGTTTTACTTTGCTATAAATCTTTATCATTCCTTATTTAGAAACGAAAATGAGTGGAAACTTTTTTTTTTCATACATTTATAAAATAGATTTAATAAAAATGTGAGCAGTATAACGTTTATTTTTCGAAACAGGTCATCCTATATAACAAATCACAAAAAAAATTGCACTCTTCTAAAAACAAACATTTTCTCAACTTCTGAGCCTCAGGCCCCTTTTCATCTTAAACACACAAGCAACCCCAAATATATATTCTAATTCAAAAGCAATTTAAAAACCAATTATATGTCATGAATAAATACACATTTATACATTTTTCAAAATATATACAAATGAATATATGAAATTTACAAGCATTCAATTCTTTTTTTAAAATATCAATAGCGTTTATACATAAAGATACAGCACGCACGACTCATCCCATCTAATCCTATGTTGAAGTCCCTACTACGGATGCACTAGTCTCTATACCTATCCCTAGAGAGGTTTTGTTTATAAAACCATAAAATATAGGTGAGCTAAACGAGCTCAGTGAGTGTTATAAAACTCTATTATGGTTTCTTTTTATAAAATAAACCTCCTTGAAGTTCTTTAAATATATTTACAAACCTTTTAATGCTATGAAAATAAAATTGATTTTTCCTGAAATTCAATCTTTGAGTTTAAATGCTTTAACAAACTTCCATTATAAATATAAATCAATAAACAGTAGCGGCAATAAAACTTTAGGAAAATCTCTGTGCAAAAATAGGCCAACCATGGTTAATCTATATCATATGGTACCCTAGGTATGAGCGGAATGTACCATCGCTCAAGCCCCTATGGAAATTACCTTCACTTCGCCCTCTTGTTCGGTAGGACGCTAGCTATAATATACCCAAATTCGTGCATGGACGACATACTAATAAGACTAACTGACTCAGTCCCTCCCCCTGTTAGTGATAGACTCCTCTGATTTTGTCATGCACGGATTCGGGTACTCTGGGAATCTCTATAAATTTCTGGGCGGGACAACCTTTTCATGTAACGGGTCGGTCCATCCCCACTCTTGGGCCTCAACCTCGACTCTCATGGAATTGGATGCAACCGCTCATCTACCCCCTCTCTTGGGCCTTTCTTGGGCCTCGGTCTTCAAGGATTCGGGTAACAAATATTGCCCCCTGATTTATCTTCAACTTTATCATCTTTTGGAATACCTATCAGGCATACTATAGGTTTATAAAACATTTCTATTTCAATTACTTTTCATATTCACATTTCAAATCTCTTTAAAGCTTTAATAAATCATTTAAGAGGTTCCAATAACTTTATTTACTTTAGCAAAAATTATTTCCAACATTTCAATGAATAACTTTAAACATAAACATAAAATTTAAAATAAATGGAAATATAATGATTTCAAATCGTTTCGGAAGGGGAACTCGCCTATTTCTTTAACTCGCTTCATTATAACGCGCAATTTAGACTTTCCTTTGTTTCCCTGTTACCTACATATTTTCGTATTCTAGTTTTAGAAAGCGTTGCCACTAAAATTAACCATTTATATTTACTTTCATTGGCACATTAATTTACATTCAACCATTTAACAATCTAATAGTCTTCCCTTCAATTTCAATTTACTCTTATGATCCATATAACTCTTAAAATCATTCAAATCATCCAAAAACAACTTTTCACCACAACAAACGTATTAATGTCAAAACATGGCAGCTTATTAATGTAGGACCCAAACTTTCATTTTATGATTAACAGTAAATTTATAGAGGAATAGTAATATTTCGGTAAATAGTATCTCTGGGTGAATAGTATCTGATAAATAGTGAAATTTTGAGACGGACCCTGGAAAATCGAAAATATTTAGAATGATTAGTAGGACCCAATAAAACTGAAACGGAGTAAAAATGAGTCCGTTTGGGTAGTTTCTGAAGGTTCCGAAAGTTACTCGAAGACAACACCCTTGTGGATGGGATTGTGAATATTGTTGACCTAAACTCCGTTTGAATTTTTTTCGAAGTAATGGATTGAGTCCTAAGAGATCTAATTAGAGTATTGTAAAGTCAATTTGATGAATGAGTGATCATAGAATTAATTTCAAATTTATTTTCGGAAAGAATTGTATTAAATTTTAACGTTAAGAGTATAAATGAGATTTTATGATAGTAAACCAATTCTAAAAGCACAATCCATGTGATTATTGATGCACCAATGGTGGATTACCACCTAATAGTCATCTTTTGACTAAATTTGTGGATGAGATTAATAAAAATTGATTAAAGACAATTGAATGGATAATTATGGAAGTTTATGGATCAATTTGAAATAAGTTTACATGACTTGGGTCAAGATAGAATGAGCAAGAGTTAAGGGCCAAAATATAATTAATTAAGGGACACAAGGGTCATTTTTAAAGAAGATTAGTATAAATACAAACCTTTAGCCAATTTTCAAGTCACTTTCTCGCCAAACACACAAACACACGCCAAAATGAAGCACAAATCGAGAGAGTGGGGGAGAAAGAGGGTGATTTCGACCATGCATGGGAGGAAGGTGAACCAAGTGATTTTCATGCCATTTCAAGCTTCCAATCCAAGCATTCAAGTAAGCCCAAGCTAGAAGAACAAGCTTAGACGAAGATTGAGATAAAAAGAGGTGAAGGACGAGTAAGCGGAACGAGCGAAAGGGTATTCGAAGTGCTAATGTCAAGCTTGAGTAAGGTGAGTGTTATACTTCATCTTGAAATATTTGAAATGAAATTTGAAAGTTATAAAAAGAATTTCTATTGTGAGTGCGCAAGAAATTTATATGTAAGTTTATACTTATTTGAAGTATTTAAGCAATTTATAAAGTATGTTTTCATATGGAAATTGAAATGAGCATTTTGAATTATAAGACATTTTGTATGAAAAATTGATATTTATGATCATATAAGTAGAAGCTGCTTGGGAAAGTTGTGTTCAATTTGAATATTTAAATTTTTATAGTATGATTGTCCTTTTTGAATTTGAAATAAGCATTTTACTAATGTTATGTTTTGTAGGAAAGGTTTGATAACTATGAATTTATAAGTATGATTTTTTATTTATAAATGAAATTAGAAGGTTTGGTTTTACGTTTTATTAGCCGATGAGGCTATAATTTATATGTATTAAGTAAAGCTTGTAAATTCAAAAGTTTGATTGCCAAAAACAATTTATATGTGGTTTATGTGAAAAAATTTATGAAAAAGAGTTTTATTATATTAGTAGTACATTTTAACTTGTGTATTTATTAGTGGAATACTTATCCATGATTTAAGATAAGTTATTTTGTGCCTTTGCACTCAATAAACTTATTTTATGCTTATGCTACTCCAATAAGTGATTTTTTGTGCTTTTGCACTAAATAAGAAAAATAAAATAAGTTTTCAAAGGTCATAAGTATACCCACCTTTATAAGTAAGTTTTAGATCCGGTCGGTATATCCCACATTAGTATGACAAGTCCTGGGGGGATGCGTCACTAACTCAGGAGGGATTAAGTCTGTTGTATCGCCTCTACTTTTGTGGGATATTATCTCGTGTTATGGGTAGCGATGTAATATTCCGCACATAACTACGGGATGTCTTTGTAAGTAAGTAAGTGTCACGATTGGTGTCTGTTAAAAGCGTCACGTGACTCCACGTTAGTTAGCATTGTTATAGCTTCTGTGTGGTTGTAAGTATTATGGGGTACGTATAGTGCTTTTCGAAAATTAAGTAAGTATTTTAAGTATTGAAAACAAAGGAAAATGTTTAATAAATTTTAAGTATGTTTTACGATTAAATGAAATTAAGTTTCGAGAAAAATTTAAGAAATGAAAATTCATCTTATGCATTTTTCAATCCGTAAGTTTTTTACGAAATTTTATGAATATATATGGGTTTTATGAAAATTCTATTTTAAACTATGTATGGAAATGAAATTGAAATTTTATATGTTTTCGGAATTAACAAGATTTATATCAAGCTTTATGTATGTATGATTTTACAATTGATATTTAATTTGTAAGGTTTATGTATGTAAGTCTAAAGGCTATTCAAAGTTATAAGCTTTATATGAATTTTACATATATATGAGTTGTAGTTGTTTTATATTTATGTTTGACAATTTAAAGAAGATTTGTATTTTAAATCCCAAGTTCAGTGAAGTTTATATATGTATATATATATATATATATGAATTTTTAAGCTTGTATGAATTTAAGTTCATATTCAATTTATAAAATTCCATATGAACTTTTATGTATTTATATGATTATCATTTTCATATATATGCTTGGTGATTTAAATAAAAATTTATACTTTAAAAATTTTAAGTTATATGGGATTTTATGTCTATATAAGTTGTACATACATTTTGATGCCTTGTAAGTTTTATAGTTTTATAAGCTATGTATGAGATTTTGTGTATGCATGTATTTATGGATTTAGCACTCACACTTTAAAATGAAATAAGTTTGAAGTTTATGAGAAATTTTAAGAAACGAAAGTGTATTTTGAAATGTGTTTTAAAGAGGTATTTTAAGAAATAAAACCTTTTTAAGTTAAAAGAAATTAAGCACTGACTGAGCTCTCAAAGTTTACAGTTTTCTATTTTTATGTTTTAAAAAAAAACCTCCTCAGGTATAGAAATGGGGTGATCGAGGCGGAAAGGCACCTCCGGAAAAGTAAGTGGGCGACGACGCGACAATTGCACCATTTTTGTTTTTCATATTATTTATTTGAAAAAGATTTTATGTAACTATATGTTTAATAGATAAATGAATGGTCTAGAATTTATTTATAATACGAAAAATTTTAAGTTTCAAACTACTGTATGAAATTACGAAGTATTTGATTTATGATTTTATGTATCTGATTATTAACTAAATGGAAACTTGATTTATGCCATTATAAGTATGTTTGTGGAAGAAGTTGGGTTGGAAAATGAAACTATATGGAAATGTATTTTACTTTGCAGGTAATTTGGGAATGTTGAAAAAGCAGCCAACATGCTGCCGAATTTTCTATTTGGATAAAAAAAAAATCCAACCCATTTTAGTTTTATAAGTAAGAAAAGTATTTTAAGGGACTTTCCGCGAATTTCTCTTAGCCCATTAAGTAGGGTTAGGAAGGATCCGTTAGGGTGTCAGATAAAGCCCTTTGGACATACGTATGAAGGGTTTCAAATTGGGTCCTGTCAATTAACCTACATTTTGCTTCTAATTTTAACATCACATTACAACACTTTAACTCATACAAAACATTTCCATTGAACTCAATTTTTTGTCATCTATGCATTAAATCAATTCTTGAAACCATTTCAACTCGTTTTAGGCCAAATGCACTCCATCTTTTACACCATCCATCTAACTCTATTTTTCTCATCATAATCACATTCAAATGCATGTATTATGATACAAATTCAAGTTAAACTCATGAAACAATACACATGAACATCAATGCTAACTTTGGCTGTAAATTACATCCTTTATTATTCAACCCATTTCTTTTCAATTTCATAAAATAATCATCATCAAAACAGCCCACAAATCATGCCAGAACAATCAAAACAATCATCCATCACATTATACTTCTTATATCCGAATATATGGTAATATAAGCTATTGTGTTTTTGGTTTTCATTTCAACATTTCCACTTAGTATTCTAGCTCATTTCATGCATGAATTTCACTCAAACACATCAAACATAACTTGAATTACACAACCCTTCCTTAGCAGTTCACCATAATCGTCCCACACAACACCCATATTTCTTCAAGTTTTAAACTTAAATTCACATCAAAATCACATCACAACTCATGGTAAGACAACTAATATCCTAAACAACATCAAATTAAGTTTCAATCAAAAATTCATTTTCACTTGTAAGCTTACCTCTTGCTCTTTGGTCACTCACCTTGCTTAGCTACCTCTTTGAAGTCCTAAATCTTTAAATCCATAGACAAAAATCATCATCCATTCATTTGGAATCAATAACCCAAAAGTTTAAACATACTAGTCATGGAAAACATGATTCTAACCACTTTAAATCAACTTGATATTGATAGATTTCACTCTTGGGCTTGTATACACCCTTTGTAGGACTTGAAAACCACTCAAAAATGATCTCAAACTCACTAATCTTAGCTACTACCCACTGGTTTCTCTCAAACTCGTGAATGCTCTTCCAACCCACATAAATTGGTCTTTGTTCTCAACTTAATCTCAATCTCATGTCAACTTTATATAGCCTTTATTTGCTTCAACAATTGTTCCCAAAAAAGTTTTCAGTTCGATTTTGAAAATTACCGGATGTTATCGAAATAGTCCAAATTTCCTTTAAAAGTGCTGTTTGGGTTTCTAAAACACATCTTTGGGCATTTTAATACTCATTTGGACCCCCTTTTCTTAAATTTTCTAAATCTTTGAAAATCCTTCCCAAAACTTTGATCAGATTTGGAAACATTTCCAGTCTATCTATAGTTCTATTATAACTAAATTAACACCTTTTAAGCACTTTATTGCATCATAATTAAGGGCATACTTTATACAATACATGTACAGTACAAGAATCGAAAAGGTATATTACATATAGTAACCTACAAATAGACACACTTGTGAATGTGGTTCCAAGCTTCCTAGTCTTGTTCCTCGGTACATGTGTTGGACACCCTCATATGTGAAAATGTCACAAATTGGTTTCGCAACCATTCACAACTTTAAAGGCGTCTTAGGAACAAACTTGGAAGATACTATATTTAGGATTACACCGTACTCTGCAATATATTTCTCTAGATGAACTAAGTAATAATGAGAAACTAATCGTAGATCTCATCATGTCTTGTGAGGCTCGATTTGTCCCTTCTACAACACCATTCTGTTAAGGTGTTTTATGAGCTATGAGTTGATATAGAATCTCATTCTTAATCAAGTAATTCCTGAACTATATATTGAGGTATTCACCTCCATGATCCAATCATAGAACTTTCAATGATTTACCTAATGGGGGTTTTCAACTTCAGCTTGAAACTCTTTGAACTCTTCAAAAGTTTTAGACTTCCATTGCATTAGGTAAACATACTCATATTAAGAATAATGGTCAATAAAGATGATAGAATTTTCATAATCGCCCTAGCTTTAACATTTATAGGACCGTAGATGTCCAAATATATAAGCTCTAATGGTTCTTTAGCTCCAAACCCTTTTTCAATAAAAGGTCTATTAGTCATTTTACCTTTTAAACATGATTCATAAACAGGTAAAGTATCAATCTTTAACTTACTTAAAAATCCACTCTTAACTAGTCTGTTTATTCTATCAATGTTACAATGTTTCAAGTCTTAGATGCTAAAAATAAGTATCATCATTGGGACAAATATTTTATCATTTTGTTTTAGATTTTTTAACCTTATACATTTCAGTTTTGAGCAGCTATGATTAAACTATCTTAACTCGTATAAGTTGTTTTCTAATACTCATGAACAACTATTCAAACTATTTTTGGAAATAATAATTGATTTATTATTAAAAGAAATTTAATATTATTGTTCCATGAGTTTAGAAACAGAAATCATATTTCTACTAAAACATTATTCAAAACAATAAAAACAAGTATTAGAAAATAGAAGTCGAACTCATCCCACTACTCTAGCTGACACGACATCCTAGGTGCTAACATGCATGGTGAACTTGTTCATAACGTAGTTGCTTTGAACTGCATGAAATTCTTCAGACAAGTCTATAGTATCATGCTTACTTGCCTAGGCTCAAAAGGGCACTTCTCCATCAGGACAAAATTTAGGTCATAGCAGACCAAAATGGCTTTCATATTATTTAACATAATTATTCCTGTTCAATTTATCATTGGCAAGTAATAAGAGGTGACGATATTGCTGAATTAAATAATAATAATAATAATAATAATAAAATATTTTATTCAAATTACATTCATACAATATCATAAGTTCTGACATAAAATTAAATGTGATGCATGATTCACGAATAATGAATTAGAAACACCATAAAAATAATTACTATGCCATGACAATCTAACATGCAAAAAACAAAAACCACCTTAAGGCAGGTCAAATATTTGTATGTTAGATTGAGAAAATCTCAGTCAAATAATATAATAGAATAACTCTTATTTGTATACTATTTGAATACCACTTATTTCAGTCAAGGAAATAAATGACCAATTAATTAATTCTTTTATAAGTGTAACCCATCATTTCAGATCTCTTGGACTTAACTTGAGAATTGTCAACCTTACGGTAGATCAATCCCAAAATATATCTAAAAATCCTATCCATTAGGAAGTCAATCTTTATATTGACCTAAATAGACACCACCCTTAGGGGGACGAAAATAAAGTCATCTCGAGGCGCCATTCAAATCTCACGGTGTTGAACTAATGATGGAAACCGTGGGGTATATTGTCATATATGTCCCTCCCACTCATTATTTTAGGAATAGGGTTTTCTATTTATTATTCCTAGCCATCACCTTAGATTATTAACGACTAATAAGATAATCAAAGTTACTAGGACATTGTGTGTTACTAAAGTTCGAAACCTATTAACACTTAATAAATTATTAGATTTTTAACTCTTAAAAAATCTAATTTATTTTGAATAATCTAATCTAGATAATCTAAACTCTTTAACTATAACGATTAGATATAATGTGAGATTACCTAATTTTAATTCTTAAAATCTAATCCATATTATGAGCTAGTTATGAAATATATATATATTTTAAACATATTAAAAAAATAAAGTACGCAGCTTTGTTTCTTTTCTACGAACTCTTTAGATTATTGATTCAAAATAAATTCTCTTGTATAAAACACTTATATAGTTAGTTTGAAATTATAAAAGTAATAATAGATGTTACATGACATTCAAATGAAGCAAACATTTCACAAATGCATATAAATTGAATAAAATAAACATATTTTATTTATTATTTATTTAAACTTTTACAAATTACAAGCTCTTAGGGAACAAACCCTAACAGATGTATAGTTGATCGCCTTGATGAACCAAATGATAGTACAGGCCGAATAGCTTAAGAAACTCCAAGATGATAACTAAGCAATTTGGACTGAGAATGTAGAGATGCACCAAAGAGTCGAACGGCTGAATAATGTTCCTATCGAGCAAGGTCAGCAAAAGGAAATTGGACCCACAGGAATCGACACATGAACACCTCCAACCATCGGTAGATCAGTTCCTAGATTTCAAAGCCAGATGTTACGTGAGAATGATCCTCCAGTGATGAATTTCAGCCAGGTTTGAAGATGACTTTGATACAGTAGTTGATCTAAGGCGACCGTGTGTTTTTGAAGGAATTAGACAATGGATTTTGGTCAACCGACAACATAGTGTCGATCAAATCCCAAAAGAGTCGATCCGTAACATTAAAGGCCAAAGGAATAGAAAACTTGCTGAAGCGATGCTTGATGAATTGTCAAAAAGACTTGCTAAGCTGGAATCATTGTTCAATAGGATTCTAGGGGCACTAATACCTCTACAAAAGTGTGCTTTAATAAACTTCACTGATTCCACATTCATGGACTCTATTGTAATGGTAAAAGTGCCAAAAAAATTCTCTCTGCCCAATATGAAGATGTATGATGGAACGACAGGCTTGAATAAACATATTAACATTTACAAACAGAGGATGTTCACAGTTGTTATTGCCAAAGATTTAAAGGAAGCTGTTATGCGTAAAAGCTTTGGCTCGAGTTTGACAAGGCCAGCTCTACAATGGCTTACTAGTTTGTCGAATGGCAGTGTTGCATCATTTCCACAATTAATGGATTCGTTTGTTGAACAACTGGCTAGCAATAGAAAGATAGAAAAATATTTGGATGACTTGTATGCAATCATTCAACAATAGGGGGAATGATTAAGGGATTATGTCAGCCGTTTAAACAAAAAGAAAGTGTCCATCACCAATTGCAATGTTTTTACCACGATCTTAGCTTTTTATAAGAGGTTAGTGCCTAATCCAGATCTTTACAAGGAATTGACCAAATGCCTTCCGAAGTAAATAGAGGATGTACTCGCAAAAGTTAAAGTAAAGGCTAAAATTAAATGGGAGGAGGACGTAGTGAATTGTCCACCTAACTTAATAGATCTAAAAAATAACAAGAAGTTTGATCGCTAAGACAACCAACCAAGATCAAACAACCCAAAGAAGGCTAATTTCAACTACAAACAAAACAATCAAGTTGACAGGAATCACTAAAATGATCGATCGAGCCCTTATAATTGATCGAACGGCCAGTTTAATCTACAAAGTCCTCGACCACCCCTTCCAAACTATAATTTGGTAGTCAACCCAACCGAAGCAGTAGTTGTGATGAAAGGAATAGGGAACGCTGTGAAGTGGCCGTCAAAGTATATAAAACCTAACAACGAGAAGGATCAAACAAAGTGGTGTGATTTTCACCAAGATCATGGCCGCAGGATTGAGGCCTGTGTCGCTTTACGACTCGAGATGAGCCAACTATTTAAGAATGGTCACTTAAAGCAATATTTGAGTGACAAAGGAACGAAGCTAATGCCCCATGCAGATGATTGACACTACAAATAGGAACCTACTCCTATAGCACCGCCAGTTCATGAAAGGACTATTAATGTGAATATTAGAGGTTCAAACATCAATGGAACAACCCACTTAGTTGCAAGAAAGCACACTGGAGATGCTACGTAATCCATTAATCAACCATTGCCAGTCGACTAATAGGCCGATCTTACTCTATCCTTTTCCAGGAATGAAGCCACTGAGATACTCAACCTGTACTATGACACCTTAGTTATAAGCTTGTATATAGCCAACTGTTTTACAAAGTGCATCTAATTGATAATGAGAATTTTATAAATGTGCTCTTTCTATCAAAACTTAAAGAAAAGCGGATTTGATGAGCCTAACATTAATAGATGGTCGACACTCTTTATTGGGTTCAGCGATGAACAAAAATGTATCAATATAGAAATTATGTTGCCCGTCTATGCAAAAAAGGTAATTCTTTACACTAAATTCTTGGTCATAGATGCTAGCACATCCTATAATGTCATTATGGGTCAACCACGGATTCATGAGATGAAAGTGGTCCCTCAACCTATCACCAGTCCATCAAATTCCCTATTAAATGAGGGATAAAAGGCATGATAGAAAAACAGAGAGTATTGTAAGAGTGTTATCAAAACACTCTCAAAGGAATGACTGCTACCTTATAGTAGTTACAACAAAGCTCTTAGGGAGTCGGGTCAGATCGGATTAGCCCCAAATATAAACACTCGATAAAGTGTTGATCCACTCAATTTATGTCGACCATAAAGTGTAGAGTGGGTCAACATTAAAACCAAAACTGAGAGCCAAGCTAATTGTTTCCTCATTTGACACCATGATTATTTTCCTTGGGGACATACCGACATGATGGGAATCAACCCATCAGTCATCACTCATAAGTTGAACATCGATCTTATATACATACCAATAAAATAGAAAAAGCAAAAGTTTGCACTAGAAAAGAATGAAATGATTAACGAGAAAGTGCAAAAATTGATAGAAATGGGGTCAATAAAGGTACTCCAATATCGAATTGGCTAGCAAACATTGTCGTCATCCAAAAGAAGAATGGTAAGTGGAGAGTTTATATTAACTTCATTGATTTGAACAAGGCTTACTTTAAAGACTCATTCTCTCTGCCTCATAGAAAATATGATGGTCGATGCGACAACAAGACATGAGCTCATAAGCTTCATAGACACATTCTTTGGGCATAACTAGATGCTCATGCATCTAGACAACCAAGAGAAAACATCATTCATAACTATGTGAGGCATCTATTGCTACAAAGTGATGCCTTTGGAACTAAAAAATGTTGGAGCCACCTATTAGTATCTAGCAAACAAGATGTTTTAATAAAAAATTAGGAAAACCATGGAAGTCTACATTGATGACATGTAGGTAAAGTCACTATTGGTTGACAACCACCTTGAACAGCTAAGCCAAGCGTTTGACATCCTCAGAAAATATAACATGAAGCTCAACCCAACCAAGTGCTTTTTTTAGGTGCCATCAAGCAAATTTTTAGGCTATTTTGTCACTCAATATGGCATAGAAGCCAACCCTGACCAACACAGGTCGATCATAGGTGTTGACTTGCAGCATTAAGTTAGTTCATACCCAAAGTGTCTGAGCAGTATCATTTATTGTTTGACATGCTAAAGAAGAAAAACAATTTCAAGTGGATTGACTAGTGTGAAATTGCTCTAGTTAGATGATTTATGGAAATAAGTTTAATTTAATTTATTATTTTTTATGTTAGATGTTATTTGAGATGTTGTGGTGATGTTTGATGCATTAAAATGAAGAAAAATGAATTGAATGAGTTTGTATGAATTGATGAGATGATGGCAAAAAGGGGGTGTATGTTGAGATGTGATTCATTTTTGGTGTTTGTTGAATTTGAGTGATGATTTTAATGGTTTTGAGTTAGTTGGTGGAGAGAAAATTTAAGAAAATTTTGATTATGCATGATTTTGAATTTTTCTAGTATAAAAGGAAATTGTGGATTTAGTTGAATTTATGAGAATTGATATTGTTATGTGAGGTTTGGATGTGAAATAAAATGAATGGAAACTAATGGAATGGAAATAAATGAAATTGGATGAAGTTAGTATTTGATATTTAAGGGTATTGGCTAGAGTTTATTATAACTACTCAATCTAATACTTGCGATGAGTTAATGGAGAGTTAGGAGGATGTTAGAATCAAAAATGGATGAAAGAAAATCAAAGAAGTGGTGGCTAGACACCATTTGGTCAAAGGGGGTCAATTTTGATCAAAATTCAATTCAATCATTCTAGAATATTTACATGATGCTAGATGTGTTTCTAGGTAGGATTAAGTAAGAATGATAAAAAGAAGAAGGAATTTTAAGGCCATTATCAAGTTGGAACAAAGATATGAAGTTAGTAGTTAGAATAATGTCAAATTGAGTTAGATGAGCTTAAACCGATGAAATGAATATTATACAGTTAGAATTAGTAAAATCTAATTTAGAATGTCTCTTGTAGGTGGAGAAGAAGTGAGGGAAGCAATGGAAAACCTTTGAAAATCTTTCTAGCAAAGAGCAAAGCAAATAGTGAGTATAAAAATTATATTTTTATTAAATCCTACTTTCAGTTTGCTTTAAACATCAAGTTAAGCAATTAAGAAATTTATTTCACTTATTATATGTATATTTTTAGAGATTGAAAAGAAATGAATGCACTTGATGTATTATTGAGTTATGAATTTAAAGTTATAGCGTTATTAAATTTTATGATCTATAAAAGAATTAGATGTCAAGTTATTATAGTTTTATGTTAAACAGATTTCACGTTTTTAGCAAAAGTATTTTAGTTTTGTTTTCTAAAATATATCAAATAAAATTTCAAAGGCCAATGGCATACCCAAAACCAACAAGATTGTAGCATTAGAACCGGCCAAAGTACCCTGTTCGTGTAGGGAAAGATGCAGGTATAAAGGGGCGTGTCACTAATAGTGGTAGATTGAGTCTAGCAAGTGAGTTGTGTCACCTTCTACACTTATGGGGTGTTATCTTGCTATGTGTGGCGATGTAGAATTCCACAGCATAGCTAATGAGATGTCTTTAGAGTCATGGTGAGCGGCGCTACTTTAGTCGCCACGTGACTTCATGTTGAGCAATGCTAGTTTAGTTGCCTTGTGACCCCACTCTCATCATACGATGCTAGTTAGTTGTCATGGGAGTTATAGCTTTCTTGAGTTTCCGTTGGTGCATTTAGAAAAGAGACCAAGCAACAAAAATGATAGATTTGGAGTTTAAATCCTTTTCGAAAGAAACACGACATTTAGTGAGTTATATACTTTGAATACCAATTTAGTGATTTCTAATGAAATATTTATACTTTATGCTTGGCATTAATTTTAGAAAGTTTTATTTATTGTTAGTAGATTCATATATTTTATGCTTGTTATGAAATAAAATGTTTATAAGCATGGGAGAGTGATTTTTATGAAAGGTAAAATTTTTATAGTAGAAAAAATTTAATGTACTCACTGAGCTCCTTTAGCTCATCCTATTTGCTTTTATGTTTTTTCTAAAACCTTTCCAGGTGCAGGCCCCAGTACCCCAACAACTAGATCTCCTGCTACGGATTAGGTGGGTCCGAGCGACGATGACATCTGTGATCATACTTTGCATATTGACATGTTTTGCAAATTCATGTTATCTAATCAAGTTTATGTATCTATATTTTAATTCAACTGTTTGTATAAATTATAACCTCACTTTGTAAAAGTAAAAGTATATGTTCATGTAAATTTTGTTTTGCAAAATCTCTAGTATGCTTTGAAAGAAAAGTCTATGTTGTTGATTTTGTCAATGGAGATGTTTGAGTTATGGATGGATTTGATGTGGACCAGAGGTCAATTTGGTAGTTGAGAAAGTGAAATTTTAGAAGTGTATAAACTTTTATGTAGGTTTTAAGTTGGGTAGATTTTGAATAAAATAGGGGAAACTCTGTTCGTTTCTAGGAAAAAAAAATTTTACTACCCGCGTTTCAATATTTAAATGAGATTTAGAAAATTAGAAAGGCTAAAAAGGGTTGGCTCCGCGGAATATTTCAAATTTTCTAGCGTGAAAAAGAAAGGATTCTGTTGGGGTATCGGGCGGGGGCCGCTAGAGTTTGAATTAGACGACCTAGGGTGGATCCTGTCAGATGGTAGTCATAGAAGGGGAAAAATAGGGCAAGTAGATCTTAAAGGTCGATGGAACTAGTAACCAAAAAGGTAGTGGTCTAGGGGTCATTCTAATATCCCTAGAAGGAGATATGCTTTAACAAAGCATCCAATGTCTCTTCAAGACCACAAACATCGAAGCTAAGTATGAGGCTTTAATCATCGAGCTGTACATTGCTATAAGGGTAAGAGCTACCTTAATTCTAATCAAAAGCCACTCAAAATTGGTTGCAACCAAGTCAGGGGGAATACTAAGCAAAGATTTGAAGATGAGTGTGTACTTAGCCATAATCAAAGAGCTAAGTTCTAAATTTAAGTCATTCGACATTGTTCAAGTACCCAAATCAAAGAATGCTCATGAAGACACACTCGTAAGCCTTGACTTAGCGA
Organism: Nephelium lappaceum; assembly: GCA_021234005.1. NCBI lineage: Eukaryota > Viridiplantae > Streptophyta > Magnoliopsida > Sapindales > Sapindaceae > Nephelium > Nephelium lappaceum. The sequence goes on from CM038002.1 coordinate 9,826,573, forward strand.
TTGATGGCAAAAGGAATTTGTACATCCCATTTGTACACTTACATTGGCGAGCAGTCTGGCCTTTTCAGAAAAAAGTTACCCCGGTTGACCAAGAAGAAAATTGGATGACTCCAATTATTAACTACCTTCTCAATGGTGAGTGATAGATAAATCGGGAAGTACTTCAAGTCAAAATCAAGGCTGCTCCGCACTGTTTGATGTATGGCAAACTTTACAAAAAATCTTTTTATGGGCCATATCAACATTGTGTCGTTCTAGGAGAAGCTGATTACGTGCTTAGATAATTACATGAAGGTGACACAGGCAACCATTCAGGTGCACGAGGTTTGGCTTTACTAGCCTATAGAGCATGATATTATTGGCTCACCATATGGCAAGATACAACTAACCTTGTATTGAAGTGCGACAAATGTCAAAGGCATTCTTAAGTCTCGGACTAGCCCCTAGAACCATTATAAATTATTCTCACTCCTTGGCCATTTATGAAGTGGGGAATTGACATTATTGACCCATTACCCTTTTTACAAATGGGGAGGGAAGAGGTATTTACTCATATTGACCGACTACTTCACCAAATGGGTTAAGGTAGATGCCTACAAAAGCATTAAAAATGAAAAGGTAAAAATCTTTGTCTGGCAATTTATTATTTATAAGTTTGGTGTCCTGAAAGAGATTGTAACTGACAATGGGTCCCAATTCATATCATACAAATTCCAAGATTATTGTCACAAACTAGTGATAAAGTTGAGTTTCTTTACACTAAGGTACCTCCAATCGAACAAACAAGTTGAGTCGACCAACAAGACTCTTATGAATATACTGAAAAGAAAACTGCAAAGTGCAAAGGGGAAATGGGTCAACAAATTGCCAGGTATCTTATGGTTTTACAGAACGACACCGTGAGTTTCGATAGGTAGGCACATTTTTCCCTTGTTTACAGAACTGAAGCTGTGCTTTTGACCCATACTATACTTCAAATGGATAGGTGAGAAATTGATGAACTTGAGGACTACCAAGCCCTTGAATTCGAACTGGGGAGAGTTAATGAACTCAGAGTGAGAGCCTTACTTCGCATAACATCCTACCAATAAATGATTGATAATGCTACAACAAGCATGTTTGCATCCGAACCTTCATAGTAGGAAACTAGATTCTATGCAAAATCTTTTAGAATACCTCAAATGAAAGGAAGTTAGGAGCAACTTAGGAAGGCCCTTACTGTATTATAAAAGTAGTCAAACGAAGCACTTACAAACTTGAGGATGCAGGAGGACTCGAGATTGCTAACAACTGGAATGCACTGCATCTGAATAAGTACCACTTCTAGCATTTTCCATCGTCAAATGAAGTAATATTTAATAGTTTGGTGTAGACACTTTTTTTCCTTTATCAAGTTATTCCCATTAGGTTTTACTGATAAGGTTTTTAACAAGGGCTACCAAAGGGATGGTTCTACAGACATCATTACCTACAAACTTTTCAATCTTTTCTTTTGAAGTTTATTAATTTATTAGTTATCTATATTAATAAAGTGTTAGCCCACCTAACAAAATTTGCAATCCAATTAATGTGTTAAACTAATGTTGATTTGTGTTTTGTTATATGACACCTCATCGAACTACTTCTGTGGTTCAAGGACGCGGAGAATGCTGCTTTCGCCACGTCAAACTACTTTCGTAGTTTAAGGACACGATGAACTTCACCTCCACCACGTTGATCCATGTTTGTGGTTCAAGGAGGACACATTGAACTTCACCTCTAGCACGTCAAACTACTTTTATGATTTAAAGAACTACTTCCATGGTTTAAGGGAAACACGGTGAACTCTGCCTCCACCACGTTAAACTACTTCTATGGTTCAAAGGAAACATGGTGAACTCTGCTTCCGCCATGTCTATCTAAACTTGTGGTACAAGGAAAACCACTTCCGCAACATTGAAGTTGACTAACAAGACGTCGCACTTTCAACTTATAACAACGTCAATACGGCCTCATCAATCTAACTCAAATAGGTTAATATTGTTGAACAAATTAATAATAATAGATTCAGAAGGTCATGATCTATAATGTTGAACAAACATATGAAATAAATGTCGACATAGAGATGTTGATCAGTTGAAGCTTAGAAAAGATACAATGACATGCAGCAGAAAAATTACCATAATTCTTAAATGCAGCATAACATTTAAATATCTCTTTAATGTATACAAGTCATGTCAAAAGTTCTAAGTATTTTAGTAAAAGTCGATCCACAATAATGGTCAACAGTTACGAGCAAGTCCTTAACATAGGTAAAAAATTGAAAGCAAAAGACTTCATACATCATCAATATAATCGATATGATTGGTTCTTTTCTCAACAGCTTCAACAACCCTTCATCTTCCTTGTTAGCCATTGCTTCGTCGATCGGATTTTCACCCTGGCTAGCCTCAACATTGGGATCGACATCTTTATACTTATGTTGAAGTGCTTCCTATCCATCAATGTATCTTATAGGCTTTTAGTTACGACATTCACTAGATAGATATTCCCTCATAAGATTGGCTATTGTCTTTAAAATAGCCTCATCCGTGATCTTTTGTAGTTGATCCTTGATCAACTAAAGCTCCTCTTTCAAGGACTTTTTCTTAGCAACTCACTCTTTCTCTTTTTGATTCAATAATTGTTCGATATGATTGACCTTACCACTGGTTACCAATGCAGATGCCTTGGATTGCGCTTCAGACTCTTGACCATTCTTGTTGACATGTTCAACCTAAATCAATTGATCCTTTGAGGTTTGGCATTACTTTTTTAAGATCCTAATCTCTTGCCTTACCTTTTTCTTTGCTCTCCTAAAGATGCAGGAATATTAAAGAGCCTATCGAACGAAGAATGATGATTAGAATAAAAGTCAAGGACAATATTTGAATAAAATTTGAATAGAGATAGACTCACACGTTGAATGCATAAGCAATCCCATCCTTAGAAAATTTGGAAAAGCCATCTCTATCATATTGGTCGAGATCATCAGGAAAAACCAATTTTATGTCTTCCTTGATTATTTTTGAGCAATCCTTGTTGATCGATGCACCTGAGGGAAAGTAAGAATGATATTCTCTCTAAAAATGGCTTCCACCTAAGAATGATCTTCTCTCCAAAAACGGCTTCCACCTCAACATCTTCATCCGGTTGACACCTTTTCTGCCCATTTTTTCTAATTAAAGGTAACAAAAGGGAAGTGATCAAACCATAGAAGCTGTTGCATCCACCCCACCTAGTATAATATCTTTTTGAGTCACTTTTCTTTGAGAACCTCTCTCATGAATGTTAGTGGCCTTCTTGATTAGTGCCTTTCTAGTGTTCGACATGATTTCATCTACGAATGCCTTTTCAGTATTAGTAAGAGGGTTAAGGAATTCAACCCCACCAAAGATCCTATTTATGCTACACCTAGAAAGAACGATTTGTGGGATTAATTTAGAATAAGGGTATGGTGTACCTTTTTGGTCAATGAAAGCCCACAAAAAGCTTTTTTCAAGCAATGAAGGAAATAAAACTAACTTCCAAAAACAGTCTCTCTTTAGGATGGCCAAAATGGGCGTCTTGTGAGCAGCATAACTTGGATCAATCGATTTCTTGTATTTCTTTGGCGACATTGCAAAAAACGTAAGAATGTTACATAACAAATTAAACATTCAAAAATCAAAGTATAGACTTTTAGTCGACACCAATCAAATGGATTCCAAGTTAAGGGAATGACCAATCTATTAAACTTTCCTGACACCAACTCTCATTTTGCAAGAAGAATTCTTCCTTCTACCAATGATTGTTCATTTCAAGCTTGTCAAGAAGATGTTAACAACCACATCGAAGAACAACGGTGAACCTACTTACATCTCTCTCATTTTCTTTCATAGTATGTGTGTATAAAATATCTTGTTGGTTGAATTCGAACCCTCTTTTCTCACAAAAATAGTCAACACCTAACAATATTCTCCAAACATTGGGCATCACTTGGCTTGGTGTGAGGTTGAAGTAAATAGGGAATGAGCTAGCTAGACCTAGAATTGGAAGCCTCATTCCAATTTTGAATGACTTCTCGTGGAAGACTATTCATCTAAGAACGGTCCAATCTGCCCTCTCATCTTTTGTAGATAATCTTAATTTCACCTCTTTCGAAATTTTATGGAGATTTCTTATTCTAATAAGGTCGTCTAATCCTAGCCTACTAGTGACATCATTCTTTAAACTGTGAGTTAAAAAACTCTTATTATTGTCATCTTGAAGTTTGGTCGACGTTTGACCTATCTTTATGACTTTTGTTATCATCTCTGGAGTAATATCATGAGCTAATATCGATAGGCTAAACCCTTATTGGCTAGTGTTACATCTTTGCTAAAGGAATTTTTTAACATATCATATAAGTCACAGTCGAACGACCTGGACAACCCTTCATTTCGACTGGCGAGTGACGCTTCGGTAGAGGATAGGTGCACAACTTTTTTTCTAGTCGATATCTCCTTAGACTTTGTGGTGCGAACCCCGTATATATTGATATGACATTCACGATCAAATTGAAATACAACCTCAAGAAAGATAATTCAGATTTAAAGAAAATCTTTGAATGACACCACTTCCAAGAATCAAGAACCAAAGATATAACGATGCCACTCCCAAGAAAGAGATGACAATGTGGGAGATAAGTCAAGATTGATAAATCAAGAACAAATCTTAATGCAATTCTCAAAGTTTACAAAAGAACAATGGAGAAAAGTTAAATCTTTATTCAATAGACAACTGATTAAAAATTTAGGTTTAACAAGCCTTATATAGGCATACAATCCTAATCCTTATTGAAAACTAAATAAAACCCTATTTTTAATTGACTTTGACTTTGACTTTTTCTAAACACACTCATATTGGGCTTTTAATTTAAATAAATAACTCAACCCTATAATTAAAAGCCTAATAAATTAAACTAATTTTAAACAATCTCATAATACAAATTAGGCCCAATTTAAATCAAACAAATAAATAACAGCTCAATTGCATTAAAATTGACAATCGAGCCTCAAGATTTCCTCAAGATTAATGTTTTTAGACTTGAATAATATTTTCAACCCTTGATGTCACCTCCAAGCCATCCAAGCCATGTTGTGCAAGATGTTTGGCCTAAATCTCTTGAACGAGCCCATTTAAAGTTTCCTTCATCCTTTTAGCTCAAGTCCTTGTCATAGGTCCTCCATTGATGCTTAAATGATCCATAAGCTTGCTTTCTTGCTTATTTCCATCACTTTGTTGAACAAAACAAAAGAAAGTCTACAATCAGTAACTTATTTTAACTAGTCAACTCTATCATAAAGTTACAACTTAAAATATGGTTATTTGAAAAAACCTAAGAAGTTGCACCTAGCCTCAAAATGAATCAAACATAAGGTTTTCACATTCTTAAGCCTGTTCTTCATGTTCTTCACGTTCTTTGCATATTTAAAACAAAATTCAAAGCAAAACATATAGATTTTACAGGTTTAATAGATTTAAAGAATCCAAGAGCAAATCAAAAGGCACACAACTATTTTTATAATATTTGTTAGCAAATCTAAATGAAAAAGTTGCTCAAATAAAAATGTAATTCAATCAAACTTCATGAATCTGTTCATTTCTAGCACAATCAAGAGGAAAATCATAAAACAAAGAAGGGAAGACATGAAACTCACTAGAATCAAACTTGAAGATGGAGGAAAATGCTTGAAAATCATTGAGGATGAGAATCGCCATTACAGTTAAAGGGCTAAAGAGTTTGTGTCAAGCAAGTCAAAAATGCCAAATCAATATTTGAGGTACTTTTAATATCATGTGCAGGAACTTCAAAATTCAAAAAAGTCATCTGGAAAGCCCTAAGCAAACACATGTATATAGTGTTTGATATGATGACGTACCAAAGCCGCTGCCTTCACATTTAACGTCATATTAATGACCATTATTAACGAGCTGACCTAACGTTGTGTTTTATTATAAGTGCTTGTAGGTTTTCAGTCGACATGTTGACTTTATAGCATGAACTTATTCACCGAGACTTTTGCAGCAAGATCGATAAACATGCTTGGTTTTAAGATTAGCTATAAAAGTTAATCTAACGTTTGTTGATAGAATAATCTTCGACTAGAAGGTTAGTTCGGTTTTAATTCTTCCACTCCTTCGATCCATTATGTCGAATGAAATAGTGGGGGACAAATTGTAGTGAACAAAAACCAAGGCCCAAAAACATAAACTCATGGTCTATTGAAATAGATTGGCCCAATAAGCTCATTGACATTAATTTATTGGCCTAATGCATTCATCAACCAATAGGTCTACTGGTTTGGTTGGTCGAATCTGCACTACAGTGTAACACGTAGATCTACTCGATGGTTCAGTCGACTGAGTCTGACATCTAACCTTTAACCTCTAAAGGACCAGTTCTTTGGATTAATCGACCTATTGTAGGCCCAAAGGGTCGGTCGACCAAATATAGGTATAATCATCAATCCACTTAATGTTGGCCTAATTGATCAGTTGACTTAACTTTACTTTCTTCTCCTCAGAAAAGTTATGACACTCAAAGACCAACTATACTCGTTTCTCTTACTCTAGATACATATCAGGATTAGCCTTCCCTTGGAAAGATGGTATCTTCATCTTAATGTTACTAAGATCCTTATCTAGTCTATCGGGCCTATCATCCCATCTTCCTCTCTCGTTCATATTCCTATAGTACCTATTATCTCCGTTACCTCTACGACTATTTCTACCACCTCTAATTCTGCCCCTATTAGCATTAGTGGAAATTTCATCTCTTTCCAACTCTTCCCCATGTGAATCAGCCTCTAATTCATCATTGACACCACATAATTCTGAAGTTCTCCTTTATGGATCTTTTTACAATCTAGCTATGGCAGCGTCTTGTCTATCTATTTGATCCCTAAATTCCATAAATATCATGTTCATCCTCTCAAATTTTTGTTGCATTATCTTGAGCATGAACGATACATCCGTATTTTCTCCTTCTTCAACTTATTTATCTTTGTCTAAAGACATGTTTGACACCTGAAAAGAATGTTAGCAAAGAAAATAATTCACAACACTCTCTCATGTGTTTCACTCTAGACCTCATGTGTTTATCGCTCGACACTCTTGATTTAACTCAACATTCCCTGTCTACACTCAAACTTTTCTCACCAAGTTCTTTATAGAACTAATCGATTACAACAATGTCACCCCTGAAATAATCACCCCTGACAAATCTCAACAAAGAAAAGAATGCGCACAAGGAACAACTGAAAGCAATATGATTTCAAGAAGATTCGAAAACCGTAAAGGACTTGAATTGTAATTAAGGAGAATCAATATCAACTCACTTTAATCCAAGCAATTTATGGCATTCAATTTTTTTTTTTTTTTTACACTTTTTTTTCTAGGATTTTTTTGATACTTTTTTTTCTTTTACTCAAACTAAAACGCACACAAACTAAATTAAATATAAATTGCAGATTTGAACCACAAACAAAGTACTGATATGAATCTTGAAATTCAAGAAATAAATATGATGATGAATCAAGAATTCAAGAAACCCAAATTGATGAATCAAGAAACACCAAGAAGCAAATATATAATGGAATACTGCTATAAAATATGAATCTTAGTGTACTGCACAATTAGATTAGACCTGAAAACCAAAAAAACAAACAAATATATTGATACTAAGGGCTGGATATTGACGTGCAGATTGCTCACAATATATATGTGCACCTGCAGTGCAAGAACAAAGACAAGAAAGAATGTATGTTTGTGACATGCAGACAAGAAACAAAAAGAATTGATTCAAATGCAAAGCAAAACAAGTTGACTTTTACTTTCCAAAAATTTCTTGGCTTGCAGATCAAAGAAAGAATATATATGTTATGAATGTTTGTGATGCACATGCAAGAATATATATATCTGATGAATGTTTGTGATGCCAAAAGCAAAAGATAGAACAAAAAAGATTAATTTCAAAAGACAAAATAGAACAGTTTGACTTTTGTTTTTTGCAAAGTCAATCGAAATAAATAGTCACAAGACAAAACAAAGAATTAATATATAGACAATGTTGATTGTTTGGCGTGACACTCACAAAATCAAGAATCCTTAAATATTTAAAGAGTGATGACTAGTTCAAGAAACAAGAAGACAAAGTGACTTGCAGCAATTAATGGTATGATGTTATGGCAATTGAAACAAACAAAACTTAATTGATGTCAAGACACAAAGCAGAACAGATCTGGTGGTTTGTGGAAAATAAAAAAAAAATCAAAAAGCAAGAAAATAAATTGATAAACAAAACCTGAATTATTTAACCGAAGCTTTGATACCAATTGATGCGAACCCCGTATATATTGATATAACACCCACGATCAAATTGAAACACAATTCTAAGAAAGATAATTCAGATTTAAAGAAAATCTTTGACCCATTGATTAGAGAATCAAGAACCAAAGATATAACGACGCCACTCCCAAGAAGGAGATGAAAATATGAGAGATAAGTCAAGATTGATAAATCAAGAACCAATCTTGATGCAATTCTCAAAGTTCACAAAAGAACAATGGAGAAAAGTTAAATCTTTATTCAATAGACAACTGACTGAAAATTTAGGTTTAATAAGTCTTATATAGGCATATAATCCTAATCCTTATTGGAAACTAATTAAAACCATATTTTTAATTGACTTTGACTTTCACTTTTTTCTAAATTTTGACTTTAACTTTTTCTAAACACACCCATATTAGGCTTTTAATTTAAATAAATGACTCAACCCTATAATTAAAAGCCTAATAAATCAAATTAATTTTAAACAATCTTATAATACAAATTATGCCTAATTTAAATCAAATAAATAAATAACAGTCTAATTGCATTAAAATTGATAGCCGAGCCTCAAGATTTCCTCAAGATTGAGGTTCTTGAACTTGTTTTTGGGCTTGAATAATATTTTGAACCCTTGATGTCCCCTCGAAGCCATCCAAGCCATGATGTGTAAGACGCTTGACTCAAATATCTTGAACGAGCCTATTTAAAGCTTCTTTCATCCTTTTAGCTCGAGCCCCTATCATAGGTCCTCCATTGATGCTCAAATGATCCATAGGCTTGCTTTCTTGCTTATTTCCATCACTTTGTCAAACAAAACAAAAGAAAATCTACAATCAGTAACCTATTTTAACTAGTCGACTCTATCATAAAGTTACAACTTAAAATATGGTTATTTGAAAAAACCTAAGAAGTCGAACCTAGACTCAAAATGAATCAAACATAAGGTTTTCACAATCTTAAGCATGTTCTTCATGTTCTTCATCTTCTTTGCATATTTAAAACAAAATTCAAAGCAAAACATACAAATTTTACAAGTTTAATAGATTTAAAGAATCCAAGAGCAAATCAAAAGGCACACAACTAGTTTTATAATATTTGTCAGCAAATCTAAATGAAAAAGTTGTTCAAATAAAAATGTAATTTAATCAAAATTCATGAATCTGTTCATTTCTAACACAATCAAGAGAAAAAATCATAAAACAAAGAAAGGAAGACATGAAACTCACTAGAATCGAACTTGAAGATGGAGGAAAATGCTTGAAAACCATTGAGGATGCAAATCGCCAATGTAGATGAAGGGCTAAAGAGTTTGTGTCGAGCAAGTCAAAAATGCCAAATCAATATTTGAGGTATTTTTAATATCGTGTGCAGGAACTTCAAATTTCAAAAAAGTTATCTGGAAAGCCCTAAGCAAACACATGTATATGCATAAAGGAGAGACATTCAAAAAAGTGTTTGATATGATGACGTACCAAAACCGCTGCCTTCACATTTAATGTCATATTAATGACCATTATTAACGAGCTGACCTAACGTTGTGTTTTATTATAAGTGCTTGTGGGTTTTCAGTCGACATGTTGACTTTATAGCATGAACTCATTCACCAAGACTTTTGTAGCAAGATCGATAAACATACTTGATTTTAAGATTAGCTATAAAAGTTAATCTAACGTTTGTTGATATAATAATCTTCGGCTAGAAGGTTAGTTCGGTTTTAATTCTTCCACTCATTCGATCCATTATGTCGAATGAAACAGTGGGGGATAAACTGTAGTGAACAAAAACCAAGGCCCAGAAACATAAACCCATGGTCTATTGAAATAGATTGGCCCAATAAGCTCATTGACATTGATTTATTGGCCTAATGCATTCATCACCCAATAGGTCTACTGGTTTGGTTGGTTGAATCCGCACTACAGGCATAACACATAGATTTACTCGATGGTTTAGTTGACTAAGTTCGACATCTGACCTTTAACCTTCTAAAGGACCAGTTCTTTGGATTAATCGACCTATTATAGGCCTAAAGGGTCGGTCGACCAAATATAAGTATAATCATCAGTCCACTTAGTGTTGGCCTAATAGATCAGTTGAGTTAGCTAGTTTCAATGTCCATTGTCTTATATCAACCAACTCGTTAAGGGTTAAGTTCTATTAGGGCTCAACTACCTACGAAGTAGATACGGCCTGAGTGAGAGTCAACCTCATCTCTTAGAATCTAGGGATAATCATGACCTTTTCTAGTCTTACCTGACTTCAAACTCCTAGTTTTATCTAAACTGGGTGGTGTTCAACTTTATAGTAGAGAATGTCTATAAAAGAGACCTTAACCATTCAGTCAAAAGACTAAGTCTTTTATACATATATTGTCACTCTGTCGGAATCATATCAGACCTCTTGAAATCTGTAACTTTGGTCAATAGTTGATCATCCACCATAGATTCTGGCATTACTCCTTAGCTAGCTCAGCCAACCTAGTGCACTACTATTGTAGGACCATCATTCGTGGTCATTTGGTGCCATATTCATAGTGTCGACCAATAATTTCAAGTCGTCATTCACACTGCCACAAGGCTAGAGACATCTGATCTATTGTTGATTGATCATTGCAATTCTGTTCTTTTTTCTGTACCATTTTTATATTGTTTTGCTTTATTTTACGATTAGTTTGTTGACTTAAGAATCAGAGGGCCTTTGGCCGACACCATACTAATGCTGAGATCATCTTTGTTCTTTGTTTGATTTTTGCAGGACACAAGTTACTGGTTTTCAAGGAAAGTCAACTGACGAGGCCTGTTCAGGGTTAACATACTGTAAGTAGTAAGTGTATAATTATTCTCTTTATGAAGTTTATGGTTAAAATCAAAATTTTTTGCAAATTATAACAGTTAAAATTTTACATACGCAATATAATAAGGTGAACCTAGTTACTTGATAATTTACTTTTTCCATTGAACTACTTAAGTATATATGACACCCTATAAGTAATTAAACAAGGTTCTCTCCTAAGGGATTTGTTACATGAACAATCTTAAGTATCTACATTGTGAAGAACATCTTTAAACCAAATATATAAATCCTCTTCATTGAGAGCAAATTAACATCTTTTGACAACTTGTACAGTGACTTCAAATATTTCCAAGGTTTGTCTAATAGGTATCTTATTAAAAAAGCCCCTGATCATTCAAGAAATATCGTTTTACCCTTAATCTTTCTAGTATTCTCCACTTTCCCCTTACCGTTAAATTACGTAGACTTCTACATGTCAAAAGTCTACTTTACCCCTAATTATGATAAAACTAATACTGATTATTTACCAAAATAAGATTAAAAAAAAAATCACTGAAAACCAAGATAAACGCCAATCATCCGCAAACACCATCTAAAATTCGACAGGCAATCATTGAGCACTAAGAATAAATTAATGTAATAATACTAGATCTTTAATTTCCTTCAAAGTCACATAACCAAGGTCAAAATCCATTGATTTAGACTTTAGAAGGGCATAGAAAGGGAGATGAAGTTGAGAGAATTCTCATCTTTAAAGACCAAATGATGGTGACAAAGTAAGGAGGCTCTCCCTATTCTACCTTTAAAGACCAGATAACCAAATGAGATCGATCTGATCTTATATTTTTTTTTCAAATGTTTTTCTTTTGTTTCTTTAGTATATTTTTATTATAATAATAATTATTATTATTGTTATATATTTTTAATCAATTTGATTTAATTTTTTATTTATCTTTTTTTAATTAAGACTGTCAATTACCAAATTACCCTTCAAACATAACTACTTACTCATCTTTTGGATGGAAAAGTTGATGGAGGGGGAAAGATGGTAGGGAATACGAGAAACGTTGCAAGTAAAATGACGTTTCTTGAATGGGCAAAGCCTTTTTAATTATTTCCCTTGTGTAATATCATTTCCACTTAAACTTGTTAGACATCTTAGAGTGACGATATTTCCACCCCTCTAAAATCATATGTAAGCCCCTTAATTTTTACATTTTCAATATTCTAATTTTTATCATTTAATTAAATTATTAACACTATAATTAAAAGATGATATTGTTACTATTATAATTAAATTTGAATACTCCAACTTCAACTCCCAATAAGAAACTTGGTTTGTTTTGATAAAGGTTAGTCAAATATGAGAGCTTTTTGTTTTTGTTTTAGAGGTCTTTATAAATGATGAAAATGGAGGTCTGGATTTGAAGGGTTTTGTGTCCTTTTTTTTATTTTATTTTAAGGGGAGCGCGGGAAGGGCGTGGAAGGAGGGGGTGGTGTGGTGTGGAGAGGGGGTTGTGTTTAAGCTTACCTTGAATGAAAACAAACTTAAAAAATTAAGTTTGGCTTTTTTTAATGTTTTAATTTAATCAATTTAATTATCTTTATAATTATTTAAAAAATAAATAAATGAATGGACATAATTGGTAATAAATAAGATGTACTTATAGAATATGGATTTTAAAAAATTTTAATGGGGTGTAAAAACAAAAAATGGTGTATATACAATTTTTAAGGGAGGGAAATTTTGCCACTCGACATCTTATGGTATAGTTTGAGGCCCAAGGCAAGATTAAACCAAGCCCAACGCTATCCCATATTGAAATGGGCTTTGAATAATTTTTGACTTTATAGCATGAGTGAAGAGAGGTACGTATGTTATCGGGGAATGATAAATAGTTATCAATTAAATTAAAGATTTGACTATCTCATTTGTAAACCCTCTATTTTTATATTGTACAAGTTTCTTAGGAATAGTCCCTAAGTATTGATTAGAGACTTTAAATGGTTTATGGAAAGACTTAAGGTCATAGAGAACCCATAGAGATTGATTTAAACTCAATTGGAGATTAAAAGGGAAGTTAAAATAGTAAATGAAATCGAATAATTTTTTTAAGATAAAAAGGGACTAAATTGAAGATAAAATTTAAAATTGTGGTCATAGTAATATTAAACTAAAAGCTAAGGGTGGAGAATGAAATTTTCTTAGGGTGTAAGTGGAGTTATTGAGATTATTGGGGAGGAAATTAGAAGCCAAAAACATTGATGGTTGACTTTCAAAATTTAAAACAAAAACCAGACCGAAGCAGTAGCGAAATCGCGAAGAAGAAGAAGAAAGAAAGAAGAAAGAAAGAAGAAGAAGAGAAGAAAAAGGAGTTGACGCTAGTGACGAGCAGCTCCGACCAACCATCGCTGACCAACTCAACCAGAACCGCACGGCGGAGACAACCCGAAGTTGACCGCGTACACGCCGAGCTACAGATCAGATCCGACAACAACGAGGAGGAGCTGCTGACGTGCACCAGACCGAGACCGACCAGAAGCCAACCGAAATCGAGCTGATCGACGGCAGAAGCGACGCGGAACTGCAGGTGCCAAGCTGAGCAGAACCAGACTTTGTCGCGCGTGAACCAGTCCCGATTGGCGCGAAAGAAGACGGCGACGAGCTGTCGTCTGACCACCTACAGACCCGTGCGTGAAACACGCCCGATCTATGCCATTTTCAGCTGCAATTGAGCTCGATTTCAGCTCAAAACCAGTGAAGAGTGCAGCTGAAACTGAAATCAAAATAGAGAAGGTAGATCGAGGAAAAAGAATGAGAGATTAGCCGCGAGAGAGAGGATCGCGTGAGAGAAGAAAGTGAGAAGAAAAGCCAATTGTTCCACGCCAAAAAACCATCCCAAAATCAGTCTCAAAGCAAAGTGAACGTGAAAGAAAAAGAGGTGAGTTATTTAAGTTTGAAACTAATGATTTCGTTGGTGTCTAAGTTGATTTGAAATGGGTTTCGTTATGATTTGTTTGTTGGTTGTTTTTGAGTGAAAATGAGTTGAAAAATAAGTGGATTTAAGCATATTGGAAGTTTAGAAAACCAAAGAGTTAGAGAGAAACCAAAACGTGCGCTAAACTAGTTTAAAGGGCAATTTTGTAAATTGGCCCATATGGCGTCCGTTGAGAGTTTGGATGACTCTAATGAGTTTAATTAGGCGTATTAGGATTAATAAAAGCCGAAGATTAAATTAAGAAACCAAAAATGGAGAGTTACGCCTAAAAAGGGTCACTTACGGGCGATTATGTAATTTTTATTATTTCGAATTTTCAGAAGTTGATGCAAACGTAAATTTATGTATATATGTGTTATGTAGGTGAAGAGCATCCGACCGGATCAAGAGAGGGCTTTTGAAGCTCATCCGAGTTAAGCTCAAGCTTAAGGTGAGTGCACTTTCAAAGAGTTTCTAAAGTGATTTTATGCTTTTGCATTGATAAGCTAGATTTTATGCTTTTGCATGTATAAATTCTTGTATTTAAATATATGTATTGTATTTGTAAAGTAAACGAGTCCAAGAACTCAAGTTTAAAGCTTTCAATTTAAAGCTTTTGTGCTTGTGCACCAAGTATAAAGATTTGTAAGGCATGACATTAGAGAAAAATAAAGTTTTCGAATGTCATAAGTACCCACCAGTTTATCGAGTTCAGACCCGTACGGTATATCCCACTTAGTAAGGCAAGGGTTGGGGGAAACGAGTCATTAACTATGTGGTTAGAGTTATGAGTGAGTGTGTCGCCCCTACTTTGTGGGATATGGTCTCGCACTACGGTTAGCGATGCAGAATTCCGCACGTAGTTGCTGAGAGGTCTCAGAGAGTTGGTTGTGGTGGATGTCAGATACATCGCCTTGTGACCTACCACACCTGCAGCCTTAGCTAAGTCGCCGTGTGGTCAAGAGATTAGGGTTACGAATGGTGCTTTTATAAAGTTCAGTTATTTTAAATATGTTCAGATTTATGCTTTACACGTTTATTATAAGTTGTTTATATTAATGTTATGCAATTGAATGAGATTTATGCTTTAAATGTTTTTAAGAATTAGAAACTTTTATTAAAGTTTTCTAATGAGGAAGTTTTCAGAAAATAAAGTTAAGTTTATAAACTATTGCACTCACTGAGCTTTATAGCTCACTCTTCAAATTGTTTATAAAAAACCTCCTCAGGTACTCGCATGGGTGAAGACTAGTGAAGCCTCCCTCCTCCGTATTCAAGTGGGCGCAAGTATTAACAATTGCTTTTTGAAGAATGTAATATGCATATTTTGGGTCTTTTGTATATTGCATATGTTTGTATATTTTGCATAAAAAGAGTGATATCTTTTGAGTTGTGTAAAATTGCACCATTTTGTGCTTGAAAAATCAAGCTTACTAGATTTAAAATTACATGTTTATATCTTGTCTTTGAAGGTTTTAAATTTTTGTGATATGTTGATAAACTGATTGCGATAAGTTGGGTTGGATTGTGATTATAGTTTGAAGTGTCCAAATTGCATTTCAGGTTTTTGGTTTATCCAAATTACAGCCATTATGCTACCGGTTTTAAGTTTTAAAAATGATCAAATGAATAGTGTCAAACCAACCCAAACCATTTCAACTTTAAGGTTTAAAAAGATTTAGCTTCCGCTAAAGTTAAGTTTCAAGTTAAGAGAGTTCGCTCCTCGAATGCCTTCTTCCCCATCAAGATGGGCTTAGAGGGATTCGTTGGAGTGCCCGGACATACCCTTCGGATAGGAGCCTAGTGGCGGTCCGGATTGGGGCGTTTCATCATTAATTGGGTAAGGTTATCCATCAATAACAACCTTCGAATTAGTTATAAGGGTGGTTATAACAATCCAATAATTATTATTGACAGATAATCTTACCTAATCAATAAGGTAGTCAAACTATTAAAGTAATATAATAACATCTAAATAAATAGTAGCTTAGTAGGATACGTCGGGTCGCAATGTTGGCCTTTTGTGCTAGCTCAGTAACTCTTGGTATAGAACTATATGTATGGTTTCAATTGTTCTTATGCTCACAAGCTGTACTCTCTCTCTCCCACTATTCTCACGTGCAATTTTTATGCACTGCGACAAATCCGATTAATTTTAGAACATGTAAGTGCAAGAAGCTGTCTCTATAATCATATAATAGTCTATTATGGTTGTGCTTTGTTTTTTCTTAGATTTTGTAGGGAAAGCAGCTCTTTGGACTAGGTCAAAATACCATTGTAGTTACAACCATCCTAGCAGGGTCTTTTGTGGTGTTATCTAAGTGATTCAAATTAAAGCATAAATGCACACCCCATTTTTTTTTTTGGAAAACTAATGCACATCACATCTTTGTATAAGTGATGGTACATAATTCCATTCATCAAAGTGGTGGGAGTTTGATTTTCTCTAAAAGCATTTAACAATATCTATATATCATATGGGTTATCAGAGTAAATATCTGGACCACGTAATTATTAATTTAGCTCGATAGATTTTGGTAAACTTTTGATCTGGTAAATATTAAGTTTAAAAAAATAGAATAAATGAAAGGGGAAAAAAATTATTGTGAATGGTTTTAAAAAACAAAAAGTTCGTGCATTTAACTTGAGAAAAATGTAATTTTTTTTTCTTCTAATTCTACTAATTAAGAAAAACCATGCATAATAAAGGCATTGACCTACACTTGGATCATAAGTTTCTACATCAAAAGTAATATTATTGGGGCCACATATAAGGAAAAATGACCTTTGACTTGTTAGTTGCGTAAAGACTACTGCTTCAACAAAATTGGCTTCAAAGATACTAACCAAACATTTTCGACTTTGAACTCGCCAGAAACAATGATGTGTACACCATTGGCAGCTAGGAGGGGTTCATTACTATTGGGCAAGAATTTTTTTTGTGCTTTTTTTTTTTGGGGTACCCATATGTGAAGAAGATACACAGAGAAAAATATATTTTCTGTCTTATCAATTAACATGTTACACTCACATATATATACTGTCATACAATTCATAAAAAGCAAAAATGAAGCAACTAATTATGGTGTAATTGATTTAGGAGTAAATCGTGCAGATTCTCTGCAGTTGACTTCGAGAGTAAATCGTGCTAGCTGTTACCAATTCTTTGCTGTTGACTTGGAGAGATTTGATTTTGAATTTGAGTAATTTGTGCTAGCTGTTACCAATTCTTTGTTGTTGACTTGGAGAGATTTGATTTTCAATTTCTTTCCTTATATGCCCCCTCAAGATGGTGCTCCCATTAAGGACACCAATCTTGACTCTAAGTTGATTATGTTTTGGTCCAGATAATGGCTTCGTAAGAGCATCCGCTAGTTGATCGGAAGAAGAAACATGAGTTACGCGTAGTTGACCCCGAGAAACTTGGTCTCTAACAAAATGAAAGTCTATGGCGATATGTTTCATTCGTGAATGGAACACCGGATTGGCACTGAGATATGTTGCACCCATGTTGTCACAGTAAATGGTGGGTGTAGTTTCAAGTTTTATACCAAGTTCCTTACATAATGACTGCAACCAATTCAGTTCAGCTGCAGTAGCCGCTACTGCTCTATATTCAGCTTCTGTGGAAGATCTTGCTACTGTACGTTGCTTGCGTGAGCTCCAAGAGATGGGATTAGCTCCTAAATATACAATATAAGCCGAGGTCGAAGTCCTATCATCCGTATTACCAGCCCAATCGGCATCTGAAAATGCATGTAATGTTGTAGGGCTGTTGTTTTTTAGATGCAAGCCATGATAGATTGTGCCTTTTAAATATCGCAACACTCTTTTTGCAGCAATCCAATGATTGTTTGTTGGTTTGTGCATGAATTGTGATAATTTGTTCACCGTGTAGGAAATGTCTGGCCTTGTGAGAGATAAGTATTGGAGAGCTCCAATAACTTGCCTGTATTGCGTGGCATTTGTGGCTGGTGTGCCATCATGAAGCATTAGTGGGCTAGAAGAAGAGATTGGTGTAGAACTTTCGTTTGCACCTGTCATGTTAAATTTTTCCAGAAGATCTCGAATGTATTTGTGCTGCGAAAGAAATAAACCTTTATCAGTGGGAATGACTTCAATACCAAGAAAGTAGTTGAGAGATCCCAAGTCCTTGAGAGAGAAACGGTCTGCAAGAGAGCTTATAAACTGTTGAAGAAATATTGGGGAGTTTCCTGTCACCAAAATGTCATCCACATATACAAGAGCATAAATAATTTTGTTATGCTGATTATATATGAAAAGTGACATGTCAGCTTTTGAATTGTGGAAGCCATAATGTAACAAAAATTTGCTAAGTTCTTGGTACCATGCCCGAGGCGCTTGGCGTAGGCCATATATAGCCTTTCGAAGCTTGCAAACATGATTGGGATGTTGCTGATTTACAAAGCCTGGTGGTTGCTGCATATAAACATCATCATTTAAACTGCCTTGTAGAAATGCATTATTTATATCAAGTTGGCGGAGTTGCCATTTACAAGACACTGCGATAGACAAAACAAGTCGAATGGAAGCAGGTTTGATTACAGGACTAAATGTGGCCTTAAAGTCAATGCCGGGTCGTTGATGAAAGCCTTTAGCTACTAATCGAGCTTTGTAACGATCAATGCTGCCATCAGGTTTCCGTTTGATACGAAAGACCCATTTACAACCCACAATGTTTTGTGACAAATCAGGTGGTACTAGTTCCCAAGTGTTATTGCGTAAAAGAGCATCAAATTCTACATTCATAGCTGTACACCAGTGGGAATTTTTCATAGCTTGGGAGACGGTTCGTGGTTCAATAGGCTCAGGTATCGAGTGAATGGAAGCAACATTGAGTTGTTTTCTTTTAAAAATATTATTTTGAGCTCTTGTAATCATGGGGTGTGTGCGAGTAAGAGTAGTATATGAGGAGTTAGATGGAGTCGAGTTTACCTGATTAGAAACTGTGACAGGTTGATCCGTAGTTGAGGTTGAAGCAGGTGCAACATCCGTAGGCAATAGAGATGTGACAGGAGATGTTATGTCTTGTGATGGAAGCTGATTGGAAATATTGTGGGATACATGAAAGTGAGGTGGGGAGGATGCAATAACATGATTATTGTTAGCCAATAAATCAGTTTTTGAGATTGTAACCCCGGTGGAATGTAGGTCATGATACTGGAATGGAAAAATAGTTTCTACAAATCTGACATGTCGAGAAGTGTAAATCTTTCCGCTAAGTGTATCTAGACAACGATATGCGCTTTGAGCCGAAGAGTACACAACAAAGACACAAGGAAGAGATTTTGATGCTAATTTGTGATGAGTGTATGGCTTGAGCCAAGGATAACATAGGCAACCGAATACCTTTAATTTGTGATAGTTTGGTGATTTGGAGAAGAGTTTTTCAAATGGTGAGCTCATGTTGAGAAGAGGTGTGGGTAGGCGATTAATTAAGTAGGTGGCTGTCAGAAAGGCATAAGACCAGTACTTGAGAGGCATATTTGCTTGATGTAGTAAAGTGAGACCAGTTTCTTTAATATGGCGATGTCGCCTTTCAGCTGTACCGTTATGTTCAGGAGTATATGGTGGAGTTTTAAAATGTTGAATCCCATGCTCAGCTAAGAAGGTATTCATACCTAAAAATTCTCCACCGCCATCGGTGTAAACGGTGATAATTGGTGTTTGAAAAAATTTTTCAACAACTGCTTTGAATTTGGAGAATGTGGGTTTTACTTGCGATTTTTGTTGCAGTGGGTACAACCACATGTATTTTGTGAAATGATCAACAAAAATGACATAGTAACGACAATCATCAATTGAAGAGACTGGGGCAGGTCCCCACACATCTGAGTAAATTAATTCAAGAGGTTTAGTAGTAGTCAAAGATGATACACCAAAAGGCAACTTATGACTCTTATTACAATTGCAAGAATTACAACTGGTAGAAGCCATGAAGTTTGATGACAAGGGTAATTGATTAGAAGAAATAATATGAGATAAGATTTTGATAGATGGGTGGCCAAGTCTCCTATGCCATTCTTGCTGTGGTACCTTTATTCCAGTCATTGCCTGTGGTAAGGGAAGGATAGGTGGCATAATTTGTCTTGTGGTTGGCCATTCATAGATATTGCCCCTGCTCTTGCCTCGAACCAAGGATGTTCCTGTTTTCAGATCCTTAACAACAAAAGAGTTAGGAAAGAATTCAATGGAAGTATTATTGTGTTTGCAAAATTGTGAGACTGACAAAAGATTTTTTTGAATGAATGGTGCACATAAAACATTTTTCAGGGTGAAGTTGTGAGTGGGAGTGGATAAAGAAGTTGAACCAGTGTGACTAATAGGGATAGCCTTACCATCTCCAAGCAGTATGTCATCCCCACCTGTATACTCAGAATGGATAGCCAAGTTATTAAGATCAGATGTAATATGATGAGATGCTCCTGTGTCCATTAACCAATTTTGAGAACTAGATTTTTGGGAAGTGTAGTGAGCTTGTGGAGGTGTAGACGAAGTGATCGTATCTTGTAGCATTGTTTTGCATTATGACATGGTTTGTCACAATATTGGCATGTGATTTTAGGGCGCTGCTGATTGTTGAAATTGGAATTGTTGTTGGAGCCATGATGACGACGATCGGCATGTGAAGTGAAGGAACGTCCATTTTTAGCAAAGTTGTTTTCACTGCGTTGTTTGTTGTTGCCATATTTTTTGGAGTAGTTGGCTGTGATTTCAGTGCTCTCTTGATGATTTTCTTCACGTTTGAGAAATCCTTCATGCTCTGTTAATTTATCATGCAGTTCTTCAAAGGAAATGAGAGAGTCTCGAGATCGAATGGCAGCAGAAATGTCTCTGAATTCAGGACCAAGACCTTTGAGCACTCGAATTGTCAGATCATCTTCATCTATAGGCGCACCAATTATGGCAAGTTCATCAGCTATTCCTTTGACAATCTGGAGATACTCAGCAACAGGTTTAGAGCCTTTTGTGATAGAGGAAATTTTGTTCTTGAGATGCATCACTCGTGTTCTAGACTTGTTGGCGTAGATATTGGCCAGTTTAGTCCAGGCATCTTGAGCTGTAGTGGCAGTGGAAATAAGAGATACCACTGACTCAGAAAGTGAGGCCAAAATAGCATGAAGCAATAGACTATCTTGTCTTTTCCATAATATATAGGCTTGGTTGGTTGTGGAAGTATCATTGTCATTGATAGTGGATGGTGGACAAGGTTTGGTGCCATCAAGATAACCCAAAAGACCATAACCATAGAGTAAAGAATAAAATTGGGCACGCCAGGCAGGGTAGTTTGATGAGTTCAATTTCAAGGGAAGTTGAGCTGCTAGGTTTAGTGATATAAGATTCATATTATTGGTGTGAGATAGGGATCCAGCATGTATGATAATGGGGTTTGCATTGTTGGTGGTATTGTCGGCCATTGTGACTGAGAGAAAAAAAAAAAGAAAGAAAATGAAGACAGTAATGTGCAAAAAAAAAAAAAATTCTCGCTAGAGCTTTGGCTCTGATACCATGAAGAAGATACACTGAGAAAAATATATTTTCTGTCTTATCAATTAACATGTTACACTCACATATATATACTGTCATACAATTCATAAAAAGCAAAAATGAAGCAACTAATTATGGTGTAATTGATTTAGGAGTAAATCGTGCAGATTCTCTGCAGTTGACTTCGAGAGTAAATCGTGCTAACTGTTACCAATTCTTTGCTGTTGACTTGGAGAGATTTGATTTTCAATTTGAGTAATTTGTGCTAGCTGTTACCAATTCTTTGTTGTTGACTTGGAGAGATTTGATTTTCAATTTCTTTCCTTATAATATGAACTTGGATCTTCTTTCTGTAGATTTTGCATCTTTCTAGTTCATTTAAAACATTTAATTTGTTTATCTCAAAAAAAAAAAAAACATTTAAATTGTTGACATAAAAAAGTTAAGTGAATAAATTGTAACCATATAATGAGATACTCTCAATTCAGTTTAAATAAATAAATAAACATATTCTTGTCCAGTAGTATAACACTTTCCAAAAATTTATCTAGAAATTTATATATAAAATAATATAACACTCCCCAAAAATTTATTCAGAAATTTTATCTAAATGATGTGACAAGCTAATTTGTAACTATAAAATTAATTTTGGAATAATATATTAATTAATATAGGATTGTCTAATTATTTGGATAAATTTTTGGGTAATGTAGCATAATCGTTATATATATTTCTCTCTTCACTCATTGTTTCCCTATTACTTTCTCTCTCTAAAAAATTTCTCCTACAAAATCCCTCTCTAACAATCAAACACCATTTTTTGTGATTGGATTTGTGCGAGGAATTACAGCACCAAGATGTGGGGCAAACAACTCATTGAGAAACTTGAGGATAGAGCAAAAAATTAAAATAATTATCCATATATGTGGCTGGTTTACAAATAAATAAATAAATATATATATATATATATACATATTATGGTCTTTACATTCATTTAAAAAAATTAAAATGCTAGAAAGGTGCTTCACAATAAAAGTTTAAGCAAAAAGAGCAAGTCAAGACCTTGTCAAATTTTAACAGCATAGAAACTCAAGATCTTTTATCCACTACACGTCTTCATGAGCATAGTTTTCAGTACATGTTTAAATAGAGAATATTTTTTCTTTTACACATCTTTGCAGTCAACCGCACACTAATAGTTTAAAAAAAGCCTAAAATCATCTAGCTTCCAAATTTGAAATTGTTACTTCATTGACTGAACCTATTTCCAAGTTTGACGTTGTAGAGTCATATTGCACAGCTTCATCTGTTGGCTTTGAGAACCCAGGCTTCTTTGGGATCATTAGATCTGTAGCTTCATTTTTGAGCATCGAAGCAACTTCCAACATCGATGGCCTATCAATTGAGATTTCTTGGACACAAAGTAGAGCTATATGTAGGCATTTTATCAGTTTACATTGGGAATATGTATCATCTAGAGATGGATCCACAAATTCCATGCCTTTACCATCTTTCCACAGCTCATGAGCCTGAAATTATCAATTGGCTATCATAACTTGATTCAAATGCAAAGTAATGATTGTATTGTTCAACAACGGCTCTAAGAAACTTACATATTCAAGAAGGCTCAATTGATCATTTTCGCCATATAAAATGGAGATCCTTTTGCCACTAATAATTTGTAGGAGTAGAACCCCAAAGCTATAAACATCGGACTTTGTTGAGTATATACCTCTTTTGACATATTCAGGAGGAGCATATCCACTATACATCATGTATTTATACATTTATAATTAGCACCAATGAACTAGTATATATATATATATGTATATATATATATGCAAAACGGATAAACTATTGAGTTAAATAAATAAATAAATACACACACACACACACATACTTACTATGTTCCAACAATCCGTCCTGTGTTCGCTTCAACGACGTTTTTTGTAAAAATTCTAGCCATACCAAAATCTGATATTTTAGGTTTCATGTCTTCGTCCAATAAAACATTGCTAGCTTTTAAGTCTCGATGAATGATTGTCAATCTTGAGTATTCTTGGAGATATAAGAGCCCTTGGCAAATCCCTTCAATAATATAAACACGTTGTTTCCAATCCAACATGTACTTTTTAACAGGGTCTGGATTATATTATTTATGAACAATTAAAAAAATTGCAATAGGATGAACACTACTGAAAGCTAAATAAGGTAACTCTGGTTGAATAATGATAAATATATATTGTTAATCTATCATAACTCAAAGTGCAGTGGCACAAATGAAAAAAAAAATGTTAAAAAAAAAAAAAAACACCTTACCAAAGAGATAATAATCCAAGCTTTTGTTTGTCATATATTCGTAAACTAGCACATGCTCTTCTTTGTCAATGCAAAAACCCAAAAGTCGAACAAGATTTATATGTTGAAGCTTTGCAGTTAGCATAACCTCATTCTTAAACTCTTCAAATCCTTGTGTAGACGTTTGTGAAAGTTTTTTAATTGCCACTTCTTGTCCATCTGGTAATGTACCCTATAAATCAAACAATGATATAAACTTGATCCTAATATTGTAAATTTTCTATATGTATCTTTATAAATAGCATAAAATATCATTACCTTATACACAGGGCCATAGCCACCCTCACCAAGCTTATTCTCAATTGAAAATTTGTCTGTTGCAGCCTCGATATCATCCAAACTATATAACACCAAAGTAGGAGCATTGCCACTAAAGTCTCCAGCTGCTGCTGCATCATTTGCTTGTCTCCTTGATTCTTCAACTGAGTCCACAGACCCTATAAATGCAGAATCGTTTAAGTTTTTCTATCATCCTAGTTCACAATATTAAAAATTTGGCAATCCGCTTTCACCTATAAATGAAATACACAAATTTTATTGCTTACCTTTTGATGTCAGCTTTCGCATCCATCTAAAATATATCACAATGCCTACGAGGAGCGTAGCAGCTGCAGTTGTAGGCAAAATGATTACTAAGAATTTATTTTCCTGCTTATTTTTTCCACTTCTGAAATTTTCTTGAGCTGGAGCCTGAGCTGGGGGAATAGTAGCATTCTCCTGAGCTGAAAAATAATTTATCTATATTTTAGTAACTGGTGTCATAAGAAATCTTAATTCAAATATGGTAAATCAGTATATATACATGAGGTAACAATTAGTTTGCTTGACTGAATAAGGAATCGCAAACCTGCAGCCTGAGAAAGCACCCAATTGAAATCGAAGGATACTTGCCAGACAAAATAACCAAGTAATCCGTTCTCCCTGGCGTAAGAAACCTTTGCCCGAATAGCGTCTACATCATCAAAACTAATCCAAGATGTTCCAACTGTGCAGTAATTCACCACATAAGTTGAATTATACATAACATTTGCTCCATAATGTTTAAAGTAATTCTTGATTTCATTATACTTCATGGTTCCAGCCTTTGTAATAGCTGGTCCAGTTGCCGGTGCACCAATACCATTATCCGTGGAGTTTACAAGCTTCCATGCATAGCCATAGTAAGGCAAACACATAACCAACTTAGTCGCTGATAATCCTGCATCAATCCATCTTTTTATATACGCATCGGTATTCATAATACTGGTTGGGTCATACAAAGCTGAAGGAGCGGATGTAAAGCTAAGGTTCCAGGAGTAGTCAACTGTTAGAACATGACTCCAGTTTATGTACTGTTGCACTCTGTCTATAGGGTACACTGCCGAATAAGCACCAGTTGAAGCCCGAACCACTGTAGTCAAGATCAGTTGCGACTGCCTAGAGTTTCTTGAATCTAGATTAACAGCCGCTCGCCACTCTTCAAAGAGAATGGGCAAATTGAACATGTCGAAGGTTGTGTTTGGGTCTGCCCAATAAAAATCTAGACCTCCAAAGTCATAATGCCTAGCTGTTGTTATCGAGGAGTCAATAAAAGATTTCCTATAAGAAGAATTGCTTACCATTGAGGAAAAGATTGAATAGTCTGCACGGATCGATAGCAGTGTGGTGACTGATGGGTTCTTTCGGTTCAAAATTTCTGTAAAGGTGGAGATATATTCTGCATCTGAAGGTGATAAAGAGAGCTGGTATGAAGTGGAATTCACACCAGCAAAACCATAAATAAGGTGAGTGAAGAAAGAAGAATCGATGCCTGTGACGGGGAACTGTTTTTGTGCAGGCCAGTAATAACCGGCTTTAATCCATGTCTCTGCTTTCCCAGGGAGTAAATCTAAAGAGACAAGGAGAATTTGAAAGATGAGAATGATTATTTTGGACACCATTGATAAAACCTACAGCTTGAAACCTTTCTTTTGTGAACTTAGAGATGTATATGTATACATTTAAATATGGTTGTAAAAGAAAATTTTAAATTCAAATCCTATTGACATAGAGGTTGTCGGGTGGGTGGCCAATATGACAATAAAGCGAAGGAAACCAAACAGCAAAATCACTTCAAGTATGCATTGAAACGTGATGCACATAATTAAGTCATAATTAATACTATTTCTTACACGGATGTTTTTGCAAAAAGGTAAGCACGTGATGCACATAATTAAAGCCACTGACCACGACTTAAACATTAACTTTTACATCAAAGTCAAGGCCTTTGATGCGTAACGATTTTTCACACGTGTAGGTCTTGGACGTAGTCCTAAATGATCTTTAATTACAAAGACCTTAATGATGTAAATACTGACGGTGGATTTGGTTATATTCTCTAACTAATTAGAAACTTGTTTAAGAAACTCTTGTGATTTTTCCTTAAGATATTATAGAATTTGTCTGCAACTCATAAGTAGATTATTAAAGAAAATTATTATTTAATTTTAAGATTTGTCACTAACATATTTTGTAAAGGAAGAAAAGGTTTTATTTATATATATATCATATAAGAATTTGGTCATATCATTGTAACAATATATGTTTCTTTTAGATATGTAAATAAAAATACTCAGAGTTGCTTAGAAAAAAATTTTATAATTTTAAGACTTGTAAGTTATATAATGTAAAGAATTTATAATTTTAAGATTTGTAACTTGAAAAAGTTCCAACCCTTTGGACACGATATGCACAATATCAAAGTCTTGGCATGTTGACCGGGGTAAAGAACCTGTCCCGGACTTCACGGAGGCCTTTCTTGCTGGAATGGTCATTTCGATTTTTTCTTATAATAAAGCCATTGACTTGACTTAGACCTTAAGTTTTTCACTGTGGAAAATTGTTAAAGACCGCTTTATCCAAATTGGTCATTACCAACCAAAAAATTTTCATTGTTACATTACCATTGGACAGAATTATGCGTGCAAACATATGAACTTAAATCTTTGTTTGGGTACATTTTGAATATTTATCAAAATTTATCCACAACATTCGATTGGTTGTTAAAAAAGAAAAAAAAAATTATGACAGCATCAAACCAATTTTAAATTCTAATTAGCATCTAATCTGTTAATATATCAATCAATCATCAATCGTATCAATCACCATTATTGAGATATATTTCTATTACCATTGTTGTAATATCTTATTCTACTTACCATTTTTGTATTATGTCTTTTACTCTATAAATGAGTTTGATATTGTACATTGTAAAAGGTGAAATAAATAATATTCATTTATTTCAATATGGTATCAGAGCTTAGGGTTTAAAATTTTTTTTTACCATCAACCACCAATCACCCAGTCAAACATCTCCACACGCCGCCGTCACTTTATTGAACACACCACCCACACCAGTCAAACACCACCCTAATCTTTATCGCCACTATCATTCGCACATCACTACTGCACATCACCGCAGTCATCACCGCCGCTAGTTCTCTTCGCTGTCTCTGTTTGCGTCTGCTGCGCCACTACTGTCTCTGTTCACAACACCGTCACCAAGCTGCTGTTGTCTCTGTTCGCAGCACCGTCACCAAGCAGCGCCGCTGTACCGCAGCTATTTCTCTTCACTGTCTCAATTCGCGTCTACTGCCGCAACTGCTGTTGTCTCTGTTCGCAGCACCGTCACCAAGTCGCGCCGCTGTACCGTCGCTATTTCTCTTCGCTGTCTCAGTTCGCGTCTTCTGCTGCATCACCGTCACCACACCGCTGTTGTCTCTGTTCTGCATCACCGCCACACTAGCACTGCACCATCTGCATTACCGGTCATCGTTGTCTTCGCTAGTTCTACTCCGTCACTACGCCACTGTGTTCCGTTGCCGCACTCTGTTCGTGACTCTGTCTCCATCGCATTCCCCTTACTGCTGTGTTGCTGTCTCCTGGTCTGTTCTGGTCTTGATTCTGGTCTCCCTGGTCAGTTTTGGTCACCGATCGACTGCGCACAATCACAATTGCTTCCTCTCGCTACACTATTCCACTCACCTGGTTTGTTGCTGCTTATCTCTCTCTGGTTTGCTGCTACGCACGGTTCTCCACTAGTCATCTACTGGTCACGGTTTGTTGTTCACACCAAATCTGTGTTTATTGGACATTTTTCGCTAATTTATTGAGTTGGATCACAAGTCTCTCTATTGAGCTTATTTTGGTTGGACTTGCTTATTTTATTCTATTTTTTTATGGATAATACTTGGAAATCGGATGTATCTCAGCCCATCCAAATTATTTTAGATGGTCCAAATTATATTTTATAGGTCCAAGGAATGTCTAGTTTTCTCAAAAGCAGGAAATTATGGCAGTATGTTACTTGGGATCATAAAAAGCCTATAAAACTTGAAAATGAGATTGATGAGAAATATAATGAACAACTTGATGATTGGGATAGTAAAAATCATCAAATCATCACTTGGATTCGTAATACATCAATTTCATCAATCAATCTTCAGTTTGGTCGTTTTGATACTGCTCAATCTCTTTGGACCTTTTTGGCTCACAGGTACACTACCTCTGATTTCTCTCATCAATATCATTTACTACGCAATTTGCATCAATTACGACAGGAACCAGGTCAGTCGATTGCTGATTTTCACTCAAAGATGCAATTTCTTTGGGATCAACTAGCACTTTCTGAGCCTACATGGATAAAAGATGCTAAAATATTTCATACTTATAGAGATCACCAGCATCTGACACAGTTTCTTATGGCTCTCACTGATAATTTTGAGCCCACTCGTGCATCTCTTCTTCATCGTCATCCTTTACTGACTCTTGAACAAGCTATCTCTGAATTAATATCTGAAGAGGCTCGTCTTGCCACATTACAGCCTCTTCGTACAAATACCGTGCTTGCCACTCATTCTAAACATGTTGACATGAAGAAATCTTACTGTCATTATTGCAAACTACCAGGACATGGAGTTCTACATTGTCCTACTCACCGCTGTAAACATTGCCATAAATACATATCAGAACACTACAATGATGATTGTCCTCAGAATCCTGCTCATAGAGGGTCCTCAACCAAATCCAAAGATGTTTCTCTTAAGCACTCTAAGAATAATCAGCCATTTTCTACAACTATAGCTGATGACACACAAGGTAATACTGGTTCATCCTCTTTTTCTATTCATGATCTTGAGTCTATACTTCATCAAATCATTTCCAAATCTAGTACCTCTTATGTTCCTGCTTCCTCAGTAAAATCAGGTAATTCCTCTTGGTATTTTGATTCAGCTTGTTGTAATCATATGACATCTGATTTTTTGAATTTTTATGTCCATTAATCATCTTCTCCTCTACCTGTCATTTCTACAGCCAATGGCTCATCCATGCCTGTTCAACATATCGGTCATATCTCCACTGATAATTTATCTTTACACAATACATATTTTATTCCTAAACTCACTTTAAATCTTATCTCTGTGGGTCAATTGTGTGAACTTGGTTTGATGTTCACTTTACTTCTTCTGGTTATCGTGTGCAGGATCCGCAAACGGGGAAGATTCATGGGATAGGCCGTAAAGTTGGATGTCTGTTTGAGCTTGTTCACCTTCACCTTCCTTCACGGGTCTTCTCTTCCTATCAGTCGGTAGCTACTTCTTCGTCTTTACTATTGAATCTATGGCACTCTCGTTTAGGTCAGGTTTCATTTAGTCGTTTACGTTCTTTATTATCTAGTGGACATTTAGGATCTGTTACTAATGATAAAATTGATTGTTTATCCTGTCAGTTGTCTAAGCAACATGCTTTACCTTTTAATAATAGTGATTCAATTTCTCAAGCACCTTTTGATTTAATTCATTCCGATATTTTGGGGTCCTTCACCAATAACTACCATGGGGGGATCCAAATATTTTGTTATATTTGTGGATGATTATTCTCGTTATACATGGCTTTATCTTATGCATAATAGATCTTAATTGTCTAAGATTTATTCTGATTTTACTAATATGATTCAGACTCAATTCTCCAAATTTATCAAAATTTAACGCACCGATAATGCCATGGAATATCGGGATATTGTTTTTCGTAATCTATTAAGTCAAATGGGTACCATCTATCATCGCTCTTGTCCTGGTACATCTCAACAAAATAGTCGTACTGAACGCAAACACCGACACATCCTTGACACTGTTTGTGCACTTCTCCTATCTGCTTCTTGTCTTGAAAAGTTTTGGGGAGAAGCTGCATTAACAGTAGTTTATACCATTAATCGTGTTCCTTCTTCCGTCGTTGAAAATCAAACTCTTTATGAATGACTCTATAGCACTCCTCCCAATTATCAAAATCTAAAAGTGTTTGGATGTGCTTGCTTCATTCTCCTTTATCCTCACGAACGAACTAAATTAGAATCACGAGCTCGTTTGTGGTGCTTTCTTGGCTATGACATTGAACATAAAGGTTATCATTGTTGGGATCCCATCTCCAATCGCCTTCGTATCTCTCGTCATGTTGTCTTTTGGGAACACAAAATATTTTCGTCTATATCTAAATTTGATTCATCACATACTTCTCATAATAAATTTTTTATCGATCCTACTTTTTCTTTGTTTCCCAATGATAGTATGTCTGAGACTTAAACAGATGCTCTTGATGTTGATCGGTCCATTCATGAGCAGTCTCACCCGTCTATTGATCCTGCACCAGAGTCTCCTTGTCCAGTCACACCTATTGATCTCCCTCCTTGTCGTTCTCATCGGGTAAGGGAACTTCCTATAACCCTTAAAGATTTTCATTATTTTTCCGCCATTCTTTCTCTGTATGAGCCTCAATCTTATAAAGAGGCCAGTACTGACCCTGTTTGGCAGCAAGCTATGGCTGAAGAATTACAAGCTCTTAAGAAAACTCACACTTGGGATATGGTTGATCTTCCATCTAATAAATCTGCTATCGGATGTAAATGGGTTTACAAGGTCAAAACAAAGTCAGATGAGTTTGTTAAACGTTATAAAGCCCGTCTCGTGGCCAAAGGTTTTACTCAGGAATATGGAATTGATTATGAGGAGACATTTGCACCAGTTGCTCGACTTACATCTGTTCGTAGCTTACTGGCAGTTGCTGTAATCAAACGGTGGAATTTGTTTCAAATGGACGTGAAAAATGCCTTTCTTAATGGGGATCTTACTGAAGAGGTATATAAGACACCACCGTCAAGGTATCCACATCCTTCACACAAGGTTTGTCGTCTTCGTCAAGCATTGTATGGGCTTAAGCAAGCTCCTAGAGCTTGGTTTGCCAAGTTCTCTTCCACCATTATGCAATTTGGTTTTGTCTCCAGCTCTTATGATTCTTCACTGTTTCTTCGCAAAACCAATCATGGTTCTGTTTTCTTATTACTCTATGTGGATAATATGATTATTACAGGCAACGATATTACTGGTATCTTTGATCTTAAAGATTATCTCCGGTAGCAATTCCAGATGAAGGATCTTGGTTCACTCAGTTATTTTCTTAGACTTGAGGTTTCTTTAGATTCTGATGGTTACTATCTTTCTCAAGCAAAATATATTTAAGATCTTTTTGCTTGTGCTAGCTTGACTGATAGTAAAATAAGTACTAGCCCCTTGGAAGTTACTGTTAAACTAATGCCTTTCGAAGGCACACCCTTCAGTGATCCTACTCTTTATCGATAATTTATCAGAAGTCTTGTTTATTTGACTATGACCAGACTGGATATTGCATATGCTGTGTATGTTGTCAGTCAGTTCATGTCTGCTTCTCATTCTACTCACTTTGCTGTTGTTATTCATCTTTTACAATATCTCAAGGGTACGATGTTTTATGGCCTTTATTTTTCGACTCACTCCTCTTTAGAGTTACGTACTTATTCAGATGCAAATTGGGCTGGTGATCCTACTTATCAACGATCTACCACTGGTTACTGCTTCTTTCTTGGAGATTCCCTCGTATCTTGGTGTAGAAAGAAACAGACTGTTGTGGCTCGATCCAGCACTGAGGTTGAATATCGAGCCCTTGCTGACACTACTCAAGAACTTGTTTGGTTACGTTGGTTACTTACAGACATGGGAGTTCACCACGCCACAACCACTCCTTTTTGTTGTGACAATCATAGTGTTATCCAAATTGTTCATAATGATGTTTTTCATGAACGTACCAAACACATTGAAATTGATTGTCATTTTATTCGACAACATGTTCATCAGGGTACTATTCAACTTTACTCAATTGCTTCAGCTGATCAGCCTACCGATGTTTTTACCAAATCTCATCCTCCAAGACGTTTTCATGAATTGGTTTCCAAACTCAAGCTTGCATTCATCTCGCCGTCTTGAGTTTGCGGGGGGATGTTAATATATCAATCAATCATCAATCGTATCAATCACCATTATTGAGATATATTTCTATTACCATTATTGTAATATATTATTCTACTTACCATTTTTGTATTATGCCTCTTACTCTATAAATGAGTTTCATATTGTACATTGTAAAGGGTGAAATAAATAATATTCATCTATTTCAACATAATCAATTTTGAAGGAAAAACATTTTATGTTAGAGAAATATTATATGTGCAATAATGTACATATTTATATTTATCTTTTTTATCTGGACTAAAAATAAATTTCTCCACACACACACAATTCTGACATGCAAAGCCTCTAACCATTCACCTTTTTTTTTTTTTGGTGGGGGGGGGGGGGGGGGGTTGTTTGGGGTTTATTGAAAATGAACTCATTTGGAACTTTGAAGTTGAAAACTAACTCAAATTTCAAATTCTCACAAAAATAACTTATTTTCCACTTGAATGTATAATATTGTCCTTAATGAGATTTGTTTCCATTTTATATGTTTTGTTTGATTTTTAAATTGAAAAAGTTTACTTTACAATGAATCATGTTGGTTATATGCATTTTAAGTTGGATGCATGCAAGTTTTCATGATTTTTTTTTTTACTTCAAATTTCAAACTCCATTGAAAATTCTCAACTATGTTAGGAAATTTAAACTCTACTTGGAATTCGTAACCTTGTTTCACATAGTCAAGAAATTTCAACTTAGTTTGTATTTCCAAACTCTATTATGGACAATCATAATTTTATTTTTAATATTTAACATTTGCTATTGATTAATTTTTTAATGCATCTAACTAGTTTTTGAATGATATTCACTTTTCATTTTGATATATAATCACTGAATTTATTCATTGTTCATTTTCTTTTACTTGTGCAAACAACCATAGTGCAATCAACCTTTCAACTACATTGAGGAAAATTGCCACTCTTTAAAGAGAATAGGCAAATTGAACATGTGGAAGGTTGTGTTAGAATTAGGGGTGGCAAAAATACCTTACTCGATCCAAACCCGGGGAAACCCAGTCTATTAGGGGTGTGGATTAAGGGCAAAAAGTAGCGACTTATTTAGGGCACAGGTCGCGTTTGAGACTGGTCGACTCGGGCCTGCCCCAAACCCAATCCAACCTGTTGCCATCTCCATAGAGTTTTATAATGTTTTCTATTGTTTTTATTTTATTTTATTTTATTTTTTTATTTAGTGTTTGTAATGAAACTTGGTTATATCGTTGTTATTATTTTGTTAGTTGTGACTATGTAGGGGTAGACCTGGCTTAGGGTTAGGTGGGCCACGTGCTCCCTCTGAAATTTTTTAAAAAATGATTAAGTGTACGATATTAATCATTAGATGTTTAAATATATAAATAAAATGTTATATACCTTTGCGAATATACAAGGGCACCAATGGCAAGATGCTTGTTTTCTTTATTTCCATCCTTCATGTTCCATGGTTAAATCCCTACCCATATCAAAACGTTTTTTTTTTCTCATTTGTTCAATCATTAGATACATAAATAAATAAAGAAAAGGCTACAATTTATCACAAGCTTGAAAATACGCTGAGGGCATGAGTCTTCTCTCCCTTTCTTCACAACCTCGGTTCAATCTCTTCCTATGCCTTTTTTTTTTCTCTCTCTCTCTCTCTGTATCCCTTCCCATCCTTTTTTATTTTTTCTGTTCCATCCTTTCCCCAATCAAAACATGTTTTTTCTCTTTTTTTTTTTTTTCATTATTACAAACTGATATTTAAATTTAAAATATTTTGACTTCGTAAATTATTATACTCATTTTGAATATTTTTCTTTTTACAAACTATATCGTATTTACACAAACTATTGAGAATAAAACATATAATATTATTAATCTATATAGGTCTTGATTTACTTATGATTATTGGTGTGTAAATTATTTTTCTTCTGCACAAACTATTTTATATGATAAAATTCACAAATAAAAAACTCATATGAACTATAATTATTTTTATTTTATTTTACTTTGTTATAAATCCACATAAATTTACTAGATAAAAGACTACAAGTATAGTTTGATTAATAACCTTCATAATAAATGTATGTAGTTTGATTACATATATTTATTTGCCGTCTGAATAATAACTCTCATCATAAACGAAACATACCTCGAAATTAATTTTTTTTTTTTAAGTAATATGAAATTCAAATTTTTCTCACTAAGAAGAAGAGAACTAGTACATAATCAACTCACAATTGGTATGCTTTTGTTTTTATACTTGCATCAAGAATGTTTAAGAAATTTTGATTACAATCTTGTAAGGGGTAAAACTATATATCCATATTTTCTACAGGTTATGTATTTTAATTATTTTTATTTCATATAACGTCCTTCTAACAATTAAAGTAAACATTGTAAAGAAAATTTCATATATCATAGTTTTTTGATGTTATAGTTATTATATAAAAGTGTCCTCTCTCAAGCAGATTTTTGGGTTCGTATGTAATAGTAATATTTTAGATTGGGTAATAAAACTTTATCATGAATACAACAAATCTTTTGCATTTGTATTAAAAAAATTTGTATATTTTATGAATTTTATGTTAATAATTATATAGACATCGTAGTTGAATTGAACAATTGAAAATTTAAAATGGAAGATTTTCAATGTTGGAAGACCTAGGCTCGAACCCAAATCTATGATCTTTGATGACCTTAGAACAACTCTAAAACATTAAACCATCACAACAGCATCGATTCAAACAGACACAACAACAACAAAACCTTAAACCATCGCTAGTCAGTCACATAACCTCAACAAAACCAACAAAATCAAACACAAAACACTCAACAAAATCAAACACAAAAAACTATCTTTATCATCTACAAACCCGAAACCCAAACATAAACACGAAAACCAAAAGATCAGTTGGGGAGGTAGTCGGCGTCGAAGGAGAGGAGATTGAGGATGGCGTCATCGTCCTCTTTGTCGGTGTTGATGACGACCTCTTCTAGCTTAAAGATGGGAGTGAGCGTCGGTGTCCTCGTCCTCGTTATGTGGTGCTTCCTTATCTTCTCTAGTGGTGGTGGTGTTCTCGAGATCAGTGGTGTGGCCATTCATAGGAGTAGAAAAAGTAGAGAGAGAGAGAGAGAGAAAAAAAATGTGTAGTTTGATAGAGAAAGAAATGGAGGCTGAAGGTGTGAAAGGGTAAAGAGGGGAAAGAGGCTGGATAAGGCGATCTGGGTTGTGTTTGGGTTCTGGTCATTGTGTTTAAGTTAGTGGAGAAGATGATTTGGGCTATGGCAGTTCGTTGTGTATCCAGATGATCGGTTCTCTAGTGGCCATTGATGGGCTTTGTTGTTTTATTTTATTTTATTTTATTTTTAAATTTCTTCAATTTTTTTCTTTTCCAATTTTTTTCAATGTAATTCTAAAAACAAATGCACCGTGATGGTAAAAGGCTTTTTTTGTTTTTTTTTTTTTAATTTTCTTAAAATTAAAATTTATTATTTAACTTAATATTTTATTATTAAATATTAAAAGGATTTTGTTTTTTGGTTTCTTTAAATTTAAATTTAATTTAGTGTTAAATTTATTTTCTATTAATCTTTTCCTAATTAAATCTCCACCATCCATCAAAGCTTCGATGGAAGGTGGAGATCTAAAGTTTTTTTGTTTTATTAATTTCAAATAGTTAGTGGAATAAAAAGATAAAAATACCTTTCCAATTCCTCATGTCCTAATTTTTAATTATCAACATCAATAGAAACTGTCTAATGATGTTTGTGCCCCTGAACCTTTAAACAGTATATGAAATGACCAATTTGACCTCTTTGAAAAATAAGAAGTGTAATTGAACCACAAACTGGTTTTAGTGGAATGCCCTTACTAATGTTGTTACTTTTTCCATTTTACCCTTAGTTGTAAAAAACTATTAAAATAATTAAAAAATTTAAAAGTCGAGGATGCTGAATTACAATGTAGGGGCTTGTCAGACATTAATAGAAAATGGTAATTACAAATGGAATTGGGTTTAATAGATAATTACTAAAGCAAAAAAATTAAATAAATAAAAATAAAAATAAAACAAATCAACCCAAATTAAAAATGGTATTGGGTTTTTGGCTGATTGATTGCGTTTAATATATAATTATTAAAGCGAAAAAAACAAAAATTAAAAAATGAAAACTTTCGGTTTAGTCCCTAATATTTAACAAAATATTACATTCAGACTCATTAATATGTTATTAATTTTCATCCTTCATAATATTTTAAAAATTCATTAAATTAATGTTTTCGTAAAACAAAAAAACAAAAAAACAAATGTAACCTAAGTTGACCTAATCCTAAAAAATTGTGCACGTGACATTCAGAAAAACAAAAAAAAAAAAAAAAAAAAATTGTGTACGTGACAAACACACTTGAGCCTTGTTTGGCGGGACTTTTAAAAGCCAACTTTTGGCTTTTGAAAGGAAGAAGCATGCTTTCGAAAATGTTTGGTTGTGCACTCAAAGTAGCTCATGAGCTTTTATAAATTCTTTCATAGGAAGCTAGTGATCCTAGCTTTTAGAGGAAGAGCTTCCACATCTTTCATTTGATCATATGCTCGTTTTGTCATCATGAGGCAGTCAGAGAGGGGGAGCTTTTGCTCTTCGCCGGAGGAGGCGGCATTAATTTCAATTTGGGTGAACTCCACCAGCAGTGAAGTTAATTTATTAAAATTATGAAGGGATGCAAATTTAATCACTTCAGTAATTTTAAGGTCATTTTCACTTTTGAGCCTAAATTCGATCTCTTAATAAATACATAATCAAGTCAACATTCTTTAAGCCTTCACAAGTAGTCCTTTTGTAAGGACCTTTGTAAGAAAAATCACGGAATGCTCTCCGTTGGAAACAGAAATTAATTCCCATGGCAAATCAGTAATTCAAATCCTATACATCTTAT
Source organism: Nephelium lappaceum (assembly GCA_021234005.1). Taxonomy (NCBI): domain Eukaryota; kingdom Viridiplantae; phylum Streptophyta; class Magnoliopsida; order Sapindales; family Sapindaceae; genus Nephelium; species Nephelium lappaceum. The sequence goes on from CM038002.1 coordinate 9,863,825, forward strand.
TAAGCTTTTGAGTAACATATAATTACCTACATTCATGACATATGTTTACTCCCTCTTTTTTCTTTAATCAATTTTCAGAACTTTGAACAGGATATTTACATGCTTCATCAACTCAAGCGTTTGGTAAACTATTCGTTAGAGTGTGAAACCAGAATCAAGGGTGTGGCACGACCAGGTTATACAATTGGTGATCACACATGCTCTAGCAGTGAGTACTGGGACCTGAGGTTGCACCAGTACAGGTCACACGCCAGCCACCAAAGTAGTGTGACCTGGTAGTGTGACTTCAGCTTTACACCACAACTTGTCCGATTTTGCCTCTGTTGAAAAAAAAAAGAATTTTACTCGAAGTGAAAATCTTGTGTATCCTTTAGACTATAAATACCCTTGTACAAGGGTTTTCATGTATACCCAGAAAAAGAGAGATTTTGAAAGGGTTTTGAGAGTGGTTATATGTGAGAGTTGTAAGTGGGTACATAAAATTTTTTTATTGTTGTCTCATATATTAATCATGAATTCCTATATATTTCAGTTAAAAAAAAAAAACACAATTATGTACGATTATGTCTGTCCACATAGAAGAAAATAGAAATGATAAACAGATATAGATGTCGTTCTAGTCAATAGATGAATGGTGTAAATTCATTATGACATGATTAATTTCATTTTATCTATTTTGATACTGAGTTTATTACAAAATCTTATGCATTATTAACTATTTTGGCACTGACTTCACTATAAAATTTTATGCAGAACAAATGCATGCACCAGATACATTGACCTTGACCCTGGACCAAACAAATTGTAAAATCAAGGTTTATGTCGTTATGACATGAGCCATTACATAAAGATAAAAGTATTAAAATGTGCTTTAGATGTAAGATAATAATAATAATAAAATTATGTTTATTTTTTTTAATAAAAAAACGTTGTTGTATTGAAAAAATAAATGAAAATTGTCTAATTGACTTAATTAATTTTGAGAAATTATTACAAATGTAAAAAGTAACATACACAGACGCTTGTGCACACACATATACATATACATATGTATATTTCATTTCTCCTCAATGTACAGTAATATAATAAATTTAAGAGAAAAATTCAAAACTATCCAAATTTAAAAGAAAATTTTGTTTTCAATACATTCAAAGAAAAAATTTGTTTTTACTCCATCAAACAAATTAATTGTACCTAGTACCTCATTTTGACTTAAATATCTATAAGAAACAAAATCTTAAATTTGAGGTACCGTAACATGAGGCTCCCATTAGCGTGATGGGAGGCTCTTTTGTCAAGCATGACGAGAGAACCTCCAGTCATACTTGTGCGTGATAGGAGCCTCTCCCATCACACATGATAATAAAGCCTCATTTTTGAAATTTTTAACAAGGTATGTATGTACAGGGAAATTTTGGGAGTCACGGGATATTGAGTTCAATTTATTTGTTTGGAAGGTTTAAAACAAATTTTCTTTTTTTTTTTGGGAGGGGGGGGGGGGGGTGGTGGGTGTGGGGGGCGCTTGAGGGGATGGGATGGGGGGGAACGATTTTTGGTTTTGAAATGGGGGCAATTTTTGAAATTTTCTCTAAATTTAATGTTTTAATTATCAACGGTTATATTTACTTACTTTCAGTTGCTTTGACCTAATCAACAATCATTCATGCATAATTAATGGTCCACATGCAGCGCACTGACTTAATTAATTTTTAATTAAAAAAAAGACTTTATTAATTTCAGTGGGCATTAAGGTAAAATATATATATATATTAAAAGGTAAAATATATATATATATATATATTAAAAGGTAAAATAATTTAATTGAGTTTTAAGTTGTTAAGACACCGATGAAAAAATGATTTTATACTTTCTGTGCACAAAAATAATCACATCCCATGTATATGATTAAAAATCCATAACAGTGCAGTGTTTGAAGCTCAAAGTTGGTGATATGTATTGGATATGGTTGAATTATAAAATCTGATATGAAAATTGAATCCTGACAACAAATACTATGCTGATATGAAATCGCAGGAAGTGTAGTATCCTTGTAAAACACGCTTGAATAAGTAATGTACTGGTGGGCATGAAAAATAAAAGTAGTAATATTCTAGTGAGAGGGCATATGACTAGCTTGTTACATCCAACATTACTTGTGAAAGGGTTAGTAATGGAGGGCATATGACTTCCTAACATTGTTTGTGAAAGGATTAGTAATGGACGCATTGGTTCCCTAGGAATACTATGAATTGTTGAAGACGCTTGAGAATATAGTGTGCTGGTCCCAAGAATGGTAATTGTTACATTTGGTATTGCTACTGAAAGGACTGGGAATGGACAGATGAATATTCCCCAAGAAGTGTTGAGCACGCTTGTGGCTTGACTAAGCTAGATGCTAGTGAGGGTGTTGGGTCCCAGGAGTGGTGAATGAAAGATGTGGTAATGGACTATAGCCCTTTTTTATTGACATGGCCAAACGACCAGTACTAGCTGTATAAGCCATATGTGCTCCATGTAATATACGAATAAATTGACCAGTATGATAAAATCGACATGATCAAATGACCAATGCTAGTTTTGTAAGCCATATGTGCTCCGTGCAATATACAAATAAATTGACCAATGTGATTAAATTGATATGATCAATGAGGTCTTTTTATAGCTTTCAGTCATCTCAAAATATGTGCTTCGTGTAAGATAGGAATAAAAACTTTTTTCATTTTCCAATGATACTTACAAAAACGGAGCCCTTGCTGAAAACTAATTTCCACATATGTGACAATACACTTTTATTAAAGTCAAAGTATAGTACGTACTGAGTGGTGTTAATTAATGACAAGTTTATATATATATAGACAATGAATTTTTCTATAGAACCTTATAGAAGAAGAGCACATGGATGATAGAGATATGGACCTTGATTTGGATCATAACTTCTCATAATAAAGTCATGGTTACGCTGGCCACCTATAGAGAAACGACCAGGAGCGTATAATCTACGTAAAGACTTCACTCACAATATTACTGTCAGGACAATGACCAATTGATTTTATGTTTATGTTTCCAACAACAGGAAAATTATTAATAGATCATATGTGTCTATCTACATGTTGGCTTGAATAAAGAACCTTGGCACAAACTCTACGAAAGCCTCTCTTGTTGGAAAGGAACAATTTGCTGCGAACAAATCAATTTCTATGCTTACATTGCCGTCTTAAATATTAATTATGAAACCATTTCCATTTCAGTATAAAACAGATAGGAGTTACGTTCTTATTTGTTGATGTGGAAGAAAAAGGAGACAATAATCATAAGAAACCAAAATTTTTCCACTGATTTGCATGTCAATTGAGTCCATAGATGAGAGGTGAAAATCTACGAACACTTTAATAATTCAATTTTATCTATTTTGGCTCTGACTTTCTATAAAATCTTATGCATAGAAACAAACACATGCACATTATACATCAATTACCTTGACCTAGGTTATATGAATTATCAAATCAAGATCAAGGGTACATACATATATACGTGTATATATATATATATAAACTTTTCACTTACTATCTTAACAAGTCATATATCATAGTCTTAGTGAATGAGAGTTTAAATATGTATACAGCTTAAGATAAATTTTTAAATTATGAGTAAATTGACAACTTTTACATTAAATCCACAGGTAAAAAAATTCATGAGAGTAAAGAACATTTACACAAAGCTCAAAGCATATACCATATGCTCGGTACAATATCAAAATCGAATATTGACAAAACAAAAAAAAAAAAAAGTGAGATGTGCATAGGCATGAGTTCAATAGGAAGTGTTGCACACGTTTGACTAAATAGTGTGCAAGTGACGGTGCTAGGTACTAAAACTGGTGATTGTTAGACCCAACAAAATTACTTGTGAAAGGACTAATAACGAACATATGTGTTACCTAGGAATATCAAAATCGAATCCTTACAAGAGATGTAATATTTGCATATAACTTCCTAAGGATGTGTTGAACATGCTAGAGTAAACTATGTGCCAAACTTTCCAATAAGGATGCTGGATCCCAAGAGTAGTGATTGTTACATCCAACACTGCTAGTGAAAGGATTGGAAATGGACAAATTAGTGTTTGAATTCATTTTTTAAAATGATTTTTCATTTTCAAAAATAAAAAATGAAAGTTAAGTGTTTGGTGGTACATTTTGCAAAATGTGTTTTTGAAAATGGGAAGCACCTTTTTGAAAATTATAACTAAAAAGTTAAAAATAACTTTTTCATATTTTTCTTTTTTATTATTTTCAAAACAAATAATTACTTTTCTATCTGAATAGCTATTAAGTCATATTAAAAAATAATATCAAATATATTTATATCATTTTTTTTTTAAATAATTTTTAAGAAATCATAAGAAACATATTTTATTTTCAAAAACGTCATTTTTAAAGCACTTTTTTTCATTTTTAAAAAAAGTTTTAAAAATCATCATTTTAAGAACGATTCTAAACACATAGTTTCCTCATGAAGTGTTGAACACACTTGAGTAAACAATGTGCCAATGGGTGCACTAGATTCAATAGTGGTGATTGTTACTTATAACATAGCTTGTGAAAGGACTGGTAATGGACTATAAAAAGCACGTGTTTAGTTACTAAAGTATGTAGGCTTCTTTATAAAAAGAAAAAAAGGATAGAATATTTTGATTTATTAGTATTTTTGAACTATAGGATATGTTTTTCTTTGAAGTAATATCACAGGACTGGAAATAGATGTTAAAGTGATAGACTTTTAGTCAACATTTTTATCATAAAACGATATATTAATTTTTTTTTGAACTCTCATCTTGAGGACCCAAAAAACTTCCTGTTTATGACTGAAATTTAAGCCAAACACCAATTAGATAAGTGTAGTTATAAGAGATATCTTATTAATTAAATTAGTATCACAACCAAGTACGAGGTAATCAAAATATAGTTTGGCTAAATACATAATTATAAGAGATGTGTTCAGGTTTTAAACTAAATACAAATTGATGTAAGACTGTACTGTTGTCATGACTTTTCTTGAAATTCTTAAAATGAATAATGTTATCAATGCAAATTCCCTAGAAACATATCTTCGACATAATTAGATTAAACAAAACTCCCAAGTGTGAGTGTTGACAATTCAAAATAATTTTTTTTTTTCTAAATTTTATGGTCTACATTAGAGCATAGAGCATCTCTAATGCTATTATGCATTTTTGAGTTTTCATTAGTGATACATCAACATTTTTTTTTCAATATGAATCTGCTTTGAAAAAAAAAAAGAAAAAAATGCAAATGCATGTTTTCATCTCCAATGCAATTATCTAAAATAAAGTATGCATCACTTTTGATCAATTACAATAAAATATGTGTTACATACTCTTTCATTTTATATTTCACAATAAAGAAGAGAGAGTGACAAAAGTTCTCCATATTTTTAATTTGTTGGAAAAAGTGAGAAATTCAAGTTAGTATTTCTAGGAGAGTTTCTCAATTGAGAAACTCATCTCCAAATTCTCTAAAAACATTTTTTCCACATAAGCTACATATTTGGACTAGATAATTGCATTAGAGAAATTTTTTCTTTCCTCATCATCTATCTATCCTATGTAGTAAATAATTCAACTCAAATAGATATTTGTATTAGAGATGCTCATCATTATGATTTAAGGAGTACAACATATTTCATTTTATCTTTGAATAGAGTTACCAAATTCAACCACAAAAGCACCCACTTCTTAGTTGTGTTAAGTATAGGAATTAAACTAAATTCATCATTATGTTCAACTTGTCTGTGCCACCAAAATCTAATATTAAAAAATAGTTGTTAAAAACCTCCAGCCAAATATTTAGTAAGAATTTTTAATATAAGGGCCATATAAGGAAAGCGACCTTCCATGTGTTACCTATATGATACCTTGACCTTGTAATCATATAAGTACTGAGAGTGGATTTAGAGCATCAGACAAAGCTGTGTTGGCGAGAAAACGTTTTTTATATGCCTCTATTAATTAGAACTTATATTCTTATGATTTTACCTTAAGTAACTAGAAAGTCTGTAAGAAACTTAAAGGTTAACTATATAGAACTTTAAAATGAATGAGAAAATATTTGTAGATGGTCAAAAAGTTTAGTGGTCGGTAAGGTTTAATATCATTTTGGATATATATTCACAAAATTGCTAGACATCTTATGATAAATATTAATAGCCCTGTGCTATAATGTCATTGAAGAAACTGAACCCTCTTCTCAGTTCAACGCCTAGCAAACAGCCAACTCTATCCCAACTTAAACCTATTCTTCAATTATGACAGTCAAGGCTGTCCAAGCAGAACTTATAACAAACAAAGCTGGGCCAACAAAACTATTAAAAGGACTGTGGCCCTATTCAATTGTGACCTCTATAGTTTGATATTCATGCTAACTATATACATTATTATGGTCACTTCAACAGAATATTATGATTTTATATGAAAAAAAAAAGTTAATTGCCTATTTATGTAATGATTAGATTCAGCAATTCATTTTCTATAATGAAATATTTTATATGTACTGTTTTGTTTTATTAAATTTTATTTAGTTTGACATTACTAAGCTTCGATTTATAAAATTATATGAATCCATTCCATCTTTATATTACATAAATTTCAAGTCTAGCATTTCAAGAAGATCAAAACAAGTGGTACTACTGAATGTTATTTCTTTTTGTTTAGTATTTGATTAGCTGAGTAAAAAATTATATATATATTTTTTTATTTCTTGTTATTGGACCATATATTAAACCAGAGCTTGTATCCCTGTGTGCTTATATTGTGCTTGTCAGAAACGTGTGAAAGTATTAATTTTCAATGGCCAATTATTGAAGTTTTTCATACACAATATATGTTTTTGATATATACCTTGGCTATTTGCTCTTCAGAAAAAATTCTACTACCAAGGTAACTTATGAATCACTTCTTTTTAAAGTTTGGTTTTGCTTCTGTAATGGAACCAGAATAATTTGATTTACAAATATTGTATTTATTTATTTAATTAGTCTCTTTTGATGCATTTAAACAACACGTAAAAAAGATGCTTCACATTAAAAGTTCAACCAACGATGTAATCAAGTCTATTTCTTTAACCGGATGAAAATTCAAGGTCTTCAAACCAGAAGTGCTCATGATCACAACAGATTTCCAATTTATTAAAAAAAAAAAAAAAGCAGTTTATTTTAATTTGTACACAATTTATATTGACAAGCACACACTGTATGGTTCAAAAAGCATAAAACTATCTTGCTTCCAAGTTTGAAATTGTTGTTTCATCATTTACTGAACTTGTTTCCACGTTGGATGTTGTAGAATCACACTTCACATCTTCATCAGATTTCTTTGAGAAACCAGGTTTCTTTAGAATCATAAGATCTGTAGCTTCATTTGTGAGCATCGAAGAAACTTCCAACATCGATGGTCTATCAATCGGGATTTCTTGAACACATAGTAGAGCTACATGCAAACATCTTTCCAGTTTAAAATGGAAATATGTATCATTAAGGGATGAATCCATGAACTCCATGCCTTTACCATATCTCCACAGCCCATAAGCCTAAAATATTGTCATTTGGCAACTTTCACTTAATTCAAATGCTAATTAGCTATGACTAACTATTACTCAATAAGGGTCAAAGAAATAGCTATGACTAACTATTACTCAATAAGGGTCAAAGAAACTTACATATTCAAGAAGTGTCAAATGACTATTTTGATAGTTATATAAAACCGAGACTCTTTTTCCACTAATAATTTGTAAAGTAGGATCCTGAAACTATAAACATCAGACTTTGTTGAGCATAGGCCTTCTTTAACATATTCAGGAGGAGCATATCCACTGTGTATCATGTATTTATACATATATTATTATCACCAATGAACTAGTATATATATGCATAATAGATAAAGTACTATTGAATACGTTATAACAACAAAATACATATATGCATACTTACTATGTTCCAACGATCCGACTTGTGTTTGCTTCAGAACCATCTCTTGAAAAAATTCTAGCCATACCAAAATATGATATTTTGGGCTTCATGTCTTCATTCAATAAAATATTACTAGCTTTTATGTCTCGATGAATGATCATCAACTTGGAATATTCTTGGAGATATAAAAGCCCTTGACAAATTCCTTTAATGATATGAATGCGATTTTTCCAATCCAAAATATATTTTCTCCTAGGGTCTACATCATCAAAATCATGTATGAACAGTTAACGAAGGAGAATATTGCAAATAGATGAACTAAGATCACATAATACAAAAAATTATATGATCAACATTTATTATTTGTCTACTATAATTAAAAGTGCATAAGCATATAGAAAGAGAAAAAAAAATTAGCTAAACACTAACCAAAAAGGTAGTAATCCATGCTTTTGGTTGACATATACTCATAAACTAGCATATGCTCTTCCTTATCAATACAAAATCCCAAAAATCGAACAAGATTTATATGTTGGAGGTTTGCAGTAAGCATAACCTCATTCTTAAAACTCTTCAAATTGTTGTGTTGATGTTTTTGAAAGTCTTTATTGCGACATGTCCTTGTAATACACCCTGTAACATCATAAATGTACATACATTTAATCCTAGTTTTGTAAATCTTCCATGTATTATTTGAGAAACATAAAATATTAATTACCTTATAAATAGGACCGTATCCACCCTCACCAAGTTTATTTTCAGTTGAAAAGTTGTCTGTTGCAACTTCCATGTCAGCCAAACTGTATAACACCAGTGTTGGAACATTGCCGTTAAAATCTCCAGCTGCTGCTGCCTTATTTACTTGGTTCCTTGGTTCTTGAATTGTGTCCACACACGCTATCAACAAAAAAACGTTAAAGTTGGGCTAACTTCTTGGTTCAGAATAATAAAAACTGGGCAGTCTCTCCCACTTATAAATGAAATACGTGTATTTTATCGGTTACCTCTTGATTTTCGCTTTTTCATCCAACTGAAATATATTACAAGGCCTAGCACGGGCATAACAGTTGCCGTTGTAGGCAAAATGATTACTAATAATCGATATGGCCGCTTATTTTGTTCACTTTTATTATCCTCTTGAGATGGAGAAATATTGGCATCCTGCTGAACCGGAGAAATGTCTGCATCCTGCTCAGCTGACAAGTTAATCTGTATTTTAGTAACAGGTGTCATGAAAATTTTAATTCGAAAATAATTGTGAATCAGTATGGGATAAGGATTAGATTAGATGAGTTAAATAAAGAATTGCTAACTTGCAGCTAGAGAAAGTACCCAATTATCATCATAGGAAACTTTCCAGACAAAGTAACCAAGCAATCTCTTCTCTTTGGCATAATTAATATTAGCCTGAATAGCTTCAACATCGTCAAAACCAATCCAAGTTGTTTCAATTGTGAAGTAATTCACCACATAAGTTGGATTATAGGTCACATTAAGGGAACAAAGTTTAATTAGATGCTTTATCTCCTTATACTCCATAAATCCATCCGAAGAAATGGCCGGTCCAATCGCTGGTGCATCAATACCGTTAACCGAGGAGTTCGCAAGCTTCCATTCATAGCCATGGTAAAGCAAAAAGATAACCAACTTATTTGCTGGTAATCCTGCATCAAACCACCCCCTAACACAATTATCAGTACTGTGTTGACTAGTAGGATCATGCAAAGCTGAAGGAGGAGCTGTAAAGTTTGTTGTCTCAGGAGTGGAGTAGTCATCACTGGGTAGAACATGACTCCAGTTTCGTATTGTTGCACCGTGTCTATAGGATACACTTCTGAATATGAATCTGGTAAATCCAGAACCACTGTCAAGATCATCAGTTGTGCCTTGCCAGAGTTTCTGGCCTCTGAATTGATTGCAACTCGCCATTCTTCAAAGAGAATAGCCAGATTGGACATGTCCGAGACTGTTTCTGGATATAATCAGAAAAAGTCTAGACATCCAAAGCCATATTGCCTCGCTGTTGTTATCGAGGAGTCGATAAAAGATTTTCGATAAGAATAATTGCTTACCATTGAGGAATAGATTGAATCGTCCGTTGAAAAACCTCCGATGGATAGAAGTGTGGTGACTGATGCGTTATTTTGTTTCACAATTTCTGTGAAGGTGGAGATGTATTCTTCATCATCTGGTGATACATAGAGCTCGTAAGAAATGGAATCTAGATCAGCAAAACCACAAATAAGGTAAGTAAAGAGAGTAGAATTGATGCGCGAAACTGGGAACTCTTTTGGTGTTGATCCACCTTTGTGATTAGAGAGAATATAATAGCCGGCTCTGACCCATGTTTGTGATTTCGTAGGGCGCAGTTGTAGAGAGAGAAGAAAAATTTGGAAGAACACAATGCTTAATTTGGACATCATTGAGGAAAGAAGCACTTTTTTTTTTTTTTTTTTTCAGGTAAAGGTGCAATTGAAAGCCCATACTTTCACGCAATTCACGCATAAAATCTGGTGAATCTCGAAATTTGAAAACTCTCAACTGTTATACCATACTTTCACGAATAGATCTTAGGTTTTATAGTTAAGTGTGACAAAACATAATAACACGAAAGAATTAGGGTTATCTATTTATCTTCATATTTGATGTAACTATGATTATACTAAAAACATATATTTTTTATTGAGTATATTATAGGATTTAATGGAAAAAAGTAATTATATTTTATAAATATCTTGAGGTTCACCATATAAAATGGAGACCCTTTTACCATTAATGATTTGTAGAAGTAAAATCTCAAAACTATAAACATCAGATTTTATCGAGTACATACCTTTTTTGACATATTCAAGAGAAATATATCTACCGTATATTTTTTATATATATTTACAAACAATGAATTAGAATATAAATACATAACAAATAAACTATTGAGTAACTTAACAGTAAAAAATATATATATTTACTATGTTCCAACAATTTGTTCTGTATTTGCTTCAAGATTGCCTTTTGTAAACATTCTAGCTATACCAAAATCTGATATTTTAGACTTCATGTCTTCATCTAATAAAATGTTACTAGGTTTCAAGTCTTAATGGATGATTGTCAATCTTGAATATTCTTAGAGATATAGAAGTCCTTGACAAACTCCTTCAATGATATGAATCCGTTTTTTCCAATCCAAGGTATACTTTTTAATAGGGTTTGCAACAAATTGTTTATGAACAATTAGAAAAGTTGAAAATTGGAAAAGCATGAGCATTAAGCAGCTGTTGGGGAAATATGTTTAGTATCTATTGGTCATCTATTATAACTGAAAATGCAGTCACACACATTAATTAAACAAAAACTGAAAAAAAAAAAAAAAAATCTAACACAAAGGTAACAATCCAAGCTTTTATTTGTCATATACTCATAAATTAGTATATGCTCTTCTCTCTCAATGCAAAAACCCAAAAGTCGAACAAGATTTATATGTTGAAGTTTCGCAATAAACATGATTGCATTCTTAAACTCTTCAAATCTTTGTGAAGATGTTCGTGAAAGTTTTTATTGCCACTTCTTGTCCATCAAGTAATATACCCTGTAAAATCAAATAATTATATATACTCAGTCTCATTTTTATAAATTTTCTTTATATATATATATATATATCCTTTCAAAAACATAATTACCAATTACCTTGTAAACTGGACCGTACCCACCCTCACCAAGGTTTTTTTCAATTGAAAAATTTTCTGTTGCAGCCTCAACCTCAGCCAAACTAAATAATACCAGATTTGGAGCATTGCCATTAAAATCTCCAGCTGTTGCTGCTTTATTTGCTTTGCTCCGGGTTTCTTGAACTGAGCCCGCACTTGCTATAAACCAGGAAACGTTAAATCCTGGCTAACATCTTGGTTCACGATTTTAAAAGTTGGACAATCCTCACTTACCTAAAAATGAAATACATGTATTTTATTGTTTACCTTTTGATTTCAGCTTTCTCATCCACTTAAAATATACCACAAGGCCTAGCAGGAGCATAACAGCTGCAGTTGCAGGCAAAATGATTGCTAATAATCTGTGCAGCCGCTTTTTTTGTTCACTTTCATTATTTTCTTGAGCTGGAGAAATAGTTGCACAATGCTGAGGATGAGAAATAGCTGCATCCGCTGAAAAATAATTAATCAAAAATCATAGTGAAGCAGTAAAGAGTTAAGAAATAGATTGTATGACTTGAATAAATAATTAATTGCTAACCTGCAGCCTGAGAAAGCACCCAATTGTCATCATACGAAACTTGCCAGACATTATAACCAAGCAAGCCCTTCTCCTTGGTATAAGAAACCTTAGCCTGAATAGCCTCAACATCATCAAAACCAATCCAAGATGTTCCAACTGAGCAGTAATGCACCACATAAGTTGAATTATAAGTAATATTTGCATTGAAACGCTCAACGTAATTCTTGATTTGGTCATATTCGATGACTCCATTCTCTGAAATGGCTGGTCCAATTGCCGGTGCATGAATACCATTATCCATGGCTTTCACAAGCTTCCATGCAAAGCCATAGTAAGGAAAACAGAAAACTATCTTATTTGCTGATAATCCTGCATCAATCCAGCCCCTTATACAGTTATCAGTGTTCAGGTTAATATTACTACATGCAGCAGTGAAGAAGCAGTTGTAAAGTTTGTTATCAAAGGAGGAGAGTAATCAAGGGCATCAACGTTACTCCAGTTTAAGTATTGTTGTACCATCTCTATGCGGTACACTTCTGAATAAAAGTTCGGCGAACCTCGTAGCACCGCAGTCAAGATCAATTGTGAGAGGCTGCTAGAGTTTCTTGACTCTAAATTGACAGCCGCTCGCCATTCTTTGAAGAAAATTATCAAATTGGCCATGTTCGAGGCTGCCTTAGGATCTGACCAATAGAAGTCTAGACCTCCAAAGCCATAGTGCCTGGCCGTTGTTATTGACGAGTCAACAAAAGCTTTCCTATGAGAAGAATTGCTTACCATTGATGAATAGGTTGAATAGTTTGCATCTGAACCTCCGATGGATAGAATTGTGATGACTGATGGGTTCTTTTCCCTCACAGTTTCTGTGAACTTTGAGATGTAACTTTTATCAATAGGTGATACAGTGAGCTGCTAGGAAGTGGAATTCAGATCAGCGCAACAATATACAATATGATTAAAGAGAGAAGATTTGATGTCTGAAACAAGGAACTGTGGTGAAGTTGTGCTTATGCTGTTGCAACATGGACCATGTTGGAATTTTATTTATTTATTTATTTTATTTATTTGTTGTTTGACTGTTTCAATTGACTTGGTAGTAGTTGCTAATTTTTAGGAATGTGTTGATCATGGAAATGTGTTCCATGTAGTGCCTTGTTTTTCTCATTCTCTATTATTATTTGTTGTATTTAAACTCATTATTAGATAAATAAATTTTGAGATTTCACACAGCAAATTTTATTGTTCTTTCTTTGCTTACTATTACATTGATCATTTGATCATTTCAATGTCTTTAAAACTCCAACAAATTAGTATCAGAGCTCTCTTCTTGAGGGACTTGTGATTAAAAGAAATTTTTTTTCTTTGCTTTCTTCTTCCATGGATTCAGAATCTCCTTTTATTGCACTAGTGCCACAGTCTTTAATAGTGAAGGTTATCATGTTTGGGCAACAAGAATAGAGGCTCATCTGGAGCCAAATGATCTCTGGGAAGCTGTGGAGGAGGACTACGAAGTTCCTCCATTACCTGCGAATCCAACCTTGGCACAGATCAAGAATCACAAGGAGAAAAAATCAAGAAAGTCGAAAGCAAGAGCTATGTTATTTGTGGCGGTCTCCCCTGAAATTTTTGTCAGAATCATGACAATAAAATCAGCTTTTGAAGTCTGAAATTTCCTATAGAAGGAGTATGAAGGAGATGAAAAAATTAAGGGAATGCAGATTCTGAACCTGATCAGAGAGTTTGAACTTCAGAAGATGAAGGATTCTGAGAAAGTGAAGGAGTACTCTGACAGATTGCTTGAAATTGCAAACAAAGTAAGATTACTTGGTTATGAATTTCCTGATTCCAAATTAATTCAATAGATTCTTGTAACTATTCTTGAAAGGTTTGAAGCAACTATTTCCTTATTGGAAAACACTAAAGATCTTTCAAAGGTTAGTTTGGCAAAATTGATGCATGCTTTACAGGCATAAAAACAGATAAGGCTCATGAGGTCTGAAGGGTCTGTTGAAGGTGCATTAGCAGCAAGAGCTCAATCAAGTCAAGGAAGAAAAGGGAAGAAGAATGAGAAAAACAAGAAGGGAAACTCAAGTTTTGATTCTCTTAATACTAGTAAGGGAACAAAATCTAATTTCCCTTATTATAAACACTATGGAAGGAAGGGTCATCCACCTTTCAAATGTTGGAGAAGACCAGACCAGCAATGTGAAAAGTGCCATAAGATGAGGCATTATCAAAGAATTTGTAGGAGCAACATTCAACAGAAGACTGTGACACAAGAGAATTTACAGTAGAAAAATGTTGCTCAGGTTGCTGATGAGGAAAAAGAGGAGCAACTCTTTGTAGCTTCTTGCTTTGCAACCAGCCATTCAAGTGAAAAGTGGTTCATTGATAATGGTTGTACCAACTATATAACCTTTGATCGTGATCTCTTTAAGGAATTGGACACTTCAGTAGTTTCCAAAGTGAAAATTGGCAATGGAGAGCACATTACAGTCAAGGGGAAAGGCACAGTAGCAATTGAAAACATTTCAGGTACAAAGCTTATCATAGATGTGTTGTTTGTACCTAATATTAGTCAAAATCTATTGAGTGTTGGCCAATTGATTCAGAAAGGTTTCAAAGTTATCTTTGAAACAAATCAATGTTTAATCAAAGATGCAGCAGACAATGATGTGTTTAGAGTTAAAATGAAAGAGAAGAGCTTTGCACTTGATCCATTAGAAGAGGAGCAGACAACATTCTCTGCAACAAAAATTCATGCAAAAGTCTGGCATAAGAGGCTTGGACATTTCAATCATACAGCTGTAGTTAATTTACAGATAAAGGAATTGATTCTAGGTCTTCCTTACCTTGAATCTGAAATTCCAAATTGTAAAGCTTGTCAACAAGGAAAGCAATCAAGAATTCCCTTTAAACAAGCATCTTAGAGAGCTATTGAAAAGCTACAATTGATACACACTGATTTGGTTAGACCTCACAAAACTCCATCTCTCAATAGGAGTAGGTATTTCCTGATCTTCATTGATGACTATTCCAGAATGTATTGGATCTATTTTTTTATATTCAAGTTAGAAGTTTCTGGTGTGTTTTGGAAATTCAAGCAATAAATTGAAACACAAAGTGGTCACAAAATCCAAGCTTTGAGATCTGATAATGGCAAGGAGTACACTTCCAATCAGTTTAACATTTTCTATAAAGAGGCTGGGATTGAATATCAACTCACTGCTCCATACACTCCACAGCAAAATGGAGTCAGTGAGAGAAAAAACTGTACCATAATGGAGATGGCCAGATGTCTAATGTTTGAGAAGAATTTGCTAAAGGAATATTAGGTAGAAGCAGCACATATTGCAGTTTTCATTCTCAACAGACTACCTACTAAAGCAGTAGCTGAAAAGACTCCATATGAAGCCTAGTATGGTTTTAAACCTTCTCTAAAAAATCTCAAAGTATTTGGATGCTTGTGCTTTGTCTATATGCCTCAGATCAAAAGGGATAAGCTAGATAAAAAGGCAGAAGTAGGAATCTTTGTTGGTTACAGCACAATCTCTAAAGCTTACAGAATTTTCCAACCAAACACTAAGAAAATTTTGATAAGTAGAGACGCGCATTTTATGGAGAATGATGAGTGGGATTGGGAGAAAAAGCAAGTAGCCTTGGTTCCTGACCAAGTTCCCAAATTGCAGCTCAAAGAAGATGTGTTGATTGATGATGCTCCTGTAAGAGGTACAAGATCACTTTCTGAGATTTATCAGAGATGCAATGTTGCTGTGTTTGAACCAGAAGATTTCTGGGAAGCTAAAAAATATCCAAAATGGATAGCTGCAATGAAGGATGAGCTGAGCATCATCGAGAAAAATCAAACTTGGCAGCTTGTAAAAAGACCAGCAGACAGAAAAGTAATTGGTGTAAAATGGGTGTTTAGAACCAAACTCAATACTGATAGTTCCATCAACAAACACAAGACCAGACTGGTTGTGAAAGGGTATGCTTAGATTTTTGGTATTGATTTTTTTGACACTTTTGCTCCTGTTGCCAGACTAGATACAATCAGATTGTTGATTGCAATAGCTGCACAAAATGGTTGGAGAGTCTATCAACTTGATGTTAAATCAGCCTTCTTGAATGGCTTTCTTGAGGAAGAGATATATGTTGAGCAGCCTGATGGATTTGCAGTAAAAGGGCATGAAGATGATGTGTATTTACTCAAGAAAGCTTTGTATGGCCTGAAACAGGCACTCAGAGCCTGGTATAGCAGAATTGATGAGTACTTTATGCAACTGGGTTTCAGAAAAAGTCTCAGTGAAGCTACCCTCTAAATCAAAGGTGATGAAACCAATTTTGTAATTGTTTTATTGTATATGGATGATTTGCTAGTTATTGGAAGCAATGAAAAACTAATGAGAAAGTTCAAAGAAGATATACAGCAAACCTTCGAGATGACAGATTTGGGGGAGATGACTTACTTTCTAAGAATAGAATCAAGCAGAAAAATAGAGAAGTGTTTATCTGTCAAAAGAAGTATGCTAAGGAGATTCTAAAAAAATTTAGAATAAATGAATGTAAGAGTTTACATACTCCAATGTGTCAAAAAGAGAAGTTGAGTAAGGAAGATGAAGTTGAGAAGGTTAATGAAACTCTCTACAGAAGTCTAGTGGGTTGTCTGATGTATCTAACAGCTACAAGGCCTGATATCTTGCACTCTGTAAGTCTATTATCTAGATTTACAAATTATGCAACTGAAACACATTTTACAGCTGCTAAAAGAATCCTTAGATATGTGAGAGGGAGACTTGATTATGGAATCAAGTTTTGTGCCAGTCAAGATTGTGTTCTGTAGGGCTATTCTAACAGTGATTGGGGAGGTTCACCTGATGATATAAAAAGTACTATAGGTTACTGTTTTAAACTTAGTTTAGGAGTATTTTCATGGTGTTCTAAGAAGTAGAATACAGTGGCACAATCTACAATAGAAGCTGAATTTATTACAGCTACTGTTGCTGCAAATCAAGCTTTGTGGTTAAGAAAGGTGTTGATTGATTTGAATATGAAGCAAGAAGGATGCACAGAAATATTTGTTGATAATCAAGCTGCAATTGCTATCTCTCATAATCCTGTTTTTCACGGGAAAACTAAGCATTTCAATATCAAGTTATTCTTTCTTAGAGAAGTGCAGAAGGAAGGCTCAGTTGGTTTGAAGTGTTGCAAATCTGATCTGCAACTAGCTGACATATTTACAAAGCCTCTGTTAAGAATCAAGTTTGAGTTTCTTAGAGAGAAACTTGGAGTTTGTAGCAACCAAAGCAAGGAGGAGTGTTGAAGTTGTGCTTCAGCTGCTGCAACATGGACCAAGCTGGAATTTTATTTATTTATTTTTTGATATTTCTTTGTTGTTTGACTGTTTCAATTGACTTGGTTAGTAGTAGTTGCTAATTTTTAGGAATGTGTTGATCATGAAAATGTGTTCCATGTAGTGCCTTGTTTTTCTCATTCTCTGTTATTATTTGTTGTATTTAAACTCATTATTAGATAAATAAAATTTGAGATTTCACACAGTAAATTTTATTGTTCTTTCTTTGCTTACTATTACATTGATCATTTGATCATTTCAATCTCTTTAAAACTCCAACAAACTGTTTATCTGGAGGGAAGTAATAACCAACTTTGATAAGTGTCTCGGATCTCACAGGGCTTCATTCGTAAGAGCCAAGGAAAATTTGGAAGATGAGAATGATTATTTTGGATACTATTAAGAAAAACTGTTCTCAATCCAAGCTTTGATGAAATTAAAGATTTGAGAACTCTCTGTATTTACAGGCATACTTGAAGGGAAAAAAAAAAACGATTTTAATTCGAATACGGAAACATGAATTTTAAAAATTTTCAAACAAAACATGTCCGATCGATGCTAGTAATAATGATTCAATAGTTAAATTAATAAGATCGAATCTTACCTTACATGAAGATTGAATTGATCTCTTTTGATTCGCAGATTCTTCACCACCTGATCTTCCTTGCTATGGCTCTTCACAAAAGAAACTGTGTGTGGACACAATCTTTTGAAGATCCTTTTAAAGTAGATGGTTATTAGGCTATTTTTAATCAATGGAAATTTTTGGTTTAAGTAGCCAAAAATTCTCTCAACCACCACTCTCATTACCAATCATAAAAACATATTTTTATATTGGCAAATTAGGGTTCTTTAATTTTAACAAGGAATTTAAATTCCTATTAAAATTGAAAGACATAATTCATATCCAATATGGAATCAAATTCCTTATTGGGTTAGAATTCTATTCTTTTAATTTAATATGGAATCTAATTCCTATTAAATTAAAACTTTTTTAATATAATTTAAATAGAATCTTATTCCAATTACAATTATTATTTCCATTAATTAATTAAATGATTTTTCATTAAATTAAATGATTCTAAATCATAATTAATTTAATAACATCATTTATAATTGAACCCATGACCTCTACAAATAATTAAATAATTAACCATTAATTAAATAATTATAAATATTTAAATAATCAAATTATTTAAATAATTTATGAACATGTACATAAATTTATATGTACACCAATAATCGGACAATCCAATTATATTCTTCAACTTGTTTCTTTATGTGGTTGTGAGCTAGCAAGGGGACCAAATGGACCTACAATTCGAGCTCCAATAATATCGAAATTATTATTAAACTCTTTAATTAATAATTCACTATTATTAACCTTGGAGTTACTCCACTAAAAACTTAAGGTTGCACTCTCAAAATTGTAGATGTTTTACACAATCTGAATTTTCAGTGTCTATCGATTTAATCATTTCATATGATTCGATCCTCCACGAGTAGTTTATAATTAGAGCTAGGTTATTAAAGTCTGTTATACCTCTCTAATTATATCTTGTTCCATTAAGTACCATTGATTCTCTAATGAACAATATATATCTATAACAACTTATGAATTTATCTTTCCGTTTACTCGTAAACAGAAAGTTGAGCGCTCTTATTGTTCAAGACCCAAATCAACACTTAAGGGAATTACTCATCTACTTCTTGCAAAAAGGAGTGGATTCCACTATTGTGTAGAATGTTCCCAGTCACTTGTTAAATCACATCTCCAAAGTACGAAGCTTATTGACCGTAAATCTATAACAGTCTCACCCATGTAAATCAAAAGATATGACCCAACAAATAAGAGTCCATAAAACACTCAGGATTAAGATCAATCCATATATGATCATCTATTTGATAAAGAATAATTTCTTTGTTTAACGAATATTAATAAGAAATTCATTTTATCGTGGTCCAGTCCTATATAATCTCTATTATATAAGTGTCTCCATTTTCATATCGCCATGTGAACAATCCCGGATAAGATCATCATATCAAATACGAAATGGACCGTAGCTGTAGATTTACCACAAATAAAGTACCCAGTTTTGTTTGCTTTCTACGGACTCTTTAGATTACTAATCTCAAACTAAATCTTCTTGTATATAACACTTACATACTTAGTTTGAGACTACATAAGTAATTATGGATGTTATATGATATTCGTATGAAACAAACATTTCATAAATGCACATTAATTTGAATAAAATAAAATATATTTATTTATAATTTATTTAAACGTTTACAAATTACAAGTTCTTAGGGCACAATGCCTAACAATACTTGCACTCATCTCTCTTGGGTTTTAACCCCAAACATCAGAGTCTCCTCTCATAGGGCGTTGGTAATTTTAATCATGTGAGAGTTAAAGATCTCCTTGCAGTTTGACTTTTCTTTTAATAAAATCATTTTAATTTTTAATTTAGGTAGGAATCCTTTTAATACTATATACAAAAGTACCTTATAATTTTAACTTGAAAAATGGTACCTTATAATTTTAATAACCTTTAAATAATCTCATGATTATATCTCAAAAACCTCCTGTAGGAACTAAATTTAAAATTAGAATGTTATTGTTTAAATGATATCAAGCCTCAATAAATTTTTAAAGCATCTCCACAATTCTTATGAATTGTAAAAAAAATAATATTTCACATAAGATAAATAGAAATCATGTAAAAATAGACTTCTCAAATGTAATTATTTATATTGACTGTCAAGTTAAGGTGACAAAAAAAAAAAAAAAAAAAGACTGTTAACATGATCATCTACTTTCAAAGGTTCTGTTGAACAGTCTGACTCAACAAATTAATTTTCATCAAATGGTCCATATTAAATCTCTCCACCTCTCTCAAAAAAGTCTTTGTGTGCTTCGTCTTAGTTCTTTAATGTCGTTGGCGTCAAGAACAACATTTCAATCATCATTAGTTTTTGTTGGCAACCACACTTTGGTTTTGTCTCTCTCTCTCCCTCTTTGTGTCTTCAAGAGACAGAGAACCAAAAACAAAAAACTATTTCGGTGATTGATAGGGAGAACCTTGTTATGCAGAGGCTGCTGATTCCACCTACAACGATGATGCAATCTATCGTCAAGATTTGGATTGGGCTTTGATAGAGAAGTTGTGGACTTTTCAGCGGTTGATCAACAAAGCCTAAGAGGGTAGTGGATGAAAAGCCTTTGTGTGGGTTTGGAGAGGTAGGGGAAAAGAGAGAGCATTAGACGAAAAAAAAAGAGAGGTTGGTGAGAGTAGTCATGGCGAGCTGAGAGAGGAGAGAGTTGAAACCTAGTCCTCACTTCTCCAATCGTCACCAACCATCCAATTGTCCATCCACAACCTTAACTTCATTGACAATAACATGCCTCTCAATTGCCAACAACAAGTGGACTATGAGGAATAATATGTTTTAATGTTATTTTATGATATTTTCATTTATAATTACTTTTATCACAAATTAACAATTTTAAATATCGTTAGGTGCCAAGTAGTCATTAGCTTGGCAGTGGGATGCCTAGGCAATTTGACTATTGATCAACGGATCATTGGTCAAATCAGGTCGAACTTGAAAATATATATATATATATATATATTGATGAACATACGTAAAACACAATGATGTTCTCTACAAGCTCTGAGTTTTGTAAGTACACAAACATGACAAACAATCCAAACCTTCTACTGGTGCGAGGAACTAGTGCAATGATGAAGGTGAGAAGAGTGATTACTAGGAATGACGACGTTTGACCATCAAACGACTAGTCAACAATGATGAACGGTTAAGGTTAAGATTTGGTGGTGGTTATTGGTGCTTTATTTTGGGTCTATTGGTGTGAAGATGAAGAACTGAAGATGAAGGTTGAAGGCTTGAAGATTGAAATTGAAGAGCTTCTTTATAAGAAACGCCAAAATAGCCGTTTTGGCGTTTATTTGTTGGAAAAAACAGAAGTTATTCAAACTTTAAGCCTTCATCTTCATTCTTTAATCTTCACACTAATGCACTAGTCATATCAAACCCTAACCTTAATCAAACTCCACTCACCACTCGCCTATCACCAATGCACACTTAATCCCAACCACGATCAACTGGATCTATTCAATCATCGCACAGTTCATCATCGTCATTGCCATTTCTGATTACCATTCGTGGCCGTCATTCCTCGCTGGCATTCCTCATCATCTCAAGCAATTATTTTTGACTTTTTATTTCATCTTCATTAGTTGCAGTTGGAGCAGTAACATCACTTGAATTGAATGATGACTTATAGAGAATTAAAAAAGAAAAAAAAAATCGTATGGAGACTGATTTCTTCACCTAGGTAGCTTTAATAATCAGCCACCTAAGCGGAGACCTGACTAGGACCCCTAAATAGGGGGTTTTTAGATCTGCTAATTTTTAGAACACTATAAATTAATTGTGTGCTTTAAACCCAACAGACATCAAGTGTAATTCCACCATTACTTTCATATGTTTTGTGCCAATGTAGAATTGAATTTAGATTTAGTGCTGATATGATTTTTATTAAAGTTCTGAAGAGCCATTTACATGTGCTATACTTTGCAAATGTATGAATAAACAGAATTTACATTTTTGCTTTTTCTCTATCCCACTTTTAATTTTAAAAATGATATATATTTTTAATTTTTTCTTCTCTCACATCAAAACATGAGTAAAAATCAAATGAGTACTAGATGCAAGTCCCCTAGAATTTAGTAAAAATACATTAAAATTTGAACCATAACAAAAATCATAAATTTTATCACACTAATAAATTATAATAATCACATAAACTTTTGATGAGTATTTCAAAATTATAATAAATTATAATAATCACACAAACATAGTATGATATTAATTCAACTCACAACCTATCAATATAAAACTGAAATAAAAATTCTAATTAAAGGTAATCAATAACAATTTTTGAGGTAAAATTTCTTTATAAAAAAAAAAAAAATATATATATATATATATATATATATATACCCGTCTACCTACATTTAAAAATGTTTGTGGCGCCGCCCACGCGTTAATTCCATCCTTTGAAGAGTTTTAGGAGTTCTGCCTCGTGTAGTGTTAAACCTAACGTTTAACAATTTCGCAAGGCAGACATGGAGGCCTATACCAATTTCAATGACCTTTTATTTTATTATTATTATTATTGTTATTATTATTATTACTTTTATTTTAAATATCAGTTTTTAAGACTTATTACCTCTACAAACTTTGAACTTACTATCCATTCGAAAAACCTTATTTTAGGTTAAAATAGCCTCCATATATGTAATCTAATGATTTCTTTTTTAGAGACTTTTAAGAGCATCTCCAATTCTCTAACGGATTGGGTTTAAAAAAAAAAAAGAAAGAAAGTGTGATGTGATCGATATCAAGATACTTACATTCTACATGATATAAATTAATATCACTTGAGAGACAAAGCAAATTAAAAGTTGTTCTTTAATGCTTTCATTTAAAATACAAACTTTGATAAGGTGTTATTTATTTATTTTTTTTTAACACAACTTCCTGAATCAATTTTTTTAAAGTAATATACTGTCCTGTACATGGTTTTAAAAGAAACTATGAAAATGATACTATTAGCACTACTGTTATAAAGGAAAGTGTCTGTCTTCAACTGTTCGTGAACAAAAGAATGAAGCTGCTCAAACTAATATATACTATATGCATTTTAGTAATTATAGTGTGAGGTTAGTTTTAAAATTCACACTAATTTTAATACTATAAAAGAAAAAGTTCATTGATCCAAAAATATATATATATATATGTATATACATACATACATGCATACATTCATACACACACAATCAGTGTCTCCTAACTTTAAAAAAGTTAGGATAAAAAAATTTTAACCATCCTTTAAATCTAATGGATAGGAAAAAAAGTAGAAAAAATAAATAAATAAGTGGAAATTACAAAAAATGACCATTCTAGGAAAAGGAAAATTATTTTTTCCCTTTTTTTTTAAAAAAGAAAAAATCATTTTTAACATTTCAAACAAATTAATTGCAACCTATATCCAAATTACCCCTACATACCTTGTTCTCCTCCATTACTTATGGTATGAGATCTTTGGCTTCATTTGTTGATTGTTTGAGTTTTGTTAAGATTGTTTGGGGTTTTTTTTTTTTTAATGATTTTTCAAGTTCTTTTGTGTTTTAGATGTTGGGTATTGATGTTTAGAAATAGATTTAAATAGATTTTGTTGGATTTGGATTGAAAATTGAGGTTTTCGATGAGATACAGTGTGAAGATGATAACTGAGTTATACCGGTTTTAAGTCCACTTAAAAATCGGTTTCCATTTTCAAGTCGCAAATTTTTAAGTGGACTTTAAAACCACACTTTTTTTTTTTTTTTTTTTGAATTGAGAGTATTTTGGTAAACTTAGGTATAAGTGAAAATAGTTTATTTAAAAGGCTAAAAACTAATTTATATAAAAAAGTGGATAAAAACAAAATTTTCCTTTTTTTTTTAGGTAAAAGAGAAAAGCTCCCATAAATAATTTTCATTTGATTGTTACCATCATAAAAAGCTTTAATGAGTTTTTTTTTGTTTTTTTCTTCTGTAATAATCAATGATAATTACTCATTTCTATTTTTATCCTTTTTTTTTCCTACCTATCAGATCTAATGAGTAGTTAAGATTTTTTTGTCCTAATTTTTTAAAAATCAAGAGGCACTAACTATGGAACTATTATATATATATATATGTATATGTATATGTATATATATAAGTCGCCTACAATACACTTGGGGCATCAATACACTTGGTCTGATTATATTATAAAATTATTAATTATATTTTATTATAATTGATTACAACTAAAAATATCTAATTACAATAAGTAAATATGATCTGAATGCAATCATTCATTTTTAGTTGTCAGGTGTACTGATATCCCACAGGTATTGTAGAATGTGCCATATATATATGAAGTAATAAACATAATACTTTCACTCCGTTAGTCAATTTCTGTCAACTTTAATAGTAGATCAAATTATAATTATATTACAACTTTCACTCCGTTGGTCTGATTATATTATAAAATTATTAATTATATTTTATTATAATTGATTACAACTAAAAATATCTAATTACAATAAGTAAATATGATCTGAATGCAATCATTCATTTTTAGTTGTCAGGTGTACTGATATCCCACAGGTATTGTAGAATATGCCATATATATATATGAAGTAATAAACATAATACTTTCACTCCGTTAGTCAATTTCTGTCAACTTTAACAGTAGATCAAAGTTATTAGTCAAATGACCATTTTACCCATAAATAAGACAAAATCATAATATTTTTTTTCAAAAAAAAATTAAAATCTTTAAATTAAATTTTATAAAAAAGTAAAATAGATGGTTCTTCACCGTCCATCTGGATGGTGGAAATCAACTAATAAAAAAAATAAAAAAACAATGAAAAAAAAATTAAAACACAAATTCAAAGATGGATGAATTCCTTTCTCCATCTTCGACTAAGGCGATGAAGCTATAGGTCTCCATCTCGATGATAGGCAACAAATATTGCTTAGAAGCTTTTATGGGATGGACACATGCATAATAAGAGATTGACCTTGGCTTAGATCATATGTTTTTACATCGAGGTCAAGGTTATAGGGGCCACATATAAAGAAAATGATCATGAACAGGTTACCAATGTTAAAGACCTTCATTTTCAACAGAACTGCTCATTACTAACCAAGCCTTTTCAACCTTGAACCTCCTGGAAACAATAACGTAAAGACTGTTGCTGACAGTGAACATCATCATTGCATTACAATTAGACAAGGTCAAATCTGTTTGTTTCAGTTTTTCTATTAATCTATGAACTTGGTTCCTCCAATGTATATTTTTAATTTTTATTTGAGCACATTCAGATATGAGAACAAATTCATTTTTATTAGAAAAATTAAAAATTAAAAATTTGTTTTTAATCCAAAAGAAAAAATAATACATATTTAGCTACAAAGTATACTTCAATTGTTTTTGGCCGGTGCAATCCATGCAATATTTCACATGAAATATCGCAAAGCACACGATATATTTACTTATGTGAATTGATACGCGACTGACAACAGGCAAAAAACGATTAGGGTTTCGTTTGGGGCAAAAAACAAGCTCTTTTTGGTGAAAAACAAATTTTTACTTAACAATTTTTTTATAATTTCCATTTGTCTTTCGGGAAAAAAGCAGATAAAACTAAAGGAGTATTACATAACAAGAAACTTGAAGCATCCCAAGTTGGCACCCAACAAGCCACTTTGTATCATGTGCATGTAACAATTAAATGAGACTGATATTATTAACAAACAAAAAATATGTATATATACAAAAGATCCAACAACACAAAAGTAGCAATC
This sequence comes from Nephelium lappaceum, assembly GCA_021234005.1. NCBI lineage: Eukaryota > Viridiplantae > Streptophyta > Magnoliopsida > Sapindales > Sapindaceae > Nephelium > Nephelium lappaceum. The sequence continues at coordinate 9,889,819 of CM038002.1, forward strand.
CAATTCTTAAAAGAGGTCAAGAGAACCATAAAATATTAAAAAAAAAAAAAAAAAAAGGCAAAGAGGATAAATCCCCTTTGACAAAAGAAAACTACTAGTGATTTTAATTCAAAGAAAGATCATGAAAGGCTAAATAGTTTGCGATTTGAATGTTACCCTCGCAATAGATATGGGAGACATTGAATGTTCACTAAGGAAAGATAATGCAAACATTTTTTCATGAAGCCAAATAATGTCAAGGCACAAAAGTACTGGGGGTCAGAAGAAGATTTACCATACAAATGGAATCATATTCAATCCAAAGAGATATCTAACCAAATTTGAGCAAAATTAATGGATAGTGAAAATGGAAGGAAATAGCACTCATTTTCCCTCCCATTTTGCCATTGTCACTAGATTAATACTTCAAATTTTAATGTCAATTAAAACTGAAAAATACCCATTTTACCCTTAATGAATGGGGATAAAAATCATCTCTCTTCTTCCCTCTTCTACATCTCTTTCTATCTCATTTTGTTGGAAAATAAGGTACAAAAAAGTCCATTTCCATAAATCAATTTTTATTGGGTTTTTGACATCAGTTTTGGAAGATCAATGTAGATTCCTGTTCTCCTCCACGAGGTTATCAAATTGGTATATTTGTTTGGCCAAGATGGTGCTTAAGAGAATGTGAAAGCTGAAAATGCATCCATTAAATATTAGGAAAAAAATAAGGTCTAGTCCCATATTGAAAAAATTAAGGAAGCTTGGTATATAAATGCATATGTTATAACTACAATGTAACTTGTAGAGCATAAATGCTCTCTCTTGTGTGCGCAAGGGGTGGGGCCTCGCCTTCGAAAGGCACGAGTGCTTAACTTGGACATACGAGTGCGACGAGCATTCAAACCTTGGACATGTACACGTTGCACCTTCATTTTGCTACCAAAAATTTTATTTTTTCATTTCAATTCCTTTGAAATTGAATTAATTGCTATTAGGTAAACAAGATTTTTTTTTTTCATTTCAATTTGTTTGAATTTGAATTAATTGCTATGATAGAATAATTGCAATTAGTTGGAAAATAAAATCCCTAATTTCCCCATAAGCCCAAACAATAATCTCACACTTCTATTTAAAACCCATCATGTAAACCAAGTAACTCATACTGAAAGTATAAGAACTTAATTTTTTTTCCATTTTCATGATAAATAATACGTTATGGATGACTAGTAGTGTTTTCGGGTGAATAGTAACTCAGTGAATAGTAAATTTCGAGTTAGACCCTAGAAAATCGAAAATGTGTAGTATAGTTAGTAGAGTATAATGAAACTGAAACGAAGTGAAAATGAGTCCGTTTGAATAGTTTTTGAGAGCTCCAAAGGTTATTTGACGAAAATACCCTTACAAACGAAAATGTGAATACTATTGATTTAAACTCCGATTGAAAATTTTTTGAAGTTGTGAATTGAATGTTAAGATACTCAATTTGAGTATTGCATGGTCAATTTGATAATTGGATGACCATGGAATTTTTTTGGAATTTATTTCAAAGTGAATGGGATTAAATGTAAAAGTTAGAGGTATTAATAGAGATTATATGAGATAAAAACCATTCAAGAAGCACAATCTTTGTAATTATGGATGCACCAATGATAGATTAACACCTTATGGTCTTTATATTGACTAAATATGTGGTGAAAACAATTTAGAAATTGATTAAAATATGTGTGGTAGATAATTATGTAGTTAATGACCAATGAAATTGTGATTAGTGTGCCTAAAGGATATGTTTGGCATTTTAGGTGAATCTTAAGGGCAAAATGGTCATTAAGGAAGCTTACTATATATAATTGAGGGCCAAATGAAAACAAAATAGAAGCAAAGTTGGCAGAAGGGCTAGAAAACCGAAAAAAGAAAAGAAAATAAGAGAAGAAAGAGGAACCGAAGAAGAAGAAGAAGAAGAAGGAAGAAGAGGGGCTAATATTCAAGGGGTTTTTCATCACTCTCTCACCCATAAATTCATCAAGATTGAATAAGGAACAAGGGAAAAAAAATATGTGAGTGATTGGATTAATTTTGATATTAGTTGATGGTGGTTTTAATGGGTTTTTATGGTTTGATGATAACTTGAGTTATTAATGGAATTTTTGACATGGATAAAGGTTAATCATTTTCAAATCAAGCTTGAAGGTGGAAAAAAGTTAAAACAAGAGTTGATTGAAGCTTATTAATAAGGTAAGGATGTTAGGGTTTTGATGATTTATGGAAATAAGTTTAATTTAATTGATTTTTTTTTTTTTTTTGTGTTAGATGTTAGTTGAGATGTTGTCGTGATGTTTGATACAATTAAAAGTGAAGAAAATGAATTGAATGGGTTTATATGATTTTATGGTGGATGGCAAAAAAGGGGTGTATGTTGAGATGTGATTAATTTTGGTGTTTGTTGAATTTGAGTGATGCTTTTAATGGTTTTGAGTTAGTTGGTGGAGAGAAAATTGAAGAAAATGTTGCTTATGCATGACTTTGAATTTTTCTAGTATAAAGGAAAATTGTGTTTTTAGTTGAATTCAAGAGAATTGATGTTGTTATGTGAGGTTTGGATGTGAAATAAAATGAATGAAAACTAATGGAATGGAAATAAATGAAGTTGGATGAAGTTGGTTGTGAAAATAATTAATGGAATGAGATTGGAAATGAATATTGTAATTTATTTAGTTGATAATGTGTTGGTGAAATGAATGAGTTACCATCATGAAATAAAGATGGTTGTCTGTGGATTTAATTCAAGAAATGGTTAGGAAGGGATGTGGTTATCAAATAAAAATTTTAGTTAGTATATGGATGGTTATATGGACAGTGGTGAAATTGTAAAGTGAATGGTGAATGAAATTGAATATAAATTAGAATGTTATATGATGGATTTTTGAGCTTGAATTGTTATTTGTAGGTGGGAATTGAAGTTAAAAATAAATCAAGGAAAGGGGATGTAAAAAGGGGGCAAGCAAATTGAGTAAAAAGGTGAGTGTAAAATGATTTTTCCAAGAGTTAATTGCATAATTGACATGTTTTAATTGTTTTCATGATGGTTAAATGATTTTAGAATGTGAAATGAGTTTCTATTGAGAATATTAGTATATGCACCATTTATGTAAATTTGTGAAATGAAATGTTATGCATAAAAATGATAAGATGTGAAGTTTATGCTTTAATGTCATTCTATGATTATACTTTTATACAATTATGATTGTTGAATAAAATGAAATTGATTTAGGAATGGCATGAAAAAGACAGTTTTTAAACACCAATGGATAGCTTTAAATGATACAAAAAGGAATTGACGGATTCTAAAATATTAAATGGATTATTGACCCGGCCTAAATTGCCCTGCGTGTAAGGCAAGTCTTGGGTGGGTTTGTTACTAACCCTAGGAGGATTTAGTCTATCCGTCGAGTCGTGTCGCCTATTATACGTCAAGGGCATTGTTTCACTTCACATACGCACTATGGACTTATTCCGCTGTGTGATTGTGAAATATCTCAAGAATATGGATACTATCATATGAGGCTTTATGCTAGCTGGGGATGGTGGTTCATCCTACCCAGCACTGGAGATGATGATTCGTTCTGCCCAGTACACGTGACTATGATATGATAGTGTTATGGAAATATCTAGAATCCATTGGTAGATTTTATGTGAATTATGAAAAGTTTTTGAATTAATGTTATATATATATATGAATTTATGAAAATTGTTTTAATATGATATTCATGCATAATTTTTAATTTAAGTTATCTATGATATTATTGAATGTTAAAGTTAAATTTCAAAAGCATTTAAGAAATAGAAATTTTCTTTTATGATTGTTTTCAGGAGGATATATTATAAAATGGATAGTTTAGAAAACCTTCACACTCATTGAGTTTTCATAGCTCACTTTTTTATAAATTTATTTTAAAAACCTCTCTAGGTGCAGGTACTAGTGGACAAGCCACTCGTTCCCTTCCCTCTGAATAGGTTGGCTGAAGAATTTGATTCTATGAATTCACCGTTAATGCATTGTGCGAATTATATTTGAAAAGTGTATAAAATTTTTGTGGTATATATATATTGGGATTGCCAAATTATGTAATCGAAATGATCACTTTTCATTTTAAATGTTTATAAAGTTTGCCATTAAATTGTGATTTCAGTTGTGATGAAATTGATATTGAATTGATTTTATTAGTAGAAAAATTATGGCTACGGTTTGCCTCTGAAATGGACTGTAGGTCCAATCGAAGTTGAGGATATGATTGAAAGTTTTAGAAGTGTTTTCCTTTATTTACAAGGGATTTGGATATTTTGGTAATCTCGAAAAATAGCAGAAATGTTGCCAAAATTTTTAAGAAATTTATTCTATAAAAATTGAAATTAATGATTTTAAAGTTATAAATTTATAAATGATATGTTAAGTTTCCAGGCTTTGCTCTTCGGATTCTCTTTTAGATTTTATGTGTTAGAATCCAGAAGGGTTCTATAGGGTGCCAGACGAGCACCTACGTCCCATGAAAGGAAGTTGGGGCAGGTCCAGTCAGAAAGCCCATCAAAATCTATGATTTCCATTGAACAAAACAACATAAAGATTTTAAATAAACTCTTTCGTTGTTCAATGGGATGTTCGTCATCTGCAAGAGCAATGATTCCTAGTATTCAATTGTAGTCGAACTCAAAAAACTATCATTGTCGGATTCTTTCTTTCTTTATTTGTTTCTCCTCTAAAGTTGCTTTTATATCAAGGGCAATTATATCTCAAATCCACTAATAGATGATATTAAAACTCAAATTATTAGTCCAATGACATTTCCAAATCAACCCCTAATATAAGTGCTAGTTAAAAAAAAAAAAAATCCTAGTAATTAAAATTATTAATTTATCACTGATCAAGCCAGAATAGAAAACATTTATCACATAAAAGAGATTATAATTTTGTCAAATATTATTTTATAGATATTGTACTTTATAAATGTATTTTCCCTAAATACCTACAAACTTATAAAATTTTCATAGTCAACAATTTAGAAACAAATTTTAGTTGCCACTATATCTAAAAAGTCAAACTAATACATAAAAAGGAATCGAACAATAATATTTAAGATTTTAACAAGATAAATCATATTTAAGCATGTTAGGATCATAGTGGATGAAAATTAAATGAGATGATAATCTAGGAACCATATTTTCCACATATAATAAATAGTGTAAATCCATATAGAATATTCTTGGCACTCATTAAACTCATATAATAAATAGTCATCTAAGTCATTTGTTTGTAAGAGTGATGATTTCCAATATTCTATTGTTGTTGAACTCGTAAAGCTATCATTGTAGGATTCTTCCTTTCTCTCTCTCTCCCTCTTTCTCTCTCTCTCCACTAGAGCTTCTTTTATATCAATTTTAATTTGTCCCAAATCGAATAATAAATGACATTAAAACTCAAACTATTTGTCCAATGACATTTCCAAAATAACCCCTAGTATAGGTGTTAGTTAGGAAAATATTCCGATTGTTGAAATTATTAATTTATTACACTGCCCAAGTTAGATCCAAAAATGTTTATTATATAATAGAGATTATAATTTTGTCATATATGAAGCTTTAGCAACTAGTAGCTATGGATAAGAAAAGGAAACTCAAAGACTAGAAAACCACTGCCAGTAAGCACAATCTTATTCTTGAACCCGTCAAAACCATGTCTTTGTGACTTTGAATGTTTCTTTAGTCTATTGTTGTCCAGGTGGTAATATATATCCTAGAAAATTGTTATCTTTAACCAACTGTAGTGGGTGAATTCTACAGTATGTTGACTTTGAATAGGTCCCGTCAGTCAACTTCCTTGGAACCTAGCAACCTGTGTCCTGCACAAATCAAATAAAAAGAACGCGGGTGATCTTGACACCGGTGGGGTGCCGGCCGAAGACACTCCGACGCTCAAGTCAGTAAACTGATCGTAATATATGGAATGCAGTAATTGTAAAGCATCGTCAGGTTGGGGGGAGTGTACCGAAAAAAGGTAGGACAGAAAAGTGGACGGAGTATGAACACTAAAATATTAAATATCAATGAGCAAACCCCGTATAATAGAACAGTGTAAGTAGACCGCAAATAGTACACCAGGTAAGTTCCCAGGAAAGAGAGGTTAGTCACAATGGACACAATTAAATATCAAGTCTTTCCTAGTCAGAACCTTTTCTAGACATGCACCTCCACGTCACTATACTAACTCTATCACGCAGGAACTTTAAATCTAGAGTGAAAGAATGAGAAAGAGAGGAGAAACCCCAAATGCTTTGTAAGAGAAGAGCAAATGAGGTGGGATGCTTTTGGCTTCCAATGAGGCCTCTATTTATAGGTAGAGAAGTTGTCATGGGCAATTATGGTAGAGTTAATATTATGTCCGTTACAAAATAAATATTACGATTAATGTCAGGTCGGTTACGGAATAAATACCATAGTTAATGATATGTCGATTATAGAATAAATATCATAGTTAATGATATGTCGGTTACAGAGTTAATGTAACTTCCGTTACAATTGATTTAAACCTCATTTATTAAAACTAATCAATCCCCATTACTTGGGTTGGATCAATTAAGTTGCTGGACTATTTACTTGTAACATGTATTTGACCATTAATATAGGTTGATCAGCATATTGGGCTAAGCTTATTTCAATAAGCTTTGGGCCTTTATTTTGGGTTTAAGAATTTTTGACCACTACACCAAATAACTATAAGTTGCTTTAGGTAAAATGTAACTTTCAATATCATACACTGTTGGTACTTTTTAGATGATCAAACAAATATCATGAATAAGAAACTGCAATTTGTCATAACTTGTGATTAAGCCTTTGCATTGATACTTTCAAAGATAGGATGAACAAAAAGCAATATATATAATGAAGCAACTAGTTTGTCTTTCTTTTCTTTACTTGTTTAACAACAAGGTTATGGGTCCAACAAAGTAGCTAGGAATAATATGTTAATATCTAAGTCGTGGTAGCTGGCCTCTAAAATAATTTGCAATTTTCAAGTTTATTGGAAAATTGAAAACGTCTCATTTTCTTTGCACAATAGAGAGTCATTACATTTTTGTCATGAACACAGTGAAAGTATAATTGAAAGGAACCAAAGTTTTCATATATATATATATATATATTAATATGTGACAATAACCTTCAACAAAGTTCAATAATGATTGGTGTATATTCACAAAGACTCCGTGTGTATGAGAGAGAGATATGAGAGAAAGAGAGAGAATAACTAAGTTCAATAATTATTCGTTTATATTCATGAAGATTGTGTTTGTGTGTGATTAATTGAATCCAGTGATGATTGATGCATATTTATGAAGACTATGTGTGTGTGAGCATACCCCTTGCACTCTTGTGGGTGTAGGTGTGTGATTAATTGAGTCAAATGATTATGGATGTATATTCATGTAGAGACGACTTTAACCTTGGAATATTTGCTATGGATGCTTGCATGCATAACATTATGTGTTATTTTAAACTATTTTTTTAAGAGTAATGTTAAGTTTTTCAAAAAAAATTTCAAATCTATGCCTAAATGATGTGACATTTGAATTATCAACATTATATTAATTATCATATTATTTCATAATTTATAAAATATTGACAACTCACATGTCACATCATTTGAATATAGATTTGGACAAAATTTGTGAAAAACCTAGCGTTACTCTTTTTTTAATTAGAGGAGCATTTTAATAATTTTCTATAAATAAATAAACCACCCTTGTTAATGTGAAAACATAAATACAACCACTTTTTAATTTAGATACTGATCCACAATTTGAATTTTCCGTTCCTTTTCTATACATTAATTAGGGCCAGCAGCTTATCCTATCAGTTTAGTACGCTATACATATAGGCATGCTCAACCATCACATTCACCGCAATGACTTCCTTGCTATCTTCTTTGGCATGGTAAAGGATAGAATTCAATGAAAGTATTAAGCGTATAATTGTGCTCTTTATGAAGTTTATGCTACAAATCTCAATTTTTTCCAACTATGACAGTTAAAAGTTTACATAAGCAGTATAGTATGCTGAACATAGTTGCTTAATAATATGCTTTTTCCGTTGATCTATTTAAGTATATATGACACCCTATAAGTAATTAAAACAAGGTTCTCTCTTAATGGATCCGTTACATTAACAATATTAAGGTTCCAAACTGTGAAGAACATCTTTAAACCAAATATATAAATCCTCTACATTGAGAGCAAATTAACATCTTTTGACAACTTGTGAAACGACTCCAAATATTTCCAAGGTTTGTCTAATAGGGAAATTATTAAAAAAGATCAAGACTATTCAAAAAATATCATTTACCCCAACCTATCCCCGTATTCTCCATTTTCCCCTTACCGTTAAATTATGTAGGCTTCTGTATGCCAAAAGTCTACTTCAGCTCTAATTATGATAAAACTAATACCTATTATTTACCGAAATAAAAGTTTTTTAAAAAATCACATCATCTTCTCCATCCGAAAACCAAGATAAACGCCAATCAACCCCAAACACCATCTGAAATCTGGTAGGCAATCATTGACCACCAAGAAGAAATTATTGTTATAATACCTATACCTTTAATGTCCTACAAAGTTGCATAACGAAGCTCGAAATCCACTGATTCAGACTTTAGAGCGGCACAGAGAGAGAGCCCGTTTGGTGAGAAAAAGAGGAGAGAGGAGAGGGAGAGAGAAATGAAGTTGAGAGAATTCTCATCTTCGAAGACCAGATGACGGCGACAGAGTAGGGAGGCTTTCTTTATTCTACTTTTGAAGACTAGATGAGCAAATTAGATCAATCTGGTCTTCATTTTTATTTTCAAATATTTTTCTTTTGTTGCTTTAGTATTTTTTTATAATAACAACAATTATTATTGTTATTTATTCTTAATCAATTTTTATTTAATTTTTTAATTTATCTTTTTTAAATTAAGAATATCATTTACCAAATTGACCATCAAACATTAAATAGGGAAAGGTTGGGAACTAGAAAGTAAAATGATGTTTCTTGAATGGTCAGAGCGCTTTTAATCCCTAGGAAACACATTTATCTTTTAATACACAATACCCTCATTCCGTTAGTCAAATTATATTAAGGTTAGTTAACCTAATCTGACTTAAATGTAATTTTGTCTTTTACATTTTTTTTTTAATTTTCTTTTATAACGTAAAAATATAAAAAATAAACAAAATTTAAAAATAATAAACACTTTTTAAAGAATATATATCTGTATGATGGATGGTGGAAATTAATTTGAAAATAATTTTAATATTTATATTTTTTTAAAACATTAATTTTAAATTTTTTTTTTAAATAAAACAATAGATCTCCCTTGTCCATCTTTAAGATAGATAGTGGAGATAAAAAATAAAAAATAAATTAAAAAAAAAAACATTTGAAATGTAGATTACACGAGCACGACAGATTTCACGTATTTTTAAATATAGTTTAAATTTAGGGGGAGTTGCAAAAATAACCTTATAAAAGTTACTTTATTTTGTTTTTGACCTACAAGCAATAGTTCTTATTTATTTTGTTTTTGACCTACAAGCAATAGTTGTTATACTTTTAGCATTTTTCCAATACTTTACTAGATAGCATAATTATTATTAAAGTACCCCTCACTTATTTCCTTTTTTCTTGCACTCTTTAATATATTATTCATTTTTAATTTCTCTCTTTTTATATTTTTTATCATTTTTTTCACTCTCTCTTTCATACCATTTATCTTTTATATTTATAATAATCCTACACTTCCTAAAAATTTTATTCAAATGATATGACAAACCGATTTGTTGATATCACAATAATTTTAGGATAATATATTGATGATATGGTAATTACACACAAGCTTGCTTTATTATTTGGACAAATTTTGTGTAATGTAGCACTATATATATATATATATATATTTTTTTTTTTTTTTTTTCTCTCTTCACTCATTGTTTCCTTTTAACTTTCTCTCTGTAAAAAAAGTTCCTACAAAATCCCTCTCTAAAAATCAAGCACCATTTTTTGTGATTGGTTTTGTGTGAGGAACTACGGCTCCAAGATCTAGGGCAAACAACACAGTGAGGATAAAGAAAAAATTAAAATTATCCATATGTGTGACTGGTTTACAAAAATAAATAAATAAATATATACATTTATATATTCTCTTGTCTTTACATTCATTTAAACTAATTAAAATGCTAGAAAGGTGCAAAAAGAGCAAATCAAGACCCTGTCAAATTTTAACACCATAGAAACTTATTATCTTTTATCGACTACAAGTCTTCACGAGCATAGTTTTCAGTATATGTTTTAATAGAGTACATTTTTTGTTTTACACACCGTAGCAATCAACCCCACATTAGTAGTTTAAAAAAAGCCTAAATTCATCTAGCTTCCAAATTTGAAATTGTTGCTTCATTGATTGAACGTATTTCCAAGTTTGACGTTGTAGAATCATATTGCTCATCTTCATCTCTTGGCTTTGAGAACCCAGGCTTTTTTGGAATCATTGGATCTGTTGCTTCATTTCTGAGCATCGAAGCAACTTCCAACATTGATGGCCTATCAATTGGGATATCTTGGACACAAAGCAGAGCTATATGCAGACATTTTATCAATTGACAAGTGGAATGTGTATCATCTAGAGATGGATCCACAAACTCCATGCCTTTACCATCTTTCCACAGCTCATAAGCCTGAAATCGTCGGTTGGCTATCATAACTTGATTTAAATGCAAAGTAATGATTGTATTGTTCAATAATGGATCTAAGAAACTTACATATTCAAGAAGACTCAACTGATCATTTTCACCATATAAAATAGAGACCCTTTTGCCACTAATAATTTGTAGGAGTAGAACCCCAAAGCTATAAACATCGGACTTTGTTGAGTATATACCTCTTTTGACATATTCAGGAGGAGCATATCCACTGTCCATCATTTATTTGTACATATATAATTATAACCATTGAACTAGTATATATATGCATAACAGATAAACTACCGAGTACTTCGTAACAATAAATAAATAAATATATAGATGCTTACTATGTTCCAACAATCCGTCCTGTGTTTGCTTCAAGTCCATTTTTTGTGAAAATTCTAGCCATACCAAAATCGGATATTTTAGGCTTCATGTCTTCATCCAATAAAACATTGCTAGCTTTTAGGTCTCGATGAATGATTGTGAATCTTGAGTATTCTTGGAGATATAGAAGCCCTTGACAAATCCCTTCAATGATATGAATACGTTTTGTCCAATCCAACGTATACTTTTTAACAGGGTCTGGATTATATTATTTATGAACAATTAAAAAAACTGCAGTAGGATGAACACTAATGAAAGCTAAATAAGGCAACTCAGGTTGAATAATGATAAATATATATTGGTAATCCATCATAACTAAAAGTGCAGTGGCAAAAATAAAGAAAAAAATACAGGAAAAAAAAAAAAAAACTTACTGAAGAGATAATAATCCAAGCTTTTGTTTGACATATATTCATAAACTAGCATATGCTCTTCTTTGTCAATGCAAAAACCCAAAAGTCGAACAAGATTTATATGTTGAAGCTTTGCAGTAAGCATAACCTCATTCTTGAACTCTTCAAATCCTTGTGTGGATGTTTGTGAGAGTTTTTTCACTGCCACTTCTTGTCCATCTAGTAATATACCCTAGAAAATCAAACAATGATATAAACTTGAACCCAATATTATAAATTTTCTATTTGTGTGTATATATATATATATATTGAAATAAAATAAAATATCATTACCTTGTACACAGGACCATAACCACCCTCACCAAGCTTATTCTCAATTGAAAATTTGTCTGTTGCAGCCTCGATATCATCCAAACTATATAACACCAAAGTAGGAGCATTGCCACTAAAGTCTCCAGCTGCTGCTGCATCATTTGCTTGTCTCCTTGATTCTTCAACTGAGTCCACAGACCCTATAAATGCAGAATCGTTTAAGTTTTTCTATCATCTTAGTTCACAATATTAAAAATTTGGCAATCCGCTTTCACCTATAAATGAAATACACAAATTTTATTGCTTACCTTTTGTTTTCAGCTTTCTCATCCACCAAAAATATATCACCAAGCCTAGCAGGAGCATAACAGCTGCAGTGGTAGGCAAAATGATTACTAAGAATTTACTTTCTTGCTTATTTTTTCCATTTCTGTTATTTTCTTGAGCTGGAGCCTGAGCTGGAGAAATAGTAGCATTCACCAGAGCTGAAAAATTAATCTCTTTTTTAGTAACAGGTGTCACTAAAATCTTAATTCAAATATAGTGTAAATCAGTATATATACATGGGGTTAAAATTAGATTGCTTGAGTGAATAAGGAATTGCTTACCTGCAGCCTGAGAAAGCACCCAATTGTCATCATAGGAAACTTGCCAGACATGATAACCTAGTAATCCATTCGCCCTGGCATAAGAAACCTTTGCCCGAATAGCCTCTACATCGTCAAAACTAATCCAAGATGTTCCAACCGTGCAGTAATTCACCACATAAGTTGAATTATAAGTAACATTTACTTCATAATGTTTAATGTAATCACTGATTTCGTTATAGCTCAAAGATCCAGTCTTCGTAATAGCTGGTCCAGTTGCCGGTGCACCAATACCATTATCCATGGAGTTCACAAGCTTCCATGCATAGCCATAGTAAGGCAAACCCATAACCAACTTATTCGCTGATAATCCTGCATCAATCCATTTTTTTATGTACTCATCAGTATTTATAATACTAGTTGGGTCATACAAAGCTGAAGGAGCGGATGTGATGCTAAAGTTTCTGGGGTTGTCAGCAGTTAGAACATGACTCCAGTTTAAGTACTGTTGCACCGTGTCTATAGGGTACACTGCTGAATAAGAACCAGGTGAAGCCAAAATTACTGTAGTCAAGATCAGTTGTGACTTCCTAGAGTTTCTTGAATCTAGATTGACAGCCGCTTGCCACTCTTCCAAGAGGATAGGCAAATTGGACATGTCGAAGGTTGTGTTGGGATTTAACCAATAAAAGTCTAGACCTCCAAAGCCATAATCCCTAGCTGTTGCTATTGAGGAGTCAATAAAAGATTTCCTATAAGAAGAATTGCTTACCATTGAGGAAAGGATTGAATAGCTTGCATTTGGACCTCCAATGGAGAGAAGTGTGGTGACTGATGGATTCTTTTGTTTCACAGTTTCTGCGAAGGTGGAGATGTAATTTATATCAGGAGGTAAGAAAGAAAGCTGGTAGGAAGTGGAATTCAGATAAGCACAACAACACATAAGGTGGGTGAACAAAGAAGAATCGATGTCTGAGACGGGGAACTGTTTTTGTGCAGGCCAGTAATAACCGGCTTTAATCCATTTCTCTGCTTTCCCAGACACTAAATATAAAGAGACAAGGAGAATTTGAAAGATGAGAGTGATTATTTTGGATACCATTGATGAAACCTGCAGCTTGAAACCTATCTTTTGTGAACTTAGAGATGTATATGGTTGTAGAAGAAAATTTTAAATTCTAATCTTGTTGATATAGAGGTTGTGGGTGGGTGGTTGCGTGAGCCGATATGACAACAAAACGAAGGTAACCAAACAGTAAATTTAGACAGCAAAATCACGTCATGGATGCATGCCAAGTTCTTAGTGGAAGGAAAATTATTGTAATAATCTAAAGGAACGTGATGCACATAATTAAGTCATAATTATCACTATTTCTTACACTGATCTTACTGCGAAAAGGTAAGCACGTGATGCACATAACTAAAGCCATCGACCAAGACCTTTATATTAAATTTTACATCAAAGTCAAGGTCTTTAATGTGTAAAGATTTTCCACACGTTTAGATCTTTGACCGAGTCCTAAATGATCTTTAATTACAAAGACTTTATTGTTCTGCATACTGACAGTGGATTTGGTTACATTCTCTAAATAATTAGAAACTTCTTTAAGAAACTCTTGTGATTTTTTCCTTAACAAATTATAGAATTTGTCTGAAACTTATATATATATATATTGGGCTCTCAAACTTATATATATATATATATATATATATAGGGCTCTCAAACTTATATATATATATATATGGCAGGATCGGGAGACACAAGTTTTGACATAAATTTTGACATGATTTATTGACTATTGGATAAAGAGGATTTTAATGGTTTAATTTACTCATACTACTATATACAACTCTATTTTATACTCTACATAAATGTTTTCGCTGTCCTCTCTCTTCATTATTACACTGTCTCTCATATCTCCCATTAATATTAAAATCCTAATATTTAAATTAATTTTTTCTCATCCAATCCAATTATATTTAAAAACCCACCAAAAAAATAAAAAACAATGCTACAAATTTTTTTTTTAGTGGTAAATTAATTATTTAAAGAACGATTTATTTTTTAAGATAGTTCAAACCAAGCAATCTTCAGTACGAAATTTTTCACTACCACTAAAAAAAAAAAAAAAAAAAAAAAAAACCTTATTTCAAAAACAATTTCTAACCAAAATAAGTAAAATAAATTTTATTTTCCAAAAACACAAAACACTTAACCAAAAAGTTTAAAACTTACACCTTTTACATGAAAAGACTTTGATGGTTGGTGGGTGTCAATGGTGTCAAAAATGGCAAGTGTGGTTTTGTGTTTCAAGTTTACTTAAAAAATGATTCGATAGGGGTCTCTTTTTCTTTTCTTTTTTTTTTTTTGGTTAAGTGTTTTGTGCTTTTGGAACAAAATCTATTTTACTTATTTTGGTTAGAAATTGTTTTTTAAATAAGATTTTTTTCTTTTTAGTGGTAGTGAAAATTTTCTTACTAAAGATTGCTTGATTTAAACTATTTTAAAAAATAAATCATCATTTAAATAATAAATTTATCAAGTTAAAAAAAAAAAAAAACAATTGCAGCTTTTTTTTTTTAATTTTCTTGATGGGTTTTTAAATATAATTGGATTGGGTGAGAAAAAAATACTTTAAATATTGGGATTTTAATATTAATGGAAGAGATAAGAGATGGTGTAGTAATGAAGAGAAAGAGGAGAGAAAACATTTATGTAGAGTGTAAAATGGAGTTGTACATAGTGGTGTGAGTAAATCTAAACCATTGAAATCCTCCTCATCCAATGGTTAACAAATCATGTCAAAAGTTGTGTTAAAACTTGTATCCTCCGATCCTGTCTCATATATATATGAAAGAATCTGAAACTTATATATATAGTTTCTTAAAGAAAACTATTATTTAATTTTAAGATTTGTAACTTACATATTTTGTAAAGGAAGAAAACGTTTTATTCTGTACATATCATAGATATATAAATAAAAATACTTAAGAGTTTCTCAGAAAATATATATATAAATTTAAGATTTGTAAGTTATATAATTTGTAAATCAATTTATAATTTAAAGGTTTGTAAAGTGAAAAAAATTCCTACCCTTTGGACACGTTATGTACAATATCGAAGTCTTGGTAGGTTCGCCTGGCTAAAGAACGTGTCTTGAACTTCACGGAAGCGTCTCTTATTGGAATGATCATTTTGAATTTTGGTTATAATAAAAGCCATTGACTTGACTTGACTTGGACCTTAAATTTTGGTTTCGAATTTTAGAAGCCTATAAATTTTTTGTAAAATTTTACATGATGGTATTTTCAAAAAAACAGTCGTTATGTTGCCCAAATTTTTATAACTCTATATTGTAAATGTGCAAAATAAAAAGAAAAATTTTCCATCCATTTCCGTTAGAAAAGAGAATTCTAACAAGGTTTTTGAAAAAGAAAAACGATTTAGTTTCACAGGAATCTTTCAATTGGATTAAATATCAACTGGAGGACTATCATGAGATTACCGATGAGTTGTCGAGTGTACAGAAAAAGTATATAAAGATCGGGGCCCATCAGTCACAAAGTCAGTTTCGTGAAATTTTCTTTATGGAATTAATGCGCGTGTGAGATTTTGTAAATGACAACGAGATTTTGTATAATGACCTGCCATCGCGTGCTAAACCTCGCGATGCACTTGTTTGTTGGTTAGCAAGCTTTGATTGCAACCCATAGCTTGTCATAGCAGCTTGCATTACTATTGGCAAGCTTTGATCATGAGCTACAACTTGCCACCAAAGCAAGCGATCTTCCTTGATACACACCAATATATATAAATTAATTCCAAATCTAATTTTCTTCCTAATTATTATTTTTTATTTGTTTCCAAGTCTGAACTGATTCTTTACTTACTCCCAAAGAAATCTGATTTGATTCTAATTTGCTTCCAAAAATATCTACTTTGATTGGTAATCTTCCAACTTGGCCCTAAATTTCCATATCTTTACATAATTTGCACTTGTTTGTTGGTTAGCAAGCTTTGATTGCAACCCATAGCTTGTCGTAGAAGCTTGCAATACTATTGGCAAGCTTTGGTCACGAGCTACAACTTGCCACCAAAGCAAGCGATCTTCCTTGATACGCGCCCGTTTGACAAATTTATTTTCTTAATTAATTCCAAATCTAATTTTCTTCCTAATTATTATTTTTTATTTGTTTCCAAGTCTGAATTGATTCTTTACTTACTCCCAAAGAAATCTGATTTGATTCTAATTTGCTTCCAAAAATATCTACTTTGATCGGTAATCTTCCAACTTGGCCCTAAATTTCCATATCTTTACATAATTGCTTTGAAAAATTATCATTTTGCTTATCATCACCTCTCATGTCTCATTTGAAAAGATTCACTAAATAAACATTAAAAAGATCTGTAATTTACTCGAGTTTTCATCATAAAGGCTAGGTAGATAAATGTAAAATTATGGAATATTTTAACGTGATTAGTCCTGAATTTAGAAATTTTGGTCCTGAATTGAACCTTAAGTCAAGACCTAGTCATCCCTAACATAACCCATTAAATCGTTTTCCATTTTTCATCATACAATCCCTAATCCTCTTTCAAACCGAATCCAAACCATAAATCTCACACTTCTATTTTAAATCCATCATGCAAATGAATTAATTCACACAAAAAACTATCAATAATTTCCATCAAACAAAATTGCATAATGATTTTAAATTAACTCTTTCATCATTCAATAAGGGTATTTGTCATCAGTAAAAGTGATGATTCTCTATATTTTACTACTATCGAACTAGTAAAGTTGTTGTTGCCGGATTCTTTCTTTATTTATTTCTCGCTTTCTTTGTTTCCCAATAGTTCTCTCTCTCTCTCTCTCTCTCTCTCTCTCTTTATTTTTCCTTTAAAGTTGCTTTTATATCAAAGGTCATTTCATCCCGAATTCAATAATAAATGATATTAAAACTTAAACTATTAGTCCAATGATATTTCCAAAATAACCCCTAGTGTATTTGTTTTCAGAATTGGAGTAAGACGAAGCCGAGGAGTAGTAGAAGCGAGGCATGAGGTGATTGTTCATGAAAGAAGAAGACGAGGTGAAGGAGGTGGATGAGAATGGGCTCGATGGCTTCAAGTAGGAGAACAACAAACTACTATGAGCTCATGAGAAAGACGCCATTGAGTTGACTCAACAACTCAGATAAGAGAATTGAACGAAGAAAACAAACAAGCAAGAAATAGAAGAACAAGATGGAGAAGGATGTGTCAATGAACTTAATCCAGATCTGGAACTTTGAAGATCTAGAACTTTAAAGATTTAGGTTGATGTTTTTTAAAAAAACAAAAAATTAAATGTAGCCTCTAACTTTTAGAGGAATATATATATATATATATATTTTTTTTTTTACTCACTATTGAGTTTCAAGTTCTCGTCATCCTTAATATTTAAGAAATTCACGGAATTAATCTCTCTCACAAAATAAGTAACAGTCAAATGTCACATCATATGTACAAAGATTAAAATATTCTTAATTCTTTTATTTTTATTTTAATTAAATTAAAAAAATTGAAAAAATAAAAAATAATGTTTTAATCAGAATAAAATTAAAAATAAAAAAGCTCTATAATTATTAAAAATATTTAAAAAAATTATTAAAAAATGAAAGATCTGTTTGAATATCTGCATCCAGATATTAAAAATAACTTGGGTTCAAACCAGATCTTCAAGTTTGAATATCTGGGTTGATCCTATATCTTCACCTAAAAACATATATAATTACTAAAAAAAGCAAACAAAATCCTGAAAATTTTGAAAAATCTTAAAATTATTAAAATTTTTGAAAAAAAATGGGGTGAAGATCTGGGTTGGAACCCAGAATTTCAACAGTTGAAGATCTGGGTTCCAAACCCAGAACTTCAACCTCATCTCTACACACACACCTCATCTCATCCATCAACAAACCAAATTCAAAAGACAAAAAATCAAAAAAATTAAAGTTGCAAAAAAAAAAAAAAAAAGAAGGAAGATTTTCAATGTTTGAAGATCCTCGAACCCAGATCTACATATCTTCCATGAACTCAGAAACAACTCTAAAACATTAAACCATCACAACCAGCATCAACCCAAACACACACAATTGCAACAAAACCTTAAACCATCTCTAGTCACTCACATAACCTCAATAAAACCAACAAAATCAAACACCAAAAACTATCTTCATCATCTACAAACACGGAAACCAAAAGATCGGCGGGGAAGGTAGTCGGCGTCGAAGGAGAGGAGATTGAGGATGGCGTCATCGTCCTCTTTGGCGGTCGTGATGACGACCTCCTCCAGCTTGAAGATGGGAGTGAGCGTCGGTGTCCTCGTCCTCGTTGTGTGGTGCTTCCTCAACTTCTCTAGTGGTGTCGGTGTTCTCGAGATCGGTGGTGTGGCCATTGATAGAAGTAGAAAAGGTCGAGAGAGAGAGAATGTGTGGTTTTATAGAGAGAGAAATGGATGCTAAAGGTGTGAAAGGGTAAATAGGGGAAAGAGGTTGGAGAAGACGATTTGGGTTGTGTTTGGGTCGTTGTGTATAGGTTAGAAGATGATATGGGCTGTGGCGGCGGTTCGTTGTGTATCCAGATGATGGGTTCTTTGGTGCCCATTGATGGTTTGTCTTTTCAAAAAAAAAAAAAAATTCTTCAAATTTTTTTTCCTTTTCGATTTTTTTCAATTTAATTCTAAAATAAATGCACCGCGATGGTAAAAGGATTTAAAAAAAAAAAATCTTAAATTTTAGATTTATTTTTTAATATAATATTTTATTATTAAATATTAAAAGGATTATGTTTTTTTTATTTTTTTAATTTTTTATTATGTCTTAATTTTAATTTATGTTTTATTTAATCTTTTCTCCCATTAAATCTCTACCATCCATCATAGTTTGGATGGATGGTAGAGATCTAAATTTTTTTTTAATTAATTTTAAATAGTTAATGAAACAAAAAAATCAAAATACTCTTCTAATTCCGTGTCCTAATTTTTAACTATCAACATTTACATAAACTGTCTAATGATGTTTGTACACTTGAACCTTTAAACAGTGTATGAAATGACCCATTTGCCCTCTTTGAAAAATAAGAATTATAATTGAACCATATACTGGTTTTAGTGAAATGCCCTTACTAATGTTGTTACTTTTCCCATTTTACCCTTAGCTGTAAAAAATTATTAAAATAATTAAAAAATTTAAAATGTGGAGGATGCAGAATTACAATGTAAGGGGGCTTGTCAGACATTAATAGAAAATGGTAATAACAAATGGAATTGGGTTTAATATATAATTACAAAAGCAAAAAAATAAATAAATAAACAAAAAAATCAACCCAAATTAAAAATGGAATTGGGTTTTTGGCTGATTGATTGGGTTTAATATATAATTATTAAAGCAGAAAAGAATAAAATTTAAAAAATGAAAAATTTCACTAGTCCTTAATGTTTAACAAAATATTACATTTATACTCACTAATGTGTTTTTAGTTTTCATCATTTATAACATTTAAAAAATTCATCAAATTGATCATTCTACGAAATGGATAAATAAATAAACAAAAGTAACCTAAGACTATTCTTTACATTGACCTAATCCTAAAAAATTGTGCACGTGACATTCAAAAAAACAAAATTGTGCACGTGACAAACACACTTAAGCCCTGTTTGCAGGACTTTCAAAGGAAGAAGCATGCTTTCGGAAATGTTTGGTTGTGCACTCAAAATAGCTCATGAGCTTTTATAAGTTCTGCGAGGCTCCGAGCTCTAAGCTCAATGTGTGTGCCACAGCCATAAAAATTCTTGATAAACATAGAAGTTTTAAATTATTTGTCGCAAAATTACCCTCTCCTTTGTTATTTATCTTTATTGCTATAGTCCCCGTACAAAATTAAAAATAAAAATTGTTGGTTCTGCCGGTCGTCATTGTTAACCACGTGCTCAACACCTGTTGTGGAGTAGGTATTAATTATAATTAAGACTAATACGCTAGTGCAGGCATTTAGTCATCCTACTTATAAGCGCAGAGTACAGCACCCTTTTAGCCAACAGCGTGAATCTGTATGTTTGAAAACCTTTGACAATGGCATTGAACTGCAAATAGACTTAGAAGTTCTTGGAATCTCAAGTTTCGACATAATGATACGTTACTAGTTGATAAATGAGACAACGTGCAATTAACAAATGAAAAGTAAATAGTCGCTTTCCTACTATAAGAGAGGCTTCCATGACTTTTCCTTTCCAACAGGGGTCTTTGTCCAGACCAACTTGTAAAAAACGTAAATATTGTTGACTTGTACTAGCTGTAGGTGGTTTTTGTCCAGGCCAACTTGCTATGACTTAAATAATGTTGACTTGTAATAATTGTGCGTAATTCCCACCGTGTACAAAAGGTTGGAATTTGATGTTCAAGTAATTAAAATTTATTCTAAAAAGTAGGTACCGAATAGAAATTCATATATAATCATTACTCTTAATTATCAATAATAATAATAATAATAAATAAATAAACAAACAAATAAATAAATAACAAGTCTTAGGAGTGACAATCATGTGCTATATGATGTTCCAAAAATTTTGGTGAATAATTTAGGGATGGTAGTGAGGTGGTTCAAGACAAGCTATGTTAATTAATTTAGTACCCCCATTAAAGATAAAGTTGGTGCTGCTACTTTATGTTACTACTCCAGCAGTCTCTAATTCAGCCTCAACTTCAGCTTTAGGAAAGATAAAGTTGTCCGCATTTAATTGTCAATTGATCAATTGTAAGAAGATTTGATCAAAATCAGTATCAAAATTTTGATTGATGATCAAGAAGTTAGTTGTATGACTAACTTAACTAATTTCTTTTGCTTCTGTTAAAAATATTAAATATTATTAATTATTAATTATTAAATTAAATATATCTAAAATTAATTTAATATATTTAATTAATAATATTTGAAAAAATTTAATATTTTTAAAATTAATTAACAAAAATATTATAAATTTATAGCTAAGTTTTTATCATTTATTTATTTTATTAATTATTTAGGTTAAGAATATTTAAAAATTAATTTAATATATTCTATTATAAATATTCAAAAATAATATTATATATTATTAATTAAAAATCAAGTAATACTTTATTTATAATTACCCTTTATTTATTTTATTAATTATTTACAATTTAACTATTAAATATTATTAAAACTTATTATTGAATATGTTATTAAAAATTTAATATTATACATCTTATCAATTTAATTTAATACTAAACTAATTAATCTCAAAATATTTATAAAATATTTTTATTAAAATATAATCACCTTTAATATATTCAGTAAAAAATATATTATTTTTAATATAATTAGAACCACATCAAACAATAAGATAAATAGATAACCTTAATTCCTTCGTATTATTATGTGATGTCATATTTAACTATAAAGCCTAAGATCTATGAGTGAAAGTAAGCATAAAGAGAGTTCTCAAATTTCCAGATTCACCAGAGATAGGCTTTCCATTGCAGCTTTCTCAAAAAAAAAAAAAAAAGCCTTTTTTCCTCAATGATGTCCAAAGTAAGCATTGTATTGTTCCAAATTTTCCTGCTCTCTCTACAACTGCGCCCTACAAAATCACAAACATGGATCAGAGCCGGCTATTATTGGTCAACACCACAAGACTTCCCAGTTTCGCGCATCGATTCTACTCTCTTTACTCACCTTATTTGTGGTTTTGCTAATCTGAATTCAACTTCCTACGAGCTCTATTTATCACCTTCTGATGAAAACTACATCTCCAACTTCACGGAAATTGTGAAACAAAAGAACCCATCAGTCATCACACTTCTATCCATCGGAGGTCCACGTGCTCTCTATTCAATCTATTCCTCAATGGTAAGCAATTCTTCTTATAGGAAATCTTTTATCGACTCCTCGATAAAAACAGCGAGGCGATATGGCTTTGAAGGTCTAGACTTTTATTGGTTAAATCCAGACACAGCCTCGGACATGTCCAATCTGAAAATTCTCTTTGAAGAATGGCGCGTTGCAATCAATTTGGATGCAAGAAACTCTAGCAAGTCACAACTGATCTTGACACTAAGGGTTCTGCAGTCACCAGGTTTATATTCAGAAGTGTACCCTATAGACACGGTGCAACAATACGTAAACTGGAGTCATGTTCTGACAGCTGAGTACTCCACTCCTGAGACAACAGAGTTTACAGCTCCTCCTTCAGCTTTGTATGATCCTACTAATGATAACAATACTGATAATTCTGTTAGGGGGTGGATTGATGCAGGATTACCAGCAAATAAGTTGGTTATGTGTTTGCCTTACTATGGCTATGCTTGGAAGCTTGTGAACTACTCGGATAATGGCATTGGTGCACCGGCTATTGGACCAGCTAAGGAACAGGATTCAGGAAGCATGAGATATTACGAAATCAAGAATTACCTTCAAGATTATGGATCAAATATTACGTATAATTCAACTTATGTGGTGAATTACTGCACAGTGGGCACAGATTGGATTGGTTTTGATGATGTTGAGGCCATTCGGGCTAAGGTTTCTTATGCCAAGGAGAAGAGGCTACTCGGTTATTATGTCTGGCAAGTTTCCTATGATGATAATTGGGTGCTTTCTCAGGCTGCAGGTTAGCAAATCTTTATTCACTCATGTAATCTAATTCTTATCCCATGCATATTGATTCACAAATTACTAAAATACATATTAATTTTTCAGCTCAGCCTCCAGCACAAAACAAGAATCCTACCATTACTCCAGCTCAGGCTCCAACACAAGAAGATAATAAGAATAAGCAACCATATCTATTCTTAGTAATCATTTTGCCTGCAACTGCAGCCGTTATGCTCCTGCTAGGCGTTTTGATGTATTTCAGGTGGATGAGAAAGCTGAAATCAAAAGGTAATTACCAATAAATTACCTGTCTTTCATTTGTAAGTGGGAGATCTTGAAGATATATGGTCAAGCTAAACAGAGTAACTCTGTGTTGGAATAGCGTGTATATAAATAGTCTCCTTGTACATATTATAACTGACTAGACAGATAAACATTTTCTCTCATTGTCTCCTATGATGGAAGCTCAAGTTTCAGAGATTTTCTCTGAAAAGTTGTGTCATTTAGTTTAGTTGCTTTGTCAAATTCTGCACATGACAACTATCCAATTTTTATTATAGCGAAACCAAATGTTATCTAAACTTTAATGTTTCTTTATTGATAGGGAGTGTGGATTCTGTTGAAGAATCAAGGAGTCAAGTAAATAATGCAACAGCAGCAGCTGGGGATTTTAATGGCAATGCTCCAGATCTGGTATTATATAGTTTCGCTGACATTGAGGCTGCAACAGATAACTTTTCAATTAAAAATAAGCTTGGTGAGGGTGGATATGGTCCTGTTTATAAGGTAATTATGTTTCTCTTGGGATTATGCCCAATATTTACAAAATTCGGTTCAAGTATATATGTTTGTATAATTTTACAGGCCATATTACAAGATGGACAAAAAGTAGCAGTAAAGAAACTTTCAAAAACATCCACGCAGGGATTTGAAGAGTTTAAAAATGAAGTTATGCTTACTGCAAAACTCCAACATGTAAATCTTGTTAAACTTTTGGGTTTTTGCACTGAAAAAGAAGAGCACATGCTGATCTATGAGCATATGCCAAACAGAAGCTTGGATTATTATCTTTTTGGTCAGTTTTGTTTCCCCCTATATGTGCTTTCAGTTATAAGTTGAACA
The DNA here is from genome assembly GCA_021234005.1 of Nephelium lappaceum. NCBI lineage: Eukaryota > Viridiplantae > Streptophyta > Magnoliopsida > Sapindales > Sapindaceae > Nephelium > Nephelium lappaceum. The sequence goes on from CM038002.1 coordinate 9,913,979, forward strand.
ACAAAAATTGGTCATTATTCAACCTGAGCCGCCTCATTTCACTTTCTACGGTCTGATTTTTGTTATTTAATTTGCAGTTTTCTCCTTTGTTAATTGTTCATAAATTATTTGATGCAGACATGGCTAAAAAATACATATTGGATTGGGAAAAACGTTTTCACATCATTGAAGGGATTTGTCAAGGGCTTCTGTATCTTCAAGAATACTCAAGGTTGACAATTATTCATAGAGATCTGAAAGCTAGTAATATTCTGTTAGATAAGGACATGAAACCTAAAATATCAGATTTTGGTATCGCAAGAATTTTCACGAAAGGTCTTGAAGCAAACACAGGACGAATTGTCGGAACACCGTAAGTATATTTCTAATTCTTCTAATTTTGTACACAAGCTTTTATTTGTTGTTATTCACACACTGATCAACTGTTTGTAATTATATATATATATATACACACATACATAGCGGATATGCTTCTCCTGAATATATCGAAAGAGGCATGTACTCGACAAAGTCTGATGTTTATAGCTTTGGAATTCTAGTTCTACAAATCATTAGTAGCAAAAAGGTCTCCAATTTATATGGCAAGAATAAAAATATGAGCCTTCTTGAATATGTAAGTTTCTTCAACCCTTTGAGTGAGAACAATCAATACTTAGATTTGAAATAAATAATGATTAACTACAATTTCAGGGATATGAGCTATGGAAAGATGGTAAAAGCATGGAGTTTATGGATCCATCCCTTGACGATACATATTCCCATTGTAGATGTATAAGATGCTTGCATATAGCTCTATTGTGTGTCCAGGAAATCCCCGCTGATAGGCCGTCCATGTTGGAAGTTTCTTGGATGCTCAGAAATGAAGGTATTAATCTAATGATTCCAAAGAAGCCGGCCTTGTCAAAACTAACTGACGTGCAAAGTGGATCTTCAACGTCAAACTCGGAAATGCGTTCAAGTTTAGAAACTAGATAAGTATTTTAGGTGACGAAGACCGGACGTTGCATTTTTGATAAAATGTGTTCAAATAAATTTAAGCTTTATTTAAAAGAAAGTGAACTCTGTATTGCTTATGAATACTTTCTAAACTTTATGCATTAATGCATTTAATTTGGACAATATCACAAGATGTCTAGCAAGTTTGACAATATCAAATGTATACATATATATCTATATATATATTATATCAACTTTGGAACTTTTTTATTTAGTCTACAAGACTACAAGAATATTTATCAAAAGATAATTACAAATATTTAATATACATACATACATACATATGTATATATATATAGATATATATATACATATATTGTAAATTGAATTGAGAGTATCATATTATAAAATGCTACATTCTCCAAAATTGTGCCAAAGTTTTTGATAAAATGATGTTGCAAGATAATTTATAGCAACCGTCTTATTTATATAGGATGATGTATTGATAATGTGGTTGTTACAATTACACTTGCTACATTAATTGGGGGGATAAAATTTAGATTAAATTTTGAATAATGTAACATTACTTCTTGTTATATGGTTAGGATTTATTCCCTTGTCATTATCATTTTTGTAACAACAAATCAAATGTTTTAAATGAGCTAAAAAATTCAAAATCTACAAAAGAAGATCCAAGTTCATATATGTAACAAAAAAAGCACAAAAATAGAGTATTGTTGTCCAGTGGTGATGTAACAAAGCCCCCTAAAAAAGGTGTACACGTCATTGTTTCTAGCAAGGTCAAAGTCGAAAATGTTTGGTTAGTATCCTTTGAAACCAATTTTGTTGAAGTAGTCTTTACGTAGCTAACATGTTCAAGGTCATTTTCCCTTACATGTGGCCCCTATAATATTACTTTTTGATGTAGAAACTTAAGATTCAAGTCTAGATCAATGCCTTTCTTATGCATGTTTTTGCTTGGAAAATTTTGAAAAATAATATTTTTGTCAAGTTCCCAAAGTGTAAACCATATAAGCTACCATAAAAACCTAAGCAATTATTTGACTAGCACCATAAAATCGGGTTGAGTTTTAATAACACCAACTCAGGTGAAAAGATAATGATACTCTTCATTAAAACAAATAACTAATAAAAAATTTTTCAATTTGTCATCTTCTCCATTTTAGTGATTGATTTGCCATTTTCTTCTTCATCAAAGGGCTATTGGATGGCCATGATTTGCTTCTCGCTAGTTTCCAACATTTACTGTGTGTTGCATTGAATCTACTCCATCTTCCATGCTTGGAAAACCACCCAATCGTGCACTTCTTCAAGGAGCTCCTCCTTACGTATGAGCAGTTCTAGCCATTAGTTATTGCAAATAGATGAAAAGAACGCAAGTAAGGGTAGAATTGTTAGAACCAAAGATTTTCTAACCCTCCTTCCGGCGCTAAAATGTTGACGTTAAAAATTGATTAACATCCAAATTGATATGAATTTAATGTGAGTTATGAATGAATGGATGCTATAGAGTGAAAACAATCATAATGATGCAAGGAAAATAAATAAGAGACGAGAGAAAATTTTTAACTTAGGTAAGTCTTTTGAATGATGCCTACGTCTGCAATTATGTTATTTCATAAGGGAAACACAATGTTTTAGCAGAGTTTTTGCTAGAGTTTAATGATTGTTAGGTGAATGTTTATGATCATAGTACTCATGAAGGACTCCTTTATATAGTGTTAAGATTCCTTGTTTACATATGATTTGATTACTAGAATATAAGAATGGTAAGGATTTTCTTTCCTAATTTATAAAAAAACTGCAATTAATATATATACATTTGAATCAAAGTATAATTCTGATAGTTTCCTCTTTGAAGTGATCTTTTACTCATTATAGGAAAATTTCCATTTCCAAAATTATGCATTGTTTTTGGAAAATCACAAACTAGCATGTTTACAAGCTGCTATGTTACTTGTGACCTTGAGTTGTTCCTTACGCGAACTAGTCAACGCGAGCTATTTTTATTACCTTAGAGGAATTAAATAGTCAAATGTTTATGTTATCATGGCACATGTTGGTGTGTCATAGGCTGATGGACTTTAAATTGTTTTTTCCCCTACCTGTAGGCTTACTGGTTTTTTGGGCTTTATTGGTTTTGAGACCCAAATACTATTTTTGAGCGCAACAATATAATTGTTATGAATCAACTTATCATATCATTTATAAAATAAATTTTGACAATTTTTTTTATAACCTTGCTTAATCAAGGAACAATAGCACTTAATGACATTGACCTAGACATCGAGGTCATGGTGTTTAATAAATTGGCTATGCATGTAATGAAAATGACTAGCTTCCAACTTTTGCCTAGATAAAGACTTTGACATTGTCAATACTGATGGCGGACTTAATACATCAGATCAAATTAAGTTTGTGAGAAATTGTCTTCTATATTCTCTAAAAAAATTCGAAAATTTTCATGAAGTACTTATGATTTTTACTTTAGAAACTTTAGAATTAGCCTGAAACTTATAGGGAGGTTGCTGTTACATAAACTTTGAGTTCCATTTGTGTGTTAGGATGATTGTACGAATGAATTAGTTAGTTTAAGTCCATTTGAATATTATGTTGAAAAGTGCTTCATTGTAATATACTAATCAATGACAAAAGCCAATAATTTAGTTTTTTGGATTGTAAAGCCATCCTCCAATATATGTATCACTTTTTAAAAACATATAAAAAGTCACATTATGAAATTTATGAAGTATTAGAGAAGTTTAAAGCCAACCTAAGCACATATAGCAAAGTTTAAAGTAGTGATGGACCTAGAAATTTATATGAGAGAGGGCACTGTAATCACATCAATAGTTAAGGTATGTTAGAATTTGTCAAGATTAAACATATATTTAAGTTAATCACACCAATGGTCTATTAAAACCTAATGAGTTTAAATATTGTATGTATGACTCGAAAATTAATCTCTATAACATTATGAGACTCCTACAATAAATGGAGAATACTTTTCATATATACGCATAAATATGCATGAATAGAAAGTGCATTAGTCACTTGAACTGTAAGTAGATGTGAATTTCTAGAATAAATCAATTATCTTATCATTGAGTTACATAATATTATTATTTACTACAATTAATAATTATAATGTTGAAAAACTATTATCATAGCATTATATATATAATTTTATTAAAAATAACTTATTGAATGAGAAAGTTTAGATCAAATCAAAATAACCCGATAAATGAACTTGGATAATATTACACTTGTATTGTAATTAAAGTATTTTTAAAAAAATCAATAAAATATGGGATAATTAACATTAAGTCATTAACTAAGTCCAATAATGAGTGGTGTGTATTATCCACACTGAATTTTGTTGTATGTGGAGGATAGAATGCATGCATGTACACTAAATGCATTGACCTTGACTTGGATCATAAGTCTTCAAACCAAGTCAGAGTTATATGGGCCATATATAAACAAAATGACCTTCAACTTGTTCTCTACTTAAAGAGACTACCTTGACTTTGCTGAAATACAAAGTTTTATTTTGAATAGTTGTATTTCAGACATTATAATTATAATTATAATTAAGTCTACTTAAATCTTGTAAGTTATTAAAATGTGGAAATTACAAGAAATGACTATCCTAAAAGAGAGATTTTTCTTTTTACCCATTATTTTTTTAAAAAAAAATTGTTTTTGACCCCTCAAACAAATTAAGTACAGTCTATACTCAAATGACCCAAATTGCCCCTGTATACTTTGTTCTTGTCCTCCATTACTTATGGTATAAGATCTTTAACTTCCTTTATGGATTGTTTGAGTTTTGTTGAATTTTTTTTTTTTTAATTTTTTGTGATTTTTCAAGCTTTTTTGTGTTTTGGATGTTGGGTATTGGTGTTTAGGGTTGAATTTGGTTTTAAAATGAAGATTTTCGGTAAGATGTAATGTCAAGACGACGATTGGATGGAATCAGTTTTAAGTCCACTTAAAAACTACTACCAGTTTTTAAGTCCACTTAAAACTGGTAAGTGGACTTAAAAACCAGTCACCAGCTTTTAAAATTGCATTTTTCTTTTTGAATTGAGGGTATTTTAATAAATTTGGGTATAAAATGAAAATAATTTGTTTGTGGGGTTAAAAATAAATTTCTATAGAAATATGGGTACAACATAACTTTTCTTTTCATTTGGCCAAAAATTACAAAGTTCCCTTATTAAAATGAATTTTATTGTTCTTTAAAAATAAACAAAAAAAAAAAAAAAAAATACAGATGAGTGTGACTCCAATAGTTTATGATTGTAACTAAATTTATGCGATTGAAGTTCTTAAATGAGTTAATTTTAATCATTACTTTATTTTTTAAAAAATGATGATATTTATAAAAAAGTGGAGCAGCCAGTTTTTTCATAAACCGGTTGCTCTTTTTTATTCTTTTGTGCGTTTGGCACCGCCGGATGCTTGTAATAAATTCCATCAAGGTTAACTGTTTAACAACATATCTATACCCGCTTACATTGAATACAATTCAATAATATGACAACGTATATCTAATTACTTGTGGCAAGCTGGCCTGACAAAGGCCCTCATCGGAAAATTCTTGGAAACCTTCTGAATAATTTTCATTTTTCAAATTTCGATATATTATAAATGTCTACACTCATTTTGAGAACTGGAAAAGTTCTCATGTATGACTCTTAGTGACTGTATAATTGAGTTCTTTATTATTTAGTTTATGCTTAAAATCTAATTTTTGCAATTATAACAATTAAAATTTTATAAAAACGGTATAGTAAGGTAAAACTAGTTTCTCGATAATTTTGTTTTACTGACTAAACTGTTTAAGTATATATAGTACCCATAAAAAAACTGTTTAAGTATATATGCTTAAGAGATCCATTACATTTATATCTAAAGGTTCTACAATGTGAGAAACATCTTCTAACCAAAAACAGAACTACACTGTGAGGAACCACTTTTCCATGTACATTAATTTGTCGGATATTATAAACATCAATTAAGCCGTAAAATGGATATGCTGCGATTCTGTTATGACTATTCTTGACACTGACCTTATCACAGCAGCTAGTGCATGGGACAGATGCACTTAAACACATTAACCTAAATCGATTCTGTATCAATATCAAACTCTTTAATATGTAGGACATTTTTTTTCTTTTTACGTAATAGAAGAAAATGACTACTGAAGACAGAACCAAACAGTGTGTTGCTAATAGAAACAATTTCATGTGATAGTCTTAATGCTACTCCTAACTAAAATTTATTATGTGATAGCCTGTTAATTTTTTCATTCAATCATATATATATAGTCTTTTTATTGCATTCCGTGTTCTTATTGTTAACAGTACACATAATGTGGTGACACCATTTTATTTAAGATTTGTTTATATCCTCCAGTGACGGAGGCAGGATTATTGATTTAGCGGGGCCAGTCAAAAATAAATATTTAAATTTGTAAAAAATATATAATAGTATTCAATAATTAAATATAACATAATTTAGTCATATTATAAAAAACACATTAATAATTAAATTAGATTCTAAATTTATGAATCAAAATAAAATGTAGCACTCTTTTAAATTTTGAAAATTTTATCTAATCAAATTTATACTAATTTTTTGTGGATCGTGCAAGCATTAATTAATTTTAATAGGTCTTGACAGAACTTCAATTTATTCAGTTTTAGTTTAAAAAAGTAAAATAAAGAGCAAAAAAATTATTTTTAATGTTTTGATGAACAAAAATGCCTGTACGTTTTATGAACTTGAGAAAAGTATTAATCTTTGAATTTTTCCAAAAAAAGAAAAAAAATGCACAATAAAGGCATTGACCTAGACTTGGATCTTAAGTTTCTACATCAAAGGTAATTTTATAGCTGTGTTTTTTTAAACTATGTTTCTTGATTATGGGAGGATTTTAATAATTTCCTATAAATTAATATGCCACTCTTGTTTGAAAATTCTAACACAACCAATTTTTTACATAGATGCTGGTCCACAATTTGAATTTTCGGCTCCTTTCATATCCATAAATTAGGGCCTGCAGCTTATGCTGTCAGTTTGCAATTTTAGTACACTAAATATTATTGCCAGTACACTCAACCATCATACTCACCACATTGACTTCCTGATGTCTCCTTTGGCACTGTAGATGATACAATTCAATAAAAGTAGTGACTGTATAATTGAGCTCTTTATTATTGAGTTTATGCTTAAAATCTCAATTTTTGGCAATTATAACAATTAAAGTTTTACAACAAGTGTATATTAAGATAAACCTAGTTTATCGATAATTTTCTTTTTCTGATTAAACTGTTCAAGCATATACAGTAAAAAAACTAGGTTCTCTCTTTAGAGATCGCTTACATTTACATCTTAAGGTTCTACACTGTGAGAAATATATATCATCCAGCCAAAAATAGAATTCCTCTACCTTGAGAGCAAATTAACATCTTAAAATTGCACAAAGACCATTAATATTTCCAAGGTTTGTCTATTATCTTTTCGGCTCAAAATTGTTAGACATGTTATGGTAGTGGCCGAGGCCCGATTGCAATACCCTCCATGAAACTGACTTTATGTCTCTATTAATTCAAGATTCAACCAAGCGCAAATCGATTCCATATTGAAATGGGCTTTAAATAAAGTGTTCACATTTGGCATGAGTAAACACAAGTACGTACCCTCTTTGAGGAATGATAAATAATATGTGATCAATTAAATTAATATAATGACATTTGAATTAGTACGTAGTAGCTTAGTAGGATGCAAGGAGGTCACAATGTTGGCCTTTTGTGCTCCCTAAGCGACTCATTGCATTTTAAATATAAAGAATAATTCGTCAAGTTGCTGCATGTGAAGATAACAAAAATCCGCAAGTTTTACAATAATTTGTGAGCTTTTGCATTGATGCTATCACTTAAAGAACGATTTTTCCATCATATTTATCAGTTTATAAAGCTCTGTCAACAACAGATGCTCGAAACTAGCCATCGGGTCGTCCTGACTGGATGGCCCCAAATTATGTATAAGATCCCTTTGATTGATTGCTGGTGAATAAGCCAAGGATAAAAAAAAAAAGAAAACTCAAAAATAAGATTGAGGATGAAGAATGATATGTGGGTGCCCAATAGGTACGTAGAAATCATTTGTTAATATAAAATTCCTTTTCAAATTCAATCTTACCCATTGCAACCCATTAATTTTTGTATAGTGTAAATTTACCTACTCATGTCACGTGAAAATTAAATTAATCAACAATTGTATATCATAACAAATATTACAACTTTTTAGAATTTAGTAGCAGCACAGATTTTTTAAATCTTTGTTGTCATTCAATATACAAAATATTAAGCTAACTAGCACATATATGTTTCAGTGTTTTTTATGCTCATTACAAGTTCTCCCTCTCCCAGTATCCTCAAAAGTTTATTTTCACTCTCTTTGTAGCAAACCTGAACAACAACATTTTGCTTTGCAAACATAGAACTTGCTCTTTTACTTTCTTCAAAAAGAGTCGGTGCCGTGCAACTTCCTTCTTGCTGCAACTTAAATTTCTAACATTCCAAAACGTTTCAATTTTTTTCACTTACCCATCTCTGCAATTATTGCTAGGAAAACAGAAAATTCATGGAGACCACTCAAGTAGGAAAGAGACATTTTAGTTCCAAATTCTTTTTATTAAAATTTTGCTGTCATCATATATATATATATATATATATGTGCAAATAATGTATTATTATTATCTAAACTCATTTCGAGGACCCAAGAACTTCTTGGTTTGTCTCCATACCATCCTTAAAGGTGTTAACTATCACAATTTTACAATACTGCTTGGTTAAAGTGGACTAGTCTTAACATTGTTTAACAGAGATTTTATTTACCATTACCACTATTGACTAAAAAAATGCATTTGGGTATATATTATATACAATTATAGTCTTCGTACTAGCTATGAAATAATATCATCTCCATTCAACAGAAAAAGAGCAATACCTATGATATCATGTATGTCACGATCAAAGAGTGGAAATATAATTAAGAGGAACCAAATTTCCACATATGTGATGATAAACTTTAACTAAGTCCCACATTGAGTGCTGTCGGAGCTTTTCTTAAAGTTGTAGACATGGCCGTACAATTATTATAAATTAATTAACAGTATGCGTGGATAAAGTAACCTTCTTAGAAAATTTGTGGAAGCCAATAACTTCTTGTTGGGAAGTCATATCAGCTGAGCTAGATTTATCCCCTAATTTTTATTTTTCTTTTTCAAAAAAACTTTTCATAATCTAATGATACACAAAATAAAAGATCTATTTAAGAAAAACGCTAGAAATGAACCAAGCTTCAAATAAAAAGTTCAACCAGAGAGTCGAGTCTCGATCAATACTTAAACTGGATGGAAATTCAAGGTCCTTTAATGAGCAATGAGTGTCGATGATCGCAATATATTCCCGTTTTCTTTTTAAATGAAATAATATAATTTTATTTGTATATGTCCTAAGAAATCAGCATACACATATTGTTACAAAAGGTTTGAAATTATAAATAAATTAACTGTTCACATTTAGCATGCGTGAACGTACCCTCTTTAAGAAATGATAAATAGTGTGATCAATTAAATTAATATAATGACATTTAAATTAGTAGTAGCTTAGTAGGATATAATAAGGTCACAATGTTGGCCTTTTGTGCTCCCTAAGTAGCTCTTTGCACTATATACCAAAAAAAAATCTCCTTGCATTTTAAATATAAATAAATAATTCGTCAAGGTGCTGTATGTGAAGATAACAAAAATCTGCAAGTTTTATAATAATTTGTGAGCTTTTGCATCGATGCTATCACTGAAAGAACGAATTTTTTCATCATATTTATCAGTTTATACGGCTCTGTCAACAAAACATGCTCAAAACTAACCATCGGGTCGTCCTGAGTGCAAGGGCCCGGATTATAAAATCCCTTTGATTAATTGGTGCATCACAAGGGAAGAAAAAAAAAAAAAAACTCAAAAATAAGATTGAGGATGATGAATGATATATGGTTGCCCAAAGTATGTAGAAATCGTTTTTTAATTATAAAAGTTTCTTTTCAACTTCAATCTTACCCACATCAACCCATTTTTGTATAGCGTAAATTTATGTGCTCATGTTATGTGAAAATTAAATTAATCAATGCTAGCATATCATAACAAATATTGCAGCTTTTTAGGATTTAGTAGTAATACAGATTTTTTAAATCTTTGTTGTCATTCAATTTACAAAATATTAAGCTAACTAGCACATATATGCTTCAGTGCTTTTTATGGTCATTAGTAGCTCTCCCTCTCCCAGTATCCTCAAAACATGCATTATTTATGCACTCTATACCATAAATCCGAGTAATTTAAAAAATATTGTTGTTTGGTTTAGTCCAATTTTTGATAAAAGCAACTAACCATTGTAAAGTTAGACCCTCGATAATGTTCAAGTAAAAAACATAGGTTTTTCTACTTTTTGATTGCCGGCTATTTGTTCATCATTTTTTCTTCATTGAAATAATATTACATCAGAAATTAAATACCCTGCAAACCACTTCTTATTATAACAGCATCTGTAATACAAAACACAACCAAATATAGATTTGATTTAAAAAAATTAGATCTATGTATTTAAACAAAACGCTCGAAAGGAGCCAAGCTTTACCCTAAAAGTTCAACCAAAGAGTCAATTCTCGATCAATACTTAAAACCAGACCGAAATTCAAGGTCTTTTAACGAGCAACGAGTGTTCATGATCACAACATATTCTCATTTTCTTTTTAAATGAAACAGTATAATTTTATTTATACACATGTTAAGAAATTAGTACACACAAGTTATCACAAAAAGTCTGAAATTATCTAGTGTCCAAGGTTGATGCTGTTGTATCATTCATTGAACCTATTTCCAAGCTCGACGTTGTACATTCATATTGCACAATTTCATCTGTTTGCTTTGAAAAACCAGGCTTCTTTGGAATATTTAGATCTATTGCTTCATTTTTTAGCATCCAAGAAACTTCCAACATAGTTGGCCTATCAATCGAAATTTCCTGGACACACAGCAAAGCTATATGCAAGCATCTTATCAGTTTACAATGGGAATCTTTATCATCGAGGGATGAATCCATGAACTGCTCGCCTTTGCCATCTTTCCATAGCTCATATGCCTGAAATGTTGTCAATTGACAATTTTCAACTAATTTAATTGCTAACTTATATTGCTATTAGCCTATTATTCAGTAAGTGTTGAAGAAACTTACATATTCAAGAAGGCTCAGATTATCATTTTCACCATATAAAATTGATATTCTTTTGCCACTAATGATTTGTAGAAGTAGAACCCCAAAACTATAAACATCAAACTTTGTTGAATATTGGCCTTCTCTAATATATTCAGGAGGAGCATATCCACTGTATATCATATATATGATTACGAACAACGGATCAATGCATATATGCATAACTAATAAGGATTTGAGCAATATGAAAAAACAAGAAGAGGAGATATACTTACTATGTTCCAACGATCCGACTTGTATTCTCTTCAAGGCTGTCTTTCGTAAAAATTTTAGCCATACCAAAATCTGATATCTTAGGCTTCATATCTTCATCTAATAAAATATTACTAGCTTTCAAGTCTCTATGAATGATTGTCAATCTTGAATATTCTTGGAGATATAAAAGCCCTTGACAAATCCCATCAATTATAGCAATGCGTTTTTTCCAATCCAAGTAATACTTTTTAATGGGATCTGCGTCAAATAATTAATCAATAGTTAACAAAGTAGAAAACTGTAAATTGATAAAAACAATCACACATTAAATAAAGTCAAATTATTAGAGAGCTATTGTGGCGCAATAATCAATATTTACAGTTTATCTGCTATAATTGAAAGCATAATCATACATAAAAAGAAATAGGAAAGCAAAAACTAACCAAAGAGGTATCGATCTAAACTTTTGTTCGACATATACTCATAAACTAGCATATGTTCTTCCTTGTCAATGCAAAAACCCAAGAGTCGAACGAGATTTATATGTTGGAGCTTTGCCGTTAGCATAACTTCATTATTAAATTCCTCAAATCCTTGTGTAGATGTTTTTGAAAGTTTCTTTACTGCTACTTCTTGTCCATCTTGTAATATGGCCTATAAAATTATACAATCATATATACTTGATCTCATTTTTGTAAATCTTCAGCGTATCCCAAGAAAAACATAATTACCTTGTAAACGGGACCATATCCACCCTGACCAAGCTTATTTTCAATTGAAAAGTTGTCTGTTGCAGCCTCAATGTCAGCTAAACTATACAATACCAGATTTGGCGCATTGCCACTAAAATCCCCGGCTGCTGCTGCTACATTATTTACTTGGCTCCTTGATTCTTCAACAGAATCCACACTCCCTATCAATAAAGAAACGTAAAAGTTTGGATAACATTTTGTTTTGCTATAATAAAAAATTGGATAGTTGTCTTGTGGAGGGTTTGACACAAAAATTAAACTATGTGACAAAACTTTTCAGAGAAAAACTCTGAAGCTTGAGCTTCCATCATAGGAGAAATGAGAAAAAATTTTTATCTATCAAGTCAATTATACTCTGTACAAGGAGACTATTTATACACACGCTATTCCAACACAGAGTTACTCTGTTTAGCTTGACCATATATCTTCATATGTCTCCCACTTAGAAAAGAAATACAGGTATTTTATTGGTAATTAGTAATTACCTTTTGATTTCGGCTTTCTCATCCACCTGAAATATATCAAAAAGCCTAGCAGAAGCATAACGACTGCAGTTGTAGGCAAAATGATTACTAAGAATAGATATGGTTGCTTATTTTTATTATGTTCTTGTGCTGGAGCCTGAGCTGGAGAAATAGGAGTATTCTCCTGAGCTGAAAAATTAGTAGGTATTTTAGTAATAGTGAATCAACACGCATGGGATAAGAATTAGATTGCATGAGTGAATAAAATTTGCTTACCTGCAGCCTGAGAAAGCACCCAATTATCATCATAGGAAACTTGCCAGACATAATAACCACGTAGCCGCTTCTCCTTGGCATAAGAAACCTTAGCCCGAATTGCCTCAACATCATCAAAACCAATCCAATCTGTCCCCACTGTGCAATAATTCACCACATAAGTTGAATTATACAGAATATTTGATCCAGAATGTTGAAGGTAACTCTTGATTTCGTAATATCTCATGCCTCCCTTCTCTGTCTTAGCTGGTCCAGTTGCCCGTGCACCAATACCATTATCCAAGGAGTTCACAAGCTTCCATGCATAGCCATAGTAAGGCAAGCACATAACCAACTTATTTGCTGGTAATCCTGCATCAATCCACCCCCTAACACAATTATCAGTATTGTTATCATTAGTAGGATCATACAAAGCTGAAGGAGGAGCTGTAAAGTTTGTTGTCTCAGGAGTGGAGTAGTCAGCAGTGTAAACATGAATCCAGTTTACGTATTGTTGCACCGTGTCTATAGGGTACTCTAATCCTGAATAAAAATGAGGTGATTTTTGAACCGCTACTGTCAAGATCAGTTGTGACTTCCTAGAGTTTCTTGCCTCTGCATTGATTGCAACTCGCCATTCTTCAAAGAGAATAGCCAGATTGGACATGTCCGAGGCTGTGCGTGGACGTGACCAGTGAAAGTCTAGACCTTCAAAGCCATATCGCCTCGCTGTTGTTATCGAGGACTCGATAAAAGATTTCCTATAAGAAGAATTGCTTAACATTGAAGAATAGGTTGAATCGTTTGCTTTAGGTTGTGCAATGAATAGAAGTGTGGTGACTGATGGGTTCTTTTTTTTCACAATTTCTGTGAAGGTGGGGATGTAGTTTTCACCCTCAGGTGATAAATACAACTTGTAGGAAGTGGAATTTATATCAGCAAAACCACAAACAAGGTGTGTAAAGAGAGAGGAATCGATGTCCGAAACACGGAACTGTTGTTGTAAAGGATTGTAAATACCGGCTTGGATCCATGTCTCTGCTTTTGCAGGGATGAATTCTAAAGAGACAAGGAGAATTTGAAAGATGAGAATGATTATTTTGGATACCATTGATAAAACCTGCAGCTTGAAGCCTATCTTTTGTGAACTTACAGATTTATATGTATATATTTAAATATGGCCGTAAACGAAAATTTTAAATTGAAATCCTATTGATATAGAGTTTGTGGGTGGATAGTTGAGGCAATATGACAATTACAAAAAAAAAAAAGGACATCAATTACGCTTGTTAAGTTCGTAGTGAAAGGAAAATTAATGCAATAATATCCAAAGGGACATGATGCACGTAATTAAGTCACAATTAATATTATTTTTTAAACTGATCGTATTGCGAAAAGATAGGCACGTGATGCACATAATTAAAAGCATTGACCTAAACATTAACTTTTACATGAAAGTCAATATTTGTATTCAATATAACTAGAGTTTGATGGACTTCTAAAAGTTTAGATTGAATACACTCAGATTTTTAAAATTTTTTGAATTCAATTCAACTCTTAAGTTGAACTCTTAAATTGAATACACCCTCCTAAATCATAATTAATAGTATTTTTTACACTGACCTTATTGTAAAAGGGTAAGCATGTGATGCACTTAATTAAAACCATTGACCTAGACCCAATGTTTCAAAAGATGTTAATCACTAGTTGATTAGCGACCTAGTGAGTAAGAAGTATTCGACTACTTGGTGAGCATTGGGTTTCATCGTCAATCAAGAGGTACTCAATGAGTGTTAGGATTGACTGTCAGTCAACCTGTTAATCGACAGTCAAACTTGATTAAACATGTAAAAAAAATAAAATAAAATTCTATAAGATCAAAAAACTATTATATGCCCACTAAATATTATAAAACTAGCCTCACACAATCCCAAAAGCAACTTTAGCACAAATAATATTTTCAACCCATAAAGACACCGAATTATTGTTTATTATCTAAACCAGCTAGTAAATGGGATCGCAACATGAGGAGTGATCTCGTAAGAATAATGCATCTTGATTACAAATAATCTTGACCGAATAATATATATTGACTAGAGTTTAAAAATTTAGGAAAATAAACATATGTTGTAATGACTATATTAAGATCCAAAATAATAAAAATATCGATCAAAATATTAAAAATATTTTTGAAAGTTTGATATTTTCATGGTATTTTGATGTTGATATAGTTAAAATTTTCAAATATTATCAAAATTTCGTTGATATTTTCAAATACTTGATATTTATAGAAAATTAAAAATCAAAAATGAAAAATTGGGTGCAATAATAATAATAATAAGGTAGAAAAAGCATAAATGGTTTTTTGTCATTAAAATAATAATAATAATAAAAGAAGACTGGGGCAAGTGCAAGTGAGATGAGGGTACCTCACAAGCCTATTTGGAGACTCAAAACCCTTTTAGTTGAGGGACACCAAACCAATCAAAATTTTATTTTATTTTAAATAAAAATAAAAATAAGAATAAATAACACCCAACTTTTACTTTAAGCTTTGCTTTGACCCATGCATGTCTCTACTTGTATCTAATGGTCGACCACAAGCGCACACAAACACACAAAATTTCTCATCTTTATACTCGCTCTCTTTATACAAACAGGGCAGTATCTGTATATTATAATTGAGCTATCAAGGAGCTTCCTTTTTCTCTCTGCAGCAGGACCAAAAATATATTATTAATAATCTGGGTACAAAAAAGTTTAAGGCTTTGAGTATTTGATCCTCGAAATCACAAAACATAATTTCTTTTAATTTTTTATTTTTGTTCATCTGAAAAGTAAAAACTGGCATAAACACAAAATGAAATTGCATTCATAGTGATAAATTTGGTGACTTCAAACTTCAGTTATGGGTGCTTTTTCTTCTTGATAAAGTGTAAGATTAGATTTAGAGTTAGAGTTAAGAATTTATATTTAAGACAAAGTTTGTTTTAAAGGAATATAATTAACTTTGTTTGTATAGGAAAGTTTGTTTTAAGGGATCGAATATAATTAATTTTGTTTGTATAAGATTATGATTAATGTATTTTTTGGTGCTTATAGTGATATGTAGATTTTTAAATTTAATCCATAGGTGTATTAAAAAAATGTATTCGGTACATATTATACAATAATATATAGTCTTAAATATTAATACATTACCTCTTAGTATTTTCTAACCCCAAGATATTAGAGGTTGGATGCCCATTAAACGAAATTTTGCAAGCTTGTGTCAGCTTTCAAAGAAACAAAAAAAGCCCTAGATTGTTGCGAGGATAAAAAAGTCTTGGATTGTTTCAAAGAAACAAAAAAAGTCTTAGATTGTTGCGAGAGAATATTTATCCTCGCGTCAACAAGAAGAGAGCAATACATGTGCGTCGTTCATGATTGTAAAGCGAAAGTGTAATTGAGAGGAAACAACTTTTTACATACGTGACAAAAAACTTTAATTAGGTTAAATCCCACAATGAGTTGTCGGAGCTTTTCTAAAAGTTGTAGACACGGTCGTACAATTATTAGAAATCAACGATATCCATATCCAAGTCTTGGCAAGTTGGCGTGGCAAGAAAGAACCTCTGGTTGGAAAGTCACATCGGTTATTTGCTCTTCATTGTTCACGACAGAAAGTGATTTTCACAGTAAAGCATTGTGTGGAAGAGATTGAACTTTCGTATTTAGATAGAAAACTGACGTTGATTTATGGGTAACAGTCAGGTTCACTGATAATATGTTTTATATGAAAGGCATGTTGAGTTCATATGGAAATAATTAAAGTACGCTATGGGCTTTGATTTATGTATTGGAAAAAAAAATAATTAAACGAAGGCAGCAATGGTGATCATAGCCAAATTCTATGATTCAGAATAAAGTAAACGGAAATTTCTCATTTCATATGAGAATTAAAATTTAATAGAAATTTTCAAAAGAGAAAGAAACATTAATTTTTTAAAAATCTATGTTGGAAGAATCTCACAATTGATTTAATTATATGATTACCATCAAGTTATACTTATAATCTCTTGTTATCATTATATTTTAAATGTACATTTTATTCTTCTTTGTACACATCTAATCAAACAAGCATATACACTACTGTTCTGTTTCAAAAAGCCTGAAGTCATATGGCCTTCCAGTTTGAAATTGTTGTATCATTAACTGAGTTACCTATTTCCAAGATCAACGTCGTAGAATGATGTTGCATTGCTTCATCAGTTTGCTTTGAGAAACAAGGCTTATTTTGGTCATTAGATTTGTAACTTCATTAATGAGGATCCAAGCAACTTCTAACATTAATGGTCTATCAATTTCAATTAAGATTTCGTGAGCAGAGCTGAGCTATTTGCAAGCATTTTATCAGTCTACAAGGGAAAGATGTACTATCAAGAGATGGATCAATAAACTCCATGCCTTACCATTGTTTAACAACTCATTGGCCTAAAACATTGACAGTTGGCAATTTTCACTTAACAGGTAAAGCTATGATCACTACTATATATTCGACAAGGTTCAAATATTGACAGTTGGCAATTTTCACTTAAACAGGTAAAGCTATGATCACTACTATATATTCGACAAGGTTCAAAGAAACTAATTGTTACATATTCAAGAAGGCTCGACTTGTTTCTTTGTAACATCTATACTCGTTCGTCACTTCATTGTGAACTGATCACTTCTACCAAATATTATGATTTTATATAAAAAAATTTTAATTGCCTATTAGAATAAGTATTAGATCCAACAATTCGGTTTTTTTTTTTCTCCTTATAATAAATATTTAAAGATCCATTTTTTTAGATATTATCAAATATTTAATTAATCTAGATTAATCAAACAACGATCAGATGTTACAACATATAGTATGATCATTATAAAAGAAATAAAAATAGAAACAACAATAGTTTTAACGTGATTCGGTCTTTACTTACATCCACGAGGCTACACTTAGAGAATTAAACTAATTAGCAAAGTTACAAAAATACAAACACCAATTGATTAACACAATTAAAGATTCTCTCTTTACAATTACTACAATGTGTTGTATTTTCTTCATGACTTTAGTTTAGAGAGATTCTCTCGACTTCAATGATTTCTTGCTTCTTCAACTCCCTTCAAAAGCCTAAGATCCGCCTTCCCTCAAAAACTAAATTGTTCTTCATCTCGAAGAACTTACGTTGTTGAAGATGCTTAGAAAGCCACACTAATCTTAAGACTAAAAAACTCCAAAGAAAAACACTCTATGTCTCACAAATACATAAAGCTCTAAAGTACATTTGAGGTACTCAAACGACCTCTCTAAACTCATGAACACAATGGAGCTTTAAATGAGAACCGATTTCTAATCAATCTCTTTGAAATCTACACATTAAAAATTGATTAGAGATAAATAAGGAAATAAGTCAAATTTGTCACAATAGTTCAGTTTCCTATTTGCAACAGATTCCAGAACTTGGACACAAAACTGTCCAGATTCATTCGCTAGACCAAAAATTCGAAATTACAGCCCATGTCAAAAAGGACAATGACCATTCTGCCTAACAAAACAATTGCTGATGTGAAAGCTTGAACAAATAAAGAAACTAACACAGACCCAGTTTCTGTTGTAAGTTGAGAGCATACAATGAGATAAACAAATTTTTTAAAATGTTCAATAAAGAGATAAAGGAGATTAATAAACAAGTGACTAATACCAAATTTAAGTCTTTAAATTGTGTAGAGAACTTGATAAAAGTCATGAAATATGATTTTAGAACAAGTTCCAAGAAGGGGTATTTTAGTCATTGTCATTGGAGTCATAAGTTAGTATGACCTATGGATTAAATTGAAAGAAGTTCATAAGTTAAACATCAAGATATGATAAGTAAAAGTTAAGTGGCAAAAATCAATTAAAGAAAGGATACAATGATCATTTATGGAATTGTTAAAGCTATATATACCACACTTAGAGAAATTTGAAGCAATTCTCGCCACAAACACAAGTCAACCCGTGAGAAACCAAAGGAAGAAAAAGAGAGCGTGCGAGAAGGGGGAATTGGTTCAGCCAAGCCAAGGAAATGATTATCAAAGTTGGTTCAACTAATTTTTAGGCTTCTGATCAATCAATCAAGCCTCCCTAAGCTAGGAAATCAAACTTAAAGCAAGAACCAAAGACAATCAAGATTAGTTTGTTCATTTTTGAGTCTATTGTAGTGATGTTTGTGTTGGTTATTTTGGTGATGATTAAGTTGGTTTTGATGGGAGGTTCTTATCTATATTAAGATATGATTTATTTGAGACTTAAAAGTATGTGTAGGTGGCATGGAAACCTACTAAAATTGATGAGCTAGGGATGGCTAGAGAGAGAGATTGAGTTGGTTTTGGATTTGAAATTATTAGAATGAATTGTAGGCAAGGTGTTTGATAAAATGCCTAAAAGAACCAACATGTGAAACTTGAAGGAAATGAATCTAGGGTATGTTAATGATTCTAAGGCCATATGGAGAGGTATGAGAAACCAATGGAATGGAAGTGTTTTAAGTATGATTTTAGGTTGGTTAAGTGACAAACAAACTTATAGAAATATTAGAATTGCATTGGAAGTTATTCCATTATAATGCGTTGTAAAGCACCTAGGAAAGACATATTGAGTTGTCATCGAAAACCATTTCTTTTATGGGTTGAAATGAATTGTCTGGATAGGTTTGAGTATGTATAACACTAGGAAAGGAATAGTTAAGTTTTAGAATGAAATGGGTGAAAAAGCCCCTTAAAAAGTGATGGTAAAGTGATGTTTTTGGCCCAAAACACCTATAAAACGATGTCGAAATTTGATGAAATTTTACTGGTGACCACATTGGGAGATAAGAAGAGTGTGAGAGAAAGAATTGGAGTAAAAGCATGCACGGTTTGGGCTGTGCATTACATTCGGTTTTGAGGGGTCTAAAACGACCATTTTGAGTTCCAAGTTTCAAATTCTGATGGGAAAAATGTGGGGACACTCCTTGGTGTATATAAGAAGGATTCATGCAAGGAAATTGGGAATTTGGAGCATAGATCAAAGAGAAATTGACAGGAGAAGCTACTAGTATAGAGAGAATTTTATAGCGTTAGTATAGTTAGGTGCATCTTAGTGCATCTTTATATTGTCTAATTGAGTGCATTCTAAGTGTGCTTATCATGTGTAGGTGAGGAGCATCCGACTGGATCATGAGAGGGCTTGTGAAGCTCATCCGAGTTAAGCCCAGGCTTAAGGTGAGTGCATTTTCAAAGAGTTTTCTAAGTGATATTATGCTTTTGCAGTGATAAGCTATATTTTATGCTTTTGCATGTATAAGTTCTTGTATTTAAATGCATATCTTATATTTGTAAAGTAAACGAGTCCAAGGACTCAAGTTTAAAGCTTTCAAGTTAAAGCTTTTGTGCTTGTACACTAAGTATAAAGATTTGTAAGACATAGCATTAGAGAAAAATAAATTTTCAAAGGTCATAAGTACCCACCAGTTTATCGAGTTTAGACCCGTACAGTATGTCCCACTTAGTAAGGCAAGGGTTGGGGAAAACGAGTCACTAACTATGTGGTTAGAGTTATGAGTGAGTGTGTTGCCTCTACTTTGTGGGATATGATCTTGCACTACGGTTAGCGATACAGAATTCTGCACATAGTTGCTGAGAGGTCTCAGAGAATTGGTTACGGTGGATGTCAGATACATCGACTTGTGACCTACAACACCCGCGACCTTAACTAAGTCGCCCTATGGTCAAGAGATTAGGGTTACGAATGGTACTTTTATAAAGTTCAGTTATCTTTAAGTATGTTCAGATTTATACTTTACAAGTTTATTATAAGTTGTTTATATTAATTCTATGCAATTGAATGAGATTTATGCTTTAAATGTCTTTTAAGAAATAGAAACTTTTATTAAAGTTTTCTAAGGAGGAAGTTTTCAGAAAGTAAATTTAAGTTTATAAACTGCTGCACTCACTGAGCTTTATAGCTCACTCTTCAAATTGTTTTTAAAATCTCCTCAGGTACTTGTGTGGGTGAAGACCAGTGAAGACTCCCTCCTCTATATTCAAGTGGGCGCAAGTGTTGGCATTTATTTTTTTTGAAGAATGTAATATGCATATTTTGTGTATTTTGTATAATGCATATGTTTGTATATTTTGTATAAAAAGATTTATATCTTTTGAGTTGTGTAAAAATGCACATTTTCGTGTTTGAAAAAATTAAGTTTGTTGGATATAAAAGTGCATGTTTGTATCTTGTCCTTGAAGATTTCAAATTTTTGCGTTTATATTGATAAACTTGATTGCGAGAAGTTGGGTTGGATTGTGGTTATAGTTCGAAGTGTCTAAATTGCTTTTTAGGTTTTTGGTTTATCCAAATTGCAACTGTTATGCTACCGGTTTTGAGCCTTAAAAATGACTAAATGAATAGTATCAAACCAACCCAAACCATTTCAACTTTAAGGTTTAAAAGATTGAGTTTCCGCTCAAGTTAAGTTTCAAGTTAAGAGGATTCGCTCCTCGAACGCCTTCTTCCCCATCAAGATGGGTTTAGAGGGATTCGTTGGGGTGCCTGGACGTACCCTCCGGATAGGAGCCTAGTGGTGGTCCGGATCGGGCCGTCTCACCTACATCCTTAAATCAGGCATTCCATCATACATGCACTATCACGCTATCGAATTGTCATTAGATACCTCTGAGATCCAACTTTGATCACCCATCACGAAGGAATTGTCATGATACCAACTATATTCTCCTCAAGAACATTTCTTCCTTCTACAAGCTCAATCGGATCCACCAACACAACCGTTTTAGTCACTTGGTTTGATCAACTTAGTGCAAGACCACCACCATCTTCGATTGTTATCAACGTTATTCTAGCCAACAACCTTGATCCATCATACATGCACCCTTAAATCAGGCATTCCATCATACATGCACTATCACGCTATCGAATTGTCATCAGATACCTCTGAGATCCAACTTTGATCACCCATCACGAAGGAATTGTCATGATACCAACTATATTCTCCTCAAGAACATTTCTTCCTTCTACAAGCTCAATCGGATCCACCAACACAACCGTTTTAGTCACTTGGTTTGATCAACTTAGTGCAAGACCACCACCATCTTCGATTGTTATCAATGTTATTCTAGCCAACAACCTTGATCCACCTTGCTGCCATTACCTTCCATCTACGCTGCCATGCAGCCTAGCAATTCGGTCTACATTACCTTGCAGTCTACATGATCTACACTGTCTAATAGCTCTGATCGTCCTTGTTTTCCATCCTAACGTAACAAGGACGACACTTTATTGCTTTTTCATTATCTTTCACATTCAGTCTATTGACTTGAGCATCGAAGGGTCCTTGGCCGGCACCCCACCAGTGTCACGATCATCCACGTTCTCTCTTGTTTGATTTGTATAGCACACAGGTTGGTAGGTTCTATAAAGTCAACCAACGAGGCCCGCTTTCAGTCAATATAATGTAGTTCAACCCCACTATAGCCTCCAAGTTTGAAATTATTATATCATTCACTCAATCTAATTCCAAGTTTCAGGTTGTACATTCATATTGCATAATTTCATCTGTTTGCTTTGAGAGACCAGGCTTCTTTGGAAGAATTAAACTTACTGCTTCATTTTTTAGCATCTAAGAAACTTCTAACATATATGGTTTATTAATCGAAATTTCCTAAATATATAGCAAAGCTATATGCAAACACACCTTAATAGTTTACAACAAGAATCTATATCATCAAAGGATAAATCCATAAACGCTTATATGCCTAAAATGTTGTCAATTGGCAATTTTCACCTAACTTAATTGCTTACTAGCCTATTGCTCAATAAGTGTGAAGAAACTTACGTATTCAAGTAGGCTCATATGATTATTTTCACCATATAAAATTCAGGCTCTTTTGCCACTAATGATTTGTAGAAGTGCAACCCTAAAACTATAAACATCATACTTTGTTGAGTATTGGCCTTTTTTAATATGTTCATGAGAAGCATATCAACTGTAAATCATATATATTATTACGAATAATGGATCAATACATATATGCATAAGTTATATAGTTGCTTAACAAAATTTAGGGCTACATAATTTTTTTTCCAAAACAGTTGACTTTGCAGGTTTTATTTACCTATCAATTCTGAAACTATTACATCATTAATTGAACATATTTTTAAAGTCACGGTATAATTATTTTGTTCATCTTGATGAGTCTGTTTTGAGAAAGCAGGCAGCTTTGGAATCATTATATCCACTTCATTTTTTAGCAATGACAAAACTTCTAGCAAAGTAGGTCTATCATTTGGACTCTCTTAGACACATAGCAAAGCTATTTGTAAGCATCCCATTGATTTGCATGTTGAATATGTATCATTAATTAATGATTCTATAAACTCCTCCTTACTTTTACCTTCCTTCCATAGCTATATGCCTACTAATTATTGATGGTCCATTATCATATATTTCAAAATATAAATTTTGGTTCATATAATTTAGTAAGGGTTACGAAAGAAACTTACATATTCAAGATGACTTAATTTTCCATATTTCCCATACAAAGAGGAAACTCTTTTGCCACTCAGGATTTGTAGAAGAATAACCCTGAAACTATAAACATCAGACTTGATAGAGTATATAACTTTTCTAACATATTTAGGAGGAATATAACCACTGCACTAGATAAAAACAAGAAATAACAAATTGGAATAAGTATATTTTAATAAATGATAGTAGAATGAACAATTAAGTTCATGTTTAAAATAAGATTAGCAAGAAAATATGCTTACTATGTTCTAATAATATTTTCTATATTTGCTTCAAGATCATCTTTCATGAAAATTCTAGCAATATCAAAATCTGATATTTTGGGCTTCATGTCTTCATTCAATAAAATATTTTTAGCTTTCAAATCTCTATAAATAATTGTTAAACTCGAATATTCTTGAAAGTATAAAAGCCCTTGAGTAATCCCTTCAATAATGCAAACACATTTTTTCCCAATCCAACATATAACATCTAGTTGGGTCTGTATAGAGTTTATCAATTAAATCACAAGCAACTAGAATGATATATAATTAACTATATCGTACAAGCATGCTAAGCACTAAAAAAAAAAAAGTAAAAGTAAAAGAAAAAGACTCAAACTAAAAAGGTAGTGTCCAAGCTTTTGTTTGGCTTGTAGTCATAAACCAATAATAGTTGTTCTTTTTTGTCAATGCAAAATCCCAAAAATCTAACAACATTAACATGCTGGAGTTTTGCCATAAGCATAACCTCATTTTTGAACTCCTCAAAGCCTTATGTGTAGTGTTGGTCATAATATTTTAGAAGTCTGATGCAAAAAACTAAAATGGGCCCCTTTATATATATATATATATATATATATAAAAACTTATTTTATCATATTTTTAGTGTGCACATAATAATTCCATAAAGAGAAAATTAAAAAAAAAAATGATATTATAAGACAAAATATATTCCAAATAAGACAAATACATTAATATAATGATAAAAAAATTCATCATAACTCATAAATAAAATTTATCTATAAATATCGAAGAACTCATAAAACATCATTTAAAATGTTTTCTTCTAGCATTTTGGGAAGCAAATTCATCAATAATATTTTCAAATTCAATCTTTTCCAACAAATCCTTTTCAATGCATAAAGTTGTCAATCCATTTAATCTTTCTTGTGACAGGTATCGTCAATAGTATCCTATAAGCAATTAATGCATTTGAATAACAATCCAAAACTTTTATAAACTCAAGTATTTCAATGGCTGACTTTGTTTCTGATGGTAAAGTTACTTGTAATACTTTTATTTCAAAAGATAAATCATTGGAATTAATATCTAAAGAACTACCATGTTTTAAAGATGTTTTAAGATTGACATAACATTCTTTCAATTTATTGTCATCCAAAGAATTTAACTTCTTCGAATCATTTAAGAACCCAAAAATATTTTCATATGTTTGCAATTGTTCAAATCTACTCTTCAAGGAAGCAATAGCAACATCCACTACAATATTAAAATAATTAACTCTAAAGAATTCTTCAGTTTATTGTATCTTTTCCTCAAGTACATTCTCATCAAGTTGTTCCTTTCTATGAATTTGACATTTTTAAGAAAATACAGTTCGATTTCCATATCAAATGCAATACTTTTAGCAATAATCATGACAGATGTAAACCCATTTCTCTATAATTTTCAAAAAAAAAAAAAGAAATCAACCCCTTTAATTGTTCTATGACAACATCAATATATATATATATATATATATATCTTTGGATTGCAATATTTTACTAACCATATTAATATTAAACAAAATATCATGCCAAATAATCATGCATAATAAAAACTTAAAATTTTCTAGTTCATTTACTAAACTTTCAGCTTTACTCTTTGTTTTGGCATCATCACTACTTTCTTGTAATTTTAACCAAGCTTCTTTTATTTGGGGAGCTTGATATCATATAACTTTCACACTATCAATACGATTCTCCAAACATGTATTAGACAATGTTTTAAGAGTTAAACCATGTACATAATCTTGAAAAATTTTCCATCTTTTTGTAGAACTAGAAAACAATGAATATATGCATTGAACAACACCAAAAAAAGATATTGCTTTAACACAAGATTGTGCCATATCGCAAATAGTTAGATTAAGACTATGACAAGCACATGACATGTACAATGCTCTAGGATTTATATCAAGTAATCTTTTTTGAACACCTTGATGTTTACCTTTCATATTAGCTCCATTATCATAACCTTGTCCCCTCACATCATCAATATTAAGATAAAGAGATACTAATACAGATTGCAATTCATCAAAAAGCTCAAAGCCAAATGTATCATTCACTTTTAAAAGCTGTACAAAGTATTCTTCTATTTTTATTGGACGACTTGCATGTCTACACATGGTATTATCAAAGTCATCTGTTCTTGGTGACTTACATCTGGAGTACAATTAAGTATTACAGAAAAATATTTTGCCTCTTTAACTTTTCCATTGCCTCTTTAGCTTTTCTAATGATTGCTTTTTTAATATTCGATGCTAACCTAGAGATTAATTCATTTTGAATTTTATGACCAAGATAATGATAATGAATCTCATTATCTTGAATGCATCAAACATGTTCTTGCATTACCATAACTATCTCTGTAATCATTTCAATTAAGCCAAAAAAATTATCATTATTAACTTCATAAATTTTCTTGTGAGTCTCACGAAAAGCTTAATTATGCTTTACAAGACAATTAACTACAATAGTAATTCTCACAAGAACTTGTTTTCAATGATTTTTTTCTTTTATAATTTGCTCTTGTATATGCTTATCAATTGTTTCATTCTTTTTTGATCTGATTTGTAAATCAATCCAAGTGTTCATATTATTTATATGCTTAATACTATTCTCATGTTGTTTAAGCCTCTCGCTAAGATGCCTTCAATCATTAAATCCTTCCTTCGTTAAAAAACTACTCACATGCATTGATTTAAATAATTTTTAGAATATAAAAATATAACTTTTACCTCAAAAATGAACAAATTTTTGGAATTCCACTTTCTTAACTTTAAATTGTTGATGAAATTTGAAAATTTTAATCAATACTAACAAAAAATAACAATAATTTAGAGTGTATAATGTGTGGCAGTCGTCAATATGAAGAGAAAAATAATTTAGGGTTAAAAATAATAGAGTGAGTTTATATATAGATAAATTATGTCAGTTTTGGGGCCCTTTATATGTTAGAAATATTTTTTGAATTAAATTAGATTAAAAAGAATAAATAGCATTGTTGGTATAAAGCTCTTGAAGCATGTTACTCATCCTTCATCCGAGACTTTGTAACACTAGTATTCTTGTTTTTTTTTTTTTTTTTCTAAAAAGGAGAAAAAGGGCATTAAAAAAACATGTGGGTGGGTTCAAACTTGGGTCCTCTAGTCCTCCAAAAAAAGGCTTATTCAAGCCTTTAACCACCAAGGCAATTTCAAAATTATGGTTATGTTGTGCAACATTTATTATTTATAAATTTAAAATTTAGGGCCCCAAAATTCAAAAGCCCAGGACGATCGCATCTCTAGCACGTGTTCAAGGCCGGCCTTGTTGAGGCTATTTGAAAATTTGTAAAATTTATGAAGACAATAATGGCAATTTTTTGGGCTTAATTGAAATGATTACAAAGTTTGATATGGTAATGCAAGAGCATATTTGATGCATTCAAGATAATGAAATTCATTGTCACTATCTTGGTCATAAAATTCAAAATGAGTTGATCTCTAGGTTAGTGTCTAATATAAAAAAAAAAAAAAAAAAAAAAAAAAAAAAAAAAAAAAGACAATCATTAAAAAAGTTAAAGAGGCAAAATATTTTTCTATGATACTTAATTATACTTCAGTTGGAAGTCACCAAGAACAAATGACTTTAATAGCATGATGTGTAGATATTTCAACTCGTCCAATAAAAATAGAAGAATACTTTGTAGAGTTTTTAAAAGTGAATGATACATCTGGATTTGAGCTTTTTGATGAATTGCAATCTATATTAGTATCTCTTTATCTTAATATTGATGATGTGAGGGGATAAGGTTATGATAATGGAGCTAATATGAAAGGTAAACATCAAGGTGTTCAAAAAAGATTATTTGAAATAAATCCAAGAGCATTGTACATGCCATGTGCTTGTCATAGTCTTAATATAACTATTTGTGATATGGCACAATCTTGTGTTAAAGCAATATCTTTTTTTGATGTTGTTCAATGCATATATTCATTGTTTTCTAGTTCTACAAAAAGATGGAAAATTTTGCAAGATTATGTACATAACTTAACTCTTAAAACATTGTCTAATACATGTTGGGAGAGTCGTATTGATAGTGTGAGAGCTATAAGATATTAAGCTCCCCAAATAAAATAAGCTTTATTAGAACTACAAGAAAGTAGTGATGATTCCAAAACAAAGAGTGAAGCTGAAAGTTTAGCAAACGAACTAGAAAATTTTGAGTTTTTATTAGGCATGACTATTTGGCATGATATTTTGTTTAATATTAGTATGGTTCGTAAAATATTGTAATCCAAAGATATATGTATTGATGCTGCCATAGAACAATTAAAGGGGTTGGTTTCTTTTTATTTCAAAAAAAAACAAATTATAGAGAAAATGGGTTTACATCTGCCATGATTACAACTAAAAGTATTGTATTTGATATGGAAATTGAACATAAATTTTCTAAAAAACATGAAATTCGCACAGAAACACAATTTGATGAGAATGCATATGAGGAAAAGATACAATCAACTGAAGAATGTTTTAGAGTTAATTATTTTAATATTGTACTGGATGTTGCTACTACTTCCTTGAAGAGTAGCTTTGAACAATTGCAAACATATGAACATATTTTTGGGTTCTTATATGATTCGAAGAAGCTAAATTCTTTGGATGACAATAAATTGAAAGAATGTTGTGTCAATCTTAAAACATCTTTAAAACATGGTAGCTCTTTAGATATTGATTTCAATTATTTATTTGCTAAATTAAAAGTATTACAAGTAACTTTACCATCTGAAACAAAGTCAACCATTGAAATACTTGAGTTTTAAAACTTTTGGATTGTTATCCAAATACATCAGTAGCTTATCGGATACTATTGACGATACTTGCTACTGTGGCATCTACAGAAAGAAGTTTTTCTAAATTAAAAATGTTAAAAATCTTATTTGTGGTCAACTATGTCACAAGAAAGATTAAATGGATTGACAACTTTATGCATTGAAAATGATTTGTTGTGAAAGATTGAATTTGAAAATATTATTGATGAATTTGCTTTCCAAAATACTAGAAGAAAACATTTTAAATGATGTTTTATGAGTTCTTCGATATGTATAGATAAATTTTGTTTTTGAGTTATGATGAATTTTTTTTATCATTATATGAATGTATTTATCTTATATGGAATATATTTTGTCTTATGATATCATTTTTTTTTTCTCTTTATGGAATTATTATGTACGCACTAAAAATATGATAAAATAAGTTTATATATATAAGGACCCATTTTAGTTTTTCACACCAGACCTCTAAAATGTCAGGATCGGTACTGAGCCTCAGCATCATCATAACCAATCCAAGTTGTCCCAGCTGTGCAGTAATTCACCACATAAGTTGCATTATACACGACATTAGCTCCATGTTGATCAGTGTAATCCTTAATGTGCTTATACTTCATAAATCCACTTTCTGTGAGGGCCGGTCCAATCGCTGGTGCGCCAATATTATTATCATTGGAGTTCAAGAGCGTCCATGCATAACCACAGTACGGTTAAACAAAATTGAACTTATTAGCTGGTAATCCTGCATCAATCCATTCCTTTAAACCGGAATTTGTATTGACATTACTAGTAGGGTTATACAGAGCTGCATGAGGACCCGTAGAATTTGTGTTTTCTGGCAACGTGCACCTTTGAGCTACAACATGAACCCAATTCAAGTACTTTTGCATCCAGTTGATAGGGTAATTTTATTGAAGTGCCCGTGGCGAATATAAAACCATTGCTGTCAAGATCAATTCCGACTTGTTAGAGTTTCTTGCCTCCAAACTAGTGGCAGCTCTTCATTCATTTAATAGAAGACCAAGATTGAACATGCCTGAGATTGTGTACGGATCTACCAATGAAAGGTCCAGGCCATGAAAGCCTTACAGTCTGGCTACTTTTATGGATGAGTCAATGAAAGATTTCCTGTAAAAAGAATTGCTTGCTAGTGAAGACATGGCTGGCGCAATATTGTTTAGCAGAAGTTGACAACGAGAGCTCGTAGGAGGTGGAATTGACACCAGCTAAACCACATATAAGATGAGTAAATAGAGTAGAGTTTATATAGCCGAAATTGGGAACTCATTTTTCAGATACCAGTAATAACCGGCTCTCACCTCATTAGTTTGTGCTTTTGAAGAGGGAAATTGGGTAGAGACAATTAGGAAAATAAGTAAGAAATTGACAATCAAACTTTTGGATACCATTGAAGAATCAATGTGCAGCTTAATTGAGCTGGAAGCTTGTCATATACATTCATCACTAAATAGAACATAAATCAAATTCATAGACCTATCTAACACTATAATCCAACTGATTTTCCTAAGTCTGTTGTTTTAATTACTAGTACGAAGATGCAAATATTCTAAACGGCAGAAAATATTTCAAAAATTAAGTGACATGTATTATATATCCTTGTAGAATTACAAGATAATTATTGCAGTAAACCGGCCTCATTTGAGCAAATATAATGACCAAATTAACCTTTGTCTTTATGTTTCTACATCTAGGGGCCTGCAGAAGAGTTGAACTTCGATCTTTTAGGAACTTATGGAAGTCCTTTTTGTTGGGAGCCAGGAATTTCATTGAGAGAAGTGAACATTATTATAATAACCCTTATTTAAAAGATTGATTTTCGTACTCTTTTGCCATAAATATATTAATATTTACAGTAGTCATCAATTTGTTTTGATATAAATATCTTGAAAACATCATAAAATATAGTTATCATCCGTCTGTATATCAATCTGTTTTGATTGGGCTTAAATATTATTGGGCTTGGCCCAGTGTCTGGAGTTTACAACTAGTTCATTGCTTGGAACGATTGTTGGAGAGCGGCAAATTAATTAAAATATATGAATTATCTAAATAATAAATCTGCAACTTCATAAACACAAAATCCAATATTCATGAATACTTTTGCCCACAAAAGTATGTTATATTTCCAATATTCCCTTATTATTATGTTAAACATTAAAAAAAAAAAAAAAAAACGTATTTTTATTATTTTAAGCAGCTATATGATAATTATTTTAAATTTTATGTAAACACTCATAGTAATACATTTTATTGTTTTACAACTCCTACTTTAAATATATTTAAATTTTCGTAGCACTCAATTTTAATTTTGTAACTACAGGGTATATTGCCACTCATTAAAGTGATTTATATATTCATTTTTTTATTAAAATTTTAGAAAAAAATCCAAAAATCCCATAAAATGATAAATAATCTCAATTTACCCTTAATTTTCAAAATATTAGTAAAAAAACCCCTACCATAAGCCAAAAGCGATTTCCATATAAATTTTTGGTGGTTTTATGATAAAAATAGTAAAAGACAAAATACCCTTATTATATTAAAAAATAAAAAACAAAACAAATTAATCCAATTACCAAACTCTCCTTTCATAACTAAAATAAAATAAATTAAAAAATAAAAAAATCTTTATTAATTATTATTATTTTCTAAATTAAATTAAATTAAATTAATTTCTTAAATTAATTTTTTTTTATTATTAATTAATTATAAACATCTTTTTATAAAAACTCATTTCAATTGTCCAATGGTGGACATCAATTTTTACAATATTAATATTAATCCTAACAAATATAGTAAATTGAAAAAAAAAAAAATAGATGAAAGATATATGTTTGAATCTAGATCTTCAATTTGATGTTGAAGATCTAGGTTCAAACTCAGATCTACTAACACAATAAAAAATTAAAAAATTAATGAAAAAATACAAAAATAAAAAGTTTTTTTATTTTGAAATCACGTTGAAGATCTGAGTCACAATCAAAGTTTCCCAATAAAAAATACAAAAAAAAAAAAAAAAAAAAAAAAAAAAGTCTAACACTTCATCCACTAATAACCACAAAAAATTCCATCTTCTTTGCAACCAACACCAGAAAAATAAAAAAATCAAATAAATCCATTCGGATCTCTTCATTCCTCCCTCTTAGTCGATGCTAGTAAAGAGGCAGCCGATCATCCTCATTGATGACGACTGATGAGGACTCAAGAACCAGATCGAAGAGTACGAACGGACCTCCTCCAACTTACAGAAGCCATGTTGCCTCCGTCGCTTCTTGTTCCAGCCCAACTAAAGGCCTTATAGTCCATCGAGAGCACCACCAAATCTGACGACTGGTTCTTGAAGGCTTTGAACGGCGCGACTCTCTTGAATATGTTGCATTGTACGTAACACTAACTCCATAAGTTTGAATGTAGTTGTTGATTTCCTTATATAGCATGGTTCCACTAGTGTCCACCAGTTCTGGTGCACCACAATCATCGTTCTTAAGGCTTGCTGGCCCGATTGTTGGTGCACCAACGCCATTGATCTCGGGGCTTACAAATATCCATGAATAACCATAAAAAGGCAAGCCCAAAACCAACTTTTTAGGTGATAATCCTACATTAATCCAAGCCTTAATACCATAATTAGCTATAAGATTACTGCTTGGATCATATAGAGCTGTTTAAGCTCCTGTAAATTTTGAAAAAGAAGGCAAGTGAAAATCAAAAGCCATAACTTGATTCCAATCCAAGTGCTTCTATATCAAGTCAAATGGAAAACTTGTCGAGCCTTTTATATGTGTTGAATACAGCGTTGCAAAAATCATTGGAAATTGGTGATTTTCCAACAATAAAATACTAATCGACATGTTGTCAGTCTGATAAGGGTGTGATCGACGACCAAAATCGGACGAGCTGGTCAATCGATCGACTAATCTTTGATCGACATGACATCAGCGTCGTACCTAGATGGAAGAAAATGATAAGAAGAAAAAGAAGAAGAGAAGAAGAAAAGAGGAGAAGAAGAAAAAGGTACCAGGAGGGGTGGAGCTAGCACAGCTACAGCCTTCACCGCATCGATACTCGAAGTAGCCGATGTTAGAGTAATGGTAGCGGTGGGGGTCACGACTTTCTCTCCTGGATGAGAAAAGGGGCAGCCATGACTGGTGATGGAGTAATAGTAGCTGCAAGTAAGAGAGAAAGAGAGAGAGAGAGTGGTGAGGGGCCAGCACTGGTGAGGATAGAGTGTTTAAAACACATATATGTATACACATATATATTAGGCAAATTATACAAGTCTCTTTGAGGTTTGATAAAATAATATCAATATCTAAATTTTGATCCCTAATATTTAAAAAAAATATATCAATTTATACCCTCGGATTTTAAAAAAATAATAATTTTTTTCCAAAACAGTACTCTTCGATTACTCACTAAGTAACCGATAAATCGCTAATTGTTACCTCGCCGGTCTATTAGCGAGTAGTGATGTTTACAACAATGGGTGAATATAAAACCGCAGCAATCAAGATCAGTTTTGACTGGCTAAAATCAACAGCACATCTCCATTCTTAGCACACCCATGTTACACATATCTGTCCTTATATTTACAAAAAACCAATAGAAATCTAGACCTTGGAAGCCATAAACCCTAGCTGATTTTATTGAGGAATCAATGAAATATTTTCTATGAGAAGAATTGCTCACCATTGAAGAAAATTTTGAATAGTTTGAAGCTGCACCCCCAAT
Organism: Nephelium lappaceum; assembly: GCA_021234005.1. Taxonomy (NCBI): domain Eukaryota; kingdom Viridiplantae; phylum Streptophyta; class Magnoliopsida; order Sapindales; family Sapindaceae; genus Nephelium; species Nephelium lappaceum. The sequence goes on from CM038002.1 coordinate 9,947,359, forward strand.
GGATAGAAGAGTAGTGACACTTGGATTCTTTTGTTTCACAGTGAATGAGAAGCGAGAAAATATGGGATATGGTACAGAGAGTTGATAGGAGATGGAATCTACATCAGCATAAGCACAAATAAGGCTAACAAAAAGAGCATAATTTATTTCTGCTACAGACGAACCGTTACCTAGAAGCCAGTAACTGGCCTTGATCCAAGTTTGTGCTTTTGCGGGACAAAATTCATGACATAGTAGAATATGGAACACAACAATGATAATCTTGTATACCATTGAAGACAAAACTGCAGCTCGACCCTTATCTTCGTTAAATCTGTAGAGCAGAAACATATAGAAGTTAAGAACACATTACATAGAAGATACAAGAAGAAAAGAATAGATAGGATTGTCAAACTTCTTGCCTTCAATTTGGTTCTACCTATATAGAAAGCACATATGGCGTGATTGAATTATATGAATGGACACAAGATACATGACACATTCAATAAAGATAAACTTTCTTACTTTCTTTAATGCAGGAGTCGAGCTCTTTTGAGGGCTGTGGAGAACGGTCTATGTAAGGAGATTAGAAATTTTTATTTCAGAAACACTAATTAAAACCACATATTTTCAATGAGTCCTATCACTAGAATGGGATCCATTAGAAAGAAGTAGTTGTAGTTATGGTTTTAAAATAAAAATTTAAGGGTTCTTTATTAGAGTGTATATAAATCTTCTATGATCAGTACGTCTTAACCTTTAAATTTTTAAAACCATTAATCTCAACCATTAATTATATTATCTCTTCTAAAAATATTTCTCTCTCCTCTCTCTCTCTCTCTATATATATATATTCTTTTAAAAGTTACTTTGGCCTCTAAGTTCGGCCATTTGGTCACTACTTTCTTTTTTAAGGATTCCGTCAGCATTTGTATGGGTACCAATTTTGGAAGTATCCGACTTCGTCAGTTGAATGTAGGTTGATTAATTATTAGTGAGAACTTTATCCAAATTAAACAAATAATTCACAGATAAAATATCAATTGAGCCTCGGGAAAAATGTCTTCAAAATCGTGGTCGGCATATTGAAGGGAGCCCTCCTTTGACCCCTTTTTTTAATTTTTTTTTTCTTTTTTTTTTAAGTATGCCTTGTTGACTTTTGAGACAAGAAAAATCAACATCATAAATGTGGCATTCTGGGTAGGGGTCGGTTTCCCTTGGACCCACTAGCGGGCCAAAAAATTTTCTAAAAGTTTTTAAAGAAATTAATAAGTATAATTTTTTTTAATGAACATTATATATATAATTTTATTCAGAACTATGAATGATTGTTACTTTGTATATTATTTTGTTGAATATCAAACTTTTAATGAATCCACAGTTATTGAATCTAAGCTTAGATTATCATTAATTTGTTTCAAGTAACATTGACATTGATCTGAAACTAAACCATAAGACTCTGGTGAGGCAAATTTATTCCCTATCAATTAATTTGGCTAGAAAATAAATCAGAAGCCAACAGAAAAATAAAATAACACTTGCTAGATTTATTTTTATCTTAATTTTATTTGGTTTTTGGTAGAGCACTCTCCTTTTACTTTAAATCTCATTATTGTACATAATTAGTGAACGATTGAATTTTAATTTGTTAAATTAAAATTATTTTTTTTATGATGTTTTAGGATATAATCTGAAATTCATTGTGTTTTGAAAATTTATATTGACTGTTGTCATCCAAGATAACCACTTTATGTGACTGTATAAAAATATTGGTATATGGCCTCACATATTTACATACTCTATTGAAAAGGTTTATTCTATTTGATTTTACTTGTTATATTACTCTAGGATTTTTTATTTTTATTTTTATTGATACTTTAAGAATTAAATGGCTTAAATGTGTGATTTAATAAATAAAACACGTTTAGCTATTCAATATCTAAGTAAAAATATCTTTATTATGGTGTTTAAGAGGACCTATAAAAGGAGGCCATGTGATTCATTCCGTCTGAATCTCCTCACTCATTTAATTGTATTAAAGTTTTATACTCAAAACTTATGATCATTTTAGTTTTAGTTTGGGCGTTCTCTGTTGAAGATACTCTATAAATTCAAAATAATTAACATAAAATATGTTTCATGATTTTGAGGATTACGACACTTTTAACAACAGATTTTTTCAAAATTTACCAAAGTTTTGCACCCATATCCAACCTATGTATCCGCATCGGGTTGGAATTATACATCTATGCCTGTCTATGAACCTTTTTAGTCAAGTCCATATCTGTCCATTGCATGCTAATCCGAGAACCCCCAAATCGGAGACCCTGCTCGGGCCAGGGGAGTACTCGGCGGAGTCGGCTGAGTAATAGAGCCAACTCAGTCCCAAATACGACGAATTCAAGATGGAAACTCGAAGCTCCCTCAACACAGGCAACTCGACAAAGAAGCAAGGCACAAGTAAGAAAACAAAACAACAAGGCGCAATGTAATACAAAAAAGTTATAGGATTCAACGTGATCCCCTTAGATATGAGCAAGAGTTGAATCGTTAGCAGCCTCGTCGCCTCAAAAGCGACCACACCCAGTTGCAGAATCACCCCCACGTGTCGAATCTGTCCTCCCCATAAGCTGCAATATTGGCCACGCTGAGCAAGATCGACAGCTTGTTGATCACCGTGTCGCTCTTGAACCCCTCCTTGTTCAAAACCCCTATCGAATAGACAGCGACAGGCGTCAGGGCCTTCAATATCTGGATGAAGGAGACGGAGAGGTAGATGTAAGCGGGGTTGGAGAGCCAGAGGTTGAGAGAGTAGAGGTCTCCAATGGGGACGACGGAGTAGAGAGATGGCTTGTGGTTGTTGAGGAGAGGAGTTGATCTGGGGACACACTTCACTGTCGTTTCTCGTGAGAGAAGGAGAGAAGACTTTGAATGTAATAGAACATTTGACATCCTTTGTTTTTAACTTTTTACAGTAGTTGTTTGATAATAAAATTTTAATGTAAAATAGTTAATGGGGTTTGGGTTTCCGGTTCCCAAATGCCTCCTTTGTAATTTAATATTAGTTTAACTTACTCTTAATTAAAGTAATGGTGGTTAATTTCCAAATTTATCTTACAATTATATAATATTTTAATATAAATAATCATTATTTAAATATAGCTAATATATAATTAATACTTTAAAAAGAAAATTTATACCTGCTCAAAAATTAATAATTGCATTTATAAGGTTGATGTGTGCATTTATATTTGATTTTAGTCTTCTAACAATTTTATTTAATATGAATTTATATTAGAATTTCAATTTATTTTAGATAATAAAATTTTAATTTGCTTAGAAAAATCAATGTATTTTGACTCTATGAATATATATATATATATATTTTTACAGATTTGACAAAGTCTGACTGTCAATCAACAAATTTACCATTGATCGACGATCGAACTGAGTACTTGTTAAATATTCGAGTATTCGCTACTCGCTAGATTATTAGTCGAGTAATAAGTGCTGAAACATTGGTCCATTATAGGTGGATATCCATGGGTTTATGGGTGAAATGACAATCCCTAACTGTGTTATATCTAAAATACCCTCACATTTATATATATAACAAACAAAAGAATAAAAAAATCAAAATAAAATAAAATAAAATAAAATAAATAATAATAAAAGAAAAAGGGAATCCACCTCCAAAGAAATTTCTCTATGAATAGTGAATTAAAGAGGGGCACATCCTTCATTTCCAAGTCCCCACTCTACTTACAATACAAAATACAAAATGAAAAGAGTGTTTTATTTGCAATGATTATCAATTTATTAATATAATTGTATATTTATTTGTTATAAATTTTGATAATTGTTTTTTTTTAATAAAGTGTTGGAAAGAATAATTAAACTATTCTTAGAATATTAGTGCAGCTTTCCAAAAATTAATAATGTAGCTTCAAATGTTCGGGATATTTGTGTGAAGTATCCAAAGCTTTCCAACAACGTGTTTCCTTTCGCATAGTTGGTACCAAGAGTGAAGATTTAATTTTGAGTGGCGATATTATGTACATCCTTTTTATTTGCACACCCAATAAAAAATCTAAAATCTTTTTAATTTGTTTTTAAACTTCTCTTAATACCAAAAATATCTTTTTTCTTTCATTTTATTATACTATATTTTTATAATTTTTATAAGTACACCCCATCTACATTTTATATATCAATAACAATTTTTATCAATCAACAGTGATAGATTGAATACATTGTTTATACGTCTTCTTAACATATATAAAGAGCTGCACAACATAGAGATCTATGAACTAACATAGACCAACACAAAACATCTATAGAAGTGACAACATATGAGATGAGATACAAAAGACCTTGGAAGACAGCAAACAGATGAGCTGATGTACCACCAAATCCAATGACCCTGAACTGTTCATTCCTCCAGCAGTCCCCAATACCAACCCCACCTCATCTAAGCTCAAGTATTCCAGCAACAAAAATAGAAATGAAAAACAAGATAAACCGCATGCTAGCAAAATTGCTTATCTACAAAAAGATTGTCGAAAATTAATTAGTAGATAGAACATTGGGAGATGATGTTCTGATGAGGGGTTTGTGGAGCAGTCACACTTGTAAAACAACTGTGTGAGTAGTTTTTAGGTTGGCTAGATTCTATGCAAAATTCTCTTTATGTGTAATTTATTTTGGAAGCTGCCTACTGAAGAAGTACAAGTCATAGAATATCATGGTAAGTTGTTCTCAACCCCACAAACACTTTAGGATCTCACACACTCACGAAATTGCATATTTATATGGTGTACATCTATTAGAGGTGTAAATGAAAAGTTTTAAACTATTAGGACAAAATATAATCTTACAACGTTTCCTGTGCATCTATTAGAGGTGTAAAGAACTAGTTTTCCAACTATTAGGACCAAATTATAATTTTACAACCTTTTAGGGGTGTACGAGTAATTTTATATGTCAGGCATATAACTTTAACTTTTCTACTTCTTTTGTTGAGCAGCGCCGACAAAACACCTTAGCAGCCCCAAAACTCAAATTCTCTCAACCCAAATCACTCAAAACTCACCCATTCTTACTTCTATGGTTTCGGAATCGATCTAGAGTCTTAACGTATTATGCTTTCATACACGGTATGCTATAACATGCCTAGATTCATTTTGATTTTGAAATGGGTGATTGATTGTCTTTTGTTGAAGGATTATACTTGTGGTGATGGTTGGGTATTAGTAAATCTTAGGACTGAAATTGATGTCTAGGTAAATTTGTGTTGTGATTTAAAGTTGATTTACATGCTAGAATGATTTTAATCTCTATATCATACATGGTTAGTTATTTGATTCAAAACTAGGTTATAAAAGGGGTGTTTATTTTTGTTTATGTAATTTGGTTGTTACTAGATCACATTCATATACATGTTGATATATATATATATATATATATAGGTTGATTACATTATGTCATATATGTGTTGAAACTTGAATGTGCTTGTTTCACGGCTTAAAAAATGTTGAACATGTTGGTTAGATTTGCTATGTCATGAAATGTGTTTGTACTAAGTATCATTTGTGTTGATTGATTGAATTTTTTACTCAACATCATTGTTGTTATGGTCTTGCATCCTATTTGTATATTCATGCATCATTGAACACTTGGACCATTTTCATTTGTGATTTGAAAGAGCTTGTTGTGACTTGTGTGAATTTTAGTGACCAAGATCAAGTTTTGCATCTTTGATGAAAGGTGCATTTAGTTTAGGAAATTCCTAGTTGGTTCTTGAGAGATGATAAGTGTAGGCTCATGCCACGAGGAGTGTGATCTCAAGAGCGACTTAAGGATATACACCTAGTCACCCAGTAAATCATGTGATATCATTAGGGAAAAGGTTTGTGGTTAGACTAGATAAGATAGTCTAAGAGGAGTGCATGTCTCTTGTATCAACTTGAGAGTGTACTACATTTATCATTAATGAATTGTCCATTAAGTGGCCAAGAGTGGTGTCATGATTTTTACCCATGTTGAAGGGTTTTTCACGCTAAAATACTTGTATCCTTATTGTTTATTGCTTCTGCACTTGTTTATGCTTGCTATTGTTAAATTGGTTTAGTAAATTTGTTCATAAAAGAAAATTGGGCAATAACCTATTCATGCCTCCTCTAAGTTCATATTAGATCAATACTTGGCACACTTTCATTTGGTATCAGAGTGGGTAGCTAGACACACTTAGCTAGATCCATGTTTACTTGTTTGCTTGATTCTTTTTTGTTAATTGAAGATTCCATGGATTCTATAGTGAGAGAGGGTACATACCATACTAAAACCCTACTTCTAAATGATACAAATTACTGATTCTGGAAAGTCCAAAGAGAGCCTACTTGAAGTCCGTTGATGAGCATGTATGGACAAGCATTAAAAAAGGCTATAGTTCTCTTAGAACTAGCTACAAGTGAAGATGGGAGAGCCACATTGAAGACCAAATCAAACTGGACACCTGCAAACAACAATTTGGCTACCTAGAACTTAAAAAGATTGAATGTCATTTTCTATGGTGTTGATGACAGCCAATATAGGCATATAAAAAATGTGAGTATGCAGATGAAGCATTAGAGATTCTTGAGGTTACTCATGAAGGAACTACAACAGTTAAAAGATTTAAGCTTCAAATGCTAGCATAACAGTTTGAAAGCTTGCATATAGGGGAGAATGATATATTTGCAAAATTTGAAGCTAAGCTTACTTGACATCACCAATAAAAGCTTTATGTTGGGTGAGGTGTATTCAAGTGCAAAGATAGTGAGAAAAATTTTGAGGTCTTTGCCAAAGAGGTTTCAAGCAAAAGTCATGGCTAGTACAGAGAGTAAAGATGTTGACTCCATGAGGGTTAAGGAACTTGTAAGGTCCTAGAAAATATTTGAAATGGGTTTGAAGTCTGTGAAGAGGCAGAAGAGTCTAACTCTCAAAGCCATCAAGGAAGCGGTTGACTCAAATAGGGACAATGATCTGAATGAAGCAAAAATCGCCATGTTTGCTAAGAGGTTCAAGAAATTTCTTAAGACAAACAACAAAAGGGGAAAGAACTCCTTAAAGAATAAAGAAGCCAATAAGTAATTTCCTAAAAAGCCTAACACACGCAAAGAAAAGATGAACAAAAACGGGTTCAATCCTATGAGTATGATGGCTATAGATATATCTCCACCAAGTGTGCCAACACATTGAAGAAAGCTAAAAAATGAAAGTTCATAAAGGTATCATGGAGAGATAGTGATGAAGAAGATGATACAAGCTCTACAAGCTTAGAGGAATTTGTGAGCAACTACACCACTTTTGTTACAAGCCACCATAGCACCAAAGAAGAAGTTAATGGGAGTAAGTGTCTTGACAATGCTTTTAATGAATTGCTTGCGGAGAGCCTCAAAATAAAGGATAATGTTTCTCTCAATGTCAAGCTCAAGAGTCTAGAAAATGAGAAACAATATGTCATATCAAAAGCTCATAGTTTAGAAGAAGCCATCCTTGATTTTAAGAAAGCTAAAGAGGACAAAGAACAAAGAATCATTTTAAGGAAAAGATATTCAATATTTTAAAACTACTACCCTATCCAAATTTTGGAAAAAATAATGTTATCGATGGTTCAAATAAGATTTTATTGGATTGATCATTTTACAATATAAGGAATGGTTTGCTAACAACCAACTAGAAGCACAAAATTCACAAGTCATTGATTAATCATCCCTAAACCATTCACTACAGTCTCAACAAGACAACTGAGGATAAGTTAGTGGTAATTTCAAAGTGCATGCAAACATCATCTAGGTACAACTTCTGTAATTGTTGCGTCATCAATTGAATTTACAACCAGTTGTGGTGTAGATTTATTTTGTTCAATTTCATTTATTTGTTTCCAGAAAGCCGGCTTCTTTGGAATCATAATATCTGTTGTTTCATTTTTTAGCATCGAAGAAACTTCCAACATGGTTGGTCTATCATTTGAGATCTCTTGCACACATAATAGAGCTATTTGCAAGCATTTCAATAACTTGCACGATGAACCTTTATCATCTAATGAAGAATCTATAAACTCCATGCCTTTGCCATCCCTCCACAGCTTATATGCCTGAAATTCAATCATCATATATATGACATGAATGCTAAGTTTTGATCTACAATTTTCTAGTAAGAGTCTTATAAAACTTACATATTCAAGAAGGCTTAAACTTTCATTTTCACCATATAAACTAGAAACCTTTTTGCCGCTTATGATCTGAAGAAGTAGAACTCCAAAACTATAGACATCAGACTTAATTGAATATATACCTCTTCTGACATATTCTGGGGGAACATAGCCACTACATTTTATCATGACAATAGTTTATTATATTAGAAGAACAAAAATTTTTAATATGAAATAATGTCAAATAAACACAGATACTTACTATGTTCCAACAATACGATCTGTATTTGCTTCAAAATCATCTTTTGTGAAAATTCTTTCCATACCAAAATCTGAGATTTTAGGCTTCATATTTTCATCTAATAAAATATTACTTGCTTTTAGATCTCGATGAATAATAGTTAATCTTGAGTACTCTTGGAGATATAGAAGGCCTTGACAAACCCCTTCAATAATGTCCACGCATTTATTCCAATCCAAAGTAAATCGTTTAACGGGATCTGTACAACGTTCGGAAATATTATATAAGCATTAGCAACGGTGAAAATTGCATTTGACGCACAATTCACACAATCAAGAAATAGTGAAGCTCTAAAGCTAGATTATGATCATTGTTACCTTTTTACTCTAACATGTTATAATCAATTTTCTATTGTCAACTTTCTCAATTAACAATGATAAAAAAAAAGTAGTCAATCTTGAACATTTTAAAAGAACAAGAAACTTGAGTAACGTGACCTTCAATGATATATATGAATGTGTTTGCTGCATCCCAAAAAATGATGTCGAGCAAGGCGTCCATGAAACTAATTTAATCATAAACAAATGATATGACAAATTGACAATTATCACACATCAAACAAAATGAGAGAGAATTGTCAATAAGTGAAGAAAAATTACATTGACAATTAATTAGAACGAAAATGTTAATGAAAACAGAATAGAATCCATACCAAAAAGATAGTAGTCAAAGCTTTTATTTGGCATGTATTCATAAACCAACATTTGTTGTTCCCTGTCGATGCAAAATCCCAAAAGTCGGACAAGATTCACATGTTGAAGTTTGGCAGTGAGGATAACTTCATTCTTAAACTCCTGAAATCCCTGTTTAGATGTTTTTGATAACCTTTTCACCGCTATTTCTTGTCCTTCTGGTAACACACCCTGATGCAAAAAATACAATAATATGTTAACATTTATATGTTCTCTAATGCTTGAATGATATATCTTAAAAAATATTACCTTATAAACAGGACCATATCCACCTTCCCCAAGCTTATTTTCATATGAAAATTTATCTGTAGCAGCCTCAATGTCAGTAAAACTATATACTATAAGATTAGGAACATCGCTGTTAAAATGTCCGCCAGTCTTTGAACCTTTGGATGTTTTTCCCTTCCCTAACAAACAAAAATAAATAAGTAAATGCAATGGCATTGGCTATATCAGAAACAAAGATTTAATTTTATAAATGAAATGTTTATATTTAGTGTAAACAAGTTACCTTTTGATGATTTGAGCTTTTTAATCCGGCAACAACATATCAAAAAGGCTAGTAGAAGAATAACACCTGCAGTTGGAGTCAAAACGCTAACAAATAATCGCCAATTATTCTGTCCATCTTTATTATTCTCCTCCTGCAGAGCTGAAAAACAATTCCCCAAGTTTCATAAATTTTGAAGTATACATGTACTGGCAAGCTGCAACCAGATACATATATATGATACATGGTTGTATATCGTAACAGCTGGCCCAATAGATTTTTTATTATCTTATATCTTAGATGCCAACTTAAATTACAAACATTGTCCTTTCCCAAAAATTAAAAATAAGAAAGCTGGCAATGCAAGAGAAATTGCCAGAGAAGAAAGAAAAAGAGAAAAACAGAAAGAGATTGGGATGAGTAAGCCCAAATGTGGGCGACGTCAAGGAAGTCAGCGGTGAAGATGATCAGATGTGATGTATTACAAACTTGACTGTAACCAATGAGAGAAATGGAGAGAATAAAAAACGAAAGAGAGAGAAAAGAAGAAGGTAGGAGGTGTTTTTTTAAGGCTTTGGACATAAATGAGCCAAAATTGTGGATCACAACAAAAAGGGACTCTTCACAATCATTTTATAAATTTGATCAAATTCAATGTTGTTTTGCATCCTTATCCTTAACTAATTAATCTGAAAATTTACCAACATGTCATTTGAAAAACATAAAAAATAAAAAGGAAAAAACTTGAAAATTGTTAGACTCCTCCTTGTTGGACTAATTTCTTCACCAACATGGCTCTCCATCTCTAGCGACACTTCGCTTTCTTCATCCTTCTTCTTTTTTATTTTTTCTTAGTATCTTCTTCTTTCTTTCTTTTTTTTTTTTCCTTCTTTTTCATGTTCCTCCTTCTTCTCCTCTTTCTCCTTCTTCTTCTTCTTCTTCTTCTTTTTCTTCTTGCTTCTCCAATGACAAACAAATTACTCATTGCCAGAAAAATGGATTTGTAGAATCATGAAATTTGTTCATCCTCGTAGGACGTACATTGAGATAAACGGTGGGATTTATTATGTAACTATTCATATAGTGAGTTATCATAGTGTGGCTCATGTTAGGATTTGCATATTTTGAATATTTGATTTTTTGGCAAGAAGTGATCCTTGTCGTGTAATAAAGAGGATGAAGGAAGAGGAAAAAGAAAAAGATGATGAGAAGGATGAAGATGAAGAAGAAAGAAAGAAAGGAGGAGGATGGAAAAGAAAGAAGATACAAGACAGATGAAGAAGATAAAGGAAGTATTAATAGAGAAGTGTCATCAAGAAAGTTCGTGAGTGTCGATATTTCTACCCCTCTAAAATTGTTTATACACCCCTTTTTTAAGTTCACCATCATTAAATAAATCATAATTAGTAATTTTTTAAACGAAAAATTGCAATGAAATGTCTTGACGTTTGATCAAATTGCAACTAGATTGTACCTTTCGCAAAATAACTGGTTACTATCCTTGACTATTAAGTTGACTGCTAGGAATAAACATTACCAGTTAAATAATATGAAATGTCCTATAAATTCCTGGCACATCTTGTTAATTAAATTTTATTTTTCGATTAGGTATTAAAAACAATAATATATTTAGAAAACAAAATAAAAATAATAATAATTTAGTTTATCTCCATCAAAAATATTGGGAAGATTTGGACCCAATGCTCCTCCACGGACATTTCATTCAGGATTCAACTGTTAATTAGAGAACCAGGAATGGATAGCTTTCCGCCCATTTTTGCTCAGTTAAGTTTCCAACGATCTCCATAAATGGAGGAGATTTGTTGATGAGCAAATTATATTATTATCAACAGAACAATGAACATAAGTTAGGTTTATTATTCAACTATAAACAAAAAACTGTGATTTTATACAAGTTAATACTTTTTTTTTTTTTAAAGAAAAAAGGTAAATTGTCTCTTGAATTACTTGTCAAAATTTTTTTAAAAAAAATGTATAATGAAAACAACCAGATGGGCATGTACAATCATACACATACATAAATATCTTAAAGTGCTATGGTGTGCAAAAGATATGATTGAGTTCAAAAGAAAAAAAAAAAAAAAAAGAGAAAGATTGATTGGCTATTCAAGAGGTTGACATAAGATTTATTAGTTCATTTCAACTTTCTACAAATTAACTCTAGTGGTTAAAGGGATTAATTAGTTATTTTGTAAAAGGTATGATCTAGTTGCAATTTAATCAAATGTCAAGGTATTTTATTGTAAATTTTCCTTATAAAAGTAGTAATTACGACTCATTTAGTGAGGATGAACTTATTAAAGGGTTGCATAAACAGTTTTTAGAGTGATGAAAATATTGACACTCAAAGTTCGTTGAAGATAAAAGCCGGATAAGATATAGGAATATAAAGATGGAGGCTAGTAAAAGATGGAAAACTACTTTTCGGTTTTATAATTTTATTATTTTTATAAAAATATCAAAAAATAAAGAGGCTCTTTTTTGTCCATCCATGTCATTTATAACAATAGCAAAGTTTGTAAAACAATGGACCGCGTGTAGAGCCATTGATTTTGGGTCACAAAAGAGAGTTTTCTATTTTTGTAATTATTTAGCTCTAAGGTGATCACAAAAAGTTTCTCGCTTAGTTGTATACTATTAAAATGTTGCGTTTAAAATAAATTTTATGCCGGCTAAGCAACCACTCTCAACAATAGAATAACTAGACACAAAAGTATTGGATTCAGGAGACTTGAGTTGTATCATTGAAACATATTATGGCGAATAGAATTGCTAACCTGCAGCAGCCTGAGAAAGCTCCCAATTTTTATCATAAGCGACTTGCCATACAAAGTAACCAAGTAGATTCTTCTCCTTGGCATAAGAAACCTTAGCTCTAACAGCTTCGACTCCATCAAAACCAATCCAAGAGGTCCCATTTGAGCAGTAATTCACCACATATGTTGCATTGTACGTAACACTAACTCCATAGGTTTGAATGTAGTTGCTGATTTCCTTATAAATCATGACTCCACTAGTGTCCGCCAGTTCTGGTGCACCACTATCATCAGTCTTAAGGCGTGCTGGTCCGATTGCTGGTGCACCAACACCATTGTTCTCAGGGCTTACAAGTATCCATGAATAACCATAAAAAGGCAAGCCCAAAACCAACTTTTTAGGTGATAATCCTGCATTAATCCAAGCCTTAATACCATAATCAGCACTAAGATTACTGCTTGGATCATACAGAGATGCTTGAACCTCTGTAAAGTTTGAACGAGAAGGCAAGTGAAAACCAAAAGCCACAACATGAATCCAATCCAAGTGCTTCTGTATCGAGTCTATTGGAAAACTTATCGAGCCTGTCATAAGTGGTGAATATATAAACTCAGCAGTCAAGATCAGTTTTGACTGGCTAGAGTTTCTTGCTTCTAAATCAATAGCACCTCTCCATTCTTCGAAGAGCACACCCATGTTGAACATATCCGTCCTTGTATTTGCAAAAAACCAACAGAAATCTAGACCTTGGAACCCATAAAGCCTAGCTAATTTTATTGAGGAGTCAATGAAGGATTTTCTACGAGAAGAATCGCTCATCATTGAAGAAAAAGTTGAATAGTTTAATGCTGCACCCCCAATGGATAGAAGAGTGGTGACACTTGGATTTGTTTGTTTCACAGTGAATGAGAAGCGGGAAAATATGGAATATGGTACAGAGAGCTGATAGGAGATGGAATCTACATCAGCATAAGCACAAATAAGGTGAGTGAAAAGAGCAGAATTTATTTCTGCTGCAGACAAACCGCTGCCTGGCTGCCAGTAACCTGCCTTTATCCAAGTTTGCGCTTTTGCGGGGCAAAATTCATGACACAGTAGAATATGGAACACAATAATGATAATCTTGGATACCATTGAAGACAAACTGCAGCTTGAACCCTTATCTTTGCTAAATCTGTAGAGCAGAAACATATAGAATTTAAGAACACATTACATAAAGAGACAAAAGGAAAAAACAAACAGAATTGTCAAAAGTCTTGCCTTCATTGATTTGGTTCCAACTATCTTTCCAAAAAAAAATTGGTTCCACCTATATAGAAAGCACATATGGCATGATTGGTTTATATGAATGCACACATGACACATGACACAACCAATATAGATAAACTTTCTTTACTGCAGGAGCCGAGCTCTTTTGAGGGCTGGGGAGACCCTTCTATCTAAGGAGGTATTCAAACTTTTATTTTAGAAACATTAATTACGACAACATATTTTCAATGGATCTTATTACCGAAATAGAATCTATTGGAAAGTAGTTGTAGTTTATGGTTTTAAAATAAAAGTTTAGGGAAATCCTTCTTAGAGAGTAAATATATATAATCCATTGGAAAGAAGTAATAGTAGTAGTTCATGGTTTTAAAATAAAAATTTAAAATGATCCTTATTAGAGAGTGTGTAAGGAATAAATAATGATCTATTCCACACACAAATACGACAAGAGAACTTCAAATTTTTTATTTATAGAAGTGAATTTAATACTCATCCTTCCATTTTCATTCAATTAAAAAAAAATTTAAAAAAATGAATGAATTTCAAGTAAATAACATTCTTTGGATTGAATGAAAATAAATAAATAGATATTGAAGTTATTTTTTAAAATTAAAATTTCAAGCTAATATAACCTAACTCATATATATATTACATTACATTCTTTTGAAAGTTATTTTGGTCTATGGAGTTCGGCCGTTTGGTCACTACCTTTTTTAAGGGTTCCGCCAATATTTGTATCGGCCGGACCTATGGGTACCAATTTTGAAAGTATCCAACTTTATCAGTTGAATGTAGGTTGATTAATTAGTAGTGAGAACTTTATCCAAATCAAACAAATAATTCATGGATAAAATATCAATTGAGTGTCGAAAAACACGTCTTGAATATTGTGGCCGGCACATTGCATGGTGCCCTTTTTTTTTTTTTTTAAACTATGCATTGTTGACTTTTTTTCTTCCTTATTTCTTTATGAAGCCTGGTTGATTTTTTATTCTAGAAAAATCAAGATAAAAAATGTGGACCTCTAGTAGGCATGGTTCCAAAAATCATTTCTCGCTAATCGATCGACAAAATAGTGGTTAACGATTTATTAATTCCTTGGTGAGTAATTAACGAGTATTATTCACTAACGGTCAAACTTGATCAAATCTGTAAAAAAAAAAAAAAAGTCTTAAAAAAATTTTCTATATGATCAAAATACAATCACATAGCCACAAAACATCATCAAATTCATCTCATACAATCTCCAAAGACACTTTAGCACAATCATATAATTATAATATACTAGATATTTTAAAAATTTCAGTAGCATATATTTCTTTTAACAATTTCACCTTGTAATACACAAAAATAACCATAGAATAGAGATATAAAGGCCTACTATCAATCATAGCAAAAAAATGGATGAACGAATATTAAAACCATCTTTTTAAATCAAAATTTTAAGTTATCATTCTATCTAATTATATATATATATATATTCTTTCAAAAATAAAAGAAAAGTAAGGAGTCTTCCTATCGAAAGTCTTACTTCACTTCTCAACATTATTTAGCGTATTAATTACACAACCAATATAGATAAACTTTCTTTACTGCAGAAGCCGAGCTCTTTTGAGGGCTGGGGAGACCCTTCTATCTAAGGAGGTGTTGAAATTTTTATTTTAGAAACACTAATTACGATAACATATTTTCAATCGGTCTTATAACTGGAACAGAATCCATTGGAAAGAAGTAGTTGTAGTTTATGGTTTTAAAATAAAAATTTAGACAGATCCCTATTAGAGAGTAAATATATATAATCCATTGGAAAGGAGTAGTAGTAGTAGTAGTAGTTCATGGTTTTAAAATAAATATTTAAAATGATCCTTATTAGAGAGTGTGTAAGGAATAAATAAGGATCTATTCCGCACACACATACGACAAGAGAATTTCAAATTTTTTAATTTATAGAAGTGAATTTAATACTCATCCTTTAATTTTCATTCAATTCAAAAATGAAAAAATGAATGAATTTCAAGTAAATAACATTTTTTGGATTGAATGAAAATAAGTAAATATATATTGAAATTATTTTTTAAAATTAAAATTTCAAGCTAATATAACCTAACCCATATATATATTACATTACATTCTTTTGAAAGTTAATTATTTTGGTCTATGGAGTTCAGCCGTTTGGTCACTACCTTTTTTAAGGGTTCCGTCAATATTTGTATCGGCCGGACCTATGGGTACCAATTTTGAAAGTATCCAACTTTGTCAGTTCAATGTAGGTTGATTAATTAGTAGTGAGAACTTTATCCAAATCAAACAAATAATTCATGGATAAAATATCAATTGAGTGTCGAAAAACACGTCTTGAATATTGTGGCCGGCACATTGCATGGTGCCCTTTTTTTTTTTTTTTTTTTAAACTATGCATTGTTGACTTTTTTCTTCCTTATTTCTTTATGAGGCCTAGTTGATTTTTGAGTCTAGAAAAATCAAGATAAAAAATGTGGGCTTCTAGTAGGCATGGTTTCAAAAATCACTTCTCGCTAATCGATCAACAAGACAACGATTAGTGATTTATCAGTTTCTTGACGAGTAATCAAAGAGAATTGTTCACTAACGGTCAAACTTAATCAAATCTGTAAAAAAAACTTAAAAATTTTTCTATAAGATCAAAATACAATCATAAAACCACAAAACATCATCAAACCTATCTCATACAATCTCCAAAGACACTTTGGCACAATCATATAATTACAATATACTAGATATTTTAAAAATTTCAATAACATAACTACAATTTGTTTTTAACAATTTCACCTTTTAATACACAAAAATAACCACACAATAGAGATATAAAGGCCTACGATCAATCATAGCAAAAAAATGGATGAATGAATATTAAAACCATCTTTTTAAATCAAAATTTTAAGTTATTATTCTATCTAATTATATATATATATATATATATATTCTTTCAAAAATAAAAGAAAAGTAAGGAGTCTTCTTATCGAAAGTCTTACTTCACTTCTCGTCAGTATTTAGCTTATTAATTACTCAAATAAAAAATATTTTGATTATTTTTTTAATTAATTTTTTATGGCAGGGAATGGTTTGATTTTTATTTTCATATTAACAAAGGAAGGTGCTCTTACATCCTATTAAATATCATGGACTCTTTTTTTTATTTGATTTTTATTTTCATATTTTAAATAATAAAAGAAAGTGCTCTTGCACCTTATTAAATGTCATTAACTTATTTTTCTTCCAAGTGTTCAAATATTAAGTTATAAATATTGAAGGTTATAAATTGTTAGTGAGAATGGGCATGATAAATAAAGAATGAAGAGGCAAGACGACTACTATTATTTGCCGTTCAAACCTTAATAATTGAAAGTATTACACTACTACTCAAGCCAAGAAGGCCTTCATTGCTATTTACAATACAAAACGCACACTATACAACATGCATTCTTTGAATCATTTCGTTTACATAAACCCACCCAGGCATTCATCAATAAAAATCCACCCAGGCCCACTTTTTAGACTTTTCTTCAACCATTCAACTCAAGCGGTGGACTGTTGTTTTAAATTTTTTTTTTTTTAAAAAAAAGCACAACCTCAAGAGGTGTACTGGTGTCTGGTGGTGCAGCAGAGAGAATGGCGAAACACCGATCTTCTTCAACGACTCCACTTCAAGCACCTCGTCCTCCTCGATGACTTCTCTCTCTAATTCACTCACTCCATCTTCTTCAACTCCCTTAAAACCCACAACTTGTACCTTCACTTCAAGCTTGCCGACGGCGACAATCCTCCACCTTCTCTCCACCATTACGGCCACTACTTGTACGACGATCTCCTCCTCTTCCCTCCCATCGGTCAACCGTAAGTTCCACTCCGTTTCTCTCAATCAAATTCATGATCCAATGTTCAATGTCCCTCTTCAATTTTTGACTGGATTCGATGGGCTTTTTTGTTGACCAAGTTGGCAAAGTTGGGCTGAGTTGGCTTAAGTGCTCAGTCAACTTGGCGGAATACTTACCCCACCTTATTTGGACCACCAAACTACGGCTAACTGGATCAGCACGGTGCCAGTCAGCAAACACTCATAAAAGGTTATTTTTGAAACAATACTTGTAGGTAGGGGCCGGTATCCCTTGGACCCACTAAAAAGTCAAAAAAAAATTTAATATTTTTTTAAGAAAGAGCACGATATTTTCACTCCTCAAAAATCATGGGTACCACCTTGTTATTTGCCCACCCTCTAAAAAATTTAAAATTTATTTAATTTGTTTTTAAACTTCACTTAATACTAAAATTATCCTTTTTGTTTAATTTTATTATACTCTATTTTTATAAGTACACCTCATTTATATTTATTTTATTATTTATTTAATTTTATAGTATCAATATTTTTTTAGCATTGAAAAAACTTCATCTTCTTCTCCATATTTGGGTGTCTCCTCCCTTTTGAATTGAAACAAAAACTTCAATTTATGTTTTATACCTAAAAGTATCTACCACTGCAGATCAACAATCAAACTCAATTAAGCCATCAATTGCTATGGGAGATTCATAATTGTGTTCAACTATGGCGTTTTGTAATATTGAATTTATTTTTTTTTAAAAATAAATTTAGTATTTGAGTTATGTCATCCATGTGCTCGATAAATTATTTGAATAATATCTTTTACGCCAAAAAGCCTACATTTATATACAACAAATTCTTGACACTAAAAATTTAAGTTGTGAGATACACCAACCACGTGCTCAATGAATTGTTTGAATGAAGTTTTTTTATAATAAGAAGTTTACACTTATATATAACAAACTTCTTGACGCTAAAGTAACAATAAATTTAAAACTTACCCTTTTACAATTAATTTTACTTGAAGATCTTGTTTCATTTTGGTTAAAATTTTAATAAACCAATTTATTAAATCTTGCAAGTGTACAAATCGTTTGATTGAGTACAATGACAAACAAAGGCCTATCTCGAGAGAAGTTATTATCTTACCTTTAATTCTAAATTTATTCAAAACAACTAAATTAAATGGAAGGGGTTTTTGAAATTGATTTAAGAACTTAGAGTCAAATTGCAATAGAAAAACTAAATTCAATAAGGAAAATTAATAGAGGGAAACTTAGGTAGAATATCTTATGCACCATTAAACAATCCTTCAATATATGAATGAATTTATGAAGCATAATAATATTAATACATGATGAAGACATTCACAACAAGGTATGATTAACTCATGTCATATGGATGTTTCCTTAGTTAATATGCAAATCACATGATGTCTACGTAGATGTGTGTATTCCTAATTATAAACTAGCATGATATCTACTTAGATTTAATAATAGGAACCCATTAAGAACTAAAAGAATATAAATGTCATAAAAATCCTAGAACATGATATCTGTCCTAGATATTTATGAAATAATGTCCCTTAATTGGTTTGTAAGCAATTAATTTTTGCAAACAAAAAATATTCCCGTATGATGTGCAATTTATATTCTTTCAACATAATTTCAAAAATATGCTCTTAAGATGGTCAGTCAACGAAACAAAATAAATAGGATAAAATTAAACTAGAAACATTAATTTCATCATGCAAAATAAAAACTTCATTAAAAATAATAATAAATTGAATTTATATTTAGGGTTTCAAGTTAGCCCTAACTAACAAAAAAATAGCCACTCATGACTTTAAAAGAAAATATAAAAATAAAAATAATTAGAGAAGAATAAACTGAAGATCTTTCTCTCCTTCTGAAGTGTGTTAATCGAATAGAGAGCTTGCTTATTTATAGGCACCAAAGGTAGGATTCACTCGGACTCCTAAGGGTGAAAATCAGAGAATTAAATGTGTGAAATTAATGCTTTGAACAAAACTAGAAATTGACCAAAAGTGGTGTCGCCGCTTCTAGTCATCGCTTGTAATCAGTCTGTAACCCACACCAACAATCTACGACTACTTTGCAGGATATGGTCGCCGCTTGTCATCTGACACCTCCAAGCTACAACAACTGTCTGGTTCTTCACGCTGTTTGGCAACTTGCAAACTTCAAGCTACGACTCCTATGTGGCTTGTTAACACTTGCTGCATCTATAGCTCCTTCATGCGACCAAGATCTGTGATTAATACTTGTTTTGCACATCTTTCCAAAACTCAATTTGAAAATTATTTTCTTCCTTCTAAATCACACACAAACCATGTATGTCATTTCAACACAATTGTTGGTCCAATCCCTTCGCTACCACCATAGATTCCTAAAAAAATTCCTTTTATGTCATTTCAACACAATTGTCACATTGCGTGCTCTTTAGACTGCATATTTACTTTTTCTCCCGTGAAATAATCTTGAAAATGTACCACTTCTATTTTTTCTTCTCTAAACCTAAATTTAAACACAAAAACACAAAACAAAATAAAAGTTTCAATTTCACTCGAAAACATAGCATAAATGATAGGTAAAATGAATATGAAATAATGATAATTATTGACCTAACGTTCATTATCCATACTTTGCAATCAAATTATCTTCCTTAAAAAAAAGAAATAATAATAATTGATGTTTAAAATTAGCATTCATAAGAAAAGTTATATATTTAATTAATAATTTCTGGGCCTACTTACAAAGTATTTATTCTTTTAGTAATTTTAATCAAGGGTAATATTTAGGGGTGGGCACAGGTCGGGTCGAGTCAATTTTCTCCAAAACAAACCCGAAATCGATTTTGATCAATTTTCGCTTTAGAAAATTGAACCAACTTGATTTAGAGATGGAAACCAACCTAAATCGACTAGTATCGAGTCAGTTCAGTTCGGACTGTTTTCATCAGTTTTAGACTTTCAACAGTTCACGTCCAAATTTGGATCAAATTTGAACAACCAAAATACCAATTCACATAACCAAAATCAATAAACACCATCAATTTCCAGTTCACAAAACCACAATCAATCAACACCACAAAAACAAAATTTCAAGTTCACATATGAGAAGAACACAAATTAAAAAATAAAAAATAAAAATAAAAATAAAAAAAGGACACAAATTAAAAAACAACCAAAAACTGTTTTCAATTTTCTTCCCTCCTAGCAACGGTAAGAGCTTTAAGATGGAAGGCAAGACACACACCACAAACTAGAGAGAAAATGGTGAGAAGAAGAGAGTGACAATTGACGAACTGTAGAAGAGGGTGATAGTGAAGGGGTCGGCTTCGATAGTGATGAACTTGACGTCACCTCGAATTAAGGTGTATCTTCGAATCGGCTGTTGTACCAGACAAATCACGATGTCTCTATGAATCGTGGCATCTTTAACATACAATTGTTGTCACCGAGCATGGTTGTGTTTGTCAATAGCAAAAGGTCTATAGAAACGTCAGCAGCGATAGTGGTGGGGCCATCTAAGAAGGGTTAGAGATGTGGAGACAATGAAAGAGATCTTAGGCGAGACTTAAGAGTGAGAGAGAGGGGGAAAAATGGGGGGTGGTGGCTAAGGTTGGGAATTGGGAAATGGAATGAAATGGAGAATGTATTGTAAGGCCTGTTATACTTCCTCTTTCCTTTTTTTTAAAAAATATATATATAGGATCAGTTTCAGCTTCAAGATGGTTTTTCCAACTTGAAACCGAAATAAATTAGTTTTATACTCTTAAAATAGACTTGACCCGAATCACGAATGAAAACTGACATTTTCGGGTTGGGTCGATTCTGCTCGAGTCAGCTCTAGCAAGGTCAGTTTCGGTTATTTTGCCCACCCGTGATAATATTGGATATTTAAAAAATGCTAGTTTGGTCTGTACAAACAATCTTTTAAAGGTGTAAATATAACTACTCTTTAAGAAATTATAATTTTTTTAATGAATAAGTATAATGTTCAATGAATTTGTAAATATATACTTATAGTTAGAACTATAAATTATGTGAGAATTGCAAATACTGCCCACATTTGAAAAACAAAATTTGTTTTTAGCCCTTCCCACAAAAATTACGTTGTGAACCCCTCAAATAAAAAAATTACATTATATACCAAAGTTTATGAAATTGTCCCTACCACAAATTTATTCATACACCATTATCATTTTTTTTTAAATGATAATTATGAAAGTACCCTGACCTATATAAAGGCCATTGAAAACCAGATGACCACCCATTCACTATTTTCAACCCATTGTTTCACGGATAAAAACATGCTTGACCATTTGACTGTTCATTGATCATTTGCCGATTGACCATTCGCCAACAACCTTCGACCATCATCGACGTCAAGTAATGCAGCCATTCTCCTCCATTTGAATGATGTGAATTCCTCTTTCTATTTCTTGGATTTTTTTTTTTTTTTTTTTGTGAATTTTGAGGTTTTTGTTTTTTTTTTTAAGTTTTTGTGATTAGGTTTTGATACATAGTGTTAATTTGGGTTGACAATGTGATTTAGTTTTAGAAAATGTTGATTTGTGGTGAGATTCTAGTGTGAAAGACAATTGTTTGCCATCTTCATCAGCAATCGGGTTTAATGGCCTCATTAAGCCCAGTTTCATGAAGCAACCGGGATTAATGAAGCCATTAATCTTGGTTTTTGTGGTAGAAGAAGCCATCACAAAAACCAGGTTTAATGGTTTTATTAATCCTTGTTGCTTCACGAAACTAGGTTTAATGAGGCGCTTAAATCCAATCGCTGACGAAGATGATAAATAGTCTTCTTCCACACTAAAACTGGGTTTAGTAGTCTTATTAAATCTATTTGATTAGCCAAATCGATTGTTTGATTAACCAAATCAATTTTAATGGAGTAGTTAAACCTAATTGCTCATGAAGAAGACAAACAGTTATCTTCTTCGGGAATGACTTAGTTTAATGGCCTTATTAAATTCGGTTTGGCAACTGGTTTTGATGAGGTCATTAAACCCAGTTTATATATAGGCACTATTGTAGTTTTGGGTGCATTTAACCTTGATTTGTTTTCTATTTTTCTTTACTATAGATGGATGATCAGTCTCAAGAATTCACTTATAGGCATTGTTCGCTATTAGTCCCCAAAAGATCGAGGGAGAATATATAGCCACCCTCCACCGTCTTATTGATATAGTTAATGCTTTTTATTGTGGTATGGTGTAAGAGAGAGGTTCATGGAGGGCCTTTTAGTACAGGTTTTTCGTGTGTCAGTTTAAAGACAATATATTGTTATCAAGTTGATTCTAGACATTCTTGATAAAGAGGTAGTATTTCTTGATACCCAGAATGACTTGATGTGGTTTGAAATTGGGAGGCGTTTGCTAGTGACAAAATAGTCTAGATTGAAATGGCGTCTTAAAGCTAGCTCATGTTGTCCTCGTCAACCATCTATTGACCGAGCGCGATGAGCTAACAATGATGCACAACTACTTATGGTATATGATAAAGGATTTCCTAAGGTTTTGGTCATTCCCTTAGGGAACATTTTCTTAGAGTATGATTCTTAAGAGCCTTCATATGGTGATTAGTGAGAAGCGTCGAGAGAGAGAGAGAGATGGGAGGTGGTTAAAACATTTATGACTTATTTGGGCATTTCATGCATAACACTTAGTATATGTTTTTTAGTATTAATGATAATTATTTAGTTTATATATATATACTAACTATATGTTTGTTTTTATTTAATCCTTTTTATATTATAATGGTGGTTGGTCAAAATGTTCCTGTTCTTTGAGAGCAAATTATGAGAAAGTACCACCACCGAAATTTTGATTCTAAGATACTTAAACTAGTTGTGTAAAAAGAGGTCGCATAAGTTAATATGGATTGATCATTTTCCTTATATAAGTGTCTAACCTAACTTATTTTTACTTTCTTTGTTTGTAATATAATATGTATATATATATCTCTTTTGTAGGTACAAGGACCAAACAGCACCCTTGAGCCCATCGACACCAAGAGAGACATGCTTTATTGGAGGTCCTTGAACGCTTTGGAATTCATTAGAGTGGAAGTCCATTGTGAGGGTGACGGAGGAGGTGATGAGCTTGACGGCACTGATGAGCCAATAAGGGATGAGTAGGTAGAGAGTGGTAA
The DNA here is from genome assembly GCA_021234005.1 of Nephelium lappaceum. Classification (NCBI taxonomy): domain Eukaryota; kingdom Viridiplantae; phylum Streptophyta; class Magnoliopsida; order Sapindales; family Sapindaceae; genus Nephelium; species Nephelium lappaceum. Next base: position 9,971,111 of record CM038002.1, read on the forward strand.
AGAGATGGAGTCGACTAGGGAGCTCATAGTACGAAGTGTGGATAGTTTTATCCTTTTTTATGAATCTTGTATTATTTTTTATTTTATTTCATTCTTACATGAATATCCATTTTATTAAATAGAAAAGTTGTGGACATATTGTGTAGTAGTATGGAGTTGGACAAAAAGACTGAATCTTTAAACATGATAGACAAAGTGAAATTCTTTAAATGTATATTCTATTTCTCAGATAGTCATAAAATAAGGGAGACTATTAAATTTTTCTATAAAATTATAGTACAAATTGTAATCATCTGTTTGTAATTGTTTTTTTCTATTTTATTATTATTTTTTTTTTTTGCAAGAGCCTCAAACAATCACCGTTTAGATCCTGTTGAGTTTTCAAAAACAGATGGCTGACATCATGGAGTTATTGAGGAAACAGGATAAGAAACTGAGCAGACTAGAGAGGAGATAATTAAGGCTAAAAGCCCATCTAGAAATTGAGTGGTCTCCCGATGATGATGATGATCCAGAGGACGATAATGAAGATGATGATGATGAGAGGACCGATACAGATGACGATGTTTGTGGCCCACCATTATGTCCCTAAGGTGATGATGATGATTTTGATCATCCTCGAAATGATGATGATCAACTTGAAGATGATAGAGTTGTTTTGAACCCACCACCATAGCCTAGAGATGATAGTCTCAACCATACTGACGTAGAGGATCAAACATCTACCACCATTTTCGAGGTATATTTTATATTTATTTTGCATTTTAGTTTTACATATCATACTAAATATCTTATTTCAAACAATTTGTTTTCTTTAAAATTGCACAGGAACGCCATTATTAAACAAGTTAGATGAACGAGGAAGCCATCAGCGGTTCATCAAATGCCCTTTATAGATCCTCAAACCAAGAAGAAGAAAAAGAATGTCAAAGAAAGTGGCGAAGAATGTAAAAGTGGAGAAGCAATCGATAATGGACTACGTTATACAGGGCTATAATAGGTACAAATAATCCAATGCACAACTTCAATACGGTTAAATAAATATTACCGTTTTTATTCAGCAGTAGCTAAGGTCAAGTCTCAAATAAATGATGTAAGGGGTTAGGCAACCAAGATGGTTATGTCTCATTTGACTACATTTTCCAAATTTTTTCCTATGACGACCTTTCTTAGCTAAAGGAATTTGACACTATCTCAACCCACCTAGTTGTCTTATTTCTATGGGTGGCAGTACAACCAACCTTCTGACATTCGAAGGAACATCCCAAGTGTACTTGCTAGGAGAGGATTGATCGGAGATATATATGCAGTTATGAGCCATTCTACGTTATAATACTAATAGCAAAATGTATTACATTGAACCCACATGCGCCTGATATGTATGAAAAAGACAAAGTGTTAGTATATGACATTAAATAACAAAAGTAACAAAGTATAATTATGATACCTAGCAACAATAAGTGCACAAAGACATGGCAGCCGATCTAGGTCCCATTAATGGCAAGAGCATAGCCTCGTTATAACATTAGCTATCCCATTGCCTTTCTTAACATGTCTCACGAAGTATTGGTTCATTTGTACAATGGGACATACCTCACTAGGCATTGATAACTCATGCACCTAATTGATATAAGCGTCTACAGCGAAGGTAACATCATATGTGAGTTTCGTAGCATTAGCACATCTACTGTTGAACCATTTCTGCAACATATGTCTTAAAAATTCGTGTGCAGTTATTACCACTTTGCTCTTCATTGGTGCAGTCATACCTATAACAACATTTAATTGTGGTATGGTTTGTTCAATCGCAAATTTGGAAGTTTCTTTATTGAATTGCTTTTGTTGTTTTTGATTTTTAAAGTAGTAATTGTTTGGCTTTGGGTGAGAGAAGAATGAATGATTTTGTTGTTGATTGTTAGGATTATTTTGGTTGAATCTGCCCCTTCCATTAAACCTTCCTGATTGTCCTTTTCCTATACCCTTTTGGCCAAAAAAGACTTGATTATGATCAACTTGTTTCTTTTCTTCTGTGAGATAAACCTGCTCAAAATTTTGCAATGACATAATAAATTGGTTAAAAGAAGGATATATAGAGACTTTGACAAAACAATGATTCAAAATTCTTTGTATTTGTGCCTTAGGCCTTTGAAAACTTGCAAAACTTCGTCTACATCTGAGAGGGATTTTCCTGTGGTAGCAAGTTTATCGTAGGTTTCTTTAAATCTGTTAGGTCATTTATTATTATTATTTTATATCCATTTTATCTATTATTTATGCTATGTTTTTGTGTAGAATTTGTATTTTTAATTTGTTTTGTGCTTTTATGTTTAAACTTAAGTTTTGAGAAGAAAATGATAGAATCGATGAATTTTTTGAAGATTAATGCATCTTCAAGAAATTGAAGAAATTCGAGGGTTGATTCAGCAAATTGCCATTCAAATTCAAATCAAATAAGGAGACAAATCCGATTTAATTTAGGATTTCTTTTAGTACAAGAATTTGAATTGAGAAAGAAGATCAAGGAGAATTTGGAATGAATCAGAATAATTAAAGGAGAATTAAATAAGGATTTGGTAATTGTGCTATAAGATTAGGATAAATTAAGATAAGAGGGTTAGTTTCATAATTGATGCAAAGAAGGACTACACACATGATGAAACATCTTAGAGTCACTTGTGGTGAAGCAACATGCACATCCAGCAGGAGTTGAAAGGGCTTGTAGTCGCGGGAAGCTGACAAGCGCAAATGGCCAGCATGAGTGGCCTGACTTGTAGCCAAGAGGAGAAGATGATGCATGAGTCGCATCTCTAGGGCATGACCTCCACTTTTCTTATGTTTCCTTATTTATTCAAGCATTAATTGCGGTGACAATTAATGGCAATTATCAACTCCAATTTTCTCAACCTTTTCACCTACCTTTCACACTTATAAATAGGTGTCCGCTTCACACAATTGACACACATCAGTTCAAATAGCAGAAGGAAGAGAGAGAGGCATGGGTTATAGCAAGGCTTTTGATTATATTTTTCTTGTCTTCTTTATTTTATTGTTATGTGTTATTTTAGAATCATGTATGGCTAATTTTCTTGTTAGTTAGGGCTAACTTAAAACCCTGAATATGAATTCAGTCTATTATTATTTTTAATAAAATTCTATATTTTTGCATAATAAAATTAATGTCTCTATTTTAGTTATATTATATTTATTTTGTTTCTTTGACTGGCCATCATAGGAGCATATTTTTAATATTATGTTGTAAAACTATAAATCGCACACCTATAGGCATATTCTTAGTTTGGAATAATCAATTGTTTACAAACCAATTGACTAATATTAATTCATAGATACTTAGGATAGACATCATGTTCTAAGATTTGCGTGATATTCATATTCTTCTAGTTCTTAACGGATTCTTGTTATTAAACTTAAGTAGATGTCATGCTAGGTTATAATTAAAAATATAGGTATCTACACAGATGCCATGTGATTTACATACAATCTAAGGAAGAATCAATATGACTTGCAGTATGATCATTATCTTGTCGTGAATGTCTTTATTATGTATTAATATTATTAAGCTTCATTAATTTATTAATGGACTGAAGCTTTGTTTATAGGTGGATAGGATATCCTAGCTAAGTTCTCTATATTGATTTCTCTTTAAACAATTTAGTTTTCTGTCACAATTTAATTTTCAATTTTGAAACCCAATTTCCAAAACCCTTTCAATTTAATTTAATTGTTTTTAATTTAGGTTTAAAAATAAACTTGGAATTAAAGTAAGTTAACAACTCCTTGTGAGATCAACTCTTGTTTGTCATTATACTCATTAAACGATTTGTTCGCTTGCAAGGGTTTTAATAAAGTTGTTTGTTAAAATTACAACCAACAGAATCTTATGATAGAGTCAACGACTGAGAGAGTTCCTCTGGACAAGCCATATAAATTGTTTATTAATGGGCTTCCCTGTCTTTGGTGTTTGACAATAGCTATGCATGGACAAAACCCCAAACCATGTATGTCGTATCCTACCGTCAATCATGCTAAGAACCTTTTTCTTTATATTTGGTAGAAGCCAAGTACAAGAAGGCCATCATTGATGATCCATTGCCCTTTATCTGGATTCTTTGTTTTATTTCCAGTCAAATCTATTAGTTCATCTACTAGCTTTTGGGAATCATTAATATGATGCTCCAAACCAAGACTTTTAATCAATGGTAATATTTGAGATATCCATAGAAGAACATTTGTGATCGATAGTTTGATAAAAATCAAACTGGAGCATTGATGAAATAATTGGATCGAGAATTTAGGCTTTGGTACCATGATGAATTCAGAGAATATGAAAAGAATAAAAAGTTTTCAATGATAGCTAATAAGCTGTAAATTCATATTTATGTTTACAAAGAATGTATGCACAAGCTTTATACAATTTTGTGTAAGAGTTATTTTTATTTTTCCCCCGAACAATTGATAAATCATCATTTTTTCCTTTGTTGTTTATGAAATTAAAAAAGGAAAAAAAAAATCCTTTACTGTCACATTTTAGAATACCACTTTTCTAACAACGGTTTTTTGACAATTTCTCAAATAATAAGGGAGAAAATGATGATTCATCAATCACTCGGGGAAAATGAAAATAACTCTTTCGTGTAATGGTAACATAAAGATTATTAATGAAAAACTCATTTGACTACTTGAAAATAAGAATCATGCTATGACTGGTGAGGAATGTTAGGAAACTTTCCACATTCCTCTACTATAGATTTTCAAATACTAGTTTTATTACCAAATTTGTCTCCAAAGAATGCTTCTTGTTTGCTTTCTTTCCTTGATATGGGTTGTTGTTTTGTAACAGCTCTCCACAATCATTGAAGTCAGTTTGCAAAGAAGTAAAGAGTTCTTATCAGACTCCACCTACCACATCTCAATCAACTATGAACAATCCTTCTCCAGGTCCACAACATTGTCAAGCGCAGAAACTCAACTGTTACTTCTTTTTTATCAATTTTGAGCGGTAAATTAACAGAACTCTGCAATCTTTTCTTCATCGATAAACCAGTCTTCTTCTAAACAATCTTTCGTTGAATCCTCCATAGAAACAAGACTTTATGGCTTTGGTGGTCTAGAACTTTCCAGGGTGATCCGACGAAACAACACCAACCAATCTGAGAACCCTCTTTGGAAGAGTGGTGTGCCGCCGTTGTAGAGTTACTTGTCCTAACTTCGTACCTGCCCCACCCCAAATCCATTTATTATTTATTTACATATTAACATAAAAGAATAAATTTTAATATATAGTTTATTAATTATTATTAATTTAATTTAATTTTAAATTTTAAAATACAACATATACTTTAATTATTAAATATCATAAGATTTTTTTTATAATTAATAAAAATTAGTATATAAACTATAAAATTTATTCAATATTACGCATTTATATTAAATACTGATTCATTTGTTTTCAATTTTACTTTCCTTAGTATTTCTTGTTCATTATTTTTTAATTTTTTATTGTCAATTATTGAGTATTTAAACTGTATTTGGTATTTTGGTATGGAGCTTCTGTAAAAATATAATATTCTTTATTCAAAAAAAGAAAAAAAAAACTATTCAATATTAAAAAAAAAATTGTATTATTCATGTTGAAACATAAATTTCGTGGTGGAGGAGGACTAGTGTGGGTGCACCTTGACTTAAGTTTTCAATTATCAAATTTCGGATCGGATAGGGGACAAATAGTTATTTTACGTTCGAGGTTTGGGAATTCGGAATTCCTTACTCCACCTCTAATCTGCTCCATTGACATCATTACTTCTAGTCCCTATGCTAAATACAATTAATTGTTAGTTTTATTTCACACATGATATGATGTTCGTGCGCTTTAAATAGCTAATGAGCTTATTTGAAGCGCATCTTCTTAACTTGTGTCTATGGTGTACGATAAAATGGATTTAAACAATTCAACTTTCACACCTTCCAAAAAAAAAAAAAAAAAAAAATCAACTTTGACAAAGGAAAGAAGAGGTGGTAGCACTGTAACTGATAGGAAGAATCTTGGAGGATGTTCTCACTGTCTTCAAGTAAGAAGCAGCCACGCTTAATATTACTAAAATAATCTATTTAATCAAAAAAAGGAAATAAATGTTATTTGAATGGCTCAGATAATAAAATTTTGTTAAAAAATGACATAGTTATGACATATTAGTATATTTCAAATGGAATGAAAAATAAACATGAATGTAAGATTAGATATCAAAATTGCACATGATCGTAAAATCCATTTGGGAAAACAAAAAAATAAAGGGAAAATCCCAAAAAAACCGACCATAGTTTACAAAAATGTCCATTCTACCACCTCTAGTTTCATTTTTATCTAAAATATACCCTGACGTTAATAAAAACACTCAAAATACCCCCTGAAAGCGTGTAAAATGACAATAATACCTCTAACGGAGACAGATTCCATTTAGTTGACTTAGTTGGCCATTTGACTTCAAGGGCAAAAACGGAAATGTAATAAAAAATTAATTGAAATTGATTAAAATAAATTAATACAAATATAATATTTTTTTGAGAAATATAAAAATATAATATTAAAATTGAAAATAAATAAACATTTTAAAATATAATAATATAATAAAAAAAAATTGGAAACCATTTGCCTTTTTGCACGATTTTCATCTTCTCCTCCATTTTTTCATTTTCTTCTTCTCTTCATCGCCGGCGCCGCTGCCGCCCATCTCCACTTGTCTTCTTCTTCCATTCTCTTTTCTACTTCTTCTTTTTCCACTGACTCATCACTGTTGCCATTTATCTCCTCATTGTCTCCGCCGCTACCTATCTTCACTTGTGTTCTTCTCCTCATCGCCGCCGTCGCCACCCATCTCCACTTGTGTCCTTCTTCCCTTCTCTTTTCTTCTTCTTCTTTTTCTTCTTCCATTGATCTCATCACCGCCATCGATCTCCATCGCCGATCCACTGATCTCATCACCGCCTTCATCCATCTCCACCGTCGATCCACTGATGTCATCACCGCCTGCCTCCATCTCTACCGTCGATGACTTTGTTGCACCCATCTCCACCACCGTCGAGCCGACACACTCTCCTCACACAACCAGACCAGACCTCATCGTCCCTTCACCCACTCTTACCCCCTAGTCGGGTTGTCGTCCTTCTCTAAAGTCTCTCCTCGCCATCGCCGATCCCTCACACGGACGACTCTCTCGCTCTCGCTTTCCCCTCGTCTGTCCATCACTCGGATGCGCTCTCTCCCTTTCACTCTCCCCTCGCTGTGTTTCTCCTCGCTGGTGGTTGGTTGCGCTGCCATGCTTCTCATTGGTTGATTTTGGTTGCTGATTTTGATTGATTTTGGTTGTTGATCTTGGTTGATTTTGATTTTGATTGGTAGTGGTGTTGATGATTGATGATAACTGTGTTGATGATCGATGATGGATGATTGGGTTAATGTGGGAGATTTAGGATGATGATAATTAGGTTTCCAGTGGCTGAAAAGCCAGATTGGAAACCCAGAGATGAGGGGAGAGAAAAAAGAGAATGGGAGAGGGAAAGGGAAAAAGAAAGAGGTGGCGATTGGCGGCGGTAATCTGGTAGAGTCTAGGGCTGGTGTGTTAGAGGTTAGTGATTAAGGCTGCTGGTGATGAAGATGGAGGTTGAAGGTGGAGATTGGTGATGAAGTCATGGATCTCTTTTTTTAAAATCAATTTTTTTATTAGTTTATATTTTTTATTTTAAAAATTATTTAGAATTATTTTAGTTTTTAAATAAAAATGTTTTTATCAGGATTAAAATTGTCTTTTTATAATTTTTTAAACTTTTCTGTTAGCTTAGTAACTGTAGGGGGTATTTTGGATAAAAATGAAATTAGTGTGGTAAAATGGATATTTTTTCAAACTACACACGGTTTTTTGGGATTATCCCAAAAATAAATAAATAACTACATAAATAAATTGATGGTCGACCTAGCTTTGTGGAGTCGTACTAATAAAATTAAATTTGTGGAATAATTTTTCAAAAAGTAAAAGCCAAGTCAAAGATACACAGTTATTCAAAAATACCTGGTATTAGTCAATGCATTTGAAAAAGGCCATTTTCCAACGATTTTTTTTTTTTTTGGGGGGGGAATAATTTAGTTTTTTTTTTTGTGTATGGTGGTGGTTGAATTGTTTATAAATTTTGAAAGAGGCAGCTTATAACTTTTGAATAAAAAATGTATCTATTTCTAGATTTTCTCACTTAGTTGTTTACTATTAAAGATTTATTATTATTTTGGGATAATCCCAGTTTCCCCCTATAGTTTAATGTAATCGCTAATTACCCCCCTATAGTTTCTGAAAATCCCATTTTACCCCTTCTGTCAACTCTATTAGTGAAAGAGGAATCCGTGTGTGAAATGACTAAATTGCCCCTCAATATTTAAAAAGAATATTTAAAAAAATCAAAATAGTTTTAAAAAAATATTTAAAATGAAATTTAAAAAAAAAAAAAGTCACCGAAAATCCATATGGAAAATGGGTTTCCAGCGATCGAGAACCCAGATTTCTGGGTTTCTCGATCACTGGAAACCCAGAATCCAGAACACACAATCAACACAAATCATTAATAACTCATCTCATAAGCAAATCATAACCCAAATCAAAGAAAAATTCAACCAAACCATCATCAAAACACAAATAACATTATCCAAAAAACACAAGCAACATAACAAAAAAAAAAAAACAAAACCAACAAATATTCTGGGTTCGGTTTCCGGTGCCGGAAACCCCAGAAATCCTTGGGCTTCCAGCACTGGGAACCCAGAGATTTCTGGGATTCTACACCGGATACCCATCTACGAGTTTTCGATGCGGACACCCAGAGATCTCTAGGTTTCCAGCGTCGAAAACCCGTAGATCTATGGGTTTCCGACGCAAAAACCCGTCGATCTCTGGGTTTTCGCGTCGGAAACCATAGATCGGATCTAGGTTTCCAACGGAAACCCAGCTTCGATCTATAGGTTTCCGACGAAACCCAGAGCCTATGGGTTTCATCGGAAACCCATAGATCGAAGCTGGGTTTCCGACGAAAACCCAGAGCCTATAGGTTTCGTCGAAAACCCATAGATCGAAGCTGGGTTTCCGACGAAACCCAGTTTGGGTACTGCTGAGAGAGAGAGAAGAAGAAGAAGAAAAAGAAAAAGAAGAGAGAGAGAGAGAGGAAGAAGAAGAATAAGAGAGAGAGAAAGGAAGTAGAAGAAAAAGAAGAAAGAGAGGAAGAAAGAGAGTGAGAAATGAAGAGAGAGAGGGAGATTTTTTTAAATTTTAAAATTTTTTTAATAGTTTCGATCACCACCGTCCATTTTAAAGATGGACGGTGGAGATTTTTTTCAATTTTTTAAATATTAAATTATTATTTTATTAATTATTTATGTTTTTATATTTTATTTCACTTGGACAGTTTTACCATTCCATATTAACGGTCAACTGTTGACTTTTAACGTCCAAATTGATAAAAAGGGGTTTTTTGGATATTTTAATAAACTACAAGGGGTTTTTTTATCCATTTTGTAAATCAAGAGGGGGAATATTAGCGATATTTTAAAGCAAGGGGAGATTTTGGCTATTTCATCAAACTACAAGGGGGAAATTGGGATTATCCCTATTATTTTCATTCCTGACGATTAATAAATCATCATTTTTCACCTTGATGATTTTAAAAATGTCAAAAAAAACCTTTTAAACTAGTATTAATTCAAGTCAAAAGATTAAAATAATTGGTAAAATTATATTTCTTGAATTAATAGGGAAAAAAATAACGATTCATCAATCATAAAGGGAAAAATGATAATAACTCTATTATTATATTATCGCATTTAAAAATAAATATTGTGCCGGCTAAGCAACTACTCTCAACAACTAGACAGAGAAGTATTGGATTAGGAGACTTGAGTTGTATCATTGAAACACATTATAGCGAATAGAATAGCTAACCTGCAGCCTGAGAGAGCTCCCAATTTTATCATAAGCAACTTACCATACAAAGTAACCAAGTAGATTCTTCTCCTTGGCATAAGAAACCTTAGCTCTAATAGCTTCGACTTCATCAAAAGCAATCCAAGATGTCCCATTTGAGCAGTAATTCACCACATATGTTGCATTGTACGTAACACTAACTTCGTAGGTTTGAATTTAGTTGCTGATTTCCTTATAATTCATGGTTCCACTAGTGTCCGCCAGTTCTCGTGCACCACTATCATCATTCTTAAGGCTTGCTGAACCTATTGCTGGTGCACCAACACCATTGTTCTCAGGGCTCACAAGTATCCATGAATAACCATAAAAAGGCAAGCCCAAGACCAACTTTTTGGGTGATAATCCTGCATTAATCCAAGCCTTAATACGATAATCAGCACTAAGATTACTGCTTGGATCATGCAGAGCTGCTTGAGCTCCTGTAAAGTTTGAAAAGAAGGCAAGTGAAAATCAAAAGCCATAACATGCATCCAATCCAAGTGCTTCTGTATTGAGTCAATTGGAAAACTTATGGAGCCTATGGTGAATATAGAACCGCAGTAGTCAAGATCAGTTTTGACTTGCTAGAGTTTATTGCTTCTAAATCAATAGCAACTCTCCATTCTTCGAAGAGCACACCCATGTTGAACATACTGGTCCTTGTACTTACAAGAAACCAGCAGAGATCTAGACCTTGGAAGCCATAAAGCCTTGCTAATTTTATTGAAGAGTCAATGACAGATTTTCTATGAGAAGAATTGTTCACCATTGAAGAAAAAGTTGAAGAGTTTGAAGCTGCACCCCCAATGGATAGAAGAGTGGTGACACTTGGATTCTTTGGTTTCACAGTGAATGAGAAGCGGGAAAATATGGGGTATGGTACAAAGGGCTGATTGGAGATGGAATCTACATCAGCAGAAGCACAAATAAGGCGAGCAAAAAGAGCAGAATTTATTTCTGCTGCAGACGAACCGCTGCCTGGATGCCAGTAACCGGCCTTAATCCAAGTTTGCAATTTTGCGGTACAGAATTCATGACACAGTAGAATACGGAACACAGCAATGATAATCTTGGATACCATTGAAGACAAACTGCAGCTCGAACCCTTATCTTTGCTAAATCTGTAGAGAAGAAACATAGAGAAGTTAAGAACACATTACATAAAAGAGACAAAAAAAAAAAAAAAAACAAATAGGATTGTCAAACTTCTAGCCTTCAATTTGGTTCCACCTATATAAAAAGCACATATGGCATGATTGGATTATATGAAAGCACACATGACACATGACACATCCAATATAAATAAACTTTCTTTAATGCAAGAGCCGAGCTCTTTAGAGGGCTGGGAAGACCCTCCTATGAAAGGGGCTAGAAATTTTAATTTCAGAAGCACTAATTACAATTGTCAGTGGATCCCATCATTGAAATGAGATTGTTGGTTAATTTTTTAATAAATCAATTTATTAAAACCTCGTAAGTGCATAAATTGTTTGACTGAGTATAATGACAAGTAAGAGTCGATCCCACGAGAAGTTTCAACTTACTTTAGTTTTAAGTTTATTTAAATCCTAAACTAGAAACAATTAAAATAAATGAAAGGGGTTTTGGAATTTAAATTAATATTAAACTAATTAATGCACAAAATTAAATTAAAGACAATCAATGAATAAAAGCTTAGTTAGGACATCTTATCCACCACTAAACAATTCCTCAATTTGCTAAAAAGATTAATAAAGCAAATTCATGATAATACATGATAAAAATATTCACGACAAGGTATGATTAACTCATGCCTTATAGATTCTTCCTTAGTTAATATATAAATTGCATGATGACTACATAAATGTGTGTCTTCCTAATTATAACCTAGCAGGATATCTACTTAGGTTTAATAATTAGAATCCATTAAAGACTAGAAGAATATATATATCACACAAATCCTAGAACATGATGTCTATTCTACGTATTTATGAATTAATACCCCTCAATTGGTTCGTAAGCAATTAATTGTTGTCAATTAAGAATTGCCCGTATGATGTGCAATTTATATTCTCACAACATAATCCTGTAAATATATTTCTAAGGTGATCAATCAAAGAAACAAAATAAATAAGATAAAATTAAAATAGAGACATTAATTTCATCATGCAAAACATAAAACTTTATTGAAAAGATAAACAAATTGAGTTTATTTTTAGGGTTTCAAGTTAACCCAACTAATGAACTAACTACATAAAAATAAAAATAAAACTAAGAAGAAAAAATAAAACCAAAGCCTTTAGCCTTGCCCCGCTACTTCTCTCTCACCTCTTCGATGTTGTATTCAATTGAATGGTGAAAGCACATATTTATAGTCAACCAATCCTTTAGAGTCAAGATTTCCTCAATTGCGAAGAATTTCACTTCCAACTTTTGATTTGGAATCAAGTTTTGATATGAAAAGTAAATCCCTTTAATTTTTTTGTCTAAAACTCTTTCTAATTTGCTTAATTCATTTAATTAGGACGTTTTAAAGTTTAGGAAATTGATTAGAAGTGCTAAAAGAGGATATCCGAATTTCTTGTATTTTCCCGTAGCTGTCAGGTCTCGTGACAACTTGACCTTCAGATACTAAATCGGTCATAACTTTCTCTAAAAAATTTAAATTGATGAACCGTTAGCAGCTATGGAAACTAGACATCTAGGGAAACTAGACATCTAGGGTTTTAATTTGATAGGTTATGGCTGACATAACTTAAATTGTGAACTTTGTAAGAGCTTTCGTGATTCACATCATATTTCTACCCAAAAATTCTACAATTTCCTTCTCAAACATTCCCCCAATTCTTTGAGTTACAATTAATCTTCAAAAATCCTTCGATTCCATTATTATTTTTTTCTCAAAACCTAATTTAAAACATAAAAACACAAAACAAATTAAAAGTATCAATTCTATTAAAAAAGCATAGTATAAATAACAGGTAATTTGGCAATAAAATAATGATAATTAATAACCCAACAAATACCCTCAAATCTATATTTTGCTAGTCCTCAAGTAAAACTAAAATTTTAAAACAACTTAATCTAAAAATACGGAAAATAAAACACAATCCATTTTCATAGGTAAACACGATAGCATTGAGCGTATGTTACAATCCTTTAAACCTTTAGGTGTCCTTAGTAGGAGGAGTTGTGTATCCTGAGGGTTTATGAACAACGATACCTACAAATGTTAAAATATTCCACCTATAACTCATCACCATGTCACTAAATGCAAATCAACAAAAATCCTATACATGCATGATCTTGTATCAGGACTAAAGACAAGTCACCAATAGTCTAAGACACAATCATTAACAATCTCATATCACTTTCAAAGCAATCTTGTTTTAGAACACCACATTCACATGTCATAGACTTATTTCACCTCGACTCTAATCCTCACAAGATATCACTCATAACACTTTAGAGTCATAAGGCAAACAATCTTGCAATCATATGCAATAGAGGTTATGTAAAGGCAAAGCTAACGTATTTCACATCACATATGAATATAGACGTTAAAAAGAACTGCACTTTTAAGTGAATAGATCTCATGAATGGTATCAAATACAAAGAATGTAGATAGAGTATGATGACATACTTTAATTCCCAAACTAGACTTCCCCCTCAAAGATGAATAGGCATTATAAAAGGTTGTATTAGGCTAAGGTTGATTAAAAGATAGACAATAAAAGATCTAAGTTCAAAAAGAACTTAGAATCACACCAAGCATTTCATTCATTCATTTTAATTCATCACAAACTCTTCCACTTCTTTTCTTCTCCACTATTACTGCTCTTATTTTTCTTTCAATCATTCGTCCTTCACTCACTTCCCCTTTCTTCTACACATCTAGGCATCATAAAACTTGATTTGTGCTCATCACATTTTATTCTATTTTTTTTCTCTCTTTTTTTTTTAAAAAAAAAAAAAGGTTTTTACATTTTGTTTTTTTGCTTTTTTTTTTTTTCATTTTTGTTTTCACTCCATTTTTTTTCTTTTACAGTGATTCTCAGAAACACATTTCTTTTAGTGTATATGTCCATGTATACATCATATCAATACTAACACTTCAATTCCTTTCTCCCCTTTTACCACTTAGCATGATCCAAAGCCTGTACGGATGGTTAAATTTAAGACTCAATAAGGTCATTTAGTAAGAGTATTCAAAGAAAAAGACTAAAAGTGTTGGTTTTTGTGTTTATTAGTTTTTTTTTTAATTGTGTTATTTTTTATTTAATATTATTATTAATTAATAATTTAAATAGTATTTTAGTCATTATATAAGTTTGAAAGGTGTAATAAGAATTTTATAGAATCTTAATAAGGGTATTTTTGTCATTTCACTGTTTTGGACAGAAAACGTTAACCTTTTGGATCAAAAGTTAACGCTAGAGAGCGGTTCACCTAATAAAAAAATGAAGAGCTAATCTCGAATAGTTTACTTTTCAAGGGGGTTTTTCATAAATCCATATATTAAATAATAGAAAGAAATATTAAAACCAATCCAAGAAATAAAAAATTTAACATAAATCTAACACATCTATCATCTTCATCAACCTTAAAATCAAACACCAGCCCCATCTATAAACCACCCTAAACAACCACCATACCCACCTAAACACCTGACTATAATCATCTTCAAACTTAAAATCGTCAATCATGAACCCAACGTATAAACATCATCAATCATCCACTTCCCGATTAAGTAGCCAAACCAAATGATTCAACAAAAGCAAAACTTTACCGATCGAAACGTGCTTGCTGCTATCAACCATCGACACCCTAGAAATCGTAGCCACTATTTTCTCTTTCATTTTCAAGTAGCTCGAATCCAGTAACTTCACCAACACTGGAACCTAAACCCATCGATTCGCAAAAACGAGATGAGTGGAAGAAGAAGAAGAGAGAAGAGATGAAAATGGGAGGAGAGAGGAAAGGAGGAACAACGAGATGGGAAGGGGAGATGAGAGGAGGAACCCAAACCCACTGATGGCGACGGGAATGGGAGAAGAGAAGAAAGGAGGAACGACAATGATTGGAAGAGGAGGAGAGAGGAGGTTGATGGGTTTGAAGTTAATTTAGGAGATTTTTTAATTTTTTAATTTTTATTTAATTTTTTAAAAATTAATATTCACCTTCCATTTTAAGATGGATGGTAGAAATCTGGCAAATTAAATTTTTTATTTAATTTTCTTTAATTTTTAAAATTTTTTTAAATTAATCTCCACCATCCATGTTAAAATGGTAAGATGGACAATAGAGATTTGATGAATTAAATTTTTATTTAATTATTTAATTAATTATTTTTTTTTCAAAATTTTTGTATTATTTTATTAAAACAAATAAACTTATCGATCCAATTACCATTATACCCGACAACTTTAACACCAACTGGTTTTTCTGATGATAGGGGACAATTCACCTAATAAAAAAAAAAAGGGAACTAGTCTCGAATAGTTTACCTTTTATGGCGTTTTTTTATAATATCCCTTTAATATATATGGAAAAAATCTAAATACTTTTTGAAATAGCAAATAATCTCAGTTTACCCAAATTTTTCAAATATTAGTAAAAAAGCCTCCTACCATTAGCCAAAAGTGGTTTCCATCCAAATTTTTAGTGGTTTTGTAATAAAAACAATAAAAGACCAAAATACCCTTACTATATTGAAAAATTAAACAAATAAAAGCCAAAACAAATTAATCAACTACTAAACTACCCTTTCATAACCAAAATAAAAACGATAAAAAATAATAAAAAATTAAAATTTTTATAATTTATAATTAAATTTATATATATTAAATAAATAAATTATAATTTTAAATAATTGAAATAATGATTATTATTAAATAAAAATTAAATAAAAAAATTTCCATCATATCTCCACCATCTACCTTAAATAGATGGTGAAAATTAATTTAAAAAATCAAAATTTAAATAAAAATTAAATAAAAAAATTTCCATAAGATTTCTAACCCCATAAGTGTGGATTTTTAAACCCAGAAATCAAGGTTTCTAGTCCAGATTTATGGATATCCATTCAAATAGAAACTTAGACCATCATCAATCTCCCAATCTCCTGGACCATCTTCAATCTCCCAAATCATCATCAATCATCAAATCAATATCATCAACATCATCTTCATCTGGGTCAACCCAAATGAAGAACATGTATTTGAAAAAAAAAAAAATCAAAGAAAAAAATTAAAATCATCATCTTTCAACCAAAATCATCACCTAGGTTTGTAGAAGATCTAACCCTCTGTCAACTATTTGCAACAAACAAAGATCTAATAAACATCAGTATAGTACTCAATACCAAGTCAAAAAAAAAATACATTCTTTTATCCAAGCATTAGTAGTAAATTAAACATCAAACACTCCAATGACATCATCTTTTCAAAAACCAAACATCTACGGAGAAGAAGAGGAACTAGAGGCAGCGAAGAACAGTCTCCTTATCCGCCGTCGTTTCGGAATCGGTCTGGAAGTGTCAACGGAGAAGGCAGAGGCAAAGACGAAGCCGCTTTGGAAGTTGGAGAGATTGACAGTAAGCCAGATCTGCATCGATTAGAGAGATTGACGAAGAAGAGTCTCCTTATCCGGTGCTATTATGGATGAGCTACGTTGAATGAGCCTGATCTGTTGGAGAGATTGGCAGTTAAAAGGGAAGATGGGGTGGGCAACTTCTTGTCGGTGGAGGAGGAGGAAGAGAAGAAGATGAGCTGGTTGAACGGTGATGGGTTGGGTGAGATGGTGGAGAGAGCCTGAGGTTGAAGAAGAGAAGAAAAACAAGAAGAAGAGAAGAAGAAGAATAAGAGAAAGGGAGAAAGAGAGAGCGAGATGGTGTTAGATGAAAAATTATTTTTATTTAGTTTTTATTTTATTTTTTCCTTCATTATTTAATTAAAATTTTAGCAAATAGTTTTTAGCTTTCCTCCTTGCATGTGATCAATGCCAAATGATACTTTGACTCTCGAAATTAACGAATCTATTACTTTATTGATGGATTCACTATTTCATTTAACGATTTGATTGTTTTGGGTATTAATTTCAAAACCAAAGGTTGTTTGATATTATTTTTAATTTCATAGGATAAATTAATAATAACTTTATATATATAGTAGTTATACAGTCAATGACTCTTAACTTTAAAAAAATTAGAATAAAAAAATCTTATCCATCTATTAGATCTAATGGATAAGAAAAAAAAAAAGATAAAAATGAAAATAAATAATTATCATTTGATTATTAAAAAAAAAAAACTTATGAAAGCTTCTTATGATGATAATAATCAAATGATAACTATTTATTTCCATTTTTATCTTTTTTTTTTTTTTTATCCATTAGATCTAATGAATTATTGAAATTTTTTTATCATAACTTTTTTAAAGTTTGGAGACACGGACTGTAAAATGTATGTATGTATGTATATATGTGTATAGATATATTATATGAGTTAAATACACAAAACTCCTCTGAGATAAAGCTTAATGCAAACGGAAACAATTTTTTATTTTTGAAACACAAAACTCCCTCCCCATCAGTCAAAGTTAGTCAACCTTATATTATATAAGGATATTTTCATCTTTTACTAAATTAATATCATTTTTATTGAAAAATTGATCTCCACCATCCAGATGGACGGTGGAGATCACATTAAAAAAATAAAATTAAAATAATTTTTTAAATAAAATAAAATAAAACTTTTAAATTGTAAAAAATAAAAAATATTAATAATTTTCTAAAGAAAGGAAAATGATTTCCACAATCCATTAACATAATGGACGGTGGATATCATTAAAAATAAAAAATAAAAAAGTATTTTTTTAATTTAAAAAACATTATTATTTTTTTTAGAGGTGGAAGTCTAAATTAATCTTTATCATCAATCTACCATCAACAGCCACATCGACATCAACCCATTATTAATCCACCATCAATAGCCACCATCGACATCAACCCATTATTAATCCACTATCAACAGCCACCATCGACACAAACCCACCATTAATCATCACCCTCAAATCAACATCAACCCATTCATCACCTTCAACAAACCATCATCACCATCATACACAACAAATTAAGGGAAAAAAAATATTGAAGTTCTGGATAGAACTTGAAGAGCTACCTAGATCTTTAAAAAAAAAAAAAAAAAACTTACAAAAAAAGAAGTTGAAGATCTACAAATACCCAAACCTTCTTCATCAAAATCAATTACTTTCAAAAATTAATTAAAAATATATGAAAAAAGAAAAAAAAATAATTAATCAAAAACTTCATAATCTTCAATGTTCTTTATGATCATTTCCCACCATCGTCACAACCCAGAACATGAAGTTGATAGTGGGTTTGATGTTATGTCAAACCTCATCAACTTCATCTTCAAACCGCATAATCAACTGCATCTATCACTATCAACTTCATCTTCATCTTCAAACCCTAGAAACAACTTCATGTCAGAACCAAATCCTAGATTTTTTTTTTTTTTTTTTTCTGGGTTTGATGTCAACTTCTTCATCTTCAAACCCCAGAAACAATTTTATGTCAAAACCCCAAACCGTATCTTCAAACCCTAAAACAACGTCAATTGAACCTAACATCTTCAAACCCTAAACAACATTAGATCCAACAACAAAAAATTAAAAAAAATAAAAATAAAATAAAAATAAAAAAAACCCAATCTATCATCAATCCCTATCAATCATTAGACCAACATCACCAACAAAACCAACCATCATCAACCGAACGGCAACTTTTAGGTTGGTTGTTGATGATGAATAGTGTTGAGGTGAGAGAAAGCAAGAGAGGAGGTTGAAAAAAGAAGGTAGATAGAGAGAAAGATGGTGGGAGTCTAGGAGAAGGAAGAAAGAGAGAAAAAATAATTTATTTTTGTTTTTTTTTTTTTGACTTTTTTTTTCATTTTTTTCATTTTTTTATTTTATTAAAATTTTTAAAATATATTTAAACTTTTTTAATTTTTTAAATAATAATCTCTATCGTTCATCAAGAACGGTGAACAGTGGAGATTCAACAATTATTTTTTCAAATTTATAGTTTTATATTTTTAAACTATTTTTCATTTTAAATTTATTTTTAAATTTTTAATATAAAATTTTGTCCTTAGTCATGGGCATTTTCATCATTGTGCAACATTTCCAAGTCAAACATTAACTTTAACCGCGTTTGATCGTTAACATGGAGGTATTGTGTTATATTACCCCCGTGTTATTTAACTCATATTATATTACATATTTACATTCTTTTAAAAGCTATTATGGTCTCTCAAGTTCGGCCGTTTGGTCACTACCCTTTTTTAAGGGTTCCGTCAGCATTTGTATGGATTCCAATTTTGAAAGTATCCGACTTCGTCAGCTTTGATTAATTATTAGTGAGAACTTTATCCAAATTAAACAAATAATTCAACGATAAAATATCAACCGAGTGTTGGGAAAAATGTCTTGAATATCGTGGTCGGCATATTCAATGGAGCCTTCATTTGACCTTTTCTTTTTTTTTTTTAAAGTATGCCTTGTTGACTTTTGAGACTCAAAAAGTCAACATCATAAAATGTGGACTTGTGGATAGGGGTCGGTTTCCCTTGGACCCACTAACGGGCCATAATATTTTCTTTAAGAAATTAATAAGTATAATTTTTTTAATAAATAAATATAATCTTCACTGAATTTGTAAATACATTATTTTATTCAGAACTATAAATTGTTGTTACTTTGTTTATCGTTGAATATCAAACTTTTGGTGAATCCATAATTATCGAATATAAGCTTAGATTATCATTGATTTGTTTCAAGTAATATTGAGATTGATCTGAAACTAAAACATAAGAGTCTGGTGTGGCAAATTTATTCCCTAACAATTAATTTGGCTAGAAAATAAATCTAAGGCAAAAAAATAATAATAATAAAACACTTGTTAGATTCAGTTTTATCCTAATTTTGTTTGGTTTTTGGTAGAGCGGTCTCTTCCTATTTAGTTCTTCTTATTTATTTAATTTAAGTTACAATTTCATTATTAACAATTTTAAATCTCATTATTGTACGTAATTAGTGAATGATTAAATTTTAATATGTTAAATTATAATTATTTTTTTTATGATGTTTTAGGATATAATCTGAAATTTATTATGTTTTAGGAAAGGCCATGAAAATGTCATGGAGTGATAGTGACGACGAAGAAGATGATACAAGCTCTACAAGCTCAAAGGAATTTGTGAGTAACTACACCACTTTTGTTACAAGCCACCATATATAACACAGAAGAGAAGTTCATGGGAGTGAGAACAATAAGAGTGAAGACTCGGATAGTTAGGGTGTTGACGACGCTTTGAATGAATTGTTTGTGGAGAGCCTCAAAATAAAGGACGAGAATGTTTCTCTCAAGGTCAAGCTCAAGAATCTTGAAAAGGAGAAACAAGATGTCATTTCAAAAGCTCAATGTCTAGAAGAAGCCATTCTTAATTTTAAGAACGCTCAGGAGGACAATAAACAAAAAAATCATTTTTAGGAAAAGATATTCCATATTTTAAAACTACCGTCCTATCCAAATTTGGGAAAAAAATAATGTCATCGGTGCTTCAAATCAGATTTTATTGAATCGATCATTTCTACAATACAAGCAATGGTTTGCTGACAACCAACTAGAAGCACAAAATTCATATATCATTGATTAATCATCTCTAAACTATTCACTACAGCCTCAACAAGACAACTGAGGATAATACAAGGAGTAATTTCGAAGTGCATGCAAACATCATCTAGGTATAACTTCTGTAATTGTTGCGTCATCAACTGAATTTACAACCAATTGCGGTGTAGATTTATTTTGTTCAATTTCGTTTGTTTGTTTCCAAAAAGCTGGCTTCTTTGGAATCATAATATCTGTTGTTTCATTTCTTAGCATGAAAGAAACTTCCAACATGGTTGGTCTATCATCTGAGATCTCTTGCACACATAACAGAGCTATTTGCAAGCATTTCAATAACTTGCATGACAAACCTTTATCATCTAACGAAGAATCTATAAACTCCATGCCTTTGCCATCCCTCCACAGCTTATATGCCTGAAGATCAATCATCATATATATGACACAAGTCCTAAGTTCTGATCTACAATTTTCTAGTAAGAGTCTTAGAAAACTTACATATTCAAGAAGGCTTAAACTTTCATTTTCACCATATAAACTAGAAATTTTTTTGCCGCTTATGATCTGAAGAAGTAGAACTCCAAAACCATAGACATCAGACTTAATTGAATATACACCTCTTCTAACATATTCTGGGGGAACATAGCCACTGCATTTTGTCATGACAATAATTTATTATATTAGAACAAACATTTTCAATATGAAAAACTGTTGAATAATTAAATACATATATACTTACTATGTTCCTACAATTCTGTCTGTATTTGCTTCAAAATCATCTTTTGTTAAAACTCTTGCCATACCAAAATCTGAGATTTTAGGTTTCATATTTTTATCCAATAAAATATTACTAGCTTTTAGATCTCGATGAATAATAGTTAATCTTGAGTACTCTTGGAGATATAGAAGGCCTTGACAAACCCCTTCGATAATGTCTACACGTTTATTCCAATCCAAAAGAAGTCGTTTAATGGGATCTGTACAACATTCGGAAATATTATATAAACATTAGCAACGGTGAAAATTGCATTTTGACACACAAATTCACACAATCAAGAAATAGAGAAGCTCTAAAGCTGGATTATGATCATTGTTACTCTTTTACTCTAACATGTTAATAATAATCAATTTTCTACTGTCAAATATCTCAATTAACAATGATCAATAAAGTAGTCAATCTTGAATATTCTAAAAGAAAACGAAACTTGAGTAAGGTGACCTTCAATGATATGTATGAATGTGCTTGCTGCATCCCAAAAGATTATGTCAAACAGGGCATCCGTCAAGTTAGTTTAATCATAAAAGAATGATATGTCAGATTAACAATTATCGCACATCAAACAGAAAGAGAGAATTTTCGATAAGTGAAGAAAAATTTCACAGACAATTAACGACAAAGAAATTGTTAACGGAAACAAATAGAATCCATACCAAAAAGATAGTAGTCGAAACTTTTGTTTGGCATGTATTCGTAAACCAATATTTGCTGTTCCCTGTCGATACAAAAACCCACAAGTCTGACAAGATTCACATGTTGGAGTTTGGCAGTAAGGATAACTTCATTCTTAAACTCCTCAAATCCCTGTTTAGATGTTTTTGATAGTCTTTTCACTGCTATTTCTTTTCCTTCTGGTAACACACCCTAAAGCAAAAAATACAATAATATGTTAATATTTATTGTTCTCTAAGGCCTCAACCATATATCTTAAAGAAATATTACCTTGTAAACGGGACCATATCCACCTTCCCCAAGCTTATTTTCAAATGAAAATTTATCTGTAGCAGTCTCAATGTCAGCAAAACTATATACTATAAGATTAGGAACATCGTTGTTAAAATCTCCATCAGTCTTTGAACCTTTGGATGAGTTTCCCTTCCCTAACAAAAATAAATAGATGAAATTATTATAGCAGAAACAAAGATTTAATTTTATAAACAAAATGTTTATATTCAGTATAAATTAGTTACCTTTTGATGATTTGAGCTTTTTAATCCGGCAATAACATATCAAAAAGGCCAGTAGAAGAATAACAGCTGCAGTTGGAGTCAAAACGCTAAAAAATAATCGCCAATTATTTTGTCCATCTTTATTATCCTCCTCTTGAGCTGAAAAACAATTCCCCAAGTTTCATAAAGTTTGAAGTATATATGGAATGGCAAGCTGCAACCAGATACATGTATGATACGTGGTTGTTTATCGTAACAGCTGGCTCAATAGATTTTTCATTATCTCGTATCTTAGATGCCAGCTAAAATGAAAAACATTGTCCTTTTCCAAAAATAAAAAATAAAAATAACAATAAAAAGTTAAAGACTATGTAATTGAAGGGGGAAAAAGTAACCCTATAATTATTGAAAAATTTACTTATAAATACATATATTGTTTTAACTGCTTATAACCGACTTCAAAGATAAAATATTCAGTATGTGCTTTTTTGATTTGAAAAGTGAATGCTGGCAGTGCAAGAGAAATTGCCAGAGAAGAAAGAGAAGGAGAAAACATAAAGAGATCAGGATGAGTAAGCCCAAATATGGGTGACGTCAAGGAAATCACCGGTAAAGATGAACTAATGTGATGTGTTACAAACTTGACTTTAATGAATGAGAGAATTAAAAAGGAAAAAGAGATAAAAGAAGAAGGTAGGAGGTGTTTTTATAAGGCTTTGGACATAATGGGCCAAAATTGTGGATCACAACAAAAATTGACTCTTCTCAATCATTTTATAAATTTGACCAAATTCAATGTGAACCATTATTTTTGCCCAAAATAAGGGCAAGTTTGACATGGAAAAGGGTTTCTGGGAAGAGAAGTGGAAAATGATGTGAAAGCCATGTAGTGTCTCTTTGTGGATTTGGACTAATATATCCACCAACATGGCTCTCCATCTTTAGCAATATTTTGCTTTCTTTACCTTTTTTTTTTTTTTCTTGCCAGAAAAATTGATTTGCAGATCCATTAAATTTGCATACCTAGTTGGACTTATATCGAGATAGCTAGTGTGATTTATGCTATGACTACTCATGTTGAGTTATCCCAATGTGGCTCATGTTAGGATTTGCATATTTTGTATATTTGGCTTTTTGGCAAGAAGTGATCCTTGTCTAAGTATAAAGAGGATAAAGGAAGAGGAAGAAGAAGATGATGAGGAGGAGGATGAAGATGAAGAAGAAAGAAAGGAGGAGAAGGAGAATGAAGAAGAAGATACGAGACAAAAGAAGAAGATAGAAGAAGTGTTGATGGAAAAGTGTCATTGAGAAAGTTCGTAAGTGTCAATATTTCTACCTCTCTAAAATTGTTTATACACCCTTGTGTAAGTTCACCCTCATTAAATGAATAATAATTACTAATTTTTTAAAGGAAAAATTGTAATAAAATGATTGATGTTCGATCAACTTGCAACTAGATTGTATTTTTCACAAAATAATTGGATACTACACTTGACTATTAAGTTGACTGTTAGGGATAAACATTGACCAGTTAAATAAATTGAAATGTCCTGTAAACCCCTGGCATCTTGTTAATAATTATTTATTTTTCGATTAAATATTATAAATAATAATATATTTTAGAAAACAAAATAAAATAATTAATGGAGTAGATGTCCATCGAAAATATGAGGGACATATGGACACAGCACTCCTCTATAGACATTTCATTCAGGATCCAACTATAGGAGAACCATAAACAGATGGCTTTCCCTTGTTTCCGCCTAGTTAAATTTCTGGCGATCTCCATAAAAGGAGGAGATTTGTTGATGAGCGAAATGCATTTTTATCAACAGAACAATGAACATAAGTAAAGTTTATTATTCAGCTATAAGAACAAAACTTTGATTTTTTGCAAGTTATTTTTTTTAAACAATCTCAGTTGTCTCTTGAATTTATTGTAAGAAGAAGCAAATGTAGAATGAAAAGAAATAGATGGACATGTGCAGTCATGCCTATACATGAATATCTTAAGTGCTATATATGGTGTGAAAAAGATATGATTAAATTTTTTTTCTTTTTTTAAAAAAATAATAATAAAACAAGATTGATTGGCTATGGCAAGAGGCTGATATGAGGTTTATCAGTTCATCAGGAACTCCACATCCATAAACTTGGATTTGTGTGATTTGGTTTATGATTATGAATTTAGATTTTGATGTATTGTCTTGAGAATCATTATCCTCTTCAACTTTCCACAAATTTCATAAACAATCGGACACCGAATCTTTTATGAAAGCCATTATTCTAGTTGAAAGTAAACTTTTCTTTTTATATTATTGGAGAAGATAATGATCTGGGAACAGATCTCTTTTTTTCGTTTGTTTGATTTTTGTTGTAATTTTTTTATTGTTTTAATTGCAAATTTTGTAGATAAAAAAGAAGATGATGATTGTTGGGTGTTGTGATTTTGTAAGGATTTTGAGTCAGATTTCGACATTTATTAAAGGAAAAGATGTTGAAAAAAATTGATGAAGAGGTAGATGAATTCTGTTTTTACTTTATATTTTATTTTAATAAGGTTTTTATGTTGCTTCAAAAGAACTTTTTTTTTTTATAGATTTTGTTGCTCCATTTTATTATAGGAAGAAAATGATCTTATTTTCCTTCTAACATTCATGCCTTAGTTTACTCTAACGATTAAATGAATTAATTGGTTAATTTGTAAAAAGAATGATCTAGTTGCAATTTGGTATTACAAGGCTTTCCAAATTTTTTATCGAAATTCATACTTAAATAACATGGTAAAGTTGTCAATATAATATTAATTATTACATTATCTCATGATTTTTAAGATATTAACAACTCACATGCCATATCATTTATACATGAATTTAGACAAAAATTTAGGAAACCTAACATTATTCTTTGATCAAACATGAAGACATTTCATTACAATTTTCCCTTTATAAACTTAGTGATTATGACTCCTTTAATGATGATCAACTTATAAAAGGGGGTGTATAAATAGTTTTAGAGGGGTGGAAATATCGACACTCGATGTTTGTTGAAGATAAAAGTTGGATAAGATGCAGGAGGATAGAAATGAAGGCCAGTAAACGATGGAAAACCATTTTTCAGTTGTTTAATTTTTTTATTTTAGTAAAAATATAAAATAATAGAATGGTATTTTTGTCCATCCATGTCATGTACTGATAACAATAGTGAAGTTTTTAAAACAGAGGACCACTTGTAGAGCCATAGATTTTGGGTTATAAAGGGGAGTTTTCTATTTTTTTAATTATCTAGCTATAAGGTAACAAAAAGGATTTTCTCGGTTAGTTGTATATTATTAAATTGTTGCGTTTAAAAATAAATTTTGTGCCGGCCAAGCAGCTACTCTCAGCAATAGAATAACTAGACAGAAAAGTATTGGAATCGGAGACTTGAGTTGTATCATTGAAACACATTATAGGGAATAGAATTGCTAACCTGCAGCCTGAGAAAGCTCCCAATTTTTATCAAAAGCGACTTGCCATACAAAGTAACCACGTAGATTCTTCTTCTTGGCATAAGAAACCTTAGCTCTAATAGCTTCGACACCGTCAAAACCAATCCAAGATGTCCCATTTGTGCAGTAATTCACCACATATGTTGCGTTGTACGTAACATTTGTTACTCCATAGGTTTGAATGTAGTTGCTGATTTGCTTATAAATCATGCCTGTATAAAGGCTTGCGGGTGCACCAACACCATTATTCTCAGGGCTCACAAGCACCCATGAGAAGCTATAAAAAGGCAAGCCCAAAACCAACTTTTTAGGTGATAATCCTGCATTAATCCAAGCCTTAATACCATAATCAGCACTAAGATTACTGCTTGGATGATACAGAGCTGCTTGAGCTTCCGTAAAGTTTGACAAAGTAGGCAAGTGAAAATCAAAAGCAATAACATGAATCCAATCCAAGTGCTCCTGTATCGAGTCAACTGGAAAACTTATCGAGCCTTTTATACGTGGTGAATATAGAACCGCAGCAGTCAAGATCAGTTTTGATTGACTAGATTTTCTTGCCTCTAAATCAATAGCACCTCTCCATTCTTCGAAGAGCACACCCATGTTGAACATATCCGTCCTCGTCTTTGCAAAAATCCAATAGAAATCTAGACCTTGGAAGCCATAAAGCCTAGCTAATTTTATTGAGGAGTCAATGAAAGATTTTCTATGAGAAGAATTGCTCACCATTGAAGAAAAAGTTGAAGAGTTTGAAGCTGCACCCCCGATGGATAGAAGAGTGGTGACACTTGGATTCTTTTGTTTCACAGTGAATGAGAAGCGGGAAAATATGGGATATGGTACAGAGAGCTGATACGAGATGGAATCTACATCAGCATAAGCACAAATAAGGTGCGTAAAGAGAGCAGAATTTATTTCTGCTACAGGCAAATCGCTGACACGAGATGGAAGCCAGTAACCGGCCTTAATCCAAGTTGCTTTTGCGGTACAAAATTCATGACACAGCAGAATATGGAACACAACAATGATAATCTTGGATACCATTGAAGACAAACTGCAGCTTGAACCCTTGTGTTTGCTAAATCTGTAGGGCAGAAACGTATACGAGTTAAGAACATATTACATAAAGGAGACAAAAAGGAAAAAACAAATAAGATTGTCAAACTTCTTGCCTTCATCAATTTGGTTCCATCTATATAAAAAGCACATGTGGCATGATTGGATTATATGAATGCACACATGACACATGACACATCCAACATAGATAAACTTTCTTTAATGCCGGAGCCGAGCTCTTGGAGACCCATCCATCTAACGAGGGGTTGGAAATTTTTGTTTTAGAACACTAATTACAAATATAAACAAATTATAATTTAGCTATCCAGTTAAAACTATAATACAAAATATTTTCGGTTTTATTGCAATATACCTCCTTACCGTTAGCAAGTTTCCGTTATATTTGATAGTGAACTGTATTAAAGTGGCAAAAAGGCGAAAATGCCCTTAGTGGTTGAAATTGACTTAATTGACCGAATGAGAAATAGAAAAAATTTATAAAAAAAAGGGGAAACTTCATTTTAGTCCCTAAGGTTTTGCGAAATATCAAAATTTTAAGCATCTATTGAAAACAGCTCTTTTAATCCCTAACTTTTCCAAAACTCTTCAAAATAGTCCAAACCGTTAGTCAACTAATGGTCAAACCAAATAGAAAAATTCAAAAGACTTAATTACCCTTATCACTTAAAATAATCGTTTTGCCCCCGATGAAATCAAAATATTATATATTTTTCATCCAATAAAAATTTGACACGTGTATATAATTATTTTTTAAATATAATTATTTTTTTAATTTAAAAAAAAAAAACAAATGGTAGAAAAATAATAGTCTTTTTATTATCTCTTTCCTGAGATTGCAAGAAAAAAAAAAAAAAAAACAATGACAGGGGCAACCAACCAGATCGTCGTCGACGATCTAGTTCTATGCGACGATCTGGTGCGACGAACCAGATCGTCGCACCTGCCCGACGATCTGGTTGTAGACGATCTAGTTGTCGAACCAGATCGACGTCGATCTAGTTCGAGCGTCGATCTGGTTCGTCGCACCAGATCGACGCTCAGTTCGTCGATCTAGTGCGACTAACCAGATCGACGCTTGTCGATCTGGTGTGTCGCAGATCGTCGCACCTGGTTCGTCGCACCAGGTGCGACAATCTGGTTCGACAACCAGATTGACGCTCGTCGATCTGGTGCGACGAACTAGATCGACGAGCGTCGATCTGGTGCGACGAACCAGATCGACGAGCGTCGATTTGGTGGTCGAACCAGATCGTCGCACCTAGGGCGACGATCTGGTTCGTCGCACCCGACGATCTGGTGCGACGAACCAAATCGTCGCACCTGGTGCCAACTAGATTTGGTTGGCACCTATCTGGTGACGATCTGGTTTGCACCAGATCGTCGATCAGATGGTGCCAACCAGATCGACGATCTGGTTCAAACCAGTTCGACGAACCAGATTGTTTGGATTTTTGGGTGTGATTGTATGATGGTTGTTATTTTTTTTTGGTTGTTTTGGTGATGAAGAAGAGTTTTTGTTTGTGTTGATAATGATGATGATTCAGGACTAGATTTGTGTAGATGATGGAGATTGATGATGAATGTTGATTTTGTTAGTGAAGAAAATGAATTATTTTTATTTTTTTAAAAAAAATTAAGTTATTTATTAAAATCTTTTTATTTATATATTTTTTTAAATATTTTAAAATCATAACCGTCCACTTGTCAAACCCTTAACATTTCATACGAAAAGACTATCTTGCCCTTCTGATCCAAACTATCTGTCACTGTTGACCGTTAGTTGACTGACGATTTGGACTATTTTGAAGAGTTTTGAAAAAGTTAGGGATTAAAAGAGCTGTTTTCAATAGATGTTTAAAATTTTGATATTTCGCGAAACCTTAGGGACTAAAATAAAGTTTCCCAAAAAAAAAAAAAAAATTAATCATCAAATCATCTTCAATCATCTTCCATCTCTCCTCAAAATCAACAAATCATCTTCAATCATCTTCTAGTTCAAAATCATCATCTTCAATCATCTTCTACATCATCTTCTCTCTATCTTCTCCCCTCTTTATTCTCAATGGGAACCAAAAATTCTAGGTCATTATTCTCACTGGGACCCAAATTTTCTAGGTTTTTAGACTGGGTTTCTAGTCACTTGGAAACCCATATTTGGATTTTCAGTCCAAAAAATGGCCCTAAACATCATCAACCATCATCAATCCACGCTTGGAAACCTAAAAAATGGCCCCAAACATCATCAACCATCATCAATCAACCTCCTGGAAACCCCAAAAATGGCCCTAAACATCATCAACCATCATCAATCAACCTCCCAACATAATTAATCCAAAACCAAACGTTATCAATCAAAGACAATATAATCAATCTCCCATAAAATAAAATAAATCAACCTCAAACTGAAAAAAAAAAAAAAAAAAAAAAAAAAAAAAAAAAAAAAAAACAGATACATCAACCTTAAAATCATCGACAAACCCAAATGATTCATCTGGGTTCGAATCGATGAACCCAAATGAACCTTCATCTGGGTTCGAATCGACGAACCTAAATGAACCTTCATCTGGGTTCTTTGATGAGAACTTAGATGAAGGTTCATCTAGGTTCGAAGATGAACCCAAATGATGAAGGAGAAGAAAGTGGTGGCGAAAAGAAAGGAGATAGGAGGAGAGGAAAGGAGAGAGAAGGAAAAGAAAGAGAAGGTTTACCGATGGAGGGAAAAAAGTGATGGAGAGAGCATGAATGAGAAGAAAGCTACGGTAGAGAGAGATCTGAGGGATGAAGCAGCAGATGGGGAAGAAGAATAGGAGTTGGTTGGCAATGGGGAAGAAGAAGAAGTGGAGGTCGGCGATGGGGAAGAAGATGAAGAAGTGGATAAGGAAGAAGAAGAAGAAGAATCAGCAATGAGGGAGTAAAAGAAGAAGTAAAGAGATGTGATGAAAATAATATCTGATTAAAAAATATTTAATTTATTTTAAAGTTTTAAAATTCATTTAAAAAAATAAAAATAAAATGAAAAGATAATTTTATCTTTCAGTCAGTTAATTTTAACATAGATCTACTAACAGTGGAGGGGTCAATTGTAATAAACGTGAAATAGTTGCTCCGTCTGAATAAGTGTTTCAATTAGATAGCTAAATTATAATTTGCTCCTACAATCACATATTTTCAGTAGGTCCTATCACTGGAATGAGATATAGTGGAAAGGAGTACCAGTAGTTCATGGTTTTAAAATAAAGTTCAAGGTTTTAAAATAAAAGTCTTTATTAGTGTATATGTTATATGGTCGTCTACAATTAATGCATTTGGGTGTTGGGTATCGATACACTTGGACTTATTATGTTTTAAAATTACTAATTATAGTTTATTATATCTTATTATAGATAAACATAGCTTATTATAACTAAATATAGTAAATATGATTTGACTAATTTAGTCATAATCACATATAATCACGTATAATAACAAACAATCATATATAATAAAATATAATTAGTAATTTTAGAATGCAATCACTTATTAGGAGTATTGATACCTAAGTACGTTGTAGATAGGGGTGGCAATATGGGTTACGACACGATGGGTCGATACGAATTCGCAAAAAATAAATGGGTATGAGTTTGAGTTAAACCAATTCGTGTCGTAATCGTGTCAACCCGCTTAATTCGTTTATTAAACGAATCGAATTGGGTCTGCTTAAATGAATCGCGGGTTGACACAATTAAATTAGGGGTCAAATTATAATATTGCATATTATAGGGTTTAGTGTGTAATTATGCATATATATATACACATTTAACCAAACCCTACCCATTTCAACTTCATTCTCATTTTTTGGCAGCCACCACACACTCTCCCTCCCCTTCTCCCTCACGGTCGTCGCTCGTCCTCTTCACCCTCACGGTCGCCACCACGGTTGCTTCTCCCTCACGGTCATCGCCGCTTCTTTCCATCTCTCCCACGGTCGCCGTCGCTTCTCCCCATCTCTCCCACTGTCTCCGCCGCTTCTCCCCATCCCCTTCACGGTCGCCGCCGCTTCTTTCCATCTCCCTCACGGTCGCTGTCGCTTCTCCCCATCTCCTCCACAGTCTCCTCCGCTTCTCCCCATCCCCCTCAAGGTCGCCGCCGCTTCTCCCCTTCTCCCTCACAGTCGTCACCTTTCTCAGTTCTCCCTTTCTCCAGTTCTCCCACACCCATGGCGGTATGGCCACACCTCACGGAATCACGGTCCTCACCTCGGCAGATCGGATCTAATGTTGTGTGATTTTTGTGTAGTTTGGATAATATTGTTTTATTGTGATTTTGGTGTAGGTTGCAGGTCCCTTGGAAGTTGGAATTAAAGAGCAAAAAATTTAAATTATAAAGTTTTATTTTGGAAAAATGATAATGTTATGTAATTTTAATTTTGATGGATTTGCATTGTGTTTGAGTATGATTTTATTTTGTTGTGAATTTTAACTGTGGATGATATGGAATTTTATGTAGATGATTTAATGGATTGGTTTTTATGTGTTGAATCAGGTATTAAGTTGTGAAATGTAGATTACAATAAATATGGGATATATTTAAAATATTATTTAAGTTATAAACGAATTAAACAGGTTAAATGAATTGAACGGGTTAAACGAATTCGAGTTAAACGAATTAACGGGTTGACGGGTTAATGGGTTTGGATCTTTCAGGATTTAAGTAATAAACGAATTAATCGTGTCGTGTCGTGTCATTCATTTATAAATGAATTCGTGTCGAATCCAAAAATGTCGACCCGTTTCTTAAACGAATTCATGTCGAATTGATCGAATTCATAAACGAATCGAATCGAATTCAGCTCAACCCGACACGCCAACTCGTTTTGCCACCCCTAGTTGTAGAATGTGTATATATATATATATAATTTTGATTTATAAAAGTGAATTTAATATTCATCTTTCCATTTTCACTCAATTCAAGAATAAGAAAGAGAATGAATTTCAAATAAATAATAATTTTTGGATTGATTGAAAATAAATAGATAAATGTTGAAGTTATTTTTTAAAAATTAAAATTTTAAGTTAATATAAGCTAACCCATATATATATTACATTACATTCATTTAAAAGTTAATTTGGCCATATGAGTTCGGCCGTTTGGTCACTACCTCTTTTTAAGGGTTCCGTCAACATTTGTATGGGAAGCAATTTTGAAAGTATCAGACTTCGTCAGTTGAATGTAGTTTGATTAATTATTAGTAAGAAGTTTATCCAAATCAAGACAAATAACTCAGCGATAAAATATCAATTGAGTGTCGAAAAATATGTCTTCAATATTGTGGTCGACATATTGTATGGAGCCTTCCTTTGATTATTATTATTATTTTTTTTAAACTATGCCTTGTTGACTTTTGAGAGTAAAAAAATCAGCATCATAAATGTGGACCTGTGGGTGGCAATCGGTTTCCCTTGGACCCACTAAGGGGCCAAAAAGTTTTCTAAACGTTTATTAAGAAATTAATAAGTATATTTCTTTTAATGAATAAATATATATAATATTCAATGTGTTTGGCTACTTTACCTAATCACTAACCTTATCCAAGGCTTTAATTAAAGAGTAAAGTTAGTGGTTTGATAAGGTAGTTAAATCTTTTGTAAATATATAATTTTAGTCAGAACTATAAATTATTGTTACTTAATTTGTTTGTTTGTTTGCTTTTTGTTTTTTTTTTTCTTTTGTTTGTTTGTTTTTTGTTTTTTTGTTTTTTTTTAAACAAGGTTGTTGGTCAAAACCAACATAGTATTGAAAAAGAAAAAAAGTACAAAAAGAGAAAAGATAAAAAGCCAAAACAAAAATGAGAACCATCCAAACCGACCGTGGGAAGAGAAAGACAACAAAAGATTTAGTCGAAACCAAATCTTTGTAAACCAATCCTTATAGCAGATCTCATTAAAAACCTTACTAGAAAAATCCAATAGAAAAAACTCGGTTAGAAAAAGGAGTGTCCACCCCCCAAAGTTTAAACTAACAAAATCGATATTGACTTTTACCAAGAAAATCATTAGAAAGAAGAAGACCAAAAAAGTCAGGAGCTGTCCACTACCAACTGAAACAAACAAAAGACGGAGAACGAGAAACTAGAACATTCGTAGCAGGATTTCTCTCGCAATAAATATGTGTCACAATGAAATCTATACTTCAAAAATAGTGAAGACACTTCTCTCAAGCTGGTCATCAGCACTAAGGAACTTTAGAAGAACGATCAAGAAGAAGAGAAACCACAGAAGCAAAATCACTTTCCAACCAAAGCTTTGTCTAATGATAATCCTAAGCATACTGAATGGTTTGAATAGTTATGGCTAACTCTGCCTCAAAAGCATAACATATTCTTTATGGAAGAGAAAAGGCACTCTTGAAACACCCATGGGAGGTCCGAAAAATTCTAGCACATCTAGCTAAAACAGGACCTCTAAAAGTAGAACCGTTAGTATTAAACTTGATCCACCCTGAAGGAAGGGGAGACCAAACTATCTTTATAATACGTGGAGCCTTAGAAGGACGAGCCAAAACATTTAGCTTATGAAAAGCTAATAAATCATCCATTGAATTTCGTATAACCTCAAAACTAAGAGAATCTACCTCCCAAATGGAATGCCAGACAAAAGATAGAGCCCCATGAAAGAAGGAACACTTACCCTTAAAAGTAACAGAATTTCAAATAACCCAAATAATCCAAAAACCTATAAAGATACTAGTCTTCCAAAGATGTTGAAGTTGAGAGCAAAATGTAGTAGATATAGTAGTGGCTTGCCACAAATTTCTAACGGTCCTAGAAAAAGAAATAGTATGAACAAATGTAGAAGATAAGGAATGTCAAAGACCAATTTGCAAAGGGACATTTGAGAAACAGATGCTCCAAATTCTTCGAAAACCAGCATAAACAATAATAAAAAGGCAATAAACCTACAGCATTGTAAAGAAAGATCAATAAACAACCTATCTAGCATAATTTGCCAAACCAATATAGATCTTGAAGAATGAACAAAAGTTGCCTAAATATGTTTTGCCCACTGAAGGTGGGGATGCAATGAAGATAAGGAATTGTAAGCACCAATAGTAGTCACTTTTCTATCCAGAGAGAGGATTTAGACTCTTGAATCAGTAAAAATACCAATGACCACCTACTCAATATCATTAATTAAATTCAAATGAGACTGACATACAGTAGTCAAAAAATGCCAACTATCATCATAATAAACATCCCCAATGCAAGTTAAGAGAAGTAGTTCTGATAGAGGTAAGTCAAAAGTTTTGTCCATAAGAGGTCAATCTATCCAATTGTCTAACCATAAACGCACTTTTAAATGACAACACCAACCACTTGGATTCAAGCACTAAAGAAAGATAATGAGTTTTCATAACAGGCCAAATAAAGGAAGAGAGGTATCTTGACTTGGGAAAAAGCATAGGAGAAAAGCATCTAGCATGTAGAAACTTGAAAACAGTAGAGTTTGTAGTTATGAATCTCCAAGTAATTTTTTTATATAAAGCAGCATTAAGAACATGCAAATCTCGCAAACCAAGACCACCCTCAAGCTTTGATCGATAACAAACTTTTTAGGAAACTTGAACCAATTTTCTCTTATCCGCAGAGCACGTCAATAGAAATTCCAGATTGATGATGTAAGAGTTCACCATATAGATTAAGGCTATCAGTAAATTTGAAATGAATGAAGAAACAAGCCATAAATGACTGATTGAATAAGACAAAGGCTATCCGCCATTGAAAGAGTGGATCTCGTCCAAGAATGAAGCTTCAGAACATCAAACTTTTAATGAATCCACATTTATTGAATCTAAGCTCAAATTATCATTTGGTTTGTCTCAAGTAATATTAAGATTGACATGAAATTAAACCATAAGAGTCTGGTGAGGCAAATTTATTCCCTATCAATTAATTTGGCTAGAAAATAAATCAAAAGCCAAACAGGAAAAAAAAAAAAAAAAAAAAAAAAAACACTTGCTATATTTTTTTTTATCCTAATCTTTATTGTTTTTGGTTGAGCAGTCTCCTCTTAATTTCATTATTAACAATTTTAAATCTCATTACTGTATGTAATTAGTAAATTATTAAAATTTAATTTGTTAAATTATAGTTTTATTTTTTTTTATGTTTTAGGATATAATATGAAATTTATTATGCTTTGAAAACTTACATTGATTGTTGTTGTCAAAATAACCACTTTATGTGACTGTATGAAAATACTAGTATATGACCTTACATATTTACAAGTTATTGAAAAGATTTATTTGTGTTTGATGTTTACTAGTGATTTCACTCTACGAATTAAATGGTTTAAATGTATGATTTAATATATAAAACATGTTTAGCTATTTAATATCAAAGTAAAAAGGATTCTTATTAGTTCACCCATTGGAATTGAAAACAATAGCTAAAACGATCTAACTGTTAAATGGCATAGTAATTTGGTCAATAACGGATCTGTCTATTTGGAGGGTAAAATGGTCATTGAGGGTAAAAATGTTATTTTCTTCTTCTTCTCCCACCAACCACCATCTCTCTCTTTTTTTCTTCTTCTTCTTCTTCTCAAACCCAAATGAAATCTGGGATTGAAACCCATATGAGATCTAGGTTCAAACCAACAAACCCAAATAAAGGTTCATTTAGGTTCATCGATTTGAACCCAAATAAAGTTTCATCTAGGCTCGAATTGACAAAACCAGATGAAGGTTCATTTGGGTTCGTAGATCCAAACTTAAAGATCGATGCTTCATATGGAAACTTCACAAGCTACTACCTCACGTAGATCGTCATAGCCTGGTCCATAGACCTTTAGCTTTTTTCTTTAGCCTTTATTAGTTTTGAACCTAGAAAAAAGTTCATTCAAGTTCGTCAATTTGAACCCAAATGGTTTTTTTTTTTTCTTTTTTTTAGTTTCGTTTTGGATTGATGATATCTAGAGATTGATTGGTGATGAAAGATGAAGGTTGGTGTTATTTTTAGGGTTTCCAGATGATTAGAGAGATGATTGAAGATGATTAAGGATGGAGATCCAATCTCCAAATAGGATCTTCATCGTCCATCATGATTGATTAATGGTGACAATTTAATTTGGAGATTGGATCTCCACCTTTATATTAATTTTTTTTTCATCTTTATTTTTTTTCTTAATTTTTGTCATTTTGCCCATTTTAATTTTTTTTTATATTTATATTTATTTTTTAGTTTTATTTTTTCAGTTTTTTTTAAAATAAAAATGTGAGGATATTTTAGTCTTTTAGTCTTTTTTTTTTTTTTCACAAAACCACTAAAAATTTGGATGGAAACCACTTTTGGTTGATGGCAAGGGGTTTTTGAGCTGATGTTTTTAAATGTTAGGATAAATTGAGATTATTAACCATTTCAAGAGGTTTTTAGATTTTTTCCAAGTAAAAATATCGTTATTACGATATTCAAGAGAGACGTATAAAGAAAGTCGTGTGATTCATTCAGTATGAATCTCCTCATTCATTTAATTGTATTAAAGTTTTATATTTAAAACTTATAATCATTTTATTTTTTAGTTTGGGCTCTGATGAAGATATTTTAAAAATTCAAAATAATTAACATAAAATTTATCAAACATATGTTTACTAATTTTAATAATTATGACAGTATTAACATTAAAAGTTTTCAAAATTTACCAAAGTTTTGCACCCATTTCCAACCTGTGTATCCACATCGGGTTGGAAAATATATATCTACACCTATCCATGAATCTATTTAGTCAAGTCCAAATTTGCCCATTATGGGTGGATATCCGTGGGTTTATGGGTGAGATGACCATCCTTACTTTTGATATGTCTAAAACACCCTTACATTTATATAAATATTACAAAGAAAAGAACAAAATAAAAAATCAAAATAAAATAGAATAAAGTTATAAAAAAAAAAACGAAAAATAGAAAAATGGAGTCCACCTCCAAAAAAATTTCTCTGTGACTGGTGAATTAGAGAGTGGCACATCCTTTATTTCCAAGTCTCAACTGATGCGACCCGATCCGGATACCTCTAGCTCTGATCC
This sequence comes from Nephelium lappaceum, assembly GCA_021234005.1. NCBI lineage: Eukaryota > Viridiplantae > Streptophyta > Magnoliopsida > Sapindales > Sapindaceae > Nephelium > Nephelium lappaceum. The sequence continues at coordinate 10,008,385 of CM038002.1, forward strand.
GGTAGGTCACGCTGGGCACCCCAACGGATCCCTCTCAGACCCGACTCGTTGGGCTAAGCGAAACCCGTGGAGCAAACCCTAAACTCTCTGATACTTTTTGAAACATTGTTGGGTTTGTTTTCTTTAAAAACTGAAAATGCGTAGGATTTTTTTTTTTAAACCCATTTTCGAAACTCATTTTCCAAACAAAATTTCGGCAGCATATGGCTACATTTTTTACGTTCCGAAAAAAATCTGTTTACAAAAATTAATACTTTGACTATTTTTCAACACCAACCCAACTTCTGGTTGCCCGTAGGCCTTAATCATGCATTTTATTCTCAATTCCACTTAAATAAATTCAAGCACAATTTAATAAACCACATTTAAATCGAAAAACAATTTAAAAACAGTTACGAACGAATAATTATTACTTTCAAACTACTTATGCACTTCAAAAAGAGATTTGAAAGTAGTAATTATTCGTTCGTAACTGTTTTTAAATTGTTTTTCGATTTAAATGTGATTTATTAAATTGTGCTTGAATTTATTTAAGTGGAATTGAGAATAAAATGCATGATTAAGGCCTACGGGCAACCAGAAGTTGGGTTGGTGTTGAAAAATAGTCGAAGTGTTAATTTTGTAAACAGGTTTTTTTCAGAACATCAAAATGGCAGCCGTTATGCTACCGAAATTTTGTTTGGAAAATGGGTTTCGAAAATGGGTTTAAAAAATATATATATATATATATATATATCCTACACGTTTTTCATTTTTTAAAGAAAACCAATCCAACAATGTTTTAAAAAGTATCAGAGAGTTTAGGGTTCGCTCCACGTATTTCGATTAGCCCAATGAGTCGGATCTGAGAGAGATCCGTTAGGGTGTCCGACATGACCTACCGGATTAGAGCTAGAGGTATCCGGATCGGGTTACATCATCAACTCTACTTACAATACAAAACACAAAATGAATAGAGTGTTTTATTTGAAATGATTATCAATTTATTAATATAATTGTTTATTTTTTTATTCGAAATATATATATATATATTTGTAAAATGCTTGAAAGAGTAAACCATCCTTAAAATGCTAGTGTAACTTTCCAAAAATTAATAGTGTAGCTTCAAATGTTAGGGATATTTGTGTAAAGTATCCAAACCTTGCCAACTACGTGTTTCCTTTTGCTTTTCTGGTATCAAGGAGATAATCTTACATAAGACACTAAGTTAGCACTATATGTTAATGTTAGTGTGACATTCTAATAATAACATGATACGTGGTATAACTTTTTAAATAAAAATTAATGTTTGTGTGACATTCCGAAAACAATGAGACACGTGACATAGCTTCAAATGAAGATTTTCTTGTAAAGGAGGAAAGAAATAAATATAAATTTTTATTTAAAAAGTTATGTCACATGTCATGTTATTATTAAAAGGTCACATAAATATTAGTATACCACGTCAACTCAGCATCCCATATAAGATTTTCTCGATCTCATGAGGCTAATGATGTATTGATCCAACAATGTATTTTAAATTCTTTTTTTTTTTTTTTTTGAAATAAAATTCAAATTATCTATTCAATTCACTTGTTTGAGTGGTTATTGGGATAATTCTATTTTCCCCATTGACGTTTGTCGTAAATGCTAATATCTCTTGGTAGTTTTCAATAACTCTAAAATACCCTTTTCCGTTAGTTTTTAACTAAAAATGTTAGGAGAGAGCAAAACGACCTATATTCCCTGAAGATATTTAATATATTTATATAAAAAAATTATTAAAATATAATAAAAACAAAAATAAAAAAAAAAGTATAAAAGTATAAAAAAGAATTGTAATCTCTACCATCTATCTCTATGATGAATAGTAAAGATTAATCAAAATAATTTTAAAAAAAATATTTAAAATAACAAATGGGGAAACTTCATTTTAGTCCCTAAGGTTTTGCGAAATATCAAAATTTTAAGCATCTATTGAAAACAGCTCTTTTAATCCCTAACTTTTCCAAAACTCTTCAAAATAGTCCAAACCGTCAGTCAACTAATGGTCAAACCAAACAGAAAAATTCAAAAGACTTAATTACCCTTATCACTTAAAATAACCGTTTTGCCCCCGATGAAATCAAACTATTATATATTTTTCATCCAATAAAAATTCGACACGTGTATATAATTATTTTTTTAATTAAAAAAAAAACAAATGGCAGAAAAATAATAGTCTTTTTATTATCTCTTCCCTGAGATTGCAAGAAAAAAAAAAAAAAAAAACAATGGCAGGGGCAACCAACCAGATCGTCGTCGACGATCTAGTTCGATGCGACGATCTGGTGCGACGAACCAAATCGTCGCACCTGCCCGACGATCTGGTTGTAGACGATCTGGTTGTCGAACCAGATCGAAGTCGATCTGGTTCGAGCGTCGATCTGGTTTTTTCGCACCAGATCGACTCTCAGTTCGTCGATCTGGTGCGACGAACCAGATCGACGAGCGTCGATCTGGTGGTCGAACCAGATCGTCACACCTGGTGCGACGATCTGGTTCGTCGCACCTGGTGCGACGATCTGGTTCGTCGCACCAGATCGACGCATCGATCTGGTTCGACAACCAGATCGTCGCACCCGACAACCAGATCGTCGCACCTGGTGCCAACCAAATCTGGTTGGCACCGATCTGGTGACGATCTGGTTCGCACCAGATCGTCGATCAGATGGTGCCAACCAGATCGACGATCTGGTTCAAACCAGTTCGACGAACCAGATTGTTTGGATTTTTGGGTGTGATTGTATGATGGTTGTTATTTTTTATTTTTTTTTTTTGGTGATGAAGAAGAGTTTTTGTTTGTGTTGATAATGATGATGATTCAGGACTGGATTTGTGTAGATGATGGAGATTGATGATGAATGTTGATTTTGTTAGTGAAGAAAATGAATTATTTTTATTTTTAAAAAAAAAATTAAGTTATTTATTAAAATCTTTTTATTTATATTTTTTTTAAATATTTTAAAATCATAACCGTCCACTTGTCAAACCCTTAACATTTCATACGAAAAGACTATCTTGCCCTTCTGATCCAAACTATCTGTCACTGTTGACCGTTAGTTGACTGACGATTTGGACTATTTTGAAGAGTTTTGAAAAAGTTAGGGATTAAAAGAGCTGTTTTCAATAGATGTTTAAAATTTTGATATTTCGCAAAACCTTAGGGACTAAAATGAAGTTTCCCCATAACAAATTGATGGGGTTTCTAGTTGCTAAAAACCTAGGGTTTCTAATGACTTGGAAACCCACTAGGTTTCCAATGGTTGGAAATTCAAATTTTTTAGATTTTCAGCAGTTGGAAACCCAGAATCATGGAAACCTAGAAAATTTGGATTTTCGGTAGCTGGAAACCTAAGCAACGGTAGGAATCTACGTTTCTAGCCCAAATTTAAAACACACACACACACACAAAAGACAAAAAGACACCCACTGAACATCATATCACCTTAACCAACTGAAGAATCAAGAATAAGCAACCACTAACACTACACTTAACACCAAACAAACTTCTCAAAAGTCCAGAATTTTGAAGATACAACATCAAACAAGCAAACATTGATGGACAATAGAAGCCAAGATTTCACATATTCAACACCAACCTATTTCACCAAATTCAAAAAAATCACTAACATCACAAAAACATTTGGCTTACTCTCTTCAGGAAAGGGGTGGTATTGCTTTGCTCTTCTTAGTCAATAGCCTTATTAGCACTCAGGCCTTAGTTGTCATCACCCATCTTTCGGATTCCTCTTCCTCCCTTCTCTTTTTTTGCTTTTCGCCTCTCGAACTCGTTGTCCCTTTTCGATATCACAATCATCTGCTACTGTTGTTGTTATTGTTATTGCTTCTTATTAACGTTGTCTTTGTGCTTCTCCTCCTCTTCGTCTTCAAGAGTCTATTTCTACTTTAGCCTTTTGGTAGCCAACTTAGTCTGTGGCCTTTCCCTTTCGATGACCGTCGCACAGGTCTTGACATGGGAATGTTGTCTGATGGCATTAGTAGGTGTAGCAATGACTAACGTGGGTGCTCGTGCAAAGATTGAGCACAAGTTGGGTCTCCGTTGATGAAAACCCAAAACTAGGTCTCCATTGACTAAAGACCCAGTGCTGAGAGAGAGAGAAACATTTTTCATTGCTGAATAACAGTGCTCTTCAGCTATGAATAAGTTTTTTTTTTTTTTTTTTTTGAATTATGTCCATCAACTAGTATGTTTATGGAAGTTGGGCATAATTTTTTTTAGAAAAAAAATTATTGATATTTTTAATTAATTTTAAATTTTCTTTTATTAATTTTTATGTAATTTTCATTTTCATTATGATTTGTTAAATATTAATTTTTTATATACATTTTTTATATTATGGTTTTACCATTCCACACTAACGGTTTTTTAACATCAACTTTTTTTGGACATTTTCTCAAACTATAAGGGATATTTTGTCTATTTAATCAAACGATAGTAGAATTCTTAGCGATTTTTCAAATTAATGGTGATTTTAGGCTATTACGTAAAACCAGAGAGAGGAAAACAGAATTATCCCGTGGTTATTTAGTTTTATCTTCTTTCGATATTTGAAATGGTGTTTATATGCTATCCCACTAAACAGAAGGAACAAATATGAAAAGACCTGTTTACCCCTACAATAAACCACTTTGTTGCGACTTGGAAGCCAGAATATTCTTTAAGTGAATAAGGAGTTATAACAAAGATTCAAACTTCGATTGATATTAAAAAATTCCTATAAAAATATATGAAATGAAAATTTGCTTCTTAATATGGACTAGTTCCAGATTATTCGAAACATGAGAAAGAAACAGAAATGCGGTGGTTTTTTTGTCCGAGACTAAGCTTCAAGGAAGAAGGGCAAGTAATGTGAAAACTAAGCTAGGATTTCATGAAGGCTTCCAGGTTGACAGTTCAGGGAAAAGCGGTGGTTTGCTACTGCTTTGGAAGGAAGAAGTGAGTGTAACTGTTCGATCTTTCTCGCCATGACATATAGATGCAGTCATACACATGGAAAATGGGAAAAATTGGCGTTTTACAGGCTTTTACGGCAACCCAGATGCTGCTCAAAGGAACAACTCCTGGAATTACTAAAAAGGCTCAGCAAATTAGATAACTTACCTTGGGTATGTGGGGGGAACTTCAACGAAATCCTCAACCAGTCTGAAAAAAACGGTGGCCCAAAAAAACGCATCCAGGATATGATCAAGTTCAGACAAACTCTTGCTACGTGTGACTTGCTAGATATTGGCTTTTTAGGACCACCCTTTACTTGGAACAACAAAAGAGCTACTGATTGCAATATACAGGAGCGTTTGGACAAATATCTGGTTAACCCAGGTTGGTGAGAAAAGTTCAGCAATGTTGTAGTCGAACATCTTGGCTTCTACCACTCAGACCATAGGCCACTACTACTGAAGCTACATGGGGTGATAAACCAAAAAAATGGAGGCAGAGGTTTTAGATTCGAGCCATTTTGGATCAAAGAGGTAGAATGCCAGCAACTTATTGAAGAAGCCTGGAAAGAGAAAGCAAGTGTGCAATCACCAAAAGACCTCAAAATCAAGCTCTCCAACTATGCAGGGAAACTATCTTCATGGAGCAAGACGATGTTTGGTAACTTGAGCAGAAAAATAGCAAACACACAGAAAGATTTAGAGGGCCTTTACCCACAATCTGCAGTTCCAGAAGTTTCAGATCGCATCAGTAAACTAGAAGCCGAATTGATTAACCTGATCTCGAATGATGAGTTATATTGGCGTCAGAGATCACGGTCTGAATGGTTAGTTGCGGGAGATAAAAACTTGAAATATTTTCATGCACGAGCATCAGCGAAAATGAGGAAGAACTCACTCCTGAAATTAAAGGATGAGGAGATTGGCTGTTATTAAACAACAGAAGGAGGCATCGCAAATATGATATGTAGGTTCTTCAAGCAGATCTTTGAGTCCTCAAATCCCACTCCTCAGAGTATCCAGGCAGCCACCTCACATATATCAACAGGCCTTGAGAAGGAAGCCAAGAAGAGTCTTCAGAGACTATTTACTAACGAAAAGATCCGCCAAGCAACTTTCGAACTTGGTCCGACTAAGGCCTTAGGACATGATGGATTTCAACCATTATTTTACCAAAAATACTGGCAAGTTGTACAGGAAGATGTGATCGGCATTTGTCAAAAGATGCTTAAAGGGCAGCACTCTATCCGCGGATTCAACAAAACAGATGTAGTTCTCCTTCCCAAAACTAAAAACCCGGACACCCCAAAGGACCTAAGACCAATCAGCCTCTGTAGCACAATCTACAAAATAATCGCCAAGACTTTTGCAAACAGAATCAAAACCAGTTTGGCAAAACTTATATCCAAGTTCCAGTCAGCCTTTGTCCCAGGCCGTTAAATCTTTGACAATGTCCTGATAGCTTTTGAAATTCTCCATTCAATCAACAAACGAAAAAGAGGACAGAACGGTTTAATGGCCCTGAAGCTCGATATGAGCAAAGCCTACGACCGAGTGGAATGGAGTTTCGTCGAAGAGGTTCTGAGGAAGATGAACTTTCCGCAGAATTGGGTTAGCCTTATCATGGATTGTATCTCTACCACACAACTTTCGTTCATCCTCAATGGAAAACGAGTTGGCTCGATCTCCCCATCCAGAGGATTACGACAAGGCTGCCCACTGTCTCCATACGTTTTCATCCTTTGTGCAGAGGCTTTCTCCAAACTTATCTCAGCCGTAGAAAGCAATAGCCGCCACCTGGGTGTCAAATGCTATCAAGGAAGCCCTCGAGTTAGTCATCTTTTCTTCGTGGATGATAGCATCATATTCAGCAAAGCCTCCATCGATAGTTGCCAAGTATTGCTGGACATCCTGAAAACTTATGAAATGGGCTCAAGTCAACAAATAAACATCCACAAGTCAAGCATCTCCCTAAGCCCTAATGTTAGCAGCCATCTCAAACAGAGCATTCTTCATCAATTGGGACTAAATTCTTACTCTCCATATGAGAAATCTTGGTTTACCTTCGCTAGTTGATCGAAATAAGAAAGCTACATTTACAGCTATCCAAGAAAGAGTCAGGAAAAGAATCAGCGCGTGGAAGAGTAGTCTGTTCTCGGTTGGAGGAAAAGAAGTTCTCCTCAAGGCAATCGCCCAGGTCATTCCCATCTACTCCATGAGTCTTTTCAAACTCCCATCCACCCTCTGCCATGAATTAGGCTCCCTTTGCTCTAAATTCTGGTGGGGAACTAATGGCAACAACAGGAAAATCAGTTGGACAAATTGGAGGACATTTTGTCTTCCAAAAGCTTGTGGGGGTCTCGGCTTCAAGGATCTATCTCATTTCAACCAAGCCCTCTTAGCAAAACAAGCTTGGAGGATCTTGACGAACCATAACCAGCTTGCTGTATCCATCCTCAAAGCGAAATACTTCAAGAATTCCTCATTCCTTAAAACAGAAGCAAAACCAAGGGCTTCGCATGTTTGGCAAAGCATCATCTGGGGTCGACAGCTCCTTATGCAAGGTCTGAGAAAAAGAATCGGGAATGGAGCATCCACCAGCGCCTTCAACGATCCATGGCTTCCCCGACCCACCTCTTTCAAGCCGATCACACCAAATGGTGACCCAAACGTCACAGTTAGGGAATTCATTAACAAACAACTCCACTGTTAGGACACCAAGAAAATCAACCTTGCCTTCTCAGAGATTGACAATGAGGTTATTCTTTCCATTCCCCTTAGCTTAAAAGATTCGGAAGATGCTTGGCAGTGGCACTTTGAGAAACGAGGACAATACACTGTAAAAAACGACTACCGTCTAGCCTCTCAACTAGACACTCCATGCTCTTCCTCCAACAACTCCAAGTCCCAACATTGGTGGCGACAGTTCTGGAGTACAGATATTCCTCCTAAAACAAAGATCCTAGCTTGGAGAAGCCAACTAGATGCCCTTCCCACAAATAGCAATCTCTTTAAAAGAAAGGTGACAAATACCTGGTGTTGCCCGATCTGTAAAGTAGATGTCGAGACGAAAGCTCATGCGTTAATCTGGTGCCCTGAAGCTCGGGAAGTGTGGTCTTAAACACCTTTTGATCCTTTGCTTGGTGATATACCAAACTCCACCATCCCAGTAATCTTAAGGAAGGTGTACCAGCATGTAGGCAAGGAGGGTCTGGGTAGTTTCTGTGTCCTCCTGTGGTGTATATGGGGGAATAGAAATGCTAAGGTACATGAAGGTAAAATCAAAAATGCTCTCGAACTGGTCACCTAGGCTACTGATTATCTCGTTGATTTTCGGAACTCAAATTATGCACTTTCAACAGTTATCCCCTCAATCAATCCCCACCCCACTCATAACTGGGTCCCCCCTCCCGTCAACTGTCTAAAACTGAACACCGACATAGCACTTCGCCCTGGTTCCTCAGCTATAGGTTTGGGCGCTGTCATCCGGAACAATGAGGGCTGGATAATAGGAGCCCTGGCAAAACAAATGTTTGGTAACTTCACAGCAGAAATCGATGAACTTTTAGCCCTTCGTGAAGGTCTTCCCTTTGCCAAATCCATGAACCTAAAGATTTGGCTTGCTGAAGTTGATGCTTGCAACGTCGCATCCTTGATCGGCACAAACAAAATTGGTTTTGGTGATGCTAGTTGCATTGTTGAAGATATCAAAGAACTCTGTTCTAGTTTAGGCACTAGCCTATGCAGCCCCATTTCTAGGAAAAACAATGAGGTGACACACAAATTAGCTAATCTAGCTTGTCACTCCTCTCAGGAGAGAGTCTGGTATAACACCATCACCGTTTGTATGTTTTCGAAATTTTAATAAATGGTATTTCTTTTCAAAAAAAAAAAGAAAAGAAAAGAAAGAAACAGAAAAGAAAAGAAAGAAAATAATGCTTAATACAATACTAACTTAACTCAAGCTTGATTTGGTTAGCACAAACGAAATTGCGGTTTTTATACTAGCACAAACTTATACTGTGATATATTAATGACTGCTTATGATAAAACAAAAAAATAAATAAAATCTTAATCACACACTTTCACACAAGCACTAAGGCCTAAGCTACATAATATTAGTCAGTAACCTGGTCCAGATTGTTTTTAAGCTCAAAATCATTAATTTTTATTAAATATATATATATATATATATATTTCATATAGTCATATTATAAAGCTACCGTGTAACCCTATCCAAATTTAGGAACAATTAAATAAAATCAGATATTATTTAATCGATGATTGCTACATTACAAGGAATGGTCTAAAGCGCAAACTTCATAGGTCATTGCATTAATCACCTCTAAACCATTCACTACAGCCATAACAGGAAAATTCAAGGGGTAATTTCAAAGTGCAAAGATCATCTAGGTACTTCTTCTGTAATTGTAGCATCGTCAACTGAATGTTCCACCGGTTGTGGTGTAGATTTATTTGCTTCAATTTCGTTTGTTTGTCTCCAGAAACCAGGCTTCTTTGGAATCATTATACCCGTGGTTTCATTTTTAAGCATGGATGAAACTGCCAACATGGTTGGTCTATCATCCGAGACCTCTTGGACACATAACAGAGCTATTTGCAAGCATTTCAATAATTTACACGATGAATCTGTATCATCCAACGATGAATCCAAAAACTCCTTGCCTTCGCCATCCCTCCATAGTTTATATGCCTGAAATTTTCAATTCTCAATCAACATAGATATGATATATAATGCTAAATTTTGATCTTCAATGGTCTAGTAACGGTCATTGCTAAAACTTACAAATTCAAGAAGACTTAAACTTTCATTTTCACCATATAAACTGGAAACTTTTTTGCCACTTATGATCTGAAGAAGCAGAACTCCAAAACTATAGACATCGGATTTAGTTGAGTACATGCCTCTTCTTGCATATTCCGGGGGAATATAACCACTACATTTTATCATGACAATGACTAAGTATAGTAGATTATGAAATAGCGTATAGATGAAATAAATAAATATATAGATATATATATACATATATATCTACTTACTATGTTCCAACAATTCGTTCTGTGTTTGCTTCAAAATCATCTTTTGTAAAAATTCTTGCCATGCCAAAATCTGAGATTTTAGGCTTCATGTTTTCATCTAACAAAATATTATTAGCTTTTATATCTCGATGAATAATGGTCAATCTTGAATACTCTTAGAGATATAGAAGTCCTTGACATACTCCTTCGATGATATCTACACGTTTATTCCAATCCAAAATAAGTCGTTTAATGGGATCTGCACCACATTCAGCAATATTATGTTAATATTGACGAAGGTGAAAAATGCATCTGGATGCACAAATTCTCACGATCAAGTAGTGACTCTTAGGCTGGAAAAAAAAAAAAAAAAAAAAGGTAATTTTCACTCCTTAATTCAGTCCTTGCTTTGACATGTAAATAAAAAAACAATTTTCTACCCTCAAATTTCTCAATGAATAATGATCAAGAAAGTAGTCGAATATTAAGAAATAGAAGACCCTGCTAACAAGGCCTTCAATGATATATATGAATTTGTTGTTTACTCCATCCCGAAACATGAGGTCTAACAAGGTGTCCATCAAGTTAATTTAATCATAAACAAACAACATGAAAATCATCACTCGGCAAACAGAATGAGAGAATTGTCAGCATGTGAAGAAAAATTTCACAGCAAGTAAATTTAAAATATTTATATATATATATATATATATATATTATGTTGATGCAAGCAGAGTAGAACATACCACAAAGATAGTAGTCAAGGCTTTTATTTGGCATGTATTCGTAGATCAACATTTGTTCTCCTCTATCAATACAAAAACCCAAAAGTCTAACAAGATTCACATGTTGGAGCTTTGCAGTTAGCATAACCTCATTCTTGAACTCCTCAAATCCTTGTTTGGATGTTTTGGATAGTTTTTTCACTGCTATTTCTTGTCTATCTAGTAATACACCCTGAAGTGAAAAAATACAGTAATGTTTTATATCTCTAACTGGATATGTCAATATTTCTTTGTTTTATATGACCTCAGTAAAATACTTTAAAAATGGGTAAATTACCCACAGCCTACTTATAAATTTAATATTTACAGACGTATATAACTTTTTAATTTTTTTGCAATGTCCTCCCTGACTAACGGATTTACTGGATTGACTGTCACTGAATATGGTTAATTGTGTAACAATTATTAAAAGATGAAATTACCCCTTAATGAAATTATTTTTTTAATTTTCTTTTACAATAAATTTTAAAAACTTTAAATAAATTAAAAATAAATTTAATCAGATCTCTACCACCCATTTAAAAATGGACGATAGAGATTAATTTAAAAAAAAATAAAAGATTAAAATATTTAAATATTTAAATAAAATATTTTTAAATTAGATCTCCACCATCCATCTTATGGTGGAGATTAATTTGAGAAAAAAATAAATTTAAAAAATGATTTATAATAAAAACACAAAAACTAATATTCGCATCTATCTCTCTCCTTTCTCTCTCTATTCTTCATCTTCTTCATCATTGTGGTTGTTGTACATCGTCTCTCTCCTCTCTCTCTTCTTCTTCATCTTCTTCTTCTTCTAACCGGTCACTGTCTCTCTTCTTCTTCTTCTTCTAATCGAACCCAGATTTGGGTTTGAATCATTTGAACCCAAATCTGGGTTTGAATCATTCAAACCCAACTTAGGTTCGAGGCCTTCGAACCCAGAACCAACCCAATCTTGGGTTCGAATCATTCGAACCCAAGACTGGGTTCGTTCTAGGTTCGAAGGATTCGAACCCAGTTCTGGCTGGGTTGAGTTCGAATCCTTTGAACCCAATTCTAGGTTCAAAGGATTTGAACCTAGAACTGGGTTCGAATCATCTTCGAACCCAGTTTTGGGTTCGAAAATGATTCGAACCCTTTGAACCCAGAACTAGGTTTTGGTTGGGTTCAAATCCTCTTCGAACCAGTTCGAAGGTTCTGGGTTGGGTTCAAAGGTTCTGAGTTTAAATCAGTTGGGTTGTTTTAGATTGTTTTGGAGTTGATTATTGGTTGTTTTAGGGAATTTTTTGTGATTGAACACTGATTTTTGTTAATTGATTGATGGTGATAAATTTGGGTTGGTGATTGATGTTGATGATTTTGCTAGATTAATGATGATTTTGGTTGAAGATGAGAGGGAGGAGAGATTGAAGATGATTTCCAGTAGAGGTTTTCTGGGAATAAAGATAATTGTGGTTGAAGATGATTTCAAGGGTATATTGGTAATTTCATTTGGCTACGAAATCAATCCATGACAATCTGATAGTTTTCAAGTGTAATTTCGTCTTTTAACACCTTTTAAACGGTCAAATAGATCATTTTACAGTCAAATCCAGTCAATCCGTTAGTCAGAGGAGGATATTGTAAAAAAATCAAAAAGTGATACGCGTTTATGAATATCAAATTTGCAGGTAGGTTGTGGGTAATTTGCCCCTTAAAAAATATTACCTTATAAACAGGACCATATCCACCCTCTCCTAGCTTATTTTCAAATGAAAAATTATCTGTAGCAGCCTCAATGTCAACAAAACTATATACTATCAAATTCGGACCATTGTCAATAAAATCTCCACCAGTCATTGAACCTTCGGCTGAGTTCTTCTTCCCTATCAGACAAAATATAATTACATGAGTGAAATGCTTATAACAGAAACAAATTAAGATTCAATTTTATGAATGAAATGTTTGTAAGTAGCTGAAAAATACGTTAATTACCTTTTGATGATTTGAGCTTTCTAATCCGGCAACGATAAATCAGAAAGCCTAGTAGAAGAATAAAAGCTGAAATTGGGGTCAAAACGCTGACTAATAGCCGCCAATTACTCTGTCCATCTTTTTTTTCCTCCTGATCAGCTGAAAAAATAGTTCAATAAGAAAACAGTTTTATTAATTATTTACTTAATTTCAACCACATACACGATCAAACACATTGCTGTTAACAGAATTGCATACCTGCAGCACGAGAAAGCACCCAATTATGATCATTAGAGACATGCCACACATAATAACCACGTAGATTCTTCTCTTTTGCATAAGAAACCTTAGCTCTAACAGCCTCCACATCATCAAAACCAATCCAAGATGTCCCAATTGAACAGTAATTAACCACATAAATTGCATTATACACAACTTTAACTCCATTTTGCTCAATGCGTCCTTTGATGTCCTTATAGCCAATGTCTCCATATCTTCCTGCATTTGTGTAAATGGCTGGTCCAGTTGCTGGTGCACCAATACCATTGTTCTCCGAATTCACTAGCGTCCATGCATAGCCATAAAAAGGTAAGGCTAATACCAATTTATTAGCTGATAACCCTCCATCAATCCAAGTGGTAATAGCATAATCAGTTCTGTTATTAGTGTATCCAAATTTTCTTGCATCGAGACAATAGGGTAACTCTGCGAATCTAAAGCAGATACTGCTGCTGTTAGGATTAGCCGGGACTGTTTAGAGTTTGTTGCTTCTAAATCAATAGCAGCTCGCCATTCTTTGAAGAGGGTACCCATATTAGAGGTATCAGAACTTGTGCGTGGAGAAACCCAAGAAAAGTCAAGGCCTCGAAAGCCATAAAGCCTTGCCAATCCTATTGAAGAGTCAATGAAAGATTTTCTATAAGAAGGATTGCTCACCATTGAAGATATATTTGAATAATCTGCATTTCCACCTCCAATGGATAGAAGAGAAGTGACTGTTGGGTTCTGTTGTCTTACGCTGTCTGTGAAGTTGGAAAACTGTGTTTCAGAAATGAGCTCGTAGGAAGTGGAATTCAAATCAGCAAAAGCGCAAAGAAGGTGAGTGTAGAGAGTAGAATTCACGTTTGAAACTGGAAACTCGCTTTTCAACCAGTAACCAGCTTTAATCCAAGTCTGTGCTTTTGCAGGGCAAAATTCTAGACACAGTAGAATATGGAAAACAACAATGGTAATTTTGGATACCATTGAAAACAAACTGCAGCTTGAACCCTATCTTTCTTAAATCTAGAGAGTACAAACCATATAAAAACACAATCAAGAAAAAGAGAAAAAAAAATAATAATAATACACAAGAAGACGAAGAAGAAGAAGAAGAAACAAAGAGGATTGCCTATCTTCCTGGTTGGTGGTTACAACAAAATATTTTTTCTACGTACAACTAGCATGATTGAATTCTATAACTGTAATAAATGCCATGTAGAAACAATTTCAATTCCTTCATGGGACCACTGTTTTAATAGTTTTCGATTATGTTGGTTGAATATAGGTTGACTATTAGTTAGAAGTGTGCTTCTTGGAATATAGCACAGAATGCAATTTCGAAACAATTTCCTTCATGGGGACCACTGTTTTAATGGCATTGGACCATGTTCGTTGAAAAATTTCCTTCATGGTGGATTGTTAGTTTTTTTTTTTTTTTCGGAAAGAAGGTTGATTGTTTGTTAGAAGCGTGTTTCTTGGAATGTAGCACAGAATACAATTCAATTAATTAGTACCCTTTCAATCTGAACTTTTTCCTGACCTACTCTAATATCATAACATTTAAATAGTACAATCAATAAATAATTAAAATATAATTATTTTTAGTATTTATTTTTTTAATCACTAATCATATGATTCAAAAATTTAAGGAAAAAGCTTAAATCAAAACAATTCAAATCCAAGTGAAAACCAATTGACGTGGTAGAAGTTTATCGAGAATATTCGACAAGTTTTTTTTTTTTTTTTAGGACAGTGTTCCACATGTTCTTATATTAAGATACTGGAGTCTTACATTCAACAGGATCCAAGTCATGTGGTCTCATATTCAACGTTTCTGAAGAATTTTCAAAACCTGCTCCCCAAAGTTTCTCCACAAAGTAATTAAATTCATCAATCAATCAGGGTGAAATTCCACAGCCATGATTTACGGAATCATGTCCGAAGAATTTTCCATGACAAAGTCTTGTACAAATGAGCAGCTAAGTCCATGATAGTTCCACTGGCTGTCATGTCGAATCTCATACCTAAAATACTACTAATGTGCTCCTTTTTTACAGTTCAAATTTTTGGACGTAATAATTACGATCATGGTGTGAGGGTTTAGCGTTATAAGAGGAGTAAAACTGAGAAGAAAACCTAGAATATTGAGAGAGAAATTTGAGAGAAATATCGTGAGCTTCTTCGATGCTCTGTGATCTACTTTTGCATTTGCTGAAAACTGATTGTTTAATGCATGGACTCAGCGATTTATACAATGTTGACTTTCCTAACTAACTTCAACAGACTTTACTGATTTTGGTCATGTGTACTGATCAGGTGCAGTATAATATCTGGTGCACATTTTTCTTCTACTTGAGCTTCACCGATTCTCTTATTTTAGGAAAATTTCATTTTATTACTTTATGTTTCAAAAAATATATGATGTTTAAAACTTTTTTAAAAAAAGTTTTCTTTTGGGGAAACTTTATTTTAGTCCCTAAGATTTCGCGAAATATTAAAATTTTAAACATCTTTTGAAAACAGCTCTTTTAATCTCTAACTTTTCTAAAACTCTTCAAAATAGTCCAAACTATTAGTCAACTAACGGTCAACAGTAACAGAAGGCTTGGATGAAAAGGGTAAAATGGTCTTTTCATATAAGAGGTTAAGATTGCGACACGTGGACGGCTGAGATTTTAATCCTATAAAACATTTAAAATAATTTAAAAAATCAAAAATTATTTATAAAAAAAATTCGAAAAACTAAAAAAAAAAAATTGGCAACTTTTTTTTAAAAAAATCTAGATTCAAACACATGGTTTGAACCAGAATATGTAAATCCAAATCCTCAAAAAAATTTACCAAAAAATACAAAAACAAAACACTCAACAGATTGATCAAACCACAAATCATAACAAACACTCAACAGATTCATCAAACCACAATTATCAACCCCAAACACCAACTATCAAACCCCAATATCAACCTAAAAACTAACCACAAACGCCGGAGATCAACCTAGAACCAGTCTTTGGTTCTGGGTTTGATCAACCTAGAACCAGAGACACTGGTTCTGGTATCGTACCCAGAACTTAAGTCTGGTTCTGGGTCGAACCCAGAACCAGAGAAGTCTCTGGTTCTAGGTTACCTAGAACCCAGAACCAGAGATCTGATTCTAGGTTCGAACCCAAAACCAGAGACCCAGAACTAAAGTCTGGTTCTGGGTCGAATCCAAAACCAGAGAGGTCTCTGGTTCTAGGTTACCCAGAACCCAGAACCAGAGATCTGGTTCTAGGTTCGAACCCAAAACCAGAAAGGTCTCTGGTTCTGGGTTACCCAGAGCCCAGAACCAGAGATCTGGTCCTGGGTTCGAACCCAGAACCAGCGAACCCAGATCTGGTTCTGGGTTCGATGATCGAACCTAAAACTAGCGACAGTTCTAGGATCGATCCTAGAACCAGCGACGGTTCTGGGTTCGGTGGAACCCAGAACCAGATCTGGTTCTGGGTAACCCAGAACCAACGAAAAAGATGGTGATCGTAAAAAGAGAGGAAAGGGAGACGAAGAATGAGAAGAAGAAGAAGAAGAGAGGAGAGAATGGAAGAGATGAAGAAGAAAAGAGAGAAAAAGATGATGTGGAGAAAAAAAGAGAGAAAAATGTGGTGATGATTTTTTTTTATTATTATTAATTATTTTTCTTTTTTTAATTAAATAAAAAAATTTTGATTATATATTAATTTATTTATTTTTAATATTTTTATTTAATTAGGGGTAAAACGGTAATTTAGAATTACAACCAAACTTAGGGGCAAATGAGTCATTTTGCTTTTTCCATCTCTTTCAACTAACGGTTTGGATTATTTTGAAGAGTTTTAGAAAAGTTAGGGATTAAAAGAGCTGTTTATAATAGATGTTTAAAATTTTGATATTTCGTCAAACCTTAGGGACTAAAATGAAGTTTCCCCTTTTCTTTTTTATCTCTAACTTTTTAAAAACCTGTCAAAATGTTCAAACCGTCAGTTAATTGATAGTCAATATTAATATGATACGTATAAAAATAATTTTACCCTTATGATTGTTAGTTTCACGTAAATTACCAGATTATCCTAATAAAATAATGAATTTACAAATTAAATTATCTAAAAAACTTCTGAATTTAAGTAATTAAAAATGGCCTAAAGTTAACATTGATTGTCAGTTCATTAACGGCTTAGACTTTTTTAAAAAGTTTTGAAAAAATTAGTGATGAAAAGAGCTATTTTCAAAAGAATTTTTTTCAAAAGAACTTTAAAAATTTGATATTTTTAAAAACCTTGAGAACTAAATAAAGTTTTCCTTTTTTTTTTTTTTTTTTTGAAATAAGGTTGACCAATTCTTACATGAACCATTTACAAGCGTGAATTAATTAATAGTATAATATCAAGGCTGTGAAGTCTCCAATTCAAAATATATAGAGAGAGAGAGGGTAATTCTAACATCAGTATCTCCTAACTTTAAGATACTGGTTTGGAGAGCATGATGATGACAGTGGTGGAGATTAGGAAGAAAAAAATGGATATATTAGTAATTTACGAGATTGATTACAAATTTTTAATATTTTAAAATAAAATTGATATGGTGAACATGCAAAAAGGGGTGCACATACAGCACTTCAAGGAAGCCAATTTCACCACTCTTTCATAAAACAATTTCAAAAAGCCCATTTCAAGATAAATCCAACCCAAAGTCACCGTACCTAATTCAATAACAAAAGGCCCAAAACTAAGCCTAAGTCAAACATAATTTAGAGACAAAACATGCCTTGTTCTTTGTCAGACGCAACCACCACAGGCATCTTGCACTTTCCTCCTTTTTTCCATGACCAGCCACTCATCTTCTTCTTCGTCATTTCCATGCCTAGCTACCGCGCCTCCCGTCAAACCCCCACTACTGCTACTGTTCTTCTTCTTCAGTTCCATGGCTACCGAACCTGTAATTTCTCCTCCAAACTTGAAGTCATCGTTGCACTCTCCATTTTTATGGCTGTCAAACTTGTGGTCTTTTGTTCATTTTCAAAGGCTGCAGATTTACAACTATTATCAAAAGACAGCTTATGGTTTAATTGATTTCAGATATTTAGATAGAAGATTGAGAGATTATTTGATTTTCAAATTTGACAAGTTGGATGAGAGATGGTTGATGGAGTGAATTGTGGGGATAGGTTGACATTTGACTTGTCTCTCAAACTTGGGAAGTGACAGAGTGATTTTGGGATGAATTGAAATTTTATTTGTCTCTTAAATTATGTATGAGAGTGATTTATGGTGATAGTTGAAATTTGATTTGGTTTTCAAATGTTGAGAAGTGAATGATTGATTTTGGGGATGAATTGACATATGATTCAGTTTTCAAAATTTAAAAAAATGGCACAGTAATCTACGGTAATGAAAAATGCAGAATTGTGAACAAATTTGTGATACGGATGGAAAATTTTTGACCGAAATTGTTTTATTTCAAAATTAAATTTAAATTCTAAGAGTCAGCTACTCCTATAAAGAAGATTTTCTGGAGAGGCAGCTTTTTGCTTCTACAAATAGGGTGTCAAGTAGAT
The DNA here is from genome assembly GCA_021234005.1 of Nephelium lappaceum. Lineage (NCBI taxonomy): Eukaryota > Viridiplantae > Streptophyta > Magnoliopsida > Sapindales > Sapindaceae > Nephelium > Nephelium lappaceum. The sequence goes on from CM038002.1 coordinate 10,026,955, forward strand.
AGCAAAGGCAACCAAGTTCAGAGAAAAAAAATATCAGAGTTTTGAGAGACAAAAATTTTGCTATTTTGTTTTCACATTTTCTTTATAGAACTTATGAAATAATGAGTAAGTTAGACTAAAGCTACAATGAGGCTAAAGGGTGATCTTAATTATAAGGTTATTATTTTTCAAATTTGATTATTTTTAATTCTTTAATATTTATGTTAAATTCTTTTTAAAGTTTTATTTCCAGAAATTACATTTTATTGCTTCATATAATTTCAGTCAAGCTTTCTTTAGATGATTTATTTTGAAATTATCATTTCTGGTTTGATATATTTATAGTTGATTTTTTACTACAGTATTATTAATTTGATATATTGTCGTTATTAGATAGCTTATAAATTATATGCAACTTTGTTCTTAAATGTAAAGAGTTTTGCAAATATTACTGTGTTTTTATTTGGTATTCAAATCTACATTTTCCAATTGTTTGTTTGGGATGTGAAACATGTAATTAAGTAATAATTAGAAATCGAACTTGATAGCATAAAACTAAACAATTAAATGACTCTCAAAGCCTTACTATTCTTTTTATTGGTTGTTATTTTATTAGTTTGTTTCATTCATTCTCCAATATAAAAGTTCTCAAATAATTATCCCTTCAATTGTTCTTTATTATTTATTATTTTTATAAAATCTTACTGTTTTGAATTCTTCTTATTGTTCACTTCTCTATGAGATCGATACTTTCAAACTATACTTTAACAACCGCTTAGTCGAAGGTGATATTTTTGAGCATAACTAGTTGGATTACCAAAACCTAAAATAAAGAAACTAGGTGAAAAAGATGTAGAATGTATATTTTTAGGTTATGCAGAACATAGTAAATTATATAGGTTCTTAGCAACTGAACCTAAAAATTCTATTGAGATTAATCCTGTTATAGAATCTAGGGATGCTATTTTTTATGATTCTAGATTTTCTACCATATCAAAAATTGTGAATTCTAATATAACTATAGAAAAAATGACAACATCAAAAAGAATTGCCACAAATGATCCTCCTGAAATATGGAGAAATAAAAGGGTAAGGAAAAAAAAAATCCTTTGGCCTTGACTTTATTATGTTTCTAGTTGAAGGAACTAGAGATACACACGTGAGACAAACATTAGTCTAGCTGATAATTGAATCGAATCCCCTCATTTTTGAGGAAGCAATGAAGTCACAAGATGTTGCTTTTTGGAAAGAAGCAATCAATGATGAAATGGAATCTATATTGAGGAATAAAACTTGGAAATTGATTGATCTACAACCTGGATCAAAACTAATAGGTTGCAAATGGATCTTCAAAAAGAAGATGAAAGTTGAAGGAACCATTGATAAATTCAAGGCAAGGTTAGTAGTGAAATGTTTTACCCAAAATGGGGGTCTTGATTATTTTGATACATATGCACCAATTGCAAGAATTGCTACTATAAGAACATGGATGACATTGGCGTTAATTTATTGCCTTGAAATCCATCAAATGGATATAAAAATAGCTTTTCCTAATAGAGAACAAGCTAGATGAGGAAATTTACATGGAGCAACCTCAAGCTTTTATAGTACTAGGACAAAAAAATAAACTTTGCAAACTTGTCAAATTGTTATATGGTCTCAAACAGACTCTAAAGCAATGACATGAAAAGTTTGATAAAGTCATTGTTGTAAATGGTTTCCGAATTCATGAATCTAATAAATGTGTTTATAGTACATTCAAAGGAAACAAAGGTGTGATTATATGTCTTTATGTGGATGATATGTTAATTCTTGGAATAGATCATGAAAATATTGAATTGATTAAAACATTACTATCATCCAAATTTGATATAAAAGACATTTGGTTGTCTGATGTGATTTTGGATATTAAAATTTTAAAAAGAGGTAATGGTCTGATATTGACCCAATCACACTACATTGAAAAAATATTGAAAAAGTTCAATAATTTTTATTAGAGTATGCTTGTGTTATAAGGTATCTCAAGTGTGCAATGACTTGTAATAGGCTTGATATTGTGTTTGTTGTAGAAAGGCTTAGTAGGTATACTAGTAATCCAAGTCAATTATATTGGCAAGCAATATATAGAATTTTAAAATATCTATAGCACACCATGGATTATGGTACACATTATTCTGGCTATCCTTTAGTTTTAGAAAGATTTACTGATGTCAGTTGGATTACTGATCGGATTGATCATGCATCCATAAACAGGTGGATTTTGATGCTTGGAGAATGAGCTATTTCTTGGAGTTCCAAGAAACAAACTTGTATAGCAGATTCCACCATGGCTGTTAAATTTATTATTAGCATTATGCAATAAAGAGGCAGAATGGTTAAGAAATTTATTGTTAGATATTCCTTTGTAGTCGAAACCAATGCCACATTTATCAATTCATTATAATAGTGAGGCAACACTGTCTAGGGCATATAACCAAATATACAATAGCAAGTTTAGGCATATTAGCCTAGGACATAGTTATGTTAGATAGTTTCTCACAGATGGTGTAATAACTATTGATTTTGTATGATCATGCCAAAATTTGGCAAATCCCCTAACAAAAGGCCTTGTAAGGGATTTAATATATAAAACATCAAAAGGGATGAGACTAAAACCAACTTAAAAAATACCAAAGATGGAACCTCAACTCTACACTTGAAATATTAAGATCTTGGGTTCAATGAGTAAATTACATCATATGGTGATTGCAAGTACTATAATATTTATTATGTCCCAAAGGTGAACGTGCTTGATACATGTATGTTCTAAGAAGGATAAGCTATTAAGTTTTTAATAGAGTTACAACAGTTTTTCTGTTGGAATGTTTTACAGGAGCATTCTTGATAACATCTCTCTATTTGAGTATCGAAGATAGTGCCATTTCAATGTAACTTGGCTAGTTACTAAATTACTCATGAAATAAAACATAAGACACAAGGCCAATCCATGTGTCAGTGTTATAAACACTTTAGAAATTTAAAACCTATGTGTGAGATCTATCCAATTGGTCAAATAAGGTTACTGATTCAAAACTTGCTTACAATGTCACCTTAATTAACTTTGATACATTTTCACTAAATGGAAGTTCAAGTTGGGAGACACTTTCATTTATTGATGGCAATTTTTTAGTATATAAAATAATCACTAGAAATATGTACAAATATACATGGTACACAAGTAATACAGTGAAGACTAGAGTATCGTTCCTATAGAGATTGTCCAAGGTACGTTAATTACCAAAATTAATTCTGATTACCCTTATCCAAATGATCGAAACAACGAATTAAAATAAAATATGCAAATAAGAAAATTAATAAAAACAACTAATTAACTAAATCACAACCAAATGAGATAATGATCTAGAACTACAATTTCACCCAACTAATCCACTCAACCTATAATTCAACCATTAATTATTTCATTCTCCTCATGAGTTTGATCGGGTAAAACTATAATATTTACACGCCTCTTTCAAGTCCATCACAAATATGTTCACATTAAATGCCCAGTTATATTTTTATACCGGATGGTTAATACAAACTCATTACAAATCAGTACCTACTCATGATAACACATAATACATGGGCATATTATTCAGGTCTAATATCATTCTATTCAGGTCTAAACAAAAGAGTTCCTCTTTTAAGCTCACTCAAGGTTACCAATTCTCTTAAACTAGTGATCAAATAATCTAAGAGCATTAAGATTTAAATAGAATAAAGCTCAATTAACGAAAAATCAATTAATCAACAATAAAAATAAGGTGAGTTTCACGGACTAGGGTTCAATGCAACCCTAGACAAATAAATCTAAGTCATCATCAGTATCATACAAATCAAACCAAACAAGTAAACAACCAACATCATCATTAAACAACTTAATTCAAAACACAGGAATGGAAAATCTCATGGTAGTAGCGTTATTCCCCTGTCACCAAGAATCGGCCACCATTCCAATTACAAAATCTTCACTCCTCCCATGCCTTTTATGCACCAATCGTATGAGTGATGATGGGCTGCTATTGATCTCCAAATAGATTGATGAAGGGCTGGTTTTCGGCTCCAAAATCTCCTCTCCAAGGGACTGTTTTGAGGTATTTTCGAGGATTGTCTTCACCTACTGTTAAGGGCTGTTTTGCGCTGATTTTGTGGCCTAAATCCAGCCTTCTAACTTCACTTTGAAGCCTGCAAAAGTCGTGCAAAAACAGGTCACAAATCTGCCTCCAATCTGGGTCCGAATAGGCTCGAAACACCGCTAAAATACTGCAAACTAGGGGCTGTTTTGCGTAGAACATGCAGCCCAGTTCCAGCCTTCAAACTTTACATCCAAGACTTGCAAATGTCGCCTTCAAATTGGTACAGAACAGGTTCAAGGGCTGCTAGATGATCTGCAGAAAAACTGTAGCAATGGTGCGCTCAGAACCCCCCCTTGAAACCACGTTCAAAATCCTCTCCTTTTTCTCCTCTTTGGTTGTGTTCTGTGACTACTGAATAGCTGGTTTTCTCTCCTCTAAATCACCCTTTTATAGTTTGTAATTAGATCAACAAAGGAGGTGTTGGAGGTCTGCACGTGTCAAGCTTCTTCACGTCAAGTTTCTGTTGTGTATCGCGAACTGCGAAGGCGAGCTGCACTGCGCGTTTGCGATTCGCGATCAGCTCCTGTTTTCACTTTTGTCGCACTGTATGGACATGAGCTGCGCGTGAATAAGCTGCTGCATGGGCTGCATTCTTGCCTTATCTTCTTCTTCAAATGACACCTACATGGGCTGGTCATTGCAATCCTTTCATGGTCCGTTGCTTATCTTATTTCATGGGCTTGACTGAATAAGTGAGCTGAGTTTGAATGGGCTGCATGAATTGCTTCATTTAATTGCACTTGGATTGAATTCTTGTATTATATGGGCTGGTCTTGATTGGTTCTTGTAATCACAACCCCATGTAATCCATGCTTCAATTGGCCTAAAAATATTTTATAAATACCTTGAAAATTCATCATTTTGCTCATCAACCCTTTCATGACTCACCTACACAAAACAAATAAAAACACATCAAAATAACAATGATTCATTCAAATTCTCATCACAAAATTAAGTTTTAAAAGTACAAAATCATGATATATTTTATCGTGATCAATTATGCATAAAGTTTTTAAGTCTATATAAAAATGTTTTCAAATAAATTTATTTTGAAGAGAGTGGAGGATTGTTAGAGAAATTTTTAAAATAAATTAAAATTGAAAATGAAAAGACACATTTGTTCACCAAAGGTTTTGTCTGTTAAATTAAATTTTTAAAATTAAAAAATACTATTTTGTAAAAGGTTGTGTCTGTTAGAAACCTATACATATATGTGTGCCACAACTGGTAGGATATATATATCTCTAACATCTCTTTTATTCTTTTCTTCTCAAATATTCTATGTTTCTCACAAACAAAATCAGCAATAATTTTACTTTCTGCAGAAGTAAAAAATTATTAAAATAGATGTGTTATCATTCGATGGTATTCTAGTTTGTCTTAGTTAATGCATATCGTAGACAAACAAAATGTTTCATTGTATCCTAGAAGTGTATTCACAACTTGATGCATCACGGAATTGGTGAAAACAAATAGTATTTTAAGGAGAGTCATTTTGCTACGCGCTATGAAACCATGTATCTCAGTTTTTTGCTACTTTGCTTAGACTGTTTTGTGCAGAATTTTTTACTATTCCTAGACTGTTTTTGTTCACTTCTACAACAGTAGGGAGGTGGATTCTAGAGAGGAAAAAATAAAAAAAATAAAAAAAAAAACTGTCCAATCACCTTGGAAACATTTCTAAATATATAAACACACCCTCCATACATTTCTTAAACCAACCCAACAAGAGAGTTGATCTTGCTCTCTTTTACTGTTGATATCCGGAGAAAATACGGTGTCAACATTATGTAACATTATTTAATTAGTATTTCAAAATCAACTCTATTCAGAGGAAGACCTTGATTTTGCAAGCCTATTTTCATCCAACTCCTCCTCCACCAGTTACCATGGCTAGCAAAATTCCACTACCACTATCAAAATAATGTTTGTCTTTGTTTTTGTTTATTTATTAGTAGTAGGTCAGAGTCACGTCAAGAAGGATGGATGTTTTGCTAGAAATCCCATTGATGAAGTTTTGAAAGCAAAAACCAAACCCTTCTGCAGGTCGATGTTTTTACTTTACGATTACTGATGTGGTTGTGTATTGTGAAAATGCTGTGCTTGATTATTGCCCAGGTGCTTTGGAGCATGAATATTTCAAGACTGAATGATGGACTTGTACACTGAAAACACAAGTGTTACATGTATTTTATCATATAGATGTCGATCAGTAAGTTGACATGTTTTTAATGTTAGGTGAAGGGCCCAATGAAGTTTTTACCATATGAAATTTGTGTGAATATTGGAGTTTAATATTAAAAAATAATATCTCACTTGGATTTAAGATAGATAATATAAATTAACCATAAATTCAAAAAATCATATTTCTCACACAGTTTTGATTAACGTAAACAAATGTTTTTCAAGAATTATTTAAAGGGTTAAATAAAGTTTTTAACATTCAAAACTTATGTAAATATTGGATCCTTATTATTATAAGAGAGATTTTAGTTGGATTTAAAAATAAATAATATAAATCAAACACAAAAATAATAATAATAATAATAATACATAAATAAATTCACACATTTAACACAGTTTCAATTAACGCGGTTTAGGGATGTATAAAAAACTCAAACCTGTGGCAGCTCGCTCCCTTGCTCCAGACAAGGTGGTACTAAAATAAATTGGGTTGAGGCAAATTTCAGATTAATTTTAGGGCAAATTACACTAAAGTACCTCAACCTATTGAATTATTACAGTCATGATGCGAGTTTAAGCTAAATTACACATAAGTACCTTTGACCTGGTTTGACTAATAATCAATTAACGGTAAAGTTAACATTTCAAGGGTAAATCGGTCTTTTTATATATCAAACAATATTTGGAATATTATTTAAACAAAATCTCTCTCTCTCTAAAAAAACAAAATCTCTCTCTCTCTCTATATTTCTCTCTTCTTCTTCTTCTTCTTCCTCCATTTTCTTCTTCTCTTCTTCTTTTTTCTTTTCTTCTTCTTGTTCTTCTGGGTATCTGGGTTCGCGACGAACCCAGATTCGACTGGGTTCGTCGAATCTGAGTTCGCGACGAACCCAGTCGAATCTGGGTTCGTCGAACCCAGATTCGCGACGACGAACCCAGATTCGACTGGGTTCGTCGAATCTGAGTTCGCGACGAACCCAGTCGAATCTGGGTTCGTCGAACCCAGATTCGCGACGAACTCAGTCGAATCTGGGTTCGTCGTCCCCAGATTCGACTGGGTTCGTCGAATCTGAGTTCACGACGAACCCAGTCGACGTCGCGAACTCAGATTCGACGAACCCAGTCGAATCTGGGTTCGTCAGATGCTTTAATTTGTATTTTTTTTTTTAATTTTTTCTTAAGATTTGTTTAGATGTTTATTAAGATGAGTTGATGATGATGGTTTGATGATGATAATTGTGGGTTGATGAATGTTTTTGGTGTTGATGTGAGTTAATGCTTTAATGAAGTTTTGTTGGTGTTTGTTAATGGTGATTTGTTAATAAAGTTTGTGTTGATGTTGATAATTGGGATGAATCTGAGTTGGAAATTTTTTCTTTTAATTTTTATTTAAATAATAATAATATTAATTAATTGAATTGTTTTGTATAAAAAATAAATAATTAAATTATTTTAAAATTTAGTGTGATGTGGCAGTTTGTAAGTGGGAATTAATTATTTTTATTTTTTAATTTATTTAATATATAAAAAGACCAATTTACCCTTGAGATGTTAACTTTACCATTAATTAACTGTTAGTCAAACCAGGTCAAAGGTATTTATGTGTAATTTAGTTTAAACTCGCATCATGACTGTAATAATTCAATAGGTCGAGGTATTTTAGTGTAATTTTCCCTTAATTTTAAAACTCCTTTCAAAAATAGGGTGAGTGTGGGTCAGTTGTCCCAACTTCGACCTTGCTCCACCCCATTCCCGTTTATATTTATTTATATATTACTATTTGATAAATAAATTTAAATATATAGTTTATTAATTATTATTAATTTAATATAAATTTAAATTTTTGAGATACAATAAATATTTTATTTTTAAATATGAGAAGATTTTATTATTATAAATAAAAATTAGTATATAAGTTATAATATTTAGCAATACGTGATTATGAAAAACTGATTTACTGGTTTTAAAATTTTATTTTCCTTGTTATTTCTTGTTACTTATTTTTATAAATTTTTTACTGCCAATTATAGAGTATTTAAAATATATTAGTATGCTGGTATTGAGCTTTTTTAAAAAATAATTGTTTTTTTAAGAAAAAAAACTAATTAAAAAAAATTTGGAATATTTCACATAGGCAAATAAATTTGGTGGCGTAGATGGACTAGTGGTGGGGTGCGAGGCACATTCACCTCCCCTCCATGAAAAATCTCTACCTTAACCCCGATTTTCAATTATTGGGTTTTAAATGGAGTTGAGGATAATAACTATTTTGGGGTTAGGGTTGAGAATTCTCGACCCCACGACCCTACCCCAAATTTCATTCTATTGATATCACTATCTATATTCCCTTTACTTAACACAATTAATTATTCTGATTTTCTTTAGAATTGCTAGTTTCATTTTGACAGGACCCTCTCATATTCTATCTTAAACTCAAGAGAACCTATGATGTGTTGGAAAACTGTATATGATTTTAAATTTTCTTATAGGAAATCATTTGAAAATCTGTCAATACGTAAGGTGGTTTAATAATATTTCGACAATATAACTGCTATTTTTCTAACAATCACACCTTGTAATACACAAAAATCAATACTTCTAAATCATCTCAAATCTCAACTATTTTGGATCTTCAATCCCTCTTTCAAGTCGTCTTTTGATCGGGCAAAATAAAGCATAATTTTATATTCTAAACCTATGCTTTTGTGATGAAAACTCGAGTAAAATAAAGGTGTTTTAATGTTTATAAGTGTTTTGTGCAGGAATTTAATAAAGAGGTCAAATTGTAATTTTTTTGGGTGCTGAAAGTTGTCGCAGCCTTGTTGCCCGCGTAAAGGGACTGCATCTAGGCATGGGCCTTGTTTCATGTGTGAATGACCTGTAGGGGTGTTTCAAGCAGTCCAAACGTGCGTTTAAATGGCAACAAAGTTTTCCTTGCTCATTTTGTTAGTGGAAAATCGTCATTAATGACTTCAAAGATTTTCAATTTATGTGACAGAGCCAATTAAGTCAAGTGGGGATTCAATCACTCAGTGAAAGGAAAGAATTGAATTTCACAATCACACATGAGCATCTCTCAAAAATTCAAAGACTCCAAGAAAATGAAGCAAATTTTCTGTTAAAGGAAGTTTGTAAAGCAGTCAACTGTCAGCATGCAAAAAATCTTAGAATTAAGTTGAGCATCCAGTTTTTCAAATGTAGAAATGAGAGAATCAAAGTGAAAAACAAGAAAACTGAGATTGCGGGTGGAGAAAAAAAATAAAATGATAATGATACCCTAAACTGGTGCTGTTATAAAGGTTTCAATTTTCATAATGAAAAAGGGAGACGATTGACAAAAGAAAAATTACAGAGAAAATAGCAACGAAGAACTTTTGATAGAAAAATACTTTTAGAGCAAATGGTGGCAAAGGAAGAGTTGAGGCTATCAGCGTGATTGTATCAATTGGCTCAGTTGTGTTGAAGGAAGGCTTGCAAAATTACATAGTGACTTCTTCCTTAATTTATTTTCTCAATTAATACAATGTTTTTTTATTTTGATTTCAATTTTTCCCATTGTGTTAATTGGTTTTATGGAGAACTAAACGATTTTATCTATAAATATAATGTAGTCAATTATTTCAATTCTTGTTCAATAATTTATTGGTGTTTAATATTTTTATTCGTGTTTAATATTTTATTCTTATTGTCAGTATTCTGTTCTATTGTTTATGTATGTGGTTAATTAACTTGGGTCTAATTAATTAACCTGATCTATTAACTATATTGCACTTGGAAAATGCGACTATACTTTAGACATCAATATAATGAATCTTAAAGGATAAGAATATACCTATAAAGTTTATGTAATCATTGTGGATAATTGGATCCTAAAGAATTCAGACTAATTAATTGGCATAGGAATATAGTAGTTTAATTTCTCTGAATATTTTCACTTGACCATTCGGAAGAGGCTAACGAAGATTTAAAAGTTATCCGATTAAATACACAATAGAATTATTTATTTTATTTTATTTTATTTTAATAAGCATAAGTCATTGGAATAGTTGGTGAAATTGTATTTCCTAAATACTTTATTCTGTCGTGGTCTTCTGTCTTTATAAGTAATTTTTAATTATTTGTTTAGTTAAGTTGTACTTTTAATTTTAATATATATATATATATATATATATATTTAAGTGAATTAAATATTCTTGTCAATTAGGAAGTCTGAATAAAATTGGTTTTAAGGAAGTTGGTAATTGATATTTAAAAATTAGCAGTTGTCTTCGTGGGAATGACCTTAATTTGATAGTATATTACATTGTGACCGTGTATACTTGCACGTGACTTATTGTAATCAGTGCATTAGGATTTTAGCCCATCATCTTTCAAACATGAGCAATATCATGTAAAACATATAAAACAAACTTGTTTTTCTATGAAAACATAACTATGAAACATGTCTATATTATTTGCAAACTTGAAACCATAAAAATAAGTAAACTGATGAGTAATCAAACATTTTACGACATTAAAGTATAAACATATACACGCAAGCCTAGATATCATGTAATATACAGTATATATATATATATATATGTATGTATACAAATAATATCAAAATAAGATTTCTTTGTGTCATGTAATCGAGTGGCCCATTTTTTCTTGTCTAGAGGTTTCTTTTGAGACCCGACAATTGCTTGAAAAATGGTTTTAAAAATATAAAAGGGTGGGTGGTAATGCCTAGTAAGTGGATATAACATTCGAAAACTAAATAAATCATTTCTTTTAAATAATAACTAACATATCATAAAACTGATAACGAAAAAAAAAAAAAATCTGAATAATCTATACTCCATCATTTCTAGAAATAAGAATGAAATATCATCTTATATCGTGATAAATTATAAATAGTTTTATGGACCATTTCTATATGCTAATAACAACTCGATCTGCACAAAGCTAGTACTCAAGAGAATCTGGTCATATGTAATGGAGATACTCAATACATACACAGAATAAAGGATAATATATGATCATACACATGTTGGAATACTTTATGACTTCCCAAGCATCTGTCATACATGTGCTGATTGACTCTCTAAGACTTACACGCGTTTTGTCTAATGACTGTTAAAGAGAAATGTACAATACTGATGTTCTTATAATCTCATTTTATTAATTTCGTAATTCAAATAATTTTCATATACAATTATTTGGAATCTTATTTCTGAATATATAAATAATTCTCAATAAATATATTTTTTAAACATACATCAATAATACTTAAAATATCTTGAAACTTTTCATATAATAATTCAAGTTGAAAACAATAAATTTCCATTGAAATTTTCAATATGTATATGTATATACAATACAATTAATTAAATTCTAATTTCAAATATATAACAAAATTAATAATTCAGAAAATTAATTAACTAACAAATAATTCATTTCTAATAGTATCCATAAATAAAAAAAAAATCTGAAATATATATAATTGCAAACAATTAATTCAATTTAAATATATATAACAATTCACTCACGAATTAATTATCAAGCTTTATTTCGAAATAATAGCACTCGTGTTATCTTTGGATTCTTTCCCACCTAAACACAACACAAGAACTTTAGAATTTATAAAATCGAATCAAACATTGAATCTGAAACTGAAATTATTACACACCAAATCAATTTAAAATCAGCTCCAAAATATTTTTATTTCTCCTTTTTCTTTGCTTCGGCCCACTGTCTGCTTCTCCTTCTGCTGTCTGATTTCCGCTTCTGTGTTTGTTCTCTCTCTCTCTCACAGACGAACACGCACACACACGCACACGCACCACTAATTTGCTTGAATCGCTTGCCAAACCTGAGGTTGAGACACTTGTCTCATTTTAATTGAAAAAAAAAAATTGACACTAATCAATCTCCATCTCGGCTCTCTCTCTTTGTCGTCTTCAACTGACACACACACACAGAGTCACACAGATAACTCACCACTAATTTATTTCAAAAAAAAAAAAAAAAAAAACTCACCACTAATTTGCCTGAGTTGCTTACCAAACCTGAGAATGAGACACTTGTCTCACATAACTCACCACTAATTTGCTTGCGTTGCTTACCAAACCTGAGATGGACACACTTGTCTCGTTTTAATTTAGAAAAAATGACACCAATTAATCTCCCTCTCGGCTCCCCCTCTTTGTCCTCTTCAACTAATATTTTAGATAACTCACCATTAATTTGCTCGAATTGCTTACCAAACCTGAGAGTTAGACACTTGTCTCATTTTAATTAAAAAAAAAAAAATGACACTAATCAATCTCCACTCTCTCTTCTCTCTCTTTGTCTTCTTCAACTGATTTTATATATATACAATTTTTTTTGTTTTTTGTCTTGTTCACTTCGGCTTGCATGTGAGCCATTTTGTTTTCTCGGCTTTATAATAGCCCAACTTATATTTGGGCTTCGGCCCACAAACTTTCTTTTTCTATTGGACTCTTTCATTGGACCCCTTTTATGTTTTTAAAATTATACTAAATCCATTTGGATTCCGACGTTACACATTTCACATTACATGAAAAAAAATTTGTGCACTTTAAATTGTTGATGAGCTTGTTCAAAGTGTAACTTCTTAACTTGTGTCTATGGGTATGGTAAAATGGCTTCGAAACAATTCAACTTTTACAAACAAAAGAAGAGGCAGTAACAATGTAATTGATAGGAAGATTCTTGGAGGGCGTTCCCACTGCCTTCAAGTCAGAAGCAGCCATGCTTACTATTACTAAAAAATTTTATTTAAAAAAATAGAAATAATGTTGTTTGAAAGACTCAGATAATAGAATTTTGTTGAAAAATGACATAATTATGATATTAAAATAGTCTAAATGAAATGAAAATAATGTTGAATGAAAAATTTTATGGTCGACCTACGTTTGTAGAGTCAGATCAATAAAAATTAAAATTTTGAAATAATTTATCAAAAAGTAAAACCCAAGTCAAAGAAACAGTCATATAATAAAAATCAACTTGATTTTCTTCTAACAAATTTTGAGAAATTAATGATGCTTCAGAAATTGCTGGAGGTTTCATTAGTCAAAGCATTTGAAAAAAGCCATTTTCCTACAAGTATTTTTGAAGAATTTCCTCTTCGTTATGTGTATGGTGGTGGTTGAATTCAATATGAATTTTGAAAGAAACAGCTTATGACTTTTGAAAAGTATAATATATCTATTTTTCTAGTAGCGTCTCTGTTTTATTCTTGAAGCACATGTAGAAGAAATCAAATAAGCACTTGATTGGGTCTTCCTCAAGATGCTTTAAGGGTCTAATATTCTGATATTAATTACTTTCCAATCACATAGTTTTGGTGAATGCGAAGGGGATTTTTATTTTTATTTATTTTTATTACTTGTTTTAGTCTAGGAAACAATAGGAATATGAGATATGACTCTGATGGTGCAGTTCGAGGAACATCTCTTGAGATGGAAAAAAGTAACCTACATCGAGTGAGAGACAACTAATATGCATGTGTGTGATGGGTGTAGAACCCACAATCTCAAGATGAAGATAGTGGGAGGTAACATTAGTACCACTATACTACTGCTCAAGCTACAATACCAAGATAAGTTTGTTTGAAGTTTGAATACAAACATAGAAAATGTCAAATTTTACACACAAAAAAAAAAAAAAAAAAACTCGATATTGTATTTTGTTTTCAAAAATAATGACACATCCTTTCAAAAACAAATAATGAAAACATATTTGCTTTGTTTAAATTATAATTCAACACAATCTTTTATTCTTTTAAGAAATTCGTCTTTGCTCTATTTCAATAAATTAATGCTCCATTATTATAAATATTTTGTACTACATCCACCCTATCCACTAGCGGACGCAGTGTGTTAGGAGGGGGATTTTTTAAAATTTTTAATAAGTTTTTTCATTTCTTTCAGTTATTACATTTTACAAAAATTTTAGTAAATTTTTTTTATATTTAATCCGTAATATCTTAATTATAAAAACAAACTGTAGATTTATCTTTTTATTAATTTTTATTTTCAATCCTTACCTGTATTAATATATAATTTCTATTTTTTTACTTCTATTCATGTATTTATATACTATATATTTATTATATCTCTATTATAATAATAATGATATATCATAAAAAATAAATGTAAATGTATTTATAATTTGTATTGAAATAATAGTATCTTAATACACTTTTTAAATATGATATCTCTAACTTGATTTGAAAATCAAATCAAAAAATGCTAAAATGTTAAAATTTAATTGGTTACATATAATTTCTCAATATATAACAATGATTTAATTTTTATTCTTATTTTTTATTTATTCTCTTTTGACTCATGATATATGTTATTTTATATTTGTTTAAGGTTAATTTCTAGCGAACACTTAATTTCTAATACGAATTTGAAGTTTACATAATTTGATCGATTATAATTATAATGTAATCACAAATCAATAATTAAGTCTTCTTTCCTTTATATGGATTATCAATTAGTGATATGATTATTAGTTGGTAAAAATATTATTTCATTTTTTCTTATATCTTAAAATTTGAGATTTTTAAATTCTAAGATTATATATGTACTTAATTAAATACAGTATTTATTTTCATTTTAGTTGTTCTAGGGTTATTGGAGATAACTAAAAATTAAACAAAATGATATTTCATATTTTGTTACTAAAATTTTAATTATTTTTAATATTACTGTTAATTTATTAAAATACCCTATTTAATATGAGTTTTTTAGTTTGCTACTGTCACTAGTTGAATCCTCCATAGAAATAGGAAGACTATATGGTTTTGATGGTCTAGAACTTTGCAGGTGATGTCCGGAAACCACACCAACATAACCAATCTGGGAACCCTTTTGAAAGCGTGGTGTGTCGCAGTCGTGGAGTTACATGTCCCAACTTCGTACTTGCCCCGCCCCACCCCAATCCTATTTATTATTTATTTACATGTTAACATTAATAAATAAATTTTAATATACCATTTATTAATTATTATTAATTACATATAATTTTAAATTTTTAAATACGATATATACTTAATTATTAAATGTGAGATTTTTTTTTTATAATTAATAGAAATTAGTATATAAACTATTTATCCAATATTACGTAATTATTTTCAAAATTTACTTTCCTTAATATTTCTTGCTCATTGTTTTTATGAATTTTTTATTGTCAATTATTGACTGTTCAAACTATATTTGGTATGTTCATATTTCTCCCTTTTTGAAAAAATGGTGGGTGGGACTATGGAAACTTCAGGTCCCTGCTAAAGTCAGGATTCTAGTTTTGGAGGCTGTTTCATAATGCTTACCTAGTGCGAGTGAATTTGCAGCGAAGATTGGGTGTAGTGAGTAGTGGTTGCTCGTTGTGCGAGTGCGAAGCAAAATCTGTATTCCATTATTTTAATGGCTGCAAAAAGCTTGAGATTTTGTGGCATGTATTAGGTCTTTGGCATTCTATTAAGGACAAAAGCAAGGTTGGTATGGTGTTGGTTGCAATTTTAACAAACAAATTTATTTTAACCTTGTAAATGCACAAATCATTTATTGAGTATAGTGAGTAAGGGTCAATTTCACGATGAGTTCGATTCCACGATAAGTTTTAATGTACTTTTAATTCCAAGTTAATTTTAAACCTAATCTAAGAACAATTAAATTAAAAGAAAAGATTTTGAGATTGAGTTTAAAGATTTAAAACTAAAAATACAGTAAAAATTAAATTAGAGAAAATTAATGAAGAAAACTTAGTTAAGACATCCTATCCACCACTAAAAAATCTTCCAATTCATTCGATGACACCTCAAAAATACCTGGTGGGTTATTAGTCAATGCATTTGAAAAAAGCCATTTTCCAACGATATTTTTGGAATAATTTCGTCTTTGTAATGTGTATGGCAGTGGTTGAATTGTATATGAATTTTGAAAGAGACAGCTTATAGCTTTTGAATTAAAATGTATCTATTTCTCTAGTAGTGTCTCTCTTTGATTCTTGAAGCACTTATAGAAGAAATAAAAAAAAAAAAAAAAAGCACTTGATTGGGTCTTCCAAAAGAAGTAAGCTATATGTGTCTAATATTAATTCATTTCCAATCACAAAGAAGGATAATGAAAACATCCTTTCAAAAACAAATAATGAAAACATTTTTGTTTTGGTTAAATTATTTTTCAACAAAATCTCTCTATTCAATTTCAGAAACAAACTCATCTTTATTCTCTTTAATAAATTAATACTCCATTATTATAAATATTTTGTTACATCCACCTTATCAATCTAATAGATATCAAATCCTCCAATTTCGTTAATACAATTCGAATTCATAATTTTATTTAACTTAAGAGAACTTATGAGCAGTATTTGAACCATAAAATCGCTAAAACAAAATTGAAGCATCTTATGCAAATAAATTCAGCAGTCAACCCACATAAAATATTATAACCTCTAAAAATTTTCCTTTTGGAAGAAATTAATATTTATATGTACCATAGTTGGAGTAATAGTGTAGACAAGTTTGAACACATACAACACTACTAATAAGAACATATTGTAGTAAGTAGCCTTTCACTTGATGGAAAAAGTAAAACCCAAATTGAATTTGTCTAACAAGTTGAATTCTCAAGTTCCATGTAATTTGCCAAGTTGACAAGTCTGTGTTTGCAAGTTGAATTCAACATTTATTACTTTGTTGTGATGGTGGAATGCAATTGGTTGATCAAAATCACCGTTTACCTATAGATAGGCACTTACCATACATGAACTCGGTCTAAATTTTATGAAAGAAAGATCAGTCTCTAGTCATCCATAATTTCCTTTAGTCTACATTTCTAAGTTCCTTTCATAGCCTTTATTACTTTGTTAATTCCACCCTAAAGTTTACAACAGATCATAGTTTATAAATGTTTTCATTATCCATGAAGTCAATACATTAAGAACTAGACCTCCAATCAGCTTTTATTTATTTATTATTATTATTTTAAGGAAAGCTCTAGCCAATTTAATATGTGATATAATATGACACAATATGATACATGAATTTATACAATATGACATGCTAGTAAAAATTAAAAAGTTTATATCCATAACTTCAATGTGTAGACTTGGGAAGCTTACCACTAAATCACTTCAACTTTTTTTAATTGCGAATTGATGTATTAAGATATACTTAAATTATGTATTTATGCTTTGAACCCTTAGCATATGCTTCTAAGAGGCATATATTAAGATAACCTTTTGATGATTATAAATAGAAGTTAGGGAAAATCTCAAAAAAAAAAAAAGAAAGAAAAGAAACCATGACGTATGAAAATATCTCATTTTACCACATGTTATTTTATTTTTATCGAAAATGACACTGCTATTATCAAATTAACAAAAAATTAAACAAAAGATAAAAAAAAAAAAAAAACATTTTTAACCCTGAGATTTTTATTAAAAACTATAATAATTTAAAATAAAAATTATAAATTAATAAAAACTTATCTCCATCATCCATCTCATAGATAGGTAGTGAAGATCAATACACCAAATAAAAAAATAAAAATAAAAATGATAAAAATAAATAATAAATAATACTTTAAAATTAAAAAAAAAAATATAAACTAAAAATAACTTATCTCTACCGTCTATCTTATAGATAAGATGGACAACGGAGATTAACATGTCAAATTAGAGATGGACAGTAAAGATTAACCTATCAAATTAAAACTTAAAAAAATAATAATAATAAAAATTAAAAAAAAAAAGGGCATTCAAATTGGATCTCCCCCATCCATCGATGGATGGACAATGAATATCCAATCTGGATCCCTACTAGCCATGAACCATCTTCATCATCAACCTTCAACTTTCATCTTCATTATCATCGATCTTCATCATCAACCTTCAACACACCAACCATGAACTCTATCAGACTACTGATGTCACCTCTTTCTTTCTCTTCGTCTCCCCCTCTTTCTCCCTCTCTTTCTTCTCTCTCCTCATTTCTAGGTCTTTTGCAATTGAAAACCTATAATTTTCTGGGTTTAACCTTGGAAACCTAGAACATTCTAG
This sequence comes from Nephelium lappaceum, assembly GCA_021234005.1. Classification (NCBI taxonomy): domain Eukaryota; kingdom Viridiplantae; phylum Streptophyta; class Magnoliopsida; order Sapindales; family Sapindaceae; genus Nephelium; species Nephelium lappaceum. The sequence continues at coordinate 10,045,371 of CM038002.1, forward strand.
CTCTCAATGACTAGGAACCTAGAAAATCTAGGTTTCTAGTGGGTTTTCAGCTACATCAATCATCAACGTTAACCAAAATAATAATAATAATAAAAACAAAAAATCATCAACTCAAATGAAAAAACAATCATCAACAAAAACAATCATCAACAACCACCCCGCCCGCCGCCCCCCCCCCCCCCCCCCCCCCCCCCCCGTCCTAAAGAAAAAACACACACACACACAATCATCAATCATCAACAATCTCCCACAAATAATAATAATAATAATAATAAATCAATATGAAAATTAATAATTCTGAAAATTAATTAACCAACAAATAATTCATTTCTATAATATCCATAAATAAAAATATCCTAAATATATATATATATATAACTGTAAACAATTAATTCAATTTAAATACATATAACAATCCACTCACAAATTAAATTTCAAGTTTTATTTCGAACCAATAGAATCCGTGTTATCTTTGAATTCTTCCCCACCTAAACACACCACAAGAATTTTAGAATTTATAAAATCAAATTAAAAATTGAATCCAAAACTAAAATTATTGCACACTAAATCAATCCAAAATCAGTCCCCAAATATTTTTATTTCACCTTTTCTTTGCTTAGGCCCACTATCTGCTGTCTGATTTCCGCTTCTGTGTTTGTTCTAACACACATACACACATGCAAATATATATACATACATATATATATCTATATATGTATATATAAATATATATATATATATAACTCACCACTATTTACTTGAATTGCTTACCAAACCTGAGAGTGAGACACTTGTCTCATTTTAATTAAAAAATGACACTAATCATCTCCCTCTTTGTTCTCTTCAACTGTTTTTTCTGTTTTTTTATTCTCTCTCTTGTTTACTTCGGCTTGCATGCGAGCCGTTTTGTTTGCTCGGCTTTATAATAGCCCAGCTTATACTTGGGCTTCGGCCCACAAACCTTTTCCTTTCTACTTTTTTTTTTTTTTTTTTTCCATTGGGCTCTTTTATTGTGCCCCTCTTATACTTTTAAAATTCTATTAGATCCATTCGGATTCGTACCTTACACATTTCACAATACAGGAAAAAATATTTGTGCACTTTAAATTGTTGATGAGCTTATTCACAGTGTATCTTCTCAACTTGTGTCTATGGGTATGGTAAAATGGTTTCGAAACAATTCAACTTTTACAAACAAAGGAAGAGGCAGTAGCAATGTAATTGATAAGAAGATTCTTGGAGGACGTTCCCACTGCCTTCAAGTCAGAAGCGGCCATGCGTAATAATAATATTACTAAAAAATTTATTTAAAAAAATGGAAATAATGTTATTCGAAAGACTCAGATAATAGAATTTTGTTGAAAAATGACATAATTATGACATATTAAAATAGTCTAAATGAAATGAAAATAATGTTGAATGAAAAATTTTATGGTCGACCTACGTTTGCGTAGCCAGACCAATAAAAATTAAATTTTGGGAATAATTTATCAAAAAGTAAAGTCAAAGAAACACTCATATAATAAAAATCAACTAGATTTTTTTCTAACAAATTTTGAGATATTAATGATGCTCAGAAAAAGCTGGAGGTTTCATTCGTCAAAGCATTTGAAAAAAGCCATTTTCCTACAATTATTTTGAAGAATTTCCTCTTCGTTATGTTTATGTTGCTGGTTGAATTCAATATGAATTTTGACAGAAACAGTTTGTGACTTCTGAAAATTATAATATATCTATTTTTCTAATAGGGTCTCTGTTTTATTCTTGAAGACTTATAGAAGAAATAAAAAAAAGCACTTGATTGGGTTTTCCGCAAGAAGCTTTAAGGGTCTAATCTTCTGATATTAATTCCCTTCCAATCACATAGTTTTGGTGAATACGAACGGAAGTCTTTTCTTTTTTTCTGTTTACTGGTACTAATCTAGAAAACAATTGGGATCTAAAATATAACTTTGGTAGCCCAGTTCAAGAAACAACTCTTAAGACGGAAGGAAACAACTTACATCAAGTGAGAGGTAACCCACATATGTGTGGGGGGATGAGTGGATAACCCACTACCTCGAGGTGAAGGTAGTGGAAGGCAGCGTTATTACCACTTTATTACTGCCCAAACTACAATACGAAGGGAAGTTTGTTTGGGGTTTGAATACAAACAAAGAAAATGTAAAAATTTATGCAAAAGAAAACTCGATATTGTATTTTGTTTTCAAAACTAATGAAACATCCTTTCAAAAACAAATAATGAAAACATATTTGTTTTGTTTAAATTATAATTCAACCGAATCTTTTTATTCCCCTTTTTTTTTTAAAGAAAATCATCTTTGCTCTATTTCAATAAATTAATACTCCATTATTATAAATATTTTGTATTATGTCCACCCTATCCACTAGCGGACCTAATGTGTTAGGAGGGGGATTTTTAAAATTTTTAATAAGTTTTTTCATTTCTTTCATTTATTATATTTTACAAAAATTTTAGTAACTTTTTTTATATATACTCCGTAATATCTTAATTATGAAAACAAACTATAGATTTATTGTTTTATTAATTTTTATTTTTTTCAATCCTTACTTCTATTAATATTTAATTTCTAACTTTTTTTTTTAAATTTCTATGCATATATTGATACGCTATTTATTATATCTCTATTATAATAATAGTTATATATATCATAAAAAATAAATGTAAATATATTTATAATTTTTATTGAAATAATAGTATCTTTTTAAATATGATATCTCTAACTTGATTTGAAAATCAAATCAAAAAACTGCTAAAATTTTAAATTTTAATTTGTTACATATAATTTCTCAATATATAATCATGATTTAATTGTTATTTCTTATTTTTTATTTGTTCTCTTTTGACTCACGATATATGTTATGTTATATTTGTTTAAGGTTAATTTCTAGCAAACACTTAATTTCTAATATGAATTTAAAGTTTACATAATTTGATCGATTATGATTATAATGTAATCACAAATCAATAATTAAGTCTTCTTTCCTTTATATGGATTATCAATTAGTGATATGATTATTAGTTGGTAAAAATATTATTTCATTCTTTCTTATATCTTAAAATTTGAGATTTTTAAATTCTAAGATTATATATGTACTTAATTAAATACAGTATTTATTTTCATTTTAGTTGTTCTAGGGTTATTGGAGATAACTAAAAATTAAACAAAATGATATTTCATATTTTGTTACTAAAATTTTAATTATTTTTAATATTACTGTTAATTTATTAAAATACCCTATTTAATATGAGTTTTTTAGTTTGCTACTGCCACTGGTTGAATCCTCCATGGAAATAGAAAGACTTTATGGTTTTGATGGTCTGGAACTTTGCAGGGTGATATCCGGAAACAACACCAACATAACCAATCTGGGAACCCTTTTGAAAGCGTGGTGTGTCGCAGTCGTGGAGTTACATGTCCCAACTTCGTACTTGCCCGGCCCCACCCCAAAATCCTATTTATTATTTATTTACATGTTAACATTAATAAATAAATTTTAATATACAATTTATTAATTATTATTAATTAAATATAATTTTAAATTTTTAAATACGATATATACTTAATTATTAAATTTAAGAATTTTTTTCTTTTATAATTAATAGAAATTAGTATATAAACTATTTATCCAATATTACGTAATTATTAAATACTCATTCATTTATTTTCAAAATTTACTTTCCTTAATATTTCTTGTTCATTATTTTTATGAATTTTTTATTGTCAATTATTGACTGTTCAAACTATATTCGGTATGTTCATATTTCTCCCTTTTTGAAAAAATGGTGGGTGGGACTATGGAAACTTCAGGTCCCTGCTAAAGTCAGGACTCAGGATTCTAGTTTTGGAGGCTGTTTCATAATGCTTACCTAGTGCGAGTGAATTTGCAGCGAAGATTGGCTGTAGTGAGTAGTGGTTGCTCGTTTTGCGAGTGCTAAGCAAAATCTGTATTCCATTATTTTAATGGCTGCAAAAAGCTTGAGATTTTGTGGCATGTATTAGGTCTTTGGCATTCGATTCAGGACAAAAGCGAGGTCGGGATGGTGTTGGTTGCAATTTTAACAAACAAATTTATTTTAACCTTGTAAATGCACAAATCATTTATTGAGTATAGTGAGTAAGGGTCAATTTCACGGTGAGTTCGATTCCACGATAAGTTTTAATGTACTTTTAATTCCAAGTTCATTTTAAACCTAATCTAAGAACAATTAAATTAAAAGAAAAGGTTTTGAGATTGAGTTTAAAGATTTAAAACTAAAAATACAGTAAAAATTAAATTAGAGAAAATTAATGAAGAAAACTTAGTTAAGACATCTTATTAATCACTAAAAAATCCCTCAATTCATTCGATGACACCTCAAAAATACCCGGTGGGTTATTAGTCAATGCATTTGAAAAAAGCCATTTTCCAATGATATTTTTTGGAATAATTTCGTCTTTGTTATGTGTCTGGTGGTGGTTGAATTGTATATGAATTTGAAAGAGACAGCTTATAGCTTTTGAATCAAAATGTATGTATTTCTCTAGTAGGGTCTCTCTTTGATTCTTGAAGCACTTATAGAAGAAATAAAAAAAAAAAAAAAAGCACTTGATTGGGTTTTCCAAAAGAAGTAAGCTATATGTGTCTAATATTAATTCCTTTCCAATCACAAAGAAGGATAATGAAAACATCCTTTCAAAAACAAATAATGAAAACATTTTTGTTTTGTTTAAATTAGTTTTCAACAAAATCTCTCTATTCAATTTTCAGAAACAAACTCATCTTTACTCTCTTTTAATAAATTAATACTCCATTATTATAAATATTTTGTTACATCCACCTTATCAATCTAATAGATATCAAATCCTCCAATTTCGTTAATACGATTCGAATTCATAATTTTATTTAACTTAAGAGAACTTACGAGCAGTATTTGAACCATAAAATCACTAAAACAAAATTCAAGCATCTTATGCAAATAAATTCAGCAGTCATCCCACATAAAATATTAGGACCTCTAAAAATTTTCCTTTTGGAAGAAATTAATATTTATATGTACCATAGTTGGAGTAATAGTGTAGACAAGTTTGAACACATACAACACTAATAAGAACATATTGTAGAAGTAGCCTTTCACTTGATGGAAAAAGTAAAACCCAAATTGAATTTGTCTAACAAGTTGAATACTCAAGTTCCATGTAATTTGCCAAGTTGACAAGTCCGTGTTTGCAAGTTGAATTCAAAATTTATTACTTTGTTGTAATGGTGGAATGCAATTGGTTGATCAAAATCACCGTTTACCTATAGATAGGCACTTACCATACGTGAACTCGGCCTAAATTTTATGAAAGAAAGATCAGTCTCTAGTCATCCATAATTTCCTTTAGTCTACATTTCTAAGTTCCTTTCATAGCCTTTATTACTTTGTTAATTCCACCCTAAAGTTTACAACAGATCATAGTTTATAAATGTTTTCATTATCCATGAAGTCAATACATTAAGAACTAGACCTCCAATCAGCTTTTATTTATTTATTTATTATTATTATTTTAAGGAAATCTCTAACCAATTTAATATGTGATATAATATGACACAATATGATACATGAATTTATACGATATGACATGCTAGTAAAAATTAAAAAGTTTATATCCATAACTTCAATGTGTAGACTTGGGAAGCTTACCACTAAATCACTTCAACTTTTTTTAATTGCGAATTGATGTATTGAGATATACTTAAATTATGTATTTATGCTTTGAACCCTTAGCATATGCTTCTAAGAGGCATATATTAAGATAATCTTTTGATGATTATAAACAGAAGTTAGGGAAAATCTCCAAAAAAAAAGAAAAAAAAAAAAAGAAAAAAGGAAACCCTGATGTATGAAAATTTCTCATTTTACCACTTGTTATTTTATTTTTATTGAAAATGCCACTGCTATTATCAAATTAACAAAAAATTAAATAAAAGATAAAAAGACATTTTTAACCCAGAGATTTTTATTAAAAACTATAATAATTTAAAATAAAAATTATAAATTAATAAAAACTTATCTCCATCATCCATCTCATAGATAGGTAATGAAGATCAATGCACCAAATAAAAAAATAAAAATAAAAATGATAAAAATAAATAATAAATAATACTTTAAAATAAAATAAAATAAAATTATAAACTAAAAATAACTAATCTCTACCGTCTATCTTATAGATAAGATCGACAATGGAGATCAACATGTCAAATTAGAGATGAACAGTAGAGATTAACATATCAAATTAAAACTTAAAATAATAATAATAATAAAAATTTAAAAAGAAAGGAAAAAAAAAAAGAAAAAAAAAAAAAAGAAAGGCATTCAGATTGGATCTCCCCCATCCATTGATGGATAGACAATGAATATCCAATCTGGATCCCTACTAGCCATGGACCATCTTCATCATCAACCTTCAACTTTCATCTTCATTATCATCGATCTTCATCAACCTTCAACACACCAACCATGAACTCTATCAAACTACTGATGTCACCTTTTTCTTTCTCTTCATCTCCCCCTCTTTCTCCCTCTCTTTCTTCTCTCTCCTCATTTCTGGGTCTTTTGCAATTGAAAACCTATAATTTTCTGGGTTTAACCTTGGAAACCTAGAACTTTCTAGCTCTCATTGACTAGGAACCTAGAAAATCTGGGTTTCTAGTAGGTTTTCAGCTACATCAATCATCAATGTGAACCACAAAAATAATAATAATAATAAAAACAAAAAGTCATCAACTCAAACGAAAAAACAATCATCAACACCCCCACCCCCCTCTCCCTGCCCCCAACCCTAAAAAAAAAAAAAAAAACCCACACACACACACAATCATCAATCAACTTAATCCAATCATCAATCATCAACAATCTCCCACAAATAATAATAATAATAATAAATCAATATAAACCACCAAACCTTCCATGGCCAATCAATCACAAACACGAAACCATCCATAAGTCTCCATTAGTGGTAGGGGAGAGAGAGAGAGAGAGAGAGAGAGAGAGAGAGAGAGAGAGAGAGAGAGAGAGAGAAGGATAGGTGAGACCTGGGTCTCCATTGATGGTCTCCACTGGTGGACACCATCGTGGTCTCCAATGGACTATGTCGAACATCATCAATCTCCGTCAAAGAGAATGAGAGAAGAGGAAAAGAGGAGAGACAGGGAAAGGTGGTTGAGAGAAAAAAAAAATTAGGTTTTTATTCTTATATATATTTTATTTTTTTTTATTTTTAAAAGTTAAATATCTTATTTTTTATAATTTTATATTAACATTATTTATTTTGATTTTTTATATTTTAATTAATATTATTTTAATTAATTTGTACTTTCCATTTTGGCCCTAGAGTCTGAAATTGTTTGTTTGTTGTAGACGACCTAATTTTGACATATATTAAGATTAATCAATGTTATGATTTAATATGATATGTTGTAATTCTAGTTAAACGTCACAACATACATACTGTAAGTTGTAACAAATTAAATGTAGAAATAAATACAACGGTAAAGTAAACTTAACACAAGAACATTTTTAACATAGTTCGGTGTTACTCTACATTCACGAGACCTTGTCCAAAGAGATCAACTAATAATGAACATATAAGTACAATCTACTTGTCTTATTCAACCTAAGGCTCCCTCTTAAAATCGATGCAAGATAAATTACATATTTATTAACGTTGTTTCAACAAGCTCCCCTTGCCTTCATAGATGACAACAACTTGAACTTCCTTCAACCTGTGAACCTGTATTCTCTCTTTATGGCCAAACGTCTTGTTATCCTAATAAGCACTTACTTTAGACTATCCAGCCTCACTGGCCTAACTCTAGCACACAAACTTAGAGAACAAACCTCTCTAAGTGTTACGTACAATATCTTACAATCTCTCAATGTGTATATATTATTTTTTGTATTTCTCATCCACATAAACAACTATCTAGAGTCAAGAACCTTTAAATCACTAATACATATAGTTTGATAAGATAAACTCTCTTATGTTCTACACTCAAAATTGCATACAAAACACTGCAAGCACCCTCACGATTTTGCACATGTATCACGCGACTCGTCTCATAAGAATTCTATTCTTTCCACACAACAGCCTTTATTCTCTGTCTCCTTTTATACTTGAATGTGCCACATCCTTTCTGTCAAGGAAACAACCTAAAAGTTATTTATAAAAACTAATTGACAAAGAATAAAATTTGTATTAATGAAGATTACAAATAAAGAAGAAAACTTTCCTATTTTGTCTCCATTGATTGAATACACAAAGAAAAATATCTTTGATCGTCCAAATCTGGAAACTAAGGAATGAATAAAGTTTTCTGCAATATAAAAGATTAATTGATAGATAAAATACTTTCCATAACTATAGAAAAATATTTTTCAAGTTTCACAAGTCAACAATAAAGAAATTTTCTTATGAAAATATATTTTATTTAAATCAAAGCTATAAGGAAATTATGCACTTTATTCATGACAATAACAATACTGAATAATCATACAATCACTCAATAAGTCAGATAAGAATCATAAAAATGAGAATAAAACAATTTTGAACTTATTCAAAAAATCTGCACTAGAACTTGCACTATGAACTATAAAAAAAAAATTCGTTATAACGTCAAAATTGATGTTGCAACATTGACCTAAATGTTATAGCTCAGACAATAATAACACGGAATATAAACACACTGCAATCCATGTAAACATATGCTATTCATGAGTTTTGCTGCAAAAACAAAGTCAAATCATCAGAGTCATACAATGACCCTCAATGCCATAAAATGCCAATAACATAGAACAACAATATCATAAGATCAACTTTAATGCTACAAGATATCAATTTTAGTGCACCACACATATGTGCACTAATAGAGTTAAATGATCAACTATGTCAATCTAACGAAATTTGTGATCATCAGAATCATTGTCATCATTTCATACACTTCCAAGAGGTATTTTGACTATATAAATTAAGGTCAAGTAGGATTTCGGATAAAAATGAAACTATAGGTGGCAAAATCTATATATTTTCATACATCAGACGATTTTATGGGATTTTCCCTAAAAATTATATATAGGATTTAAATCTACAATTTCATGAATATAAGTATATATATAAGGAGCTTATGAGATACCACTAGCCATCTCAACTTCCATCTACAACACAACATGATTAAACATGAGAATGCAGTAAAAATATTATAAAAGAACAAAATAAAAATCATATTCTATTGGATTTTATTATACATGTTCCTGCGACCTTATTTGAAGATATTGAATTTTATATTATGATTTTACAAGTGCCATATTTACTTATTAGGTTTAAGATTCCACAATTTTTTTTTTTTCGAGATATCTAATTGTCATCGATGGGAATTGAATTACCATCGGATTAGACTGATACATAGCCCCAACAACCACCCTAATCAAGCACAGTGCAAAAAAACATGTGTAGTGGTAAACGAATATTGCCACCACTTTTTGCACTTTGAACAACAAATTTTGTTTTCATACTCTATCGATTAATCATGGCTTCACAAATTATATTTTAATATATAATTATAAAATAATTAGAAGTTTATTGGAACTTATCGAAATTAAATATTATATATATGGCTCTAAAATCTACTTTCATAATATTAAAAGATATTTATTTCGATAGAAAGAAAGCTTTACACATATTGTGATAAATACTTATGATAGAAGTCAAATCCCCTCTAAAATGTATGCCCGTGAGCAAGTCATAAAGGAGAGGGGCATATGAATGTAATATATTAATTACTCAAGCTATGAATAGACACGTTGTTTGAAAAATTAATTGGAAACTATAAAAAAGGTCGAATTCATGTGGAAATTTTACATGATGACCAGCATTGGCAAGCTTCTTATGATCTTATCTCTTAAAATTCAAACAGGGTTAGGCAGTTCCTTTCACATTAAAACGACATGACCCCAATTAGCTATTATAACACGACAAGTGGCACCACCACTTTCTATAACAAACGAAATATATATTGTCCTTGCCAAATCAATAGATCTATCTATGTAGTCAATAAAAACACTCAATATCTATTTCAAAAAAAAAAAAAAAAAAACATCACTCAATATCATGACCTTTTTACCTTCCATGGCTGCCAAAACCACCACCTTCTTCTTCCTCCTCCTCCTCTTATTCTCTCTGAATTTGCACTGCTTAAACTCAGAGAGTTGGATCAGAGGAGGCTACTGGCATGTAGGGACTGGGCTTCCTGTATCTGAAATCGATTCTGCTCTTTTCACTCACCTTATGTTTGCTTTTGCTCTTATAGACTCCTCTACCTACCTCATCTCAATCAACTCCACATATGAACAGTCGTTCTCCAGCTTCACCAACACTGTCAAGCGCAGGAACCCAACTGTTACTACTCTTTTGTCAATCCTGGGTGGGAAATGGTACTCTGAAATCTTTTCTTCAATGATAAACCAATCTTCGTCAAGACAATCTTTCATTAAATCCTCCATAAAAACAGCTAGGCTTCATGGCTTTGATGGTCTAGAGCTTTGCGGGGTGGTGCCAGGAAACAGCACCAACATGACCAATCTAGGAACCCTTTTGGAAGAGTGGCGTGCTGCGGTTGATTCTGAGTCGAGTAACTCGAGCAAGCCTAAGCTGTTGTTGGTGATGTGCGGTTATTACTTTCTGGCAACCGGGTCAGCGAGTTACCCTGTGGAATCAATGAAGAAGAGCTTGGATTGGGTAAATGTGCTTGCTTTTGATTATTATTTGCCTACAAGAGATAGGTTTACAGGTTTCCATTCTGCTTTATATGGCTCTTCAAGTTGGCTCAACACTAATACTAGTGTAAATGAGTGGTTGGGCAGAGGATTTTTGGCCACCAAACTTGTTCTGTGTATGCCTTATCATGGCTATGCTTGGACACTTGTTGATCCTAATGACAGTGCTGTTGGAGCACCAGCTTCCGGTCCCGCGATTACCCAAGATGGTTCCATGGGCTACAAATTAATTCAAGCATACATTAGAGATATTTATAGTTATCGAGTTCCATCAGTTTATAATGATACTTTTGGTGTGAATTTTTTCACTTATGAGCAAATTTGGTACAATTATGATAGTGTGGAGGCCATTAAAGCTAAGGTGTCTTTTGCAAAAGAGAAAGGATTACTGGGTTACAGTGTGTTTCAGCTGGCCAACGATGATGACTGGGAGCTTTCTAAAGCTGGTATGAATTTTTTAATTTGCTTGTCATTTGTGATTACTTTTCACTTATGTTGAACATTGATCAATTTCATTTAGACTCTCCTTATTTTTATGGACAAGACTCAAAATTCAGTATATAATTGTTCATGAAATTCGTCAGAAACTTATCTTTAAATTCGTTGAAATTTGTCAGAAACTGCAAAAAACTATCTTTGACTAAGCTAATATTAAAGTTCCTCTGTGATTATACTATTGTAGTGGTAGAAGAAAATTAATTTGTGACTTTATAAATGCATACTAATCAGCATAGTATGACTTTCACAGCTAATGAGGAAGTTGAAGATCAAAAGAATGAGCCGCGGTTATTGATAATTATTGTGGTCACAGTTGCTATAGCTATTCTTCTACTGGCCACCATGGTTTGTTACTTGAAAAGGAAGAGTTTCAAATCAAAAGGTAACTTCTAGTTCTGATTTTCAAAATTGTCCATGAAATGAGGACGATGCATTCTCTATGACTAACATTTGGTTTTGTTTATCTTTGGTTTCAGGGGTTATGTATACTGTGAAAAGATCACTATCTAAAATAAAACACAAAGTATCAAATAGAGAAATCCTTGGTAGTAATCAACATAACCTAATAGTATTCAGATTTGGAACGATCAAAGCGGCAACAAATAACTTTTCAAGTGAAAATAAGATCGGCAAAGGTGGATATGGACCTGTTTACAAAGTAACATTGGCAAACTTCTCTCAGTACTATATATGTTTTGCTAGAAACCTAAATGTGATGATCTGATGTGATCATCTGTAAGTTACCAGATTTACATGAGTGTGAGTTTTTCCAGGGGAAATTACCGAAGGGACAGGAAGTAGCAGTGAAGAGACTTTCCAAATTTTCACATCAAGGATTGGAAGAGTTCAAAAATGAAGTTAAGCTTACCGCAAGGCTTCAACATGTAAATTTAGTACCTGTGTTGGGAATCTGTACAGAGAAGGAAGAGAAGATGTTGATTTATGAGTTCATGCCAAACAAAAGTTTGGATTTTTACATTTTTGGTATGCAGACTCTATTGTTCTGAGTGAGTATGATTTTGTATTGTATGGTATTTGAATAACTAATTGTTCATATATAAGTTTGTTTTATGCAGATCCACACAAGCGGTATGTCTTAGATTGGATAAAACGTGTTCACATCATTGAAGGGATTATTCAAGGACTTCTTTATCTCCAAGAATACTCAAACTTTACCATAGTTCACAGAGACCTAAAGGCTAGTAACGTTTTGTTGGACAGTGAAATGAATCCAAAAATATCGGATTTTGGTATGGCTAAAGCCTTTACTAAAGATGAATATGAAGCAAATACAGGACGGATAATTGGAACGTAGTAAGTAAAACTCCTAACAACATGGTATTTGACATCACATTTCTATTTAATTTCTTTGATGAATAATTGGCATTTTCATTATTCCATGGATTGCAGCGGTTATGTTCCTCCTGAATATGTACGAAAAGGTATATACTCCATGAAATATGATGTCTATAGTTTTGGAGTTCTACTACTGCAGATTATAAGTGGCAAGAGGACTGCTTGCTATTATGGCCCCAATGAAAACTTCAACCTATTGGAATTTGTAAGCTACTTCTTCATGGAAAAGTTCAAAATGAGTAGCTTTTGAAATTTAAAATCAGGTGACATATTTGAGTTATTTTCAGGCGTATGAGTTGTGGAAAAATGATGAAGGAGTGGAGTTTTTCGATTCATCACTTGACGATTCGTCTTCAACATGGAAGCTCATGAGATGCATGCAAGTAGCTTTGTTATGTGTTCAGGAGAATCCAGCAGACAGACCAACCATGTTGGAGGTTTTTACCATGCTCAAAAATGAAACTGCAGCCATCACAACTCCTAGGAAGCCTGCATTCTCAGTTAACAGAGATGAAGATGAGGAAAGTGATTGCATATTGAAGATGAATATATGTTCAGTCAATGATGCATCAATCACCCAACTGGTACCCAGATGATTTTCCAGCACTTCTAGGGTGTCCGTAGTGTAAAAGAATGCTAGGATTAAACTTTAACAAGGTTCTCTTCCTTCCCAAGCAGTCTTTTCTACTCTGTGTACTAATTTTCTTAAAATCAATATTGCAATTTATATCATTACAAGTTCACTACATAACAGAAATCAGTAAGTTTGTAAAAATTATAATTCATTAATTTTAAATTATGTAGTGAACTGTAGGGATACAAATATGTTGTACTGATATTAACAATGATGTACACAGCAGTAGAAAAATTTCTACCTTCGCAACTTAAAATGATGATAGTGGCCACACAGTGGCTATTACTAAAAATATCACGCAATGCCATGATGTGCCTAAAAAAACCACACAGCTTGCTGGTATATAGAATGTTCTTTCATGTAAGTGTTCATAGAAAAATAAAATTACAAATGCAATATATGTCATTGTTTAATTATTTCTGTCCCCAGATTCTCTTGAAAATGTATGATTGTTCATGCACAACATGAGTTGCAGAGCTCTGTATTCATGACAGGTTAAAATTTTATTATAGGCATAGCCTCTGTTCAACTGAAGTAAGGACCCTTTTGGATTTAACGGTATTAAGTATTTAAGTAACATATCATGCAAATTAAAAATTGTATTACATTTTTTTAAGTTAGGAATTTATAAATATTTAATTTTTTGGATAAAATATGAATAAATTATGTAATTCACTATATATTACAATATACAATATATAACTTATTTATAGATCAAAGAAGAAAATAAAATAAGTGAATATTCTATACATCGCAACTAAAATCGTATATTATACATATGAAAAATAAAAATGTCATAATAACAATATAATATATCGGTAATGTTATTGAAACAGAGGAAGGACCTAGATACTCTCCTCTTAAGTCTTAACAAGTGACTTCTCTTTTTCTTTTTTCTTTCGGTCTCATGTCGACACCCTCAAATCAAAAGCTAAAATTCAAAACTCCTGTAAATCGAAATATTCTAATCATGTCACACTTTATCAAATTTTTGTTAATTTTATGACATATCAGCATGATTAATGATGATATAATTATCATTAACATGACCTCAAAGTCCCTTTATGAGTTGTATCGAACTTAAAATATAACACTTCAAATCATAAAGACTTTACCAGATGAATTAAAAAATATCTGATTGCTTTTTAATGAATTCCTTAACGTACACGCAAGTGTGAGACTAGGAATAAAATTTTGGTTGCAACCTTCAATTTTGTTTCCCATGAATAGGCAGGAAAAATTACACTAAAGTACCTTCACATATCACATTATTACATCTATGATGTGAGTTTATCGTTAATTACAGGTAAATACCCTACCGTTAGTTGACTTAGTCAAACTTAACAGTTTGACAACATTTTTAGAATGAAATGACACAAATACCCTTATCATCTCTGTTCTCCTTTCTCTTCTGCTTCTTGTTCATCAACATCTTCTTCTGGGCATCTGAGTTTGAACCCAGATTTGACTGGGTTCACAATCATGAACCCATCAAACCATCACGAAATCTCTATCACCCTGAATCACGCATCCTCCTCATCACCACACAATCACCAAAAATACAAAAGTTTTGAACCCAGTTTTTTCGAACCATGACTGTGAACCAACCATTACCACACAATCCAGTAACCAACCATTACCAACCACCCACCACCACGCAAAAAAAGAAAAAAAAAAAAAACAAGAACAGAAGATGACGAAGAAGACCAACCAACAAATCTGGGTTCGAAGGAACCCAGTTTCTGGGTTCCATTCAAACCCAGAAACTGGGTTCGAATGGAACTCAGAAACTGGGTTCCTTCGAACCCAGGTGTGGGTTCGAATGGAACCCACATCTGGGTTCCGTTCGAACCCAGATTTGGGTTCGAATTTGAACCCAGTTTCTGGGTTCCTTCGAACCCAGAGAAGAAGAAAAGCAGAAGAAGAAGAAGAGCAGAAAAAGAAGAATAAGAAGAAGACGAGCAGAAGAAGAAGAAGAAGATGATGATGATGAGCAAAAGAAGAAGAAGAAGAAGAAGGAGAGAGAGAGAGATTTTATTTAAATAATATCCCAAATATTATTTGATATATAAAAAGACCAATTTACCCTTGAGCATTAATTTTACCGTTAATTGGTCGTTAGTCAAACCAAGTCAAAGGTATTTATGTGTAATTTAGATAAAACTCGCATCATGACTGTAATAATTTGATAGGTCCGGGTACTTTAGTGTAATTTACCCTGAATAGGCATGGGCGGCCCCAAGGACCAGGATGCAGCAGAAGCCGCCCTGAAGAAAATAGAAAAAGCAGTCTTTTTAATATGTTGTATCGTTTTCCTCCACGTATCAGTTTTGATTCAAATCAACTCCACACAAACTGCCAAACCATGTGATGACAATATCTTGACCTACGACTTAGAAATTTGTGAACCGAACGGAGCGATTAGTTAGTTATAAATTATAATGACATGAAAAGATCGATTTTAATTGTTCCTTATGTGTTATGGCAAATAGTCCACATTTCGTTGTTAATTGTTAAACCAATTACATAACTTTAATATATTTTCTTATTTTTTTGTTAGTTTTTATTAAGAAAGTGATAAAAGTATAGAACAAATGTTAATTCTCTTGCAAAATCTTTTTATTTTCTTTTCTCATTACTATTTCTACAACTTTTTTGTTCTCTTTCAATGCATGCATTGCCTATATATTAAATCTTTTTTCTTTAAACCAGATTATTTTGATACCCTTTTTTTCTTTTTTAAAAAAAAAGGAAGCAGAATTTCTTTAAAATTATAATTTAATTAATACTTTACAGAGATGAAGCCGAACCTGAATAGGCAATTGCTGACTAAAATGTTTACTTCAAATGCCAACTTCAAGTTCCCATCTAACTCCTCTTAATTATATGCTATTAATTTCATACCAGCCACCCAACCAACTTTTATATATATATATATATAAATTCTACCATCAATACTACCTTACTTTAAAAGTTTAGGACGAACCAATCAAATTCATTCATTACATTTGAATTAAATAAGAGAAATAATTTGTTTTAAGAAAGAGAACGTAATAGATAAATTTGATTGGATCGTCCTAACTTTTTAAAGTTAACAGACATTGATGGTAAAATTACTCTGTATATATATATACATGAAATTCTGATAACTTTTATAAAATATTACTAAAATTTAAAAAAAAAAAATCAGTTAAAAATTTCCATGTTAATAGGGTCTTAGCTTTTGACAAAGAATTTTTACATAATTTGTACCAATAACATTGTCCATAACTCATCCTCATATATCTTCTTTATTTTCCTTCATTATAATTAAATGTCTTTCTGCAATTTTATAATCTATATGATTTTTTGTTCTAAAATAACATAATAAATGTTTTTACTATATTCAAAGTGATTGTATCCCATGATTTTCTTTTAGGAATTTTTTTCATTATATTAATAAAATTAGCGTGAGTTTGAAAAATATTTAAAATGAGTATTTTTAGCATCATCAGTTATTGTTTAACTTTAGTTCATGAACAAAAAATATTATTCACAAACAAATGATCACAAAAGATCTTCATTCGCATCCTTTGTTCACAAAGTATAGTTGATGATAAATGGTGGTTCTTAAAAAACTCATTTTAATAGTTCGGTTTCGTTTTTCAAGCTGCTGTTAATTTTGGATACCTCCATTGAAAGGTTTTCTAAAATTCAAAATATTTCCTATTTAAAAATAAATAAATAATATACATCACAATTCTACCCCTTCATTCTTGGTCTTTTAAATTCAAAACAACAATAACATAGGAACATCTGGAGAGAACTTCATTTTCACCTGTACATTTCGTTTGTCAGCTTGCACAAATTTTGTGGTGGTAGACATCAAGTGTGGCAAAAACTAATTTTCACTTGTGGAACTTCTGGTGTCACACATACCTTAAAGTCTTTGATCCAAACAATCAAGCAGCTTCTTTAATGGCAGCCAACAAATACATCACCATCTTCCTCTTCTCCTTCACCTTGTTCTCTTCCTCTCAGGTTCAGTTTTCAGCTTCACAAACCTGGATCAAAGCTGCCTACTGGTATGCAGGCAGTGAATTTCCCATTTCTGAAATCAATTCTGCTCTTTTCACTCACCTTCTATGTGCTTTTGCCAATGTTGATTCTTTCACCTACCAACTCTCCATTCCTCCTGCGAATCAACAATACTTCTCCAGCTTCAGTGGAATCATCAGGCGAAAAAAACCCTTCAATCATAGCTATCCTGTCAATCTGGAATGGCCAGAATGCAACAGGTCAGTCCATTCTCGGCAACAAAGTCATCAACTCTTCTGTTTTGTCTTCAATGGTTAGTGATTCTTCTCACAGGAAGTCTTTCATTGAATCTTCAATAAGAACTGCTAGACTTTATGGTTTCCAAGGCCTGGACTTGTTTTGGCTGTGGCCTAACAGCACAGACTTGAATAGTTTGGGGACTCTTTTAGATGAGTGGAGAGTTGCAGTTGCTTCTGAGTCAAGAAACTCAAGTAAACAAAAATTAACATTAACAATGGGGGTTCGTTATTCCCCAGATCATGATTCTGTTACTTATCCAATCGATTCAATGAAGAAGAACGTGGACTGGGCTCATGTTGTGGCATATGACTATCACTTGCCTTCCAGGGAGAAAGCTACAGGTTTTCATGCTGCTTTGCATGATCCTGACAGTAACATCAGTACAGATTTTGGTGTCAGTAAATGGTTGAGCAGAGGCTTTCCAGCGGGAAAACTGGTTCTGGGATTGCCTTTTCATGGCTATGCCTGGACTCTGGTGAACCCAAATGACAATGCTGTTGGTGCACAGGCTTCAGGACCTGCAATCACCATTGATGGCTCAATGGGGTACAAGCTCATCAGAGCATTTATTCAGAATTATGGTTATGGAGCCGCTTCTTTGTACAATGCTACTTATGCAGCGAACGTTTTCACCAGTGGAGCAACTTGGATCAATTTTGATGGAGTGGAGACTATAAAAGCAAAGATTTCATATGCCAGGGAGAAGAAGCTGCTTGGTTACAATGCATTCCAACTCTCTAATGATGATAATTGGGCACTTTCTCGAGCCGGTAAGTAAAAGTCTATTAGCATGAATTAGTATCTTAATTCATCCTTCAGTGAATTTCTGCACAATTTTCAGTCTCTTAGCTTGAATTTGTTTTGTAAGAATCCTTTAAACTATACAGAGAACCACACGAGAAGCTTTCATGGAAAGAAGAATATTTCACAGAAGTTGATTAATTCAGTTCATATTTTGAACTTTGATGACAGATTTTGAATTAATATAGTGAACTACATTGGCAGCTCAAGAAGGGGAAAATGATGAAGAAAACAGGTGGCGGTTACTGCTAATAATTCTGCTTCCAATTGCTTTTTTTGTTAGCTTGATAGCCTCTATGGTGTGTTACTTTAAGAGAAGAGTCCACCTGAAAGGTAACTTGATCAACTGAGAGTGTTAACCAATATTTTTACTATAAAATGAAAAAAAAATCAATTTCTTCATAATTTTTACTCTCTTTTTCTTTCGGACTTCAGGGTTGATACGTAGAAGCAAAAGAGGCTTACCAATTCCTGGGACTAGCACATTATCAGGTTCTGAAAATCTTGACAGTGATGCTCCTAATCTGCAAGTGTTCACTTTTGCCAACATCAAAAAAGCAACAAACAACTTTTCCAGTGAAAACAAGCTTGGAGAAGGTGGATTTGGCCCTGTCTATAAGGTAATAATTAAGTCCTAAACATATTGTTTTGGCTATACACAATTTCCTGCTAGATCAAGAACTAAAATTTGAGTTCTGAGAGAGAGAAATTATGTTTTGAGACTAAATGAAATTCAGCTAATGTATGTACCACAAAGCTGAAACAGAGTAAAAACTTAGTTGTGTGTAGTTATGCATTTTCAGAATTGATTAAATTTCTCAGTTATGCAAATGTAAATTAATCATATCAACCCATTAATGTTTTAGCCTTAAGTAAGTAGACTAGGATGATTTTGGAACTCCGAATTTGGTTGAAAAATACAGTAACATAAGCTGGCTTTGCCAATGCTAATAGTTGGTGTACATGCATTTCAATAGGGTAAATTACCAAGAGGGCAGGAAATTGCAGTGAAGAGACTTGCAACGACATCCACTCAAGGATTCGAAGAGTTCAAAAATGAGGTTTCTCTTACAGCAAGACTTCAACATGTGAATCTAGTTAGAGTTTTGGGGTTTTGCACTGACAGAGAAGAGAAAATGTTGATATATGAGTACATGCCAAACAAAAGCTTGGATCGCTATCTCTTTGGTCAGTAATAGATCTTCAAAATTTTCTATTACTGTCGACTTATAGATGTTTTTTTTTTACCTCATGAGCTTAACTGAGAAGTTCAAAATCCAAAACTCCAACCAGAAGCAACTACAGACCTGTTTGAGATCATTCTACAGCAAAAACTTGTGATGTAAACTTAAATATGTGTCTGATGATCAATGTATTGTTCTGCAGACCCGATCAGACGGCAGATCTTGGATTGGGAAAAGAGAGTGAATATCATTGAAGGGGTTACTCAAGGGCTTTTATATCTACAAGAGTATTCGAATTTCACGATCATTCATCGTGATTTAAAAGCTAGCAACATCTTATTAGACAATGACTTGAACCCCAAGATTTCAGATTTTGGAATGGCTAGGCTTTTCAAAAAAGATGTACATGAAGCAAACACAGGCCGTATTGTTGGAACATAGTAAGGAACTAAATCCTAGTCTACATATGGTATTTTACTTATTTTTCATGGCTGAAAATACTCATTGGTTTTGTACATGCCTGTAGTGGTTATGTTCCTCCTGAATATGTAAGAAGAGGTATATATTCCATGAAGTATGATGTTTATAGCTTTGGAGTTCTGCTTCTACAAATCATAAGTGGCAAGACGAATGCATGTTGTTACGGCATCAGCGAAAATTTGAACCTTCTTGAATATGTAAGTCATTGATGAAAACCTTTCTATCATTCCTACACAATTGCACTTAATATTACTCTTTTCTTTCTTCATGTTAATTACAAAATCAAATCAGATCATTTCTACCAATTTGCTGAGAAATTTCTATCAAATTTTAATGAAGTTCTTAACAATCAACCTTTAGAATTGAGGTTTCTGAGCAATTTTAAGATAGTCCGAATTCACTTGGTTTTTTATCCAAATACAAAGGAAGTGACAAACTATTAGTTGACTTGTATACACGCAGGCATATGAGGAATGGAGAGACAGCAAAGGGAGGAACTTCATTGATCAAACGCTGGATGATTCAACTTCACCTTGCAAAATCACAACATGTCTGCAAGTGGCGCTCTTATGTGTGCAGGAAAATCCAGTGGAGAGACCCTCTATGTTGGAAGTTTATTCAATGCTCAAAAATGATCCATCAGTGGCCACTGTTGGTACTCCTAAAAGGCCTGCATTTTCTGTGAAGAGTGATGAAAATGTGGGAGGCAGTTCCAAAGTTTCCACCCAAGAAAATTACTCATTCAATGATCCACAAAATTCCCAGTTGGAACCCAGATGAAATTCCATTTCCAGGATTATTTTCACGGAAACTATGGAATCTAGGATTGCATTTATAGAAAGTCTCTTATTGATCAATATGTTATTAGAATTCAATTATATGTTTATGAAATTCAGGACTATAATTTTTTTTAAAACAAATATGTTTGATTGCATGAAGCATTTTCTAATACAGTTTCTTAGTGCAACAAAATACTGATACAAAAATAAAATTAATAAGAAACTAGTTTCTAAAATTTATGTGTTGCAATTTGCATCTTGAATAATTATAATGAAATTTCAAAAAATAATAATAATAATAATAATAATGAAACTTTTGTGATACATCATCATTTGATGTAAGAGCATGTAAACTGACTGATACCAACATCTAAACAGATGCCAACTATATCAAGTGTTGTCCTGTTTGTGCGTTTCACTCTTCAATTTGTCTTTAATGCAAAACTGGTTAAGTACAGTTTAGCATAAAATTTTTCATGTTATTTTCTTGGATTTAGCTACTTTATTCATTAGGTAAGATATTCATCAATGATAATTTTGAATATTCTTCAATAATCATCTTTATAATTAATCCAAAATTTGTTATTAACGAATAATCTTACTAATCAGTAAGATAGTCAAACTCTATTTTCTTACATAAATAAAACTCAATATTGTGCTAACTACACTAACAAAAGTTTGTACCTTGAAGGGCTTGTATCAATGATATTTGCAGTTTAAATTATTAGCGCACACCTAAAAGCATATTTGTATAACCTAAGCCTAACATTCAATTGATAAGGTCAAATAGTGGTTTTAAGGAAAACGAACATTGGTAACATGACCAACAGCCCACAACTTTATTGCTGTAATAATTCAACTTTTGCGACAACAGTCCATTAGACACGGGTCATAGTTGAATGCAATATTCAGTTATGTTAGGAGATTTTCAATGTAAGCTATACAAATTCCAATAATTTGACTTCTCTTTTGGGATTTTGACTTCATTACCGCAACAATTTCATGGAAGTTATGAAGTTTTAAGACAAATTTCAGGGAGCTCTGTTTAATTATTTGCTTTTGAATCGCTTACCAAATAATTTATTAATTTCCTTTTATTGACTCTACCAAATTTTATCTAAGAGTTATTATTGATGGATAACTTAATCCAATCAGCAAGATAGTTAAATCTATGAATTATTTATTTCTAAAAGCAGAGCAAGCCCTGAGCACGTGTAAAAAGTGCAACCAGCCTAGGCCAGCAAATTTTGCAAATTTTTAATTTTTTTCCTACAATTAATTTATACCGTTAATGTATAATTAATGTCACACATAAAGATCATTACTTTGTAACAGCCTTTGTGGTTAAAGACCTTATTACGTTACTAAGTTTGAGCCACTCCCATGCGTTTTTTTTATAGTTTTTTTTCTCCCTTTTTTTTAAAAATAAAAAATATATATATGGTGGCTTATCACTTCCAAGTTTCGAACCTGGGATCATGAAGCATATTTAGGCCTTTGATAATTAGCGGTGTTGGTCACTTTTATTTATTTGATTTAATTTGAAAAGTATTTCTAACGTATCAAGGGCCTCAAAACTGGCGTATTTCACTCATATATAAACTCACTCTATCATTTTCAACCCTAAATTATTTTCCTCTTTCACATTTTCGGCAACAAAACAAAAATAAAATCTAAATTATTGTTTTTTTTATTGGTTAAAAGTTTCAAATTTCGTCGACAATCTAAAGTGAAGAACGTGAAATTCCAAAAATTTATTCATTTTTTAGGTTAAAGTTATATTTTTATATTCACTACTATTGAGTTATGTTTTTTTCATGATTATCTATTTTTTCATAATTCTTCTTTTATCTTTTTTGTTATTATTATTATAAATTAAAAATGTTAAAATCTTATTTGCTATCAACTCTGTCACAAAAAAGGTTAAATGAACTAGCACCTTTATGCTTTGAAAAGGATTTGGTGGAAAAGATTGAATTTAAAAATATTATTGATGAATTTGCTTCTGAAAAATATTATTAAAAAAAATATTTTAAATAATGTTTTATGAGTTCTTCGGTATATATAAATAAATTTTATTTATAAATTACGATGAATTTTTTTATCATTACATGAATGTATTTATCTTATATAAATCTTATCTTATGATATCTTTTTTTTTTTTTCATTTTTTCTTAACGAAATTATTATGTTTACACCCAAAATATGATAAAATAGGTTTATATATAAATATATATGGGCCCATTTTAGTTTTTGGCATCAGGCCTCTAAAATATTAGGGCTGGCCCTGTTTGAGCAATTGATTTTGGTGAATTATCATGACTTTTGACTGTTTACATAACAACTACAATCAAGCCACAAAAATGAAGAATCTTCAAGAAGATTTTGGTGTAATTGTAACGTATCTAACATCATTTTGCTGAGATCAGTCAAGATTACATAATATAAGTACGGTCTAGAAATCTATTACTATAACATTGTCCTCCTAGAGCCTTATTTTCAATTCTAGGAGGTATTTGATAGTCTCTCTCATAATATGGAGAGAAAAATCATCATATTTATTGAAAAATATGCATCTAGTATCCTTGATAAGATGCGATGATCTATTACAAAGGGAGGCACTATTTATTTGAATTATGAATATATGTGTCAGAGCGAATTTATGTTTATGCATTGATGAGTCTATTTTAATTATTAATATCATATGGCCATCTTTTTCGTTGTTAGTTGAGTGATATTTTACTTATAACATTCTCAATATAAAAATAAAGATAAAATATAATTAATATGGCAAAATCAGTTAGTTTCTTGATTATTGATGTATGATTGAAAATTATTTTGCCTTGGACTTTTCTCTTGTTTATTCGCTCGTGTTTCACGGGCATGAAAATTTGAGATCTAATCATTTATGAATTGTTTGAAAGCCAAGTTTATTTTCTTTTATGACTTTTAGTATCTCAACTACTTTGCAGAAAATTTTGTTCAAGTTTGATTTTTGTTATAGATATTCTTATAATCTAAAATTACATATATTTTTTATCACACAAATTTAAAAACTGTTTTCAAATTATAAATTACGTATATTTATTACTTATTTGATAATAACATCTAAAACTTTTCTATCTTTTTTTCAAGGATATGATATCGTTCTGAGTTATTAGCCACACTCCATCATTATTTAAACTAACAATTCTTATCTAATTCATGTGTTATTTATTTTTAATTTATTTTTTTATCTAAAGAATGAATGATACTGAAACTGACTAAAATATGAAATCTGAATAATAAGTTTATTTTTTTTTCTCACTTTTGAATATACTGAAAAATTATTATTTTTTTTAAATTCAAATTGTCTGAAAACCGGTAATTTCATATTTAAACCTTTTTCATTATTAGTTGTTGTGAAATTTTATTTAATATAATACAAACAAAAAAAAACATAAATAATTACTTGTAATATTTATTTATAATTAAATATGATTAAAAAGTATAATAAAATTAATTATATTTATATATTTAAATAAATATAATGAAAACATCTATAAGTTTAATCATTTTTAAAAAGCAAATAAAAAAAATAAATGTTTAAATTGTAAATTAAAATACATCAGTCCAATTTTAAAAAATTTTGGGAGAGAGGTTTTTTTTTTTTAATTATGTCATATAGGTATTAGGGAAAAAATATTTATAATATAAAATTAGGATAAAATTAAAAATATATTATTTTTGAAGATGATAGACTTGTAATAAAATATTTTAAATATCATTAAGTGATTTGCAATTAAGTTAAAAATCAAGAATTCTAATTTTTATTCTAGTTATTTTTTAGTAGTTTTAAGTGATTTAACCACTTAAAAAAAAAAACAATAATATACAAAAACAACTTAATAGATGTAATTCAGTACCATTAAGTTATAAGTGAAAAAAACAAACAGTCTTGTATTGATTAAAGTTAAAACTTCATTTGATACAACTTATTTAAATAGATTTTTTAGAAGTAGATTTTTTATAAATAGAGCTTTTAAAAAGATGTTGGTTATTTGGTTGTCAATTTAAAAAATTTTTAAAAATTGTAGATCGTTTGATTTATATTACTTTTAAAAACTTTTTTAAGTTATAAAATTACCAAAAAAAAAAAAAAGGCAATTAAATTGTAAATTAAAGTACATTAGTCCAATTTTAAAAAATTTTGTAAGAGAGTTTTTTTTTTTTCAAATTATGTCACATAGGTATTAGGGGAAAAAATATTTATAATATAAAATTAGGATAAAATTTGAAAATATATTATTTTTGGGGAGGATAGACTTGTAATAAAATATTTTAAATACCATTAAGTGATTTATAATTAAATTAAAAATCCAGAATTTTAAATTTTTTTTAGTTGTTTTGAGGTGGTTTAAATGGTTTGACCACTTAAAAAAAATACAAAAACAAAAATAACTTATAGGTGCAATGCAGTACCATTAAATTATAAGTGAAAAAAATAAACGGTCTCGTATTGATTAAAGTTAAAGTTTCATTTGATACAACGTTTTTAAATGAATATTTTAAAAGTAAATCCTTTACAAATAGAGTTTTTAAAAAATGTTGTTAGTCATTTGGTTGTTAATTTAAAAAACTGTTTATAATTGTAGATCGTTTGGTTTGTCTTACTTTTAAAAGCTTCCTTAAGTTATAAAATTACCAAAAAAGACATTTAAAATAAAGTAAAATATTATCAAACAATATTTGAGAAAATACTATATTTATAATTAAAAATATATAAAATTTAATAAAATGAAAGTATAGGTTTTGAAATACGATACTAAAAACTCAATGTTCATATATGTGCATCAAGAAAAATATTCAATGTAAAAACCAATTGAGGAAAAAAAGAAAGAAACATTTAAAGCATACAAAATATCAAAAAACTTGTCAGTTAAAGAAGAGCCTTAAGAGTTTTTTGCTGACACAAATACACAGAATAAAAGTGGAGAGTTTATATGTTAAAAAAAAAGTGTATTAGGATTTTAAGAGTAAGGGTATAGTGATATTAATAAAATATAATATGATTATATATAGACATTTTAATTAAAAAATAAAAATGATCTACTTAGAAAAGTTCAAAATTAAAGCTTTTTCTAGTAGATATATTTCAACTTTTTTAACTACCCAAAAGTTCTATTAAGATGACAACTAAACAACACAAAAACAATCAAAAAGAGCTTTCGGGATTAAAAAAAAAAAAAAAAACTCTTTTATTCAGTAAATAAGTTGTACTAAATATACACTAAATTAATAATGTGCATTGTTATAGTGTAAAGCCTGAATCAATATAGTGGCATTACATAGATGCATCAATGGTCGAACTCCCCATAGAGCTCCATATGGTCGTAGAGCTCTCGAGGGTTTCAAGGGCCCACATCCCTAAAAAAGAAAAAATAATCCTACACAACCAATGAAGGCGTCGACCGGGATACAAAAATAGAAGGCCATGAAACTAAGTCGCTAATGGCGACCAGAACAAGCCTCGACTAGGGTCCTTAACCTCATGATCTCAACCCTTGGTCACAGGTGACTACCAAAGGTGATCATGACCTGAACCTACGATCACCTGGACACAACACTTGGCCGTGAAATGCACTTTTAGAGAAGATTGCGACCACTTGGCCACGCGCAATTCTATCCTTATTTAGAATTGAGAGTTTCATCTTAATTGGAACTCTTTTGACCCTAGAATAATAAATATTCATGTGTAAGGGTTATAAATTAGATCTAAGAGTTTCAAAGAGTTGATCAAAAGAAGAAAAAGAGTTTTTGAGAGGGTTTAGAAAGTGATAGTTTGTGAAAGTCGTGAGAGAACAAGTTATTATTTGTAAACATTGTTATATAGTAGAAAAAGGTGTCGATGCGCTCTGTAGATCTGGGAGATTTCTTGAACCACGTAGAAAATCTTATATTATTTATTGTTTAATGTGTGTGTGCTTAATTTGAGCTTTGTAATCACCTAGTATTTCCTAACATACATATCTTGATTAAAGATTTTATAGTTAAATATATTGATGAGTCAATATTATTATTAGTGATAAGATAATATAAGTAGGATAGTAACTAGTTTTACAAATTTAGTAAGGAGTACAACCTTGTATTAACAAAGTCGCATTAGTACTAGAATTTTGTATTAAGTATTTCTATATATATATATATATATTTGATGGGGTGTGGGAATGAAATTCATATAAAAATATTCATATGTTGTGTTTTAGGATAAATGTGA
The DNA here is from genome assembly GCA_021234005.1 of Nephelium lappaceum. Lineage (NCBI taxonomy): Eukaryota > Viridiplantae > Streptophyta > Magnoliopsida > Sapindales > Sapindaceae > Nephelium > Nephelium lappaceum. Next base: position 10,072,492 of record CM038002.1, read on the forward strand.
GACTTAAACCCTTGATCTTTTAATATCAAATGCAGTATCCAATTAAATACTCTTACTAAGGGATGATATAAAAAATAAAAATAAAAATCATAGGGGTAGTTGTCCTATCACGGTTTTAGACACATTTTTTCTTCATTATTTGCCAATGAATTATCGGGACTAGTTATCTTTTCCAAAAAATAAAAATAAAAAGTGGGACGAGTATAGTTATGATATTTCCATCTGTCACTTCATTTTCATATCTGTCCACAACAATAATACATCAATGCATGACAAATACTTAGAGCCACCAAATAAAATTAGATAAGCACAAATAGTTCATGGTTAAAAAAAATAGATTAATCTATAAAAAATAGAATAATATTAATATTATCAATTATGCTACTTTTTGAATTATCAACATTTTATATGACTGAAAATTATATTTATTTGGACCATTCTCTTGTATCTATTCCTCTCATCTTCATGTATTGTTGAATATTTACCTTTGAAATTCATATAACTTTTTTAATCTAGAAACATTTTTTTTATTATAAGTTTTTTAAGTGGATTTTACAAAAAAGACCCATTTTAGAAAAGAAAAATTCATTTTATCCACTTTTTCTAAAAAAATTCTTTTTAACTCCTCAAACAAATTAATTGTAGTATATATCCAAATTACCCAAATTGCTCTTGCATACTTTATTATTCCTTCATTGCTCATGGCATAAGATCTTTGACTTCCTTTATCGATTGTTTAAGTTTTGTTGGGATTTTTTTTAGTTTTTTTGTGATTTTTTGAGTTTTTTTATATTTTGGATGTTGAGTTTTGATGTTTAGGGTTGGATTTAGTTGAATTTGGCTTGAAAATGGAGATTTTCGATGAGATGCATCATGAAGGCGATGACTAGGTTGTATTGGCTTTTAAGTCCACTTAAAACCCGGTGAGTCATCGGTTTACCGGTTTTAAGTGGATTTAAAAACTGTATTTTTATTTTCAAATGAGGGTATTTTGGTAAAAATAGTATGTTTGAGAGGTTAAAAATAAATTTTTATAAAAAAATGGATAAAAACAAAGTTTTCCTTTTGATTTTGGGTAAAAGTGAAAAGCTCCCTTTCTATAATGTGGTCTCACTTTGAATAGTAGCTTAAGTCTAATGACATTATGTTTTATAGCCAATTCTTTCAACGGCCCTCTCAAGCTTAGAAACAACAAAGCAAGACAAGACAAAATTAATTATTTCTTTGAATTTTCTAATACCACTTGAGTTTGTCAACCAAAAGCAACTTGAAGATAAATGCTATCAATCCGCTCGCACACTAGTCCTGTAAGAAAAACACCACCACCCACACAGCTATCAATAAAAGCAACTGTCAGCCCCCATTTTGAATGATATTTCCACGTGTCAATAAAAAGTGGGACCAGTATAGCTATGATATTTCCATGTGTCAATTCATTTTCGTATCTGTCCACAACAATAGTACATCAATGCATGACAAACACATAGAGTCACAAAATAAAATTAGATAAGCACACTATTAATTAACTTCCGTGGTTAAAAAATAGATTAATCTATTAAAAAAAATGAATTAATATTTTTTTTAAACCAAAAATGAATTAATGTTAATATTATCAATTACTCTACATTTTGAATTATCAACATTTTATATGATTGAAAATTATATTTATTTGGACCTTTCTCTTGTATCTATTTCACTCATTTTCATGTATTGTTGAACATTTACCTTTGAAATTCATATAACTTTTTAAATCTAGAAACATGTTTTTAGTATAAGTTTTTTTAACTGTTATCTCACTTCATATAGGAGCATAAGTCTAATGATGTTATATTCTATAGCCAATTCTTCCAACGGCTCTCTCAAGCTTAGAAACAACAAAACAAGACAAGACAAAATTAAACATTTATTTGAATATTCTAATACAACTTGAGGTGATCAACCATGGTTTGAAAAAAAAAAAAAAAAAAACTTGAGGTTGTCAACCAAAAACAGCTTGAACTAGTCAAGAAAGAAAAACACAACCACCCCAACAGCTATTAATAGAAGTTAATTTCAGCCTCCACTGTGAATGGTGGTTTTTTCACCGTAGAGTTTGCATTATTCTATATATATAGCGCTTGACAAGAGCACTTTACACGATATATCTTGAGTGCGATAGTTGTAAGAAAATGGCAAGTCTCAACAATTTTTGTTCCCTCTTTTACATGCTTGCGCTCTTGACTGTGACAGCGGCCCCCGGCAGTGTCATGGCATCGCCTCCAGTTGTCAAGGCCGGTTATTGGCCTTCATGGGCTGAGAAATTCCCACCATCAGCGATAGATACATCATATTTTACCCATATTTATTACGCTTTTCTCATGCCAAATAACGTTACATATAGATTGGATATTGACGATTCGACGGCTAAACTCCTCTCCGGCTTCGCCACCACCCTCCGCCACAAAAATCCACCAGTGAAGACACTTTTCTCCATCGGCGGTGGTGGCTCTGATTCCACTATCTTCTCCCGCATGGCATCAGAAGCTGGGTCACGTCAAGCTTTCATAGACTCAACTATCGAGGTGGCACGAAAATTCGGGTTTGATGGGCTGGACCTTGATTGGGAGTTCCCTGAAAGCCCAAAAGAGATGCAAGACTTGGGCTACTTGTTTGACCAATGGCGACTCGCAATCGACAAGGAAGCTAAGTCCACGGGTCGAGCTCCTCTACTATTGACGGCTGCCGTGTACTTTTCCGTCGAATTTTTAGTCTTTGGAGACTACCGAAAGTATCCGGCAGATTCGATCACTCGAAATATGGATTGGGCCAGCCCAATGTGTTTCGATTATGCTGGATCATGGGACACGTCCGTTACGGGGGCCCATGCAGCCTTGTACAACCCAAATAGTAACGTAAGCACAAGCTATGGGCTGAAGTCGTGGCTTCGGGCGGGAGTGCCGGGCAGCAAACTGGTTATGGGCTTGCCCCTTTATGGAAAGAGTTGGATACTCAAAGACCCAAAATCCCATCGGATTGGATCACCGGCTGTGGATGTCGGCCCAGGAGACAAGGGTGTCCTGACATTGACGGAGTTGGAGGAGTTCAACAAGAAAAATAAAGCAACTGTGGTATTTGACAGTGAAACAGTGTCCGCATATTCATATGTGGGCTCAACGTGGATCGGATACGATGATGTCTTATCAACGACAATGAAGATCGGATTTGCTCGGGCCCATGGGCTTCGTGGATACTTCTTTTGGGCTATAAGTTTAGAAAGTAAATGGAAAATTGCTAGAGCAGGTAACCTTACTTTTCTTTTTTCTTTTTTTTTTTTAAATGAAGAAGGTAACCTTACTAAAAACCAAAACTACTCAAAGCTCCAATTCAGTTTGTTTAATGAATTTAATCTAGAACTTACTGGTTTTTATGATTTTAATGAATTAGATTGAATATATATATATATATATATACACACGTACGTTGATGAGTTGATAACTAATATTGTTTATTGTTGTTGATGATCTATGCAGCTTCCCAAGCATGGACTTCCGATTATTGAAATAAAGTTTTCGAGTTAATTGAAGGACTTTGGATGTCAAATGGAGACTCAAGTTATGTGTTAATGCAACTGAAGATCCCATATATATATATTGTTATGCATTTCAAATTTGCACTAGCTGTCTAAATAAAGCAAAGCTTCATGCCAATTGACTCCTTATTAACTCTTTTGAGATGTTAATTAATGAATCAAATTGGTGTACATTTTATTGACTTCATGAAATCAGTATGTGTACAACTGTTTAGCCTAAAGAATACATGTCATACGTGACACTAGTTTATATTAATTGAAGTATATTCTAATAAATATTTCATCAATTAGTTGAACTTCTCTTTCGTTTATTTTTTTAATTTATTGATAGTACGCTTATGTCAATGCATGGTACCTCATGACATGTGCTAAGCGGAGGTAATTAAAATACGAGTATTTAAAGAATATTGAATAAATTCAAATAGATTAGTTCTAAAATAAACTCATTCAAACACCTCTTCAATCAATAAAAAGAAAAAGTTACACTGAGTAGATATTGTCCATTTTAGCTTCAGCAAAGATCCATACATAATATTATATTATATTATTGTTTCAAACAAATATAGATATATATTTATTTATTTATTTATTTTTAAGCCCCAAACATATGTTTGAATTATACAATCCTATAATTTGACCAAATAAAATTGGAAGATGATATGCTATTAATTATTCAATATTAATCTGAATAGTTGCAAAATTTTTTTTATATAGTTGTTTTATTGTTATCATAAAATTCAACTTAATTAAATCATTGTTATTTCAATTTAAAGAATATTAACAATAGTATGGTAAAACGAAATGATTCGAAAAGTTCCTTCAACGAATTATTTCAATGCACTCTTAGATTAATTTTTTTTTAATAAAAAAAAAAAGATAATATAAACATTTGTCAATTTATTCAGGATGAATCATACATGCCGTCCAAATGAGGAAGGAAAATAAGGTTTCAATTCACTACAAGAAGGTGATCTTTTTAGAGCATAGATTTGAAATTAATATATGGAATTTATTGGTCGCATAGACGTGAAAGGTCAGTGATCTTCAAATCTTCGAGTCAAATCAGTATCTAGCATCCCATGCACTTGAAGCTGTAAAACACCAAACATAATATTCATTGAGTATACATACATTAGAAGAATCTAACTCTCGAAATTTGAATACTATTGTCATAGATTTAATAAAAATTTGAATATATTACCATAAATTTAATAAAAATTATTATTATTATTATTATTATTATTATTATTGAGCATTTGAAACTTTACAAGATTATATAATTAGTTACTTAACATTTTTCCATCCTTATACAAGGTTGTAAAATTACCAATGCTAAATAATATTCCTGACTTGAGAAATATTCGTTTCGTTTTTTTTATTTTTTTAATAGAGACTAGTGAAACGTTCTACGTATGAACTTTCTCATAAAAGCAATTGTGGAGTCAAGGTTAATGAATTAATATAGAATATTATTTAAGGTGTAAAGTCAAATTTATATAAAATTGGTGGTGGAGACGACGGTGACGGTAGTGGGGTGGAAGGTGCAGGCCCTGGAGAATGAGAAGATTCTAGTGGGTTAAGTGGAGGCAATGATGAAGAAAAGGCAAAGTAGAGGCTCACTAGGTGCACAAGCAATGAAGAAAAGTTTCAGAAGAATGACACCATCTTATTATATGTAGCCATTGATGTTTAAATGTTAATGATCGTCAGCATGAAGCTAGTATATACAAGCACATGTCTATATGTGAAGATTTTATGGTTCAACAAGCTATGGTTTTATCACCATTGTTGGCCCTTTTTTACATACAATCGGGATGTTTGTATTTGTCTAGTGCCTACTTGCCAGTTTACATATGCGTCAATTATTGTCTCTTGCTTTTTGGTATACAAATGTCAATTGTGTAGTTTATCATAGGCCAGCTAATCGTTTTTTCAATTTGGATTGGAATCATCGACTTTGGATCTATGTTGTTTTCAGTTTCATTATAGTTAATATGTTTCTACTTAGTGAACATAAAAAGCAGTGAACGTTTTGGATGTTATATACATGTTGGATTTTGTCTAGAGATTTTTTCATGTAGACAATCATAAGTTGTCAAGGTTGTAACCAGGTGACAATCATACACTGTTCAATGTCACTATTGGAAATTTAGAATTTGTCTACTTGAACTCTTCTTGCTTAAATAGTAGGAAATGTCAAATTTGTTTTTAATTAAATGAAATAGTATAATACCAAATTTTGCTAGTGAAAGGATAAGTTGGACTTAAAACTATATTTATTGGACTCTTATTTATATATATATATAAAAGTTTTTTAGCTATTTATGTTTTAGCATAAACTAAATAATACTAGGAATTAATAAGTTCTTGACTAATGATATTACAATCAAAATTTTGTCTCATTTATTTCAACTTAAAACAGTTCTCCAATGTAGAAAATCATTCCACCACATAACATGTCCATCTCATTCAAACCCCCCTTCCCCACCCCCGCCTTCTTCTTTTTTCTTTTTTTTTTTTCCTTTTTTTTTTTTCCGAAATCCATTCAATTTTAGAATTCCAAAGATAAGAGAAAACAAATGTTATACCATATGCCAAATATTTCTTTAAATCAATTGCATTTTAGGAGTCCTTTTCTTTTTTTTACTCTCACTCTTTGTTGAGTGATGTTTGTTGAAGTTAATATGTTATGCTCTTTGTTACTATTGTAGTTTATGTATTGATGTATTTAACTTGTGTTAGTTTAACTAACTAAGATTGTGTTAAGTTTACTCGTGTTACATTTTGTATAATTGGAATTAAGACACTTGCATGGTTAGAAAAAAGAATCAGTATAAAAACTGGTCTGATAACTTTTGTAAGAAAGAAGAAAAATATAGCAACAAACAAAGACAAAGAAAAGGAAATTGGATCAGGGATGAACAGCAGAAAACAACTCTGCTGTCCCTATTTTAGAAGCAATTTTTTCTCGCTTTTTGACATTGAAACTACTTCATTTGTGTTTTCTTGTGTGTCAAAACAAATAGCTAGCAATGTTTGTCACTGTCATCAAACTAGTAGGTTAAGTTTTGATGACATTTATTTTAGGTTTGGGATAAAATTACTACTATATATACAGTGAAACAAAACCTTGCTTATAAACAAAGGAACCAAAGGCAGGGAGAGAGCAAAAACCTGACAGACCCAAATCAACAACAAGATGGAATGGAAATACCAATTACAACGATTTCCACAGTAGCTATACGGGATAGCGAGTTCCATGGTGAGTTTTGACGATATTAATTGATTGTGTCTTGAATTCGTCGAAATCGAGGATTTTGTTTTCTAGGGAAGTTGAGATAGAAAATAAGATGAATTTGTTGTGTTAGTTGGAATGCAAGTAATGAAATTGAATGTGAAAAATGTTTGAGGAAGCCATAGGTTGGGCAGCTAGTTTTTGTGTTTGAAAAAGATGAAATTTGTTTTTCCTTTGAATTGGGGTCATGTGTTTGGGATATGTAACATTTGTTCGTGACATGTGCCTTTGTTCAAGATATGTGGTCATGTGTTTAGGAAACGTTTAGTAGTTGCTTGGTTCAAGTGATCTTTTTTGGGACATATGTCTTTAATCGAAACATGTGATCATACGTTCACGATATGTTATTATGTACCAGAGACAAGTGGTTTTTGTTTGAGAATATTATCAAAATACTTCCTAAAAATAAAATTAATGTGAAATCATCATTTTTTGTATTAAAAAAAAATTATTTAGTGATATTATTCTCTATTTTAGGGGTTTTTTTCAGATTTTTTTTTACTTTTTTTGGAACATAAGTCAAAGTATTAATTTAATGATAATTACAAAAGAAAAAGGCAAATGAATCCCTTTTTTTTTTTTTTTTTTTTTTTTTCATGTTTACTTCATTAAAGTTGAATTCTCTACATTACCCCAATATACTATCTTTCCCTATGTTTGTCATAAGTTGAATGTAAAATGGTATGTGTTGCAACATCAGATGTTTTAATTTTGTGACATCATGACATGCATTCACAATTATGCAAAATTTGACTACCAAAGTCTAATATTCTTCTTTTGAGTTTGTACCTAACTTGTTGGTCACCTATCTACATTTTGGTATCAGTGCGATATACAACATTCCTCATTGATCTGTTGGAGTCAATTATTATTGGTGGCGGTGTGACTTCATCAACCATTTTATACTCTTGCCATATCATACTAGTGACTGCATTACCTTTCACCACAACACCTGTTTCATGGAAAATGTTTGAGCTGTAACAATTTCATGCTATGGGAGGGGAATTATTTTGAATTGCAGCTTTATTGATAGTGACAGATCCAGAAAATTTGTTAAGTGGAGCATATGAAGAAAGTTATAAAAACATTGAAAATTAAGATTATACTAAACATATAATGCTTTTATATAAAACAAAGTTCACTAACATAATATAGTTTAAATAAAATGAAACATGTGTAATACTTAAGCAAAGCAAACAATCTTATACTTAAAAATTGTAATGAAATTAATTAAAAAAAAAAAACACATAAACTACACAAAATTATAATTTTTTTTTACGAGGCTTTATATCTTGAAATTGTTTCATGATAACTTCTCTATCAATTTTGTCAAAAGTATCTATCTCTACGCTATCATTTACCCATTAATTTCTCAATCTTCACAAAAAAATTGTCAAAAGGAACATATTAAATAATTAGAGGTAGGATAAAATTATTAATTTATTAGGAGTGCAAAAATTAGATATAAGAAAAGTAATTAAAAAATAAATTAATTATATTAAAAATAAAATAATAAATAATATTGTTAAACAAAGGAAATAATAAAAGAAAAAGAAACACGGACAAAAACAACAGAACTGCTTTAAAAGTATAACAACAATAATCAATAAGAGTTGCCATTGAAATGTTATGCTATTTCAAAAAAATAAAATAAAATAAAATAACCAATAAGAAAATGGCAAGAACATATTTGTTAAAACAAAAAAAAAAAAAAAAAAAAAAAAAAAGGTAACATGTGAACAAAGCCCAATCAACTGCCAAATCAAAGTCGAACGATTTATTACACCCCACTCTCTAGCTTATTACACTCCATTGCACCATCCGAAACCTTCCGATTCAACTTATTACACGTCATTAAAATTGCTATATAAATATAAAAATTAACAATATGAAAAATAATAATTTATTGGATATTAATGAAAATAAAATTGAAAATATATATCTTTTAGAAGGATTAAGAAAGTAAATATTTTAATGATGATTAAGCGATTAGATATTAAGTGATAAGTTAGACTTCTAACTTTTTATTTTAATTAATTTTTTTTAATAATTTTAAATTATTTAACCACTTCAAAAGCAAACAAAAATGATTTAATGAATCAAATTCATATCCCTGATTAAGTGATAAATTGAAAAAAAAAAACAAATAACCCCCAAGTTATAGGCATATGTTTTTTTTGTTTAAGAAAAATAGTTATACACATATATCTGATTAATTATCTGCAAATAGAATTCATGATTGTTATCCATTACTTCAAAAAATATTAATGATTGTTATTCGGACTTAAAGTCAGACCTAGAATCATGATGTGAACTTGGGACAATATATTTGAGTGCATAAAATAAGGACATTTAATTTAATTAGGTCATGGTTAGAAATTGTAAATTAATTCTTGCACAGAGCCAAACAAGTGAGAATAATTCCGTTTATTTGCTACATCAGCTTGCATAAATAATTACGAAGGATGTGCAACAATCAATTAAAGATAAAACAATAATCACGAACCCAACCTTGTTGGTGTTAGGGGTTATTTGTTTTTTCTACTTAAAAGTTAATAGTGCTGATTGTACTTATTAAGTTATTTTTATTTTTATTTTCTTTTAAGTGGTTAAACCATTTAAAATTATCTAAAAACAACTGAAAAAATTATGTTAAAATTTTTAACTTTTCACTTAATTGTAAATCACTTAATGACATTTAAAAGTTTTTATTTCAAATCTATCATTTTCAAAATAACATAATTTCAAATTTATTTGAATTTTATATTACTTAAATTTTTTTTCCTTGATACTTGCAAAAAAATATATTTGAAAAGAAAAATCTAAATATATCTCATCTAAAATTATCTCAGAATTAAACTAATGTCTTTTAATTTATAATTTAAATATTCATTTTCTATTTATTTTCTTAAATATATTAATATATTTAAATATATAAATATGGTTAATACTAATATATTTTTTAATCATATTTTTATTATGAATAAAATATTATTAATATGTACATAAAAAATGTTTTAGAATTTATTAAATTATTTATTTTTATATGTTTGTATTAAATTAATTAAAATTACATAACAACAAATAGTTAAAATAATATAAATGTCAAATTACTAGTTTTCAGAAAATTTTAACTTTAAAAAACAAACAAGTTTACAATATATTCATATATAAAGAAAAAACAAATTATAAACATGTTATTCATATTTCAGGTTTCAGTCAGTATTCAGTCTTCAATCTTCAGCAGTACTATTCAGTCTTCAGATAAAAAAACAAAAGATCCCTTGTTTTGTAGATGACCCCTTGTTTTGTAGGTGAATTAATTCTTCTTGCACGTTTCTTTGTAGGAGTCCACGTATGCTTTCACTTTGTTAGCAACTGTGAACAAAACAAACAATTTTTTAGTTGTGTTTTTGTTGTTAATCTGTGAACACTAGAGCAAAAATTACAATTGATATAATATTGTGCTATATCAAAAACATAAATAGATAAACAGTGCATGTTTTGGGCATCCTCTACTAAGTGATGAGGGTTTCATTCTCATTAAAAATATTGTATGTGTATGGATAGCATTTTCGTAGCTGTTATCTCTCAATTATCGAAATTAATATTCAGACTATAATGATTTATTTCAATAAGTTCCGAAGGACTTTTAACTCTTTTAATGTCAGTTTAAAAGAAAAAAAAATGGTGTGTGTGTTAATAACTTTACCAAGGTCATCTTTGGTGCTAATTTTGGTGCACAAAGAGGTAGCACAAGGAATCGTACAATCATTGTGGCGTTGAAAGATGTAATCTTTCAAGCACTTGTATAGTTGTATGCGCACTCAAGAACGGGATCAGCTATAGCACAAAGAACGAAACAAGCCATATAGCACGCTTTGAAATTAGAAGCAGTAGACTGCCCAACAAAAAGCCCTAGAATTAGAAAGACCATCAAGAGGGACTGAACTCCTCTTTTCTCCATTGACACAACTAATTTACTTGAAGGTAAACTGAGTTCCAAGAAACATTTATAGGAGAGGATTTTTAGTATAATTTTCCAATAATTAGTAAGTGAAGCTGGTGCATTAAATAATCATTATGTTAATTAATTATTCACCAACAATGGTAGGGTGGATATGGATATGTATGTATTAAATCAAGGAATATATTACTTTTATTTTCATAAATGTATCCACTTCTTACTCTCTATATGTAGAATAATGAGTTTGACTATCTAATTTATTAGTATTCCATTTTTAGTGAGCTTATCCAACTATAAATCAATTTTAGATTTAATGTTTGCTTGGCAGTCATGTGCGGGCCAAACTTTAATTATTTAAATGTAGTAACATGTAACAAATTGTTGGTTATTGTCCAATAAATCAATTAAAATTAATATTTTTTTCTGATAAAATTTAAATTAATATTTAATTGTTTAAAGATTAATAAAATAATTATTTATAACATTTAAAAATAATAATTAATATATTTGTACTAGAAGTGCGCACACTAAAGAAGGCTAAAACTTTAATAGTTTATATAATAATAATTTACAATGTTTATAATAATTAAGAAGATAGTTTAATAAAATGTACAAAATTAAATAAATTAACAAATATTTATCAAAAGTTAATAAAAATATTTTATATTATTTAATAAATAATTTATAATTTTAAAAAAAGTGATGTATGTGAAAAAAAAAATTTAAAAATTGTAACAAGTACACATAAAATATAACAATTATGATAATGCATCTTATTATTATTTGAATATAAATGTCACAAGATATTAAGAATGGGTTAACGTGTCATGTTTACATCAACGCGAACACGATTATGTTAAATTTGGCTCAACCCAAACACAGCCCATTAAATGTATTATGTTACTCATCTAAACCCTAACATGTTCCATTAATTAACAAGTTATCTAATGAAACTCGTGTAACCCATTAATTTTATGTGATGTTAGTTATATGAGAAAATACAATTTGATTAAATAATTTGGCTTTTTAAATTTTTGAGACAATTTGAAAGTTTCTAATTTAATTATATAATTTAATCTAGTAAACACAGTTTAAATGAGGAAAAGGTCTAAAAACCCCCCTTGAAATGGAAAACACTGTCAATTCAGTCCACCTTTTGAAAATATTAGGCAAAAAACTTTTCCAAAAGTGGTTTCGACCAAAAGTTAAGTGGTTTTGTGACAAAATTATAAAAAGATAAAAATATCCTTACTAAATTGAAAAATTAAAAAAAATCATAATTAAATAATTATAATTGAATACAATTATTTAGTATTTAATAATCAAAATTTAAAAAAAAAACATTAAAGCCAAAAAATGAAAATATGGGTTGAATTTAGATCTTCAAACTTTGAAGATCTAGGTTAAAGCTAGATCTTCATTTTTTTCAAAAGAACAAAAAATAAAAATTTTTATAGATCTTCATTGATTAATATATATATATATATATACATATATATTGAAGCAAAAAAAATTAAAGATTTGGATTCAACTCAAATCTTCAATAATGGTTAAAGATCTGGCTTGAATCCAGATCTTCAACAAATCAAAAAAAAAAAATTGTAAAAAAATAAAATGAAGATTTTGGTTGAATCCGGATCTTGAACAAAGCAAAACAACAACCAAAATTGAAAAAAAAAATGAAGAATTTGATAATTACAAAAAATGATAACATGTTAAATCAAGTATAAAATTTAATCTTCTATAACTGATAAACTAATCAATTCACAACTCTTAATGATAAACATCGGGTTTTCTACTAGTATTTGACTTCTTTTATCCTTAACAGTTTAAAAGTCCTATCTAATAAAAAGTAACATATGTAATGGGTTCATAATCATGTCAAATAAATGCATCCCAAGTCAAAATATCACTAGTTCCATCACGTTCCCGTCCATCACAAGGAAACTATAACCAAAATCATTGTTATTAGGCATTATCTTGGAATCATGTGCACCTAAATGTTTGAAGAGATTAGTGTACTTACAAAATTATTGTTACCAACAAATTACGAAATTTAGTATGGAGAAAGTTATTATGTGCCTAGTTTAATTTTGGAAAGTTTCATGATTTTATGATATATACACAATTTGGTTTACACTTTTAAAATATGAAAGTTCATCAATTGAAATCAAAACCTCATAGAACATCTTTCAAAATTTGAGCTTCTTTTGATACATGTATTTCATCCTTTTTAACTACCCAAAAGCTCTATTAGGATGCTAATCAAACAATACAAAAGCAATCAAAAAGAGCTTTGGGAATTAAAAAAAATTCTTTTGTCCGATGGATAAGTTGTAACAAACATACACTAGATTAATAATGTGCATTGTTGGAATGTGAATCCTAAATCATTATAGTGGCACTACATAGATGCATCGGGGGTTGAGCTCCCCATAGAGCTCTCGATGGTCAAGCTTGCCATAGATCTCCCAAGGGTTTTAGGGGGCAACGCCCGTAAAAGAAAATTTTTCCCACACAAGCAGTGAAACTATGACTTGACTATGCAAGTAGAAGGCTACGAAACTAGGTTACGGATGATGACTAGAAAAAGCCTTGACTAGGATCTGCAATCCCATAACATCGACCCTTGCCCTTGGTCACAAGTGACTACCAAAGGTGATCGTGACCTCGACCTATGATCATCTGCCTGTAACACCTAATCGCACAAGGCACTTCCAAAGAAGATTGCGACAACCTAGTCGTGCGCAAGTTTGCCCTTATCTAGAATTGAGAGTTTCATCTAAATTAGAATTCATTTGACCCTAGAAGTATAAATACCCATGTGTAAGGGTTATAAATTGTATCTAAGAGTTTCAAAGAGTTTATTAAAAGGGGAAAAAAAAAAAAAGATTTTGAGAGGGTTTTAAGAGTGATAGTTTGTGAGAGTCGTGAGAGAACAAGATATCGTTTGCAAATATCATTATACGGTAGAAAAAAGTGTTGGTGCACCCTATGGACATAGAGGATTCCCAAAACCATGTAGAAATCTTATCTCTTTATTTATTGTTTTATATGTTTGCTTGATTTGAGCTTTGTAATCACCTGTTATTTCCTAACATGCATATCTTGATTAAAGATTCACTACAACAAAAAAGCCCATCTATTCCGGAGTATCCATACCGGGCATTAAAAGCCCGGTATGGATACTAAGATTAAATTTAAAAACAATTGGAAAACGGGTTATCCATACCGGGCGGGTCGCGCCCGGTATGGATAAACCGCATTCCTTACCGGGCGAGGCACGCCCGGATTGGATTTCGGTTTATCCATACCGGGCGCGACCCGCCCGGTAAGGATAAGCCTATTATCTTTACCGGGCGCGACCCGCCCGGTATGGATAATCCACTTATCCTTACCGGGCGCGACCCGCCCGGTATGGATAATCCACTTATCCTTACCGGGCGCGACCCGCCCGATAAGGTTAATCCGATTATCCTTACCGGGCGCGACCCGCCCGGTAAGAATAATCCACTTATCCTTACCGGGCGGGTCGCGCCCGGTAAGGATAACCCAATTTCCTTACCGGGCGCGACCCGCCCGGTAAGGAATTATGGGTTTTTGCTCTCCCTCCCACTCACTTCTTCCCCCATTTTTAACTTTCTTTTCTCTCTCTTTCTCTCTCTCTCCCAACCTCTCCCTCCCAACCCTACAGCCGACGTGCCTCCCCCTTCGCCGACCGGTCACCGCTCCGGGAGCTCGCCGTTCTCTTCGCCGTGCGCCGCCGTCCGCAGATCTGGTTGTTGTTGTTGTTGTTCGCCATTCTCTTCGCCGTCCTCAGATCTGGTTGTTGTTGTTGTTGTTGTTCGCCGTTCTCTTCGCCGTCCGCAGATCTGGTCGTTGTTGTTGTTGTTGTTCGCCGTTCTCTTCGCCGTGCGCCGCCGTCCGCAGATCTGGTTGCTGCTGCTGCTGCTGCTGTTGTTGCTGTTGTTGCTGTTGTTGCTGCTGTTGTTGCTGCTGTTGCTGTTGCTACTGTTGCTGCTGTTGCTGTTGTTGCTGCTATTGTTGCTGCTGTTGCTGTTGCTACTGTTGCTGCTGTTGCTGTTGTTGCTGCTGTTGTTGCTGCTGTTGTTGCTGTTGTTGCTGTTGCTACTGTTGCTGCAGTTGCTGTTGCTACTGTTGCTGCTGTTGTTGTTGTTGTTGTTGCTGTTGTCACTACGCCGCCGTCCGCAGATCTGAAAAATGGACACTGAAAATATCCATACCGGGCACGTGCCCGGCATGGATAATAATTATCCATACCGGGCATGCCCGGTATTGATAATTATTATCCATGCCGGGCACGTGCCCGGTATGGATAATTCAAGTTTTTATACCGGTGGCAGCTATGCCAGGCACGTGCCCGGTATGGATACTCAACCATACCGGGCATTGCCTGGTATAGATGAGCTGTTTTGTTGTAGTGATTTTATAGTCAATTATGTTGACAAGTCAAAATTATTATTAGTGATAAAATAATTATGATAGTTATTAGTTTTACAAATGTAATTAGTAAAGATTACAACCTTGTATTAACAAAGTCCCATCAATACTAGAATTTTGTATTAATTATTTCTGGTTTCTTATTATCATGTTACATACGTTTCTTCTTCATTATTTGCCAATGAATTATTGGGACTAGTTATCTTCTTTGAAAAATAAAAATAAAAAGTGGGACTAATATAGCTATGATATTTCCATGTGTCACTTCATTTTCATATCTGTCCACAACAATAATACATCAATGCATGACAAACACATAGAGTCACCAAATAAAATTAGATAAGCACACTATTAATTAACTTTCCTGGTTAAAAAATAGATTAATCTATTACAAACATGAATTAATATTTTTTTTAACCCAAAATGAATTAATGTTAATATTATCAATTACTCTACCTTTTGAATTATCAACATTTTATATGATTGAACATTATATTTATTTGGACCTTTCTCTTGTATCTATTTCACTCATTTTCATGTATTGTTGAACATTTACCTTCGAAATTCATGTAACTTGTTTAATCTAGAAACATTTTATTATTACAAGTTTTTTTTAATGTGATCTCACTTTGAATAATAGCATAAGTCCAATGACATTATATTTTATAGCCAATTCTTTCAACGGCCCTCTCAAGCTCACAAACAACAAAACAATTAGACAAGACAACATTAAGCATTTACTTGAATTTTTTAGTACAACTTGAGGTGGTCAACCAAAGGCAGCTTGAAGATATCCACTCGCATACTGGCCAGGAAAGAAAAACACAACCATTCCAAATGCTATTAATAAAAGTAATTGTCAGCCTCCACTTTGAATGATAGTTGTTTCACCATAGAGTTTGCATTATTGTATATATACAACACTTGACAAAAGCACTTTAGACAATACATCTTGGGTGCAATAGTTGTAAGGAAATGGCAAGCCTCAACAATTTTTGTTCCTTCTTTTATATGCTTGCTCTCTTGACTGTGACGGCGGCCTCCGGCAGTGACACAGAATCGCCTGCAGTTGTCAAGGCCGGTTATTGGCCTTCATGGGCTGAGAAATTCCCACCATCAGCGATAAATACATCATATTTTACACATATTTATTATGCTTTTCTCATGCCAAATAACGTTACATATAGATTGGATATTGACGATTCGACGGCCAAACTCCTCTCCGACTTCGTCACCACCCTCCGCCACAAAAATCCACCAGTGAACACACTTTTCTCCATCGGCGGTGGTGGTTCTGACTCCACTATCTTCTCTCGCATGGCATCAGAAGCTGGGTCACGTCAAGCTTTCATAGACTCAACTATCGAGGTGGCACGAAAATTTGGGTTTGATGGGCTGGACCTTGATTGGGAGTTCCCTGAAAGCCCAAAAGAGATGCAAGACTTGGGCTACCTGTTTGACCAATGGCGACTGGCAATCGACAACGAAGCCCAGTCCACGGGCCGAGATCCTCTACTATTGACGGCCGCCGTGTACTTTTCCGTAGAATTTTTAGTCTTTGGAGACTACCGAAAGTATCCGGCAGATTCGATCACTCGAAATATGGATTGGGTCAGCCCAATGTGTTTCGATTATGCTGGATCATGGGACACGTCGGTTACGGGGGCCCATGCAGCCTTGTTGAACCCAAATACTAACGTAAGCACAAGCTATGGGCTGAAGTCGTGGCTTCGGGCGGGAGTGCCGGGTAGTAAACTGGTCATGGGCTTGCCCCTTTATGGAAAGAGTTGGACACTCAAAGACCCAAATTCACATCGGATTGGATCACCGGCTGTAGGTGTCGGCCCAGGAGACAAAGGCATCCTGACATTGACAGAGGTGGAGGAGTTCAACAAGAACAACAAGGCAACCGTGGTATTTGACATTAAAACAGTGTCCACATATTCATATGTGGGTTCAACGTGGATCGGATACGATGATGTCTTTTCAACGACGCTGAAGATCATATTTGCTCAGGTCCGTGGGCTTCGTGGATACTTCTTTTGGGCTATAAGTTACGAGAGTAAATGGAAACTTGCAAGCCTAGGTAACCTTACTAAATGCCAAAACTACTCAAAACTCCGATTCAATTTGTTTAATGAATTTAATCTAGCTTATTGGTTTTTATATGATTTTAATGAATTAGATTGAATACATACATGCATATATATATATATATATATATAGGGGCAGGATCGGGGGACACAAGTTTTGACACAAATTTTGACCCGATTTGTTGACCATTGGACGAGAAGGATTTTAATGATTTAGATTTCTTCATACCATTACATACAACTTCATTTTATACTCTACATAAATGTTTTCTCTCATCTCTTTCTTCATTATTACACTATCTCTCATCTCTCCCATTAATATTAAAATCTCAATATTTAAATTATTTTTTTCTCACCCAATCCAATTATATTTAAAAACCCATCAAGAAAATTAAAAAAAAAAAGAAGCTACAATTGTTTTTTTTTTTTTTTTAACTTGATAAATTTATTATTTAAATGATAATTTATTTTTTAAAATAGTTTAAACCAAACAATTTTTAGTAAGAAAAACTTTTTGGTTAAGTGTTTTGTGTTTTTGAAAAATAAAATCTATTTTACTTATTCTGGTTAGAAATTGTTTTTGAAATAAGATTTTTTTTTAGTGGTAATAAAAATTTTCTTACTAAAAATTTCTTGGTTTAAACTATTTTAAAAATTAAATCATCATTTAAATAATAAATTTATCAAGTTAAAAAAAATATATATATTGCTACTCTTTTTTTAATTTTCTTGATGAGTTTTTAAATATAATTGGATTGGGTGAGAAAAAAATAATTTAAATATTGGGATTTTAATATTAATGGGAGAGATAAGAAATAGTATAATAATAAATAGAGAGGAGAGATGAGATATAATAATGAAGAGAGAGGAGAGAGCTAATGTAATAATAAAGAGAGAGATGAGAGAAAATATTTATGTAGAGTGTAAAATGGAGTTGTATGTAGTGGTGTGAGTAAATCTAAACCATTAAAATCATTTTCATCCAATAATCAATAAAATTGTATCAAAATTTGTGTCAAAACTTGTGTCATCCGATCTTGCCCCATATATATAATGTTGATGAGTTGATAACTAATATCATTTATTGTTGTTGATGATCTGTACAGCTTCTCAATTGTGGACTTTCGATGATGATTAAAGTAGAGTTTCTAAGTTAATTGAGGGACTTTAGATGTCAAATGGAGAATCAAGTTATGTGTTAATGTAATTGAAGATCCCATACACACACACATATATATATATATATTTACGTATGTATGTATATATATACGCATATTGTTATGCATTTCAAATTTGCACCAGCTATCTAAATAAAGCAAAGCTTCATCATGCCAATTGACTCCTTATTTAACTCTTTTGAGGTGTTAATTAATGAAACAAATTGGTGTATATTTTGCTTACTTCATGAAATCAGTATGTGTACAACTGTTTAGCCTAAAGAATACATGTCATGTGTGACACTAGTTTATGTTAATTGAAGTATATTCTAATAAATATTTCATCAGTTATTTGAACTTCTCTTTCGTTTATTTTTTTAATTTATTTGATAGTTCACTTATGTCAATGCTTCTCTTTGGTACCTTTCATAACATGTGCTAACCGGAGGTAATTAAAATATGAGTATTTTAAGAATACTGAATAAATTAAATAATAGATTAGTTCTCAAAAAACTCATTCAAACACCTCTTCAATCAATCCAAAGAGAGAGTTACACTGAGTAGATAGTTTTGCTTCAGCAAAGATCCATACGTAATATTATATTATATTTATTTATTTTTCCAGCCCTCAACATATGTTTGAATCGTACAATCCTATAATTTGACCTAAATAAATTTGGAAAAGGATATGCTATTATACAATATATTAACCTGAATAGTTGCAATAAATATTTTATATAGTTGTTTTATTGTTATCTTGAAATTTAAC
Organism: Nephelium lappaceum; assembly: GCA_021234005.1. Taxonomy (NCBI): domain Eukaryota; kingdom Viridiplantae; phylum Streptophyta; class Magnoliopsida; order Sapindales; family Sapindaceae; genus Nephelium; species Nephelium lappaceum. Next base: position 10,091,802 of record CM038002.1, read on the forward strand.
TTATTTAAATCATCGTTATTTCAATTCAAACAATATTAATAATAGTATGAAAAAACGAAATGATTCGGAAAGTTATTTCAACGGATTATTTTAATGCACTCTCAGATTTTTTTTTTTTTAAAAAAAGATAATATAAACATTTATCAATTTATTTAGGGCAAATCCCAAAACAAGGTATGAAACATTATCCTTTTATCAACTAATGTTTATTTTTATCTAAAATACCATAAAAGTTAAATTTAACAGAAAAATTTTAGAAAAATTAAAAAAGATGTTCCCACCTGTGAAATTTTTATTTAAAAATATAATATAAATAAAATAATATTTTAAAATAAAAAAATTATAAATTAATAAACAAATTAAAAAATAAAAAATTTAATAAAAAAAAAAGTGGAGGTCCAATATGGATCTCCACCAACTATGAACATTCAACATTCAACGGTAAAAACCATTAACAAGAGATGCTCATCAACATTCAATACAATCATCATCCCGTTGTTGGAAGCCACTGCCCCACCTTTTTCTTTTTCTTCTTCCCCCTCTCCCTCTCTCTTGTTATTTCTTCCCTCTTCCCATTTTTGGGTTTCAAAAAAATTATGCTAGAAATCTAGAAAAAATCCCCCACAAAGCCATAAAAAATCCCTTGCAACATCATCAATCCCACTCAAAAATCCCTCACAACATCATCAATCCCACCCCAAAATCCCCTACAATTATCATCAATCCCATAAACCTCCACCACCAATTGCTTTATAGATCAACGAAAAAAAAATCCATAAATCTTCAATGAAGTAAATTGGAAAACATAAATAAAAAACACTGAATACCTAGGTGGTGGAGACCACTGTCGAACAAACTTGGGTGATGGAGACTACTGTCGAACAAATCATTCGATGATTTGGTACAAACCCACCTGGGTTCGTCATCGAATGCATCCAAGTGGATTCATACTAAACCTTTGAACCCACCATGCTGCCACCAAAATGCCACCATCATCATTAACCGGAGGAAAATAAGAGAGAGAGATAGAGAGAGATAACTGAGAGAGACTCGAATGCCGAAGGTCGAGCGCCACCGATGAGATAGAAAGAGAAAAAGAAAAGAGGAGAGAGAGAGAGAGAGGAGTTGAGAGGAAAAAAATTTATCTTATATATATTTTTTATGTTTAAATAAAAATATCTCTTTTTTATAATTTTATATTAATATATTTATTTTGATTTTTTATATTTTAATTAATTTTTATATTTATTTTGATTTTTTATATTTTAATTAATTTTCACTGTTTTTCCCTTTTTGCCCTTGGAGTAAATGATCAACCATATCAACCTAACGAAATCCGTGATCATCAGGGGCATTGTTATCTTTTTATATGCCTCTAGGGGGGATTTTGGATAATTATGTTAATGTTAAGTTGTATTTTGAATAAATGTAAGACATTGAGTTGCAAAATAGATCTATTCTCATACGTCAGGTTGTTTTTTTGGGATTTTTCCAGTTATTGAAGATGAATCATACATGCTGTCCAAATGAGGAAGAAAATAAGGTTTCAAATCACTACAAGAAGGTGATCTTTTAGAGCATAGATTGTTGGAATATATGGAATTTATTAGTCACATAAAGATGAGAGGTCGATGATCGTCAAATCTTCGAATCAAATCAGTATCTAGCATCCCATGCACTTGAAGCTGTTAAACATCGAACATAATATTCACTCAGTATACGTACATTAGAAGAATCAACTCTCGAAATTTGAATACTATTACCACAGATTTAATAAAAATTTGAATATCATTACTGTAAATTTAATAAAAATTATTATTATTCTTATTGAGCAGTAGAGACTTTACAAGATTATATAATTAGCTACAGAGACTTTACAAGATTATATAATTAATTACATAAATTTTTCCATCCTTATACAAGGTTGTTAAACCACCAATACTAAATAATAGTCCTGACTTGAGAAACAATTTTGTTTTTCCTTTTTTTTTTTTTTTTTTTTTTTGAATGTGACTTAATAAACATTCTACATGTGAACTTTCTTATGAAAGCAGTTGTGGAGTCAAGGGTTAATGAGTTAATATATAATATTATTTAAGGTGTAAAGTCAAATTTATATAAAAACGAAAGATATATAAGTAATTTTTAACATGCATATTTTTTAAAAGACTTTCTTGGGTTGGCCCACTAGCCCCTGAATATGGGATTTTCAGCAGGAAAAAAAAATTGTAACTAATAAAACAAGATACATATTTCAAATAATAATAATAATAATAATAATAGTAAATAAATAAATAAAACCAGATGCAGAATATTGTATATAATCAAATGACAATTTTTGCATCACCTTGAAAGTTCTTCTATTTATAAAAACAGAAGCATTAACATATGTGTATGTGTGAGAGAGAGAGAGATGCATACCAATACTTGAGAGTTGAGAGTGTCCAGTTCTTATCATACCCAAGTGCCTAGAAAAAGTGCACACCAAGGCCATTGTGCTTAGCATACTCAATCTTCTTCTTAATTGATGTCGGTCCGACATATCCAATCCAATACAATCTAGCAAATGAGTACATAGAAATAGACATCAACACCACCAAGGCACCATGGGCCAAGTTCTAGTCCACTATGTCCTTGTACATCATAATGCCATAGTTTCCAGGGCCAACACCAACAGACGGTGCACCAATTCCATTCACTTTAGAGTTATTCAATTTCCAGGTCCTGTCATACAATGGCAGGCTCATGACTAACTTTTTACGGGGCACCCCATGAAAAATCCAGGAATCTATCCCGTAACTTATGCTGATTCTGCTAGAATTGTCATACACCAAAGCATGTTCACCAATGATTGAAATGTCCCAGTTTCCATGATAGTCAAAACACATTGGATTTATGAAATCAACATAGGTTCTAATAGCAACAGCAGGATAGATCCTGTAAACATTTGACAGAAAAGAATCTGGAGCAAAACAGACAGTAGTTGATAGAAGAAGCTAGGGCTTGTTATACAATTCAGACTCAAATTCGATTCTGGCATGCCACTCTTTGATGATCAATGCAAGGTTTGACATATCTTGTTTGTTGTTGGGGAATTCCCAGTCAAAGTCTAGGCCATCGAAACCGTACTGTCGAGCTACCTCAATAGTGAAACTGATGAAAGTAGATCTAATTTGAGTGGTATTGGCCCTGTTGGAGAAAGTGTAGGGACTTGAAAGACCTCCTCCAATGGAGAGAATGGCTTTTGCTGGTGGGGTTTTGGAATTAAGGGTGGCTGTGAAGTTTATCATCCACTGATCATCAGATTGAGTGATGGATAGTTGATAAGTTGATGCATCTATAGAAACAAAAGCGTTAAACAAATGTCTGAAATATTATGTAGGAATTAAAGAAGGAGGTTTCTGTTCTGCCAATCAAGAAGGCCAGTATCCTCCTTTGATTCCCTTAGAAGGAGGCACAGGTGATGGCATTGATGTTGGAGACGTCAGTGGCAGCTGTGGAGTGGAAGGTGCAGGCCCTGGAGAATGTGAAGATTCTGGTGGGTTAAGAGGAGAAAATGATGAAGAAAATGCAAAGAAGAGGCTTACTGGTGCACAAGCAATGAAGAAAAAGTTCCAGAAGAGTGATACCATCTTATTATAGAGCCATTAATGTTTGAATGTTTATGATCCTCAACATGAAGCTAGTATATAGAAGCACATGTTTATATATGAAGATTTTATGGTTCAACAAGCTATGGTTTTAATCACCATTGTCAGCTGTTTTTTAACATACAATTGTGATGTTTGTGTTTGTCTACTTGCCAGGTTACATAAGCATCAATTATTTTCTCCATGTTTTCTAGTGTACAAATGTCGATTGTGTAGTTTATCATAGGCCAGCTATTTGGTTTTGTCAATTTGGATTGGAATCATCGGCTTTGGATCTATATTGTTTTCAGTTTCATTATAGTTAACATGCTTATACTTAGTGAACAGAGAAAGCAGTGAACTTTTTGGATCATATATACATGTTGGATTTTGTCCAGAGATTTTTCAATGTAGACAATCATAAGTTACCAAGGTTGAAACCAGGTGACAATTATATACTGTTCAGTGTCACCATTGGAAATTTAAAATTTGTCTACTTGAACTCTTCTTGCCTAAATCTTAGGAAATGTCAAATTTGTTTTCAATTAAATGAAATTGTACAATACCAAATTTTGCTAGTGAAAGGGTAACTTGGACTTAAAACCATATTTATTGGACTCTTATTTAGTAAATGTTTTGACGACATTTATTTTAGGTTTGGGACAAAATCACTACTATATATAAAGTAAAACAAAAACCTTGCTCATTTACACAAACAAAGGAATCAAAGGCAGGATGACAGCAAAAAGTCGACAAACCAAAATCAACGACAAGAGGGAACTAATTACAACGATTTGCTTAGCAGCTACGATAGCGAGTTTTGACGAGATTGATTAACTGTATTTTGATTTCATTGAATTGAGGGTTTTGTTTTTCAGGGAATTTGAGATAGAAAATAAGATGAATTTGTTGTGTTAGCTGGAATACAAGTAATGAAATTAAATGTAAAAAATGTTTGAGGAAGCCATAGATGAGGCAGCTGGTTTTTGTGTTTGAAAAAAATGAAATTTGTTTTTTGTTTGAATCAGGATCATGCGTTTGGGATATGTAATCTCCATTCATGACATGTGCCTTTGTTCAAGACATGTGCTCATGTGTTTGGGAAACGTCCAGTATTTGTTTAGGTCAAGTGATCTTTATTTGGGACATGTGTCTTTAATCGTAACATGTGGTCAGATATTTAAAATATGTTGTTATATGCTAGAGACAAATGGTTTTTATTTGGGGATATTATCAAAATACTCATTAAGAATGAAACTAATATGAAACCATTCATTTTCTATATTTGAAAAATAGATTTAGTGATATTATTTTTCATTTTACAGAGTTTTTTAGATTTTTTTCCTTTTGTTTGGGACATTCATTAAAAGTATAATGATAAATTTCCACTTTTAAATGCCGTTAAAACTCATTGTGCTAATTCAATTATAATTACAAAAGAGGAAGGCAACAAATGAATCCTTTCCTTTTTTTTTTTCTTTTTTTTTTTTCATTTTTACTTTATTAAAATTGGATTCTCTACATTTTACTACCACAATATACTATCTTTTCCTACGTTTGTTATAAGTTGAATGTAAAATGGTACGTGTTGCAACATCAAATATTTTAAATTTGTGACATCATGACATGCATTCATGATTATCCAAAATTTGACTTCCAAAGTCTAATATTCTTCTTTCGAGTTTGTACCTAGCTTGTTGTTAATCTATCTACATTTTGGTATCTGTTTTGATATACAATATACAACATTCTTCATTAATCTTTTGGAACCAATTATTGGTGGCGGTGTGACTTCATCAACCATTTTATACTCTTACCATATCATGCTGACTGTATTATCTTTCACCACAACCCCTATTTCATGGAAAATATTTGAGTTGTAATAATTTCATGTTCTGGGAGGGGAATTATTTTGAATTGCAGTTTTGTTGACAGCAGCGAACTCAGAAAATTTGTTAAGAGAGGCATATGAACAAAGTAATAAACCATCTAAAATTAAAATTATACTAAATATATAATGTTTTTATGTGAAATAAAGTTCAATAACATAATATAGTTTAAATAAAATGAAATATACATAATAATTAAGCAAAGCAAACAATTTTATATTTAAAAATTTTAATGAAATTAATAAAATAAATAAATAATAACATAAACTATGTAAAGTTATAATTTTTTTTTACAAGACTTTATATCTTGAAATTCTTTTATGATAACTTTTCTATTAGTTTTGTTAAAGTGTCTTTCTCACATACACAAGCATGCTATCATTTAGCCATTAATATATCTCCCAAAGTCTTCATAAAAAGCTGTAAAAAAGAAAACATTAATTAATTAGAAGTAAATATATATATATATATATGTATGTATAGTAAGAGTAGGAAAAAAACATTTATTTATTAGGAATAGAAAAGATAGATATAAGAAAGTAAATAAAAATAAATTAATTATATTAACAAATAATAAATAATATTGTTAAACAAAGGAAATAATTATAAAAAAAAATACGGACAAAAACAACAAAACCACTATTAAAAAGTATAACAACAATAACCAATAAGAAAATGGCAAGAGCAGAATTGTTAAAAGAAAAAATTAAAAATAAATTTAAAAAATAAAAAAGTTAACTTGTAAACAGCAGCTCAGTCAATTGTCGAATCAATGTCAAAGGATTTATTACATTTTATTACACTCCAGTCTCTGGCTTGTTGTACTCTAGTGCACTATCTGAAACTTTCCAATTCAACTTATTACACTCCAACGCACTCTCCGAACTGCACAATTTTTTCAAAAATTGAGAGCATGTGACCCACCTATAGTTTATAATTGGGGGCACATACGTAGTTCAAAAGTTGGAGACAATTTTTTTTTCAAAAATTCGCTATGTTTATATCTTTATAACTAATAATTATTATATATTTCTATTTGAAATTATATATGTAGCAAAAAACAAATCATTTAATGTATCCAAGCCAAATTTATCTACATATTTCTAATTTTACATAAATGTAGTTTTTATTGACAACAATAAATACATATTGTTTTAAACAATAATAGTTTAAGAAAATGTTTAAATTCACATAACTTATCCATTCTTTTCAAGTTGTAAAATATCTATCATTAAAATTGCTATATAAATATAAAAATTTAAGTTGCTAGTAACAATATGAAAAATTATAATTTATACGATATTAATAAAAATAAAATTGAAAATATGTATCTTTTAGAATGATTACGAAAGTAAATATTTTAATTATGATTAAGTGATAAGTTAGATTTATAACTTTTTATTTAAATTTGTTTTTTAGCAATTTTAAATTAATTAACCACTTCGAAAAATGTTGTGCAAATTTTACATATAAATTATGCTCATAAAAAAACAAACAAAAATGGCTTAATAAATCAAATTCATATCCATAACTAAGTGATGAATTGAAAAAACAAAATAACTCCCAAGTTATAGGCGTATAGTTTTTGTTTAAGAAAAATCTATACACATATATCTGATTACCTGCAAGTAGAATTAATGATTGTTATCCATTACTTCAAAAAATATTAATAATTGTTATTCGGACTTACCTATAATAATTTGGGACAATATATTTGAGTGCATAAAATAAGGACACTTAATTTAATTAGGTCATGGTTAGAAATTGTAAATTAATTCTTGCACAAAGCCAAACAAGTAAGAATAATTCCTTTTATTTGCTACATCAGCTTGCATAAATTAATTACGAAGGATGTGCAACAATTAATTGAAGATACAACAATAATCACGAACCCAACCTCTCTAGTCCTATTTTGCAGGTGAATTAATTCTCCCTGCACTTTTCTTTGCAGGAATGCCCACATGCTTCCACTTTGTCAGCAGCGGTGAACAAAACAAACAATTGTTAGGATTTTTTTTTGTTTTTTTGTTTTTAATATGTAAACGCTAGAGCAACTATTACAACTAATATAATATTGTGGTATATCAAAAACATATATAGATCAAAAGTGTGTGATGAGGGTTTCATTCTCATTAAATAGATTATATATGCATGGATAATATTTTCGAAACTGTTATCTTTCGATTATAGAATTGATATTCAGGTCATAATGATTGATTTCGACTGGTTCTGAAAGACTTTTAACTCTTTTAACGTCAGTTTAAAAGAAATAAAACAAGAAAAAAAAAATGGTGTTTGTGTTAGTAATTTTACCAGGGTCATCTTTGTTGCTAATCTTGGTGAACAATAAGGTAGCACAAGGAAGCGTACAGTCGTTGTGGGGTTGAAAGATGCAATCTTTCAAGCACTTGTATGCGCATTCAAGAACGGGATCAGCTATAGCACAAGGAATGAACAAGCCATATAGCATGCTTTGAAATTAAAAGCAGTACTAGACTCCCCAGACAAAAAGCCCTAGCATCAGAAAGGCCATCGAGAGGGACTGAACTCCTCTTTTCTCCATTGACACAACTAATTTACTTGAAGGCAAACTGAGTTCCAAGAAACATTTATATAGGAGAGGACTTTTAGTATACTTTTCCAATAATTAGTAAGTCAAGCTGGTGTATTAAATAGTCATTATGTTAATTAATTATTCAGCAACAATGATAGGGTGGATATGGATATGTATGCATTAAATCAAGGAATATATTATTTTTATTTCCATAAATGTATCCACTTCTTACTCTCTATATGTAGAATAATGAGTTTAGCTATCTAATTTATTAGTATTCCATTTTTAGTGAGCTTATCCAACTGTAAATCAATTTTAGATTTAATGTTTGCTTGGCTGTCATGTGCGGGCCAAACTTTAATTATTTAAATGTAGTAACATGTAACAAATTGTAGATTATTGTCCAATAAATTAATTAAAATTAATATTTTTTCCTGATAAAATTTAAATTAATATTAAATTGTTTAAAGATTAATAAAATAATTATTTATAACATTTAAAAACAATAATTAATTTATTTGTGACAAAAGTGTGCACACTTAAAAAAGCTAAAAATTTAATAGTTTATAAAATAACAATAATTTACAATGTTTATAATAAGTAAGAAAATAGTTTAATAAAAATGTTCAAAATTAAATAAATTAAAAAATATTTATCAATTTATATGTCAAATAGTTAATAAAAATATTTTATATTATTTCATAAATAATTTATAATTTTTATAAAACTAATGAATGTGAACAAAAAATTAAAAATCATAACAAGTAAACATAAAATGTAACTGTTATGATAATGCATGCATTTTATTACTATCTGACTATAAATGTTACGAGTTAATGGGAATAACAATTTGGGTTATCATGTCATGTTTACATCAAGCCAAAAGCGATCCATTAGTATTTGGCTCAACCCAAACATAGCTTGTTAAATGTATCATGTCGCTAGTCTAAACCCTAATACAACCCATTAAATTAGTAGGTTATCTAATAAGACTTGTGTAGCCCATAAATTTTATGCTTATGTCAATTGAGTGAGAAAATACAACTCGATTAATTCATTGGATTTTTTTTTTTTTTTTTTAAGTACTAAATAATTGAGAACATATCTTATTAGCACAAAAAAACTGAATTAATGTTTTCTAGTAATTTTTTACTATTCAATTTTTTTAATGATAAAAAAACTCTTGTTTTAAAATGTTAAAAATCTCGCACAAATTTTGAGTTCGCAACATCAAAACTAAGGTGCAATCAATGCCTTATGTGCGTGTGGTGGCAGGATCCTCATTGACAGGACCCAATCCGAATCTTACCATACTTACATCCGGAATGCCTTGCCTGGCACCCCAACGGAATCCTCCTAACCTTACTAATTTTGCTAAAAGGAATCCGTGGAGCGAACCCTTAAAATCTTTTCTTACTTAGGAAAATTAGAATGGGTTGGATTTTTTTTTTTTTTTTTTTATAAAAAATTCGACAGCATAACGACTGCGTTTTTAACATTCCCAAAATACCTGCATGGGAAAAATACACTTCCATATACCTCTATTTTTCCAACCCAACTTCTTCCACAACCATACATTTCAAATCATAAATTCATTTCGCAAAAATCAAAAGCATGAAATCGTAATTCAAATACTTTGTAATTTATATAATGATTTAAAACTAAGAATTTCAAGTCATAAATAATTCTGGACCACTCATATACAACTTAATATATATATATATATACACATGATTCTTTTCAAATACCAAGTATGCAACATATTTATACATAAGCATTGTCGCGTCATTGCCCATTTACATTTCTGGAGGAGCTCTTCTATCTCGGTCACCCACATCCATACCTGAGGAGGTTTTTAACATAAAAATATAAAATAATGAGCTATGGGAGCTCAATGAGTGCAGGTATTTCCTTTTTAGCTTAAAGTATTTTATCTCTTAAAAATACCTCCTTAAAAATCTTTTCTTAAATGCGGTTATAATTCTTAAAATTTCTTATAAGTTCAAAGCGTACTTAAAATTTCTCATAAATTTTGTGAGTGCAAATCCATAAAATACATATGTACATTAAATTCCACATAAAACTTATAAAATTATAAAACCCGTAAGAGCCTTAAAATGCATATAAAACTTACATACATATAAAAACTCCATATAATTTCAAAATTTTAAAACATAAATGTTTATTCACATCATAAAACATACGTACGAAAACCATAAATGCATAAGCTCACAAAACTCACATAAACCGTATAAATTAAATATCATTTTGAACTTATACATATATAAAACTTCGTATATACATAACACTTAACTTAGAACTTATAAAATCCAAACCTTATTTAAGATATAAATCATACATATGGAAATTTCAACTCGTATACGCATAAAATTCATATAAAACTTACAGAGTTGAATCGCATTTGAACTTCCCCATACATAAAAATTCATATAGAACTTGTCATTCGTAAACGTATAAAATTTAAATCAATTTCAAGGCATAGCTTAAAATGAAGAATCCACAAAACTTAAATATATTCATACAACTTTACAGGAACTTATAAATTGTAAAACGTATAAAATGAATTCCTCTTTTCTTAAACGTTACTCGAACTTAGCTTCGTTTGATAGTAAAATATACTTAAAACATATTAAACATTTTCCTTTGTTTCAATACGTAACATACTTCTTAATTTTTCGAAAAGCACCATTTATACCCCATAATGCTTACAACCACGCGGAAGCCGTAATAACGCTAACCGACGTGGAGTCACGTGGCGCTTTTATCAGACACCAACCGTGACACTTACTTACTTACAAAGACGTCCCGTGATTTTGTGCGGAATGTTACATCGCTAACCATAATCACAAGATAATATCCCACAAAAGTAGAGGCGACACGACAGACTTAAATCCTCCCTGAGTTAGTAACGTATCCCCTCTGGACTTGCCATACTAATGTGGGATATACCGGCCGGGTCTAAAACTTACTTATAAAGGTGGGTATACTTATGACATTTGAAAACTTATTTTATTTTCTTACTTAGTGCCAAAGCACAATAATCACTTATTTGGGTGAAATAAGCATAAGATCTTAATTCGGAGTGCATAAAGCATAAAATATTCTTTTTCTAAGTGCAAGAGCACAAAATGGCTTATCCTTTAAAATCCATAAATCTCATTTGTTTTGTTTGCATAATCATAAAACGCAACTTATTGGCCAAAACTTAAGACATAGTCTTTAAATTTCATTTTATAAATAAAACTTACACTTAAGAAATCATAATGTCCTTACAAAATCATAAAACGTAACTTTTCCGTACAAGAAACGATATTAATAACAATACTCATTTTTAATACTTAAAATGACAAATACATCATAGAATATTTAAACACTTAAAATAATCATAAACTTATATACGAAATCACTTAAAGATTCACAATAGAAATCTTCCTTAATACTTTTCAAATTCCATTTTCCTTTGAACAACCTTAAGACATAATTTCAATTGCCGAAAGAAATACATACTTATGAAATCGTAATACATAAAATTATCATACAAAATATCATCTTAATCAAATACTCACACTATTTCCCTTAAAACATTTCAATTACTTAAAAAGTTTCTTAATTCAATCAAAAGCAATTTTAAACATGGTAAAGCACTCACCTTGGTTCAAGTTTCCTTAAATGGCTCCAATAGCCTTCTCCGTTTCCGCTTCATTCCTTTTCACCTATACATCACATATTCACTTAGAATAAACTAACCTTAACCATACAAAACTCATTACATTGCTTAGAACTCACTTAATTCATTAACACACTATTTTACCAACTTACTTCCCTACTCAATTTCAACTTAACCGAAGCCTTAAAATTCCATTTTCTTTGCATGGACCTTACTTATATATCCCTAGGAGCATCCCCATATGCCCGAAATAATTTTCTGGAGCCCGAAACGAAAAGTCAAATTTTTGAGACCTCTCTTGGCCGAGTACTGTTCACAGCCCATTCTAGGGCTGCTCTTGGTCTTATTTTTGCTCCATTTATCTCCCTAACTAGCATTTAGATCACCCGTAAAACGGCTCTGAAAAATTCCAACAAACGGGTGGCGAAAACTAGGAAAAGCCACCTTTTTTCATCACTTTTTCGGTTTTTCCATGCCATTTTTACCATTTTCATTCTAATTCTCATTTCTTCTTTCCTTAATGTTTCCTTAATGTCATACATACTTAAACATATTCATTTAATGCATGAAAACACATACATGGGGTGATATTTCATGGTATCCATTAATGCCCTTCACCTAAAGCCATAAACTATAAATTGTCTTAATTGATTTTCTAACAATTTTATTAACTTGTCTTACATTTCTCCATCAATTTTTCAACATGAAGTCATGCTAAATATCATCAATCAACATTGGTTCCATACTTCCTCTAATATGCTTTTACATGGCCTATTACATAAAAACTTTATTTCATTCAAATTTTGCATTTTTCTTCACTTAGACATTTTATCAAACACTTGGTGGGCATAAAAATTCATTCAAACAATTTCTATACAACTTCATTGATTCTCTCACCAAAACCTAGCTCATCAAACTTAGTGATTTCCATGAGATTTATACTTAGTTTAAAGCTCATAAAACTCAACTTATAACATACATAAAAACCCACATGAATTTCCAACAAAATCATTAATAACAACATGATGGAAATGGGTTTAAAAGTCATGAAACTAACCTTGATTTTTGCTTAATCTTGCTTCCAATTGATTTCTCTAGCTTGGGTTTACTTGGACTCTTGGTTTGGAAGCTCAAAAATGGATCAAAGCACTTGTTTCCCTTGGATTTCATCATGGCCGAACACACCCTCCATCTCTCCCTCTTGTTTCCGGCTTTGTGTGGGTGTGTGTGTTTTTGGCGAGAAAATGAGAGACAATGCCCAAGTCAATGCTTTTATATTAAACTTTCTCACAAATGACAAGTATGTCCTTTAATTAATTAAACTTTGGCCCTTGACTTTTACTTATTTCACCTTAGCCCATGTCATGTAAACTCATTTCATTTGATCCATAATTCACTTTCTCTTAATTCCACTTTGACCCCAAATAGGAAAACTTATTTCATTGTAGTCCCTTGTCATACTTACTATTCACTTAATACCATTTATAATTCATTCCGAAATAAATTCCAAATTAATTCTATGATCACTCATTCATCAAATTGACTTTACAATACTCTAATTAGATCTCTTAGGACTTAATTCATGGCTTCGAAAAATATTTAAACGGAGTTTAGGTTAACCGTATTCATAATCCTGTCTATAAGGGCGTTTTCGTCGGGTAACTTCTGGAACCTTTAAAAACTACCCAAACAGACTTATTTTTACTCCGTTTTAGTTTCATTATACTCTAATACCTATTCCGAAACTTGTAATTCACTTGGTCCATTTTCCAGAAAAATCAGTATTCATCCGGTAACACCATTCATTCAGATATATTAGTCATCTGAAAATACTATTCATCTGAAAGTACTATTTATCCGTAAATACTATTCCTCGGGAAATACTATTCCTTTGAAAACACTATTTATGAAATTTTGGGTGTTATACTCATAGATCCCTATTTTAAATCTAGAAGAATCCTGTAATATATCATAAATCTATATATGTTTCTAAAATTTTCTATTAAAAATTATTTAGAAATCTAACAATACATAGAGTGGTTTAATAACAATTTCGGCAATATAACGACTATATATTCAATACTCCACCCTGTAATAAATGAAATATATACTTCTAAAATATTTTAAATCTCAATTACTTAAAACTTCTAGTCCTTTTCCTAAATCATGTCTCAAATATAGACAATATCATGTAAAATATATAAAAACAAACTTGGTTTCATATAACAGATATAGCTATAAGCATATTTATATCATTTGTAAACTCAACAATTTAAAAAAAAAAACAAAAAGGAGTGAAACTAATGGAAAATTAAACATTTTATAATGTTGAAGTGTAAATAAGTATATGCGTGCCTAGATGCCATAAAATATACAAAATTCTTATACAATATCAAAATATGATTTCTTTTCATTATTTGGGCGAGTAGCCCACCTCCTCCTGTTCAAGATCTTCTTAGAGGCCCTATGCTTACTTGGAAAATGGTTTTAAAAACACAAAAAAGTGAATGCTAACTCTAGTGAGTGGATATAATTTTGGAAAACAAAACAAATCTTTGGTGGACATAATTTACGAAACATAAAGTCTGTAAGAATAGGAAATCTCAATGGTCGACATTCAGTCATATCTGAAATCAAAACTAAATTTACATCTGTATCATTTTATATCATAATAAACAAAAACATCTATATGGATCATTTATGCATAATTATAAACTCTGTAATCTACACAAATCTAGTACTTATAGGAAATCTATCATACGTGGTGGAGATACTCAACACACGTAGAGTAAGGGATAACATCTGCTATACACAGTGTTAGCTGACTCAATGACTCTAGACTTCTACCATACACGTGTTGGGCGACTTTCTAATATTTACATACGTGAAGCCTACTGACTGTTAGAGGGGAGGGTACAATCCTAGTGTTTTAAAAATCAAATTTCAATCAGTTTTCAAATCTCAATATAACTTTTATATATGAATTACAAATTCTGCTTCTTGATATAAATATAAACATAATAAATGTTATTTTAAAACATGTAAACAATACTTAGATAATTCTTAAAATTTTTCATATAGTAAATGTTGGATTATTGGGTTGTTGGGTCGGGTCCACCCAAGATGACCCAAACCCATGATCCGATCCAACTAAAATGGATTGGGATAGGAATGAATAACCGCTGGCGGTTATTGGCGGTTACTGGCGGTTATCAAAAATAACCGCCACCTCTATAAATTCTTGAGGAATTTCATTTGTTTAGAGAATGATGGAAAATCAATTCCAGAAATGATACACAAACATCATATGAGAGAAAAGAGAAAACAAATGGCAAGGCAAATTACACTGTGATTTGAGGTTCCTTTCCGACTATGTGATTGGAATCCGACCAGTTGAACAATCCAGGATCCAGAGCAATTTCCGCTGCGTAGAAACGGGTACACTTTCGGTTTCCGTTTTACTATTTTATTGAATTTATATAATGCTATGAATTCTTTCATTGGTATCAGAGCCCCCTTAGGGTTGTTTGCTGGTCATTAATCTTAGTTATACAATTACAATTGCCATGAAACTTGATTTTTTGGGCTGAAAACTAAGATATAGAAATATGAACCCCGAAACTTCCATGCATGATAACTCCCTGGTTAGACTTCCGTTTTGTGTGATTCAAATTTTATAAGAAAATAGACTTCAAGACGAATCATTAGCAATTTGAATCACAAAATTTCGTTGTAAAACGAAGGAGAACGAATCAAAACAAGTTTGGGATTGAAATCTGGAGCGAAAACGGTCGCCGAGGAGAAGCCAGATGGGCGCGTGTAATACACGCGCCATGGCGGCGCGTGACGCACTGGGCGGGACGGACCCTACAGTCACGCAAGCGCCACGCGGGCAACACGCATGCGCAACCGCAGCGGTTACGCCACGTGGCGAACGTTGAATGGCTAAATGAAAACGACGTTGCAGCTCTAGAGGACGCCACGCGTCTGATGACGTCAGCGCGATGCTTGCAGGCGCGTCAGAAGGAGCACCGGCGCGTGGCCGACGCAGCCCGAGAGTGTGGCTGCTCGACCGGCGCGTGACGGCCACGCGCCGCCGCTGACGGTTGCCGCCGGCGAGTTTTCCGGCGAAAAAATTTTATTTTTCCTATTTTTGCTCTTCTTCTCGTCCAAATTAATTATTCGCTTGAATTGTGAGCGAAATAATATTGTTTGATTGATTTCACTCTATAGGGAGTTAATTTTAAAAATGTTTTAGTTTTTAAATTAAATTTTATTTAATCTAAAATTAATCATGCATGTATTTATTTAGTTTTAGGTTATATCATGCAATTTTATAGGGATTGGGTCAACTCATTTTGACGATGAGTTATCTGATGATGTGATTATGATCATTGTCCTATCAGATAACGAGGAGATTACTGATATCTCAAATATTGATCAGTACCTTGAGATTATATAAATCTCAGATGATTAGTAGGATTTTGAGATAAATATATATATATATATATATCTTGGACAATAAAATGACGGAAGTCATAGAGATTCCGATTAAGAGATGTCTGAGAATATAAATATCTCAAATGATGCTATTTAAATTGTGGGTGTCCTAAAATCTTTAGAAAATGATATTAGGACTGCTTTGCGCAAAACACTTACATATATGGTTTAGTGAATATTTGGAAGTTGGATGATGATGGGTAGCTTGACTATTTTTTCGATTCCTGTCCAAAGATTCTTTAATCATATTTATGAGTGTATAGTTGCTGCAATATTTTTTTAGTGAAATGATAGTGGATGTGCTAGTATAGACGTAGACAGATATAGATCAAAGGTCTCTTAGTAGAATAAATGTCATTTGAGACAATAGTGTGTGCTTCGATAATAATTGTTGTTGAACTGAATAAAGGTGACAAATTAGATAGTGATAACTATGATATTTGACACCTTAAAATTCAGTATATCCTAGAGGAGTAAGAAGCCCTCGAAACCTTAACCAATACCATGGTCAAACCCAAACATGGTACTTTTGCTCAACATAGAAAAGATGTTGAGGCTTATCAGGCCTTCTATGATAAAGAACAACATTGCTCATATAATGATGTTGTCTTGTATGACTGATGACCACATGTGCGCGAACAAAGAATATAGACGGCACTTGACATTTGGCTGACTTTGAAAAGCAAATGTGGTGAGACATCAACCGCTAAGCTGAGGAGATTCACAATCAAGTTTGATACTTATCAGAAGCATTGGGATTACAACCTAATGAAGCATCTGTAAGAGAAGTCAAACATGATATATGAGTTGAAATCCTTAGGCCATGCCTTAACTAATGAGCAGTAAGTACAAGTGGTAATCTGATCCCTCCCAAATAATTGGAAAAACATAACAAATTAACATGACCAACAATGATAGTATCATATCGTTTGATGATATCTCACGTCATGTTAAACTCGAAGATGAGCGCCTAGAGGCGGCTAATACTTCAAGTTAGCTTTATTTGGTTAAGTTCAATATGTGTAAAGGTTTAGACTCTAAGCGCAAAAAGGGAGGAAAGAATATAAGTTGGAAGAAAGGGAAAGAGAATCCCAAATCTAACATGGATGAGATCAGAAAACACAAGAAAGTTAAACATGGTAATGCAAGAAAGGACAAGAGTTAGTTAAAGTATTTCAACTGTGGCAAGATGGGTCATTTCACTCGTGAATGCATTGAGCATAAGAAGGAGACTCAAGAGCCATGAATTATATGACTAGAAATAGGGGAGCATTTGTAGAGTACCGTCGGATCAGCCGAGGAACAAAATGGATCTATATGAGGAACAACTTAAAAGAGATTGGCACCTGCAAAGTGATTCTATGAGGTGGCCAAGTGTTGTATGTCCATGATATCCTGTATGCTCTAAAGATTCGACTGAATCTTGTCTCTGTACTTGTCCTTCTAGGTTTAGGATATAATTTAACTTTTCATAGCAACTGTTTGAAGATTTATCTAAATTCAGTGAGATTAGGCACCGAATATCTGATGGATGGTTTTATCGTATTAAATACCGAATTTAATGGTACTATTAATGTGATGATTGTTTTTCATTAATCACTTTTACTGATGTTGCCAATATTGATGTTCATACTTGGCATGCTAGACTAAGGCATATGGGCTAGAATCGAATGAATAGATTGCCCAAAGAGGAATTTTAAGATTTTCTCAATACGATAGATTTGCCTTTATGTGAAAGTTGTCTAACAGAAAAACAACTAGAAAACCATCTGGAAAAGGAATTGAGGCTGAGAATCAATTATAGTTAATTCATTCTGATATCTGTGGACCAATAAATGTGAGAGTTAGAAATTATAGCAATCATAGATGATTACATATTTTGGTCATATCTATTTGATGTCTCATCAATCTGAAGTATTAGATTGCTTTAGAATGTATCTAAACTTGGTGGAGAATCAGTTAGATAGAACTGTTAAGGTCTTGCGGACTGATCGAGGATAAGATATCTTTCTGAATAATTTGAGACATTATGTCATGAGAAAGGTATTGATATACAGTTGACCATTCCTAAGATTCCGCAACAAAATGGTGTATCGGAAAGAAGGAATAAAACATTATTAGAGATTGTAAGATCTATGATTGCACAAGCAAACCTCTCAGTATCTTACTAGGAGATGCGCTATTAACGCTTACATTCTGAATAAAGTCACTACCAAATCAGTAACTTCCATACCTTATGAATTATAAACAGGTAGAAAACCTGAACTCACTTATATGCGACCATGGGGGTGTGCATGAAATGTGCATATTTTTTTTATAAATATGAAAAGTTGGGTGCTAAAAGAAATAAATATATCTTTATTAGATACTCCAAGCACTCAAAATGATATGTATTCATAGGAGAAAACTCAAATGGAAGCATTACTGAATCAGAGTCACTAGATGTGAAATTCTTAGAGAATGAATTTCCTAGTAGAGGTGAAGTTAGAAAAAAGAATTTCAATATCACGAGTTGAACGATTTGGATGATGTTCCATATCCGAACACTCAACTAGATGAAGACAGAGAGTTATTTGAATACTCTATCCCTAGTGGGAGTGATAAAGCTATTGGAATAGCTTATTCATTTGTTCCCAGTGGGAGCGAAGGGACTAACACGTTAGTGCTCTCAAATAAATTAACTTGTAGAAGTAACTGTAAGGTTATTCCTTATCGTCAATTTGAGATTGAGGAAAAACTTTTATGCTTGCTTTACATAATTGTGATGAGCCAAAGAATGTGAATGAGGCTCTCAATTCACCTGCTAGAGATTTTTAGATTAAAACCATTCAATAAGAGATGGAGTCAATGAAGTGCAACCATGTCTGGGACTTGGTTAAATTATCGTCTAATAGAGAGATACAAGGCGAGATTAGTAGCAAAAGGATATACTCAACAGAAGAGTATAGACTATGAAGAAACCTTCTCCCTTATGGTAAGGTTTGCTTCCATCCGCCTTATATTAGCTATAGTTACACACGTGAACCTAGAATTGCATCAGATGGATGTAAAGATAATATTTCTCAATGGAGAACTGGAGAAAGAAATTGACATGGAGCAGCCAGTGAATTTTGTTTCAAAAAAAAAAAAAAAAAAGGATCAAGAGCTGAAAGTATGTAAGCTCATGAGATTGATCTATGACTTGAAACAATTCTTGAAACAATTCTCCAGATAATGGTACCTCCATTTCCATGAGACGATCATGTCCTATGGATTTCAAATGACCAAAGAGGACTGTTGTATGTATGTTAAGCTGGTAAAAGATAAGTTAATAATACTATCTTTACACGTGGACGATATTCTATTGGCCGAAAATGACAACGAGTTTAAAGTAACCATAAGTGATGGTTATCCTCAACTTTCAAGATAAAAGATATGAGAAAGGTTACCTATATTTTAGGAGTTAAAAAGAATCAATAGAGAAAATTTAAGGAGAATTTTGGCTTCGTCACAAGAGCCATACATCAAAAGATTCTCGAACGATTCTATATGGCTGATTGTAAGCCTATGGATAATCTCATCTCAAAATGGTCAAACTCTTTGTCATGAAATATGCCCCAAGACTCCATAAAAGCGTGAAAGAATTGAAAGAATCCTTATTCTAGTACCATCGGAAGTCTCATTCATGTTATGATGTGTACGAGACTTGATATTTGCTATGTAGTTGGACTGAATAGTAAATATCAATCTAATCCTGAATAGAAATATTAGATTGCTGTGAAAAGAATTTTAGAAATGGACTGCTGATTACTCCCTGTATTATCAATGTGGTAATACGCGTTGAATTGAGTATCTAAACGCTGATAGGGGAGGTGATTTGGATAAACGAAAATCTGCATCTGGTTATGCATTTTCTGCTCAACCAATGTACTATCTCTTGGAGTAACAATAAGCTATCATGCATTATGCTGTTCACCATGGAAGCTGTATTCATAGCATGTTCAGTTGTAGTCTAGGAAGCAGTCTGACTCAAGAGATTCTTGAAGAATCTGAATTCGAAATTACTGTAAAAAAAAAAAGTCAGTTACTACATACTGTGATAGGTAGACATCAATTGTCTATATTAAAGATACGAAATATCGCAGTAAATAGAAGCACATAGAGACTAAGTACGATTTCGTTAAGGATATAATGATGATAAGAATGTAACTATTTAGTATGCATCTACACATGAGATGGTATTGGATCCACTCACAAAAGCTGTGATAAGAGATATATTTATGTCACTTACTAGATCTTTGAGTTTGTGTAGATTGCGATGTTATAATTGTTACATTAAGTTATATCTGTTTTATGATTAGATACGTCATTTTGGTTATATAAAGCTAGCACATATTCATTTCACATAGATTATATATGAAAGTATGTCATCAGGTTTTGAGATTGGTATTCTTACACGTACAATCGCCTTGGTTGCTAGGAGAGCAAGCTAAGATGAGACACATATATTTTTAGAGAATAAAAATGGAGTTATTCTCTTAAGGGCTTGAAATATATGAAATGTCGCCTTGACTGTAGTCAAGATGAGGTTCTACTTAAAATTAATTATTGAACTGCTCATGATGTATCCCCACCATCATGAGAACCTGATTAAACCAGATGTGAGTTTCTCGATAATAGGTGCCGAAAGGGCAAGCTTTGGAACTCAGGTTAGGCGCTAGAAAAGCGTCTGAACTAAGATCTGTACAGTGAATAATCTCAATATAAAAGACATATGCGTCCTTATTAAAGGATAAGATTCACTGTAACATGCGTTTTATACCGCGTGTGCTTATAGTGACCGACATGGAAAATGAGTGAATTTATCCCTAATTCCTCATTGTGTAAGTTCCATTGAAGTTTATATAAAACTTCTACCTATGTCCTCAATGACTGTTCACTTTGTCTCAAAGTAATGAGGTGATGTTTGTATCATTAGTGTGTCTTCTATGGCTATGATAATGCAGCCTATGGGACATTACTATGATGTCAGTCATTTTTGTTGACCAAGAGACGAAAGTGAGACAGGAAGATTTAATGAATTTTATTTTGTTCCTATAGTTACTAGTCGCGACTAATTGCAATTTGGAATTGCAATTGTGATTATATGGAATATTGGAGGATCGAGCATGTTAAGGGATTAAATATGCTCGAGCAAATAAAATTATATTAAATCTAGGACATTATAATGAACAAATTTACAATCTCTTGTATAGCAGTACAATTGAGATTTGAAAGACAAGCCACATTATATATATTATTGTTCATAGGTCACACGGTGTATTTGCCTGTATGAATGCCTGTACTCCTTATCATAAAGGGGTCACCAGTGTTTTCTCTGTGAGTTCTATTTGGCTCATCTTGTGTGAGTGGGAGATGTTGGATTATTGGGTTGTTGGGTCGGGTCCACCCAAGATGACCCAAACCCATGATCCGATCCAACTAAAATGGATTGGGATAGGAATGAATAACCGCTGGCGGTTATTGGCGGTTACTGGCGGTTATCAAAAATAACCGCCACCTCTATAAATTCTTGAGGAATTTCATTT
Organism: Nephelium lappaceum; assembly: GCA_021234005.1. NCBI lineage: Eukaryota > Viridiplantae > Streptophyta > Magnoliopsida > Sapindales > Sapindaceae > Nephelium > Nephelium lappaceum. The sequence continues at coordinate 10,113,629 of CM038002.1, forward strand.
GTTTAGAGAATGATGGAAAATCAATTCCAGAAATGATACACAAACATCATATGAGAGAAAAGAGAAAACAAATGGCAAGGCAAATTACACTGTGATTTGAGGTTCCTTTCCGACTATGTGATTGGAATCCGACCAGTTGAACAATCCAGGATCCAGAGCAATTTCCGCTGCGTAGAAACGGGTACACTTTCGGTTTCCGTTTTACTATTTTATTGAATTTATATAATGCTATGAATTCTTTCAGTAAATCAACTAGAAAACAATAATTTCTTATAGGAATTTTGAATACATAAAAATACATATGTATACAATTAAATTCTAATTTCAACATATGACAAAATTTATAATTCAAGGAATCAATGAACTAAACAAATCATTTACTTGAAATAAATATTAAAATCTGACATTTAAATAAACATACTCAATCAATTAAATGTAAAATAAAACTATCCACTCACAAGGTTGATTTCAAGCTTTATTTAGAGCCACTAGCACTCTTGTTCTCCTTGGGTTCTTTTCCTCCTAAAACAATACAAAAACCTATATAGAATCTATAAACACCAAACTAAGAAAATTGAATCCAAAACTAAAATAATTGTACACCAAAAGTTTTGCTCCCAATTATTATTATTATTATTTTCTTTTCTTCTTTCCTTTTCTTGCTCACTGCTCACAATGTTTTTTTTTTTTCCTTCTCCTTCTATAGTGCAATTTCAGCTCTGCATTTGTGTTTCTTGCTTCTGGTTTGGTTCTGTTTGCCGTCATGGTTTGTCTTTATATATATATATATATATACACTTTTTTTTTTTTCAAACTTATCCATACAATGACATGCTCAATGACCAACACTTATCTATTCTTTTCTTTTCTTTTTATTTTCTTATTTTGCTATGTGAGTCGGTTGGGTGTGTGTGTGAGTGGTGTATATTTTGTGCTTGAGTTATGGACCGGCCCTACTCTCTCACATTTCATTCCATTTTACCTTTTCACTTCTTCCATTTGTTTTTACTTGTTTGATCGGCCAACACTTCCCATTTGAAACCATTTTGTTTTTATTTTATGGTTCTTTGCCTTTAGGTGTTTATGATTGGTCCCACTACTCCCTCATCTCACTTTCTTTTGCTTTTTGCTTTTGGCTTTTTGTGTCATGTGTTTAATATTCCATAACCACATCTTTTTCTCTTCCATTTTCTACCTCCACTGAATTTGCACTTCTTTATATATATACCCTTTTGTTTTTAAAATTAAATGGTTGTATTCAGTCAAAAATTGGCTATCCTAGTTTTTCAATTTGAGCCCACTTAAATTTTTTGCTACATAAATGATTGTTAAGCTATTTTTATCACATCAATTGAGCTTTTTTATTTGAAATCTCTAATTGAGCCTCTTGACTTATTCATATGAGCCTCATTACACTTTATTTAAAATTTATATATTCTACTAAATCTATTTGGATTCGGGGCGTTACATATGGTCCGTGTTTTCGTGTTTATGGTCTGCGCTTATATATGTGTGGTCTGCATCTATATAGGTGTTGTCCGTGCCTATGTGTATGTTGTCCACACCTTTATTGCGTGTGTCCCGTCCTTATAGCATGTTGTCTATGCCTTATGTGCGTATGGTCCACGTATTTATGCTTGTGGCTTTTTGTCTCGTTTGTTTAACATTCTACAATCACATGCTTTTCTCTTCCCCTTTTACCTCCACCAAATTTGCACTCTTTTGTACATATACCATTTTATTTTTAAAAATTAAATGATTGCATTCAGTGAAAAATTTGGACCCACTTAAATTTTTAGCTATATAAATGATTGTTGAGCTATTTTTATCACATCAATTGAGCTCTTTTGTTTGAAATCTCTAATTGAGCCTCTTGGCTTATTCATTTGAGTCTCATTTATACTTTATTTAAAATATATATTATACTAAATCTATTTGGATTCGAGCGTTACATGTGGTCCGTGATTTTATGCTTATGGTCTGCGCTTATGTGTGTGTTGGTTTGCGCCCATATGTGTGTTGTGCACACCTTTATGTACATGTTGTCCGCGTCCTTATAACATGTTGTCCATGTCTAATGTGCGTGTGGCCCACGTATTTGTGTTTGTGGCTTTTTGTCTCATGTGCTTAACATTCCACAACCACATGCTTTTCTCTTCCGTTTTCTACCTCCACCGAATTTGCACTCCTTTGTACATATACCATTTTATTTTTAAAAATTAAATGGTTGCATTTAGTGAAAAAATTGGCTATTCTAGTTTTTTAATTTGGGCCCACTTAAATTTTTGGCTACATAAATTATTGTTGAACTATTTTTATTATATCAATTGAGCTCTTTTATTTGAAATCTCTAATTGAGTCCTTTTGGCTTATTTATATGAGTTTTATTTATACTTTATTTAAATATATATATATATATATTCTACTAAATCTATTTGGATTCGGACGTTACATGTGGTCCGTGCTTTTGTGCTTATGGTCTGTGCTTATGTATGTATGGTCCGCAGTCTATGTGAGTGTTTTCCTGTGTTGTGCACACCTTTATATGTGTGTTGTCTGCTTCCTTATAGCATGTTGTCCATACCTTATGTGCGTGTGATCCATGTATTTATGCTTGTGGCTTTTTGTCTCATGTGCTTGACATTCCACAACCACATGCTTTTCTCTTCCTTTTTCTATCTCAACTGAATTTACACTTCTTTATACATATACCATTTTATTTTTAAAAATTAAATGGTTGCATTCAGTGAAAAAATTGGTTATCTTAGTTTTTCAATTTAAGCCCACTTAAATTTTTGGCTATATAAATGATTGTTGAATAATTTTTATCACATTAATTTAACTCTTTGATTTGAAATCTCTAATTGAACCTCTTAATTTATTCATATGGGTTTCATTTATACTTTATTTAAAAGATATATATATTCTACTAAATCTATTTGGATTCGAGCGTTACATGTGGTCCGTGCTTTTGTACTTATGGTCTGCACTTATGTGTGTGTGGTCCGTACCTATATGAGTGTTGTCTGTGCCTATATGTGTGTTGTCCACACCTTTATGTTCGTGTCCTTATAGTATGTTGTTCATGCTTTATGTGCGTGTGGTTCACGTATTTGTGCTTGTGATTTACGCTTATGTGTATATAATCCACACCTATGTGGGTGTTATCCGCTCTTATATCCGTGTTGTCTACACTTTACGTGCGTGTGGTCTGTGTCTTTATGCTTATGGTCCGCTTTTATATGGGTGTAATCTACACCTATGTACGTGTTATCTACGACTATATGTGTATTATCCGTACCTTCATGTGCGTGTTGTTCCGCGCCCTTATGGATTGTTGTTCGAGCCTTATGTGGTATGGTCTGCACCTTTGTATTTATGGTCCTGTGCTTATGTGGGTGTTGTCCGCACCTATGTGCATGTTATCCACGCCTTCAGTGCGCTTATTGTCCATACTGTACAGTGTGTTGTTCGTGCTTTTATGCTTGTGGTCCACACATTTGTACTTGTGGCCCGTGCTTATCTACATATGGTCCGCCCTTATGTGCATATTATCCTCATCTTCATGTGTGTATTTTTCGTGTCTTATATGCATGTGGTCTATGCCTTTATAGTGTGTGGTCTGCACCCTTAGTGGATGTTGTCTACACTTATGTGCATGTGGTCTATGCCCTTATAGGGTGTAATATGCACCTATGTATATATGGTCCGTACTCTTATAAAGTGTAATCTGCACTTATATGTATCGTAGTCTGTTCCTTAATTATAAGACACGGTCCATGCCCTAATAGATTCATATTCTTTATTTTTTTTAATGGTGTCCAGATGAAAACTTATTCAAAGGTACATTATTTTCATTTTCGATATCTTTTATTCGTATCCTATTAGAACGTGATTCACAGCGAATCGCTGTGAATATGTGTTCAAAATCATTAACGATCCATTTCATTCCTTCTCTATAAGACCTCAATCCAAGCAGACCCAAGAGATTAATTGAAATATAGTTTTTTATTATTATTAATTTGGTTAGGCCCTAAGTTTTAAAAAAAAAATGATATATAGACAAATATACTCTTGGTGGATATACTTAAAAGAAATTAAAAAGCAGGTGTGAAAGGAAAAAGGTCATAGTAAAAGATATACATATATACATATACATGCTCATTATCTTTCTATTGGAGAATATTATTAATTTTTTTTTTCTTAAATGCCACTTGCCTTGGAGAGATTCGAATTTAGGTTATTATCAGACTAAAAAAGTGTTTTCTATCACCAAGTCAAAGTTACATTGAAGAGTCTATTAGAGTATAATTTTAAAGATTTAAAATAAAAGAAGAAATAATTATAAGAAACTTTTTTAAAATTTTACCATCTTTACCTTAATTTTTCCTCTATAATTGTTAATATTACAAATTAATTAAATAATAGCCTCAAAATTTTTCCACCATAAAGGATTTTTCTGAATTGTTCTAATGTATGAAATATTTATCACATCAAAGTGACATTTTCTGCAAAGAAATAAACAAAGTGTATCTTATTAATTTCTTCTTAATCATAAATCCAATACAATGGAAACAAAGCTTCAAATTTGTAACATTATGAATTATATAACAAAAGGACATTCAAATCTTAGCTATTAAATGCATACTACAAATACAGATTTGGGACCAGAATTAAGTAAAAGAATTGAATGACCTGATAATTTCCATGAACACAAAAACATAATCAAATAAAACACCCTAGAAACTTAAAAATGAAAAGCATGAATAATAATGGGTAAGACAATAATCAATCCTGAAATTTGGTGATCACTAAAAATGATAATTTAACGGCGTGGATGGGTGTTTTCAGGATGAGCAACGCCAGCAGTGACTTTGGCAACATCAATAGCAGAGGCCTCAGGTTTTTTTTTGGAATACAAAACAAAGTAGCCAATAATGCCAGCAAAGGCCACGCCAGTCATGGCCATTTTCAATGGACACTTCCCCAAGCTTTTTCTCTGGTGAAGCACTTCTGTTGAGTGTTGTACTGCTTGATGTGGTCCTGCCATATTTGGTTCTCCTTTCTCTCTATGAATGTGTCTACTTTTACTATCTTGATGTGTTTCAAGTTACAATTTGTATCTCTGTGGCTTTGTGATGATGAATTGAATGTTTTATTCGGGGAGGGTTGGTTGTGAAGTTTATGCATGCAGAAATGAGAGGGAAAAACGTGGCGATTAATCCATTATTAAAGGTTTAGTTTTGATCACTTGGTTATTGACCAATTTTGTACCACTTTTCTAGGGTCCAAAGATTGACCTCTTTCTGCTACATAATATAATAATAATAATAATTGAAAAAGAAATTGAAAGATGGGTAATACATTCATATATGATTTATTAGTTATTTTTTTGTCGAAATTTATGTAATGGATACATTGGGGTATTGATATACTTGACAAAAATAATAGAAAAAACTTCATTTTAGTCATTGAAATTTCGAAAAATTGGCTATCCTAGTTTTTCAATTTGGGCACACTTAAATTTTTGATTATATAAATGATTGTTGAACTATTTTTATCCCATTAATTGAGCTCTTTTATTTGAAATCTCTAATTGAACCTCTTGACTTATTCATATGGGTCTCATTTATACTTTATTTAAAAAATATATATTCTACCAAATCTATTTGGATTCGGGCGTTATATATGGTCGGTGCTTTTGTGCTTATGGTCTGCGCTTATGTGTGTGTGGTCCACGCCTATGTCAGTGTTGTCCGCGCCTATGTGTATGTTGTGCACATCTTTATATGCTTGTTATTCCGCAGTCCTTATAGCATGTTGTTCATACCTTATGTGCGTATGACCCCACGTATTTGTGCTTGTGGCTTTTTGTCTCATGTGCTTAACATTCCATAACCATATGCTTTTCTCTTCCTTTTTCTACCTCCACCGAATTTGCACTCATTTGTACATATACCATTTTATTTTTAAAAATTAAATGGTTTCATTCAGTGGAAAAATTGGCTATCCTAGTTTTTCAATTTAGGTCCACTTAATTTTTTTGCTACATAAATGATTGTTGAGCTATTTTTATCACATCAATTGAGCTCTTTTGTTTGAAATCTCTAATGGAGCCTCTTGGCTTATTCATATGGGTCTCATTTATTTTAAAAAATATATATATTCTATTAAATCTATTTGAATTCGGATATTACATTTGGTTCGTGCTTTTGTGCTTATGGTTTGCGCTTATGTGTGTGTGGTTCGCAACTATGTGAGTGTTGTCCGCGCCTATGTGTGTGTTGTGAACACTTTATGTGCGTGTTGTCCGCGTCCTTATAGCATGTTGTCCATGTCTTATGTGCGTGTAATCACGCATTTGTGCTTGTGGCTTTTTGTCTCATGTGCTTAACATTCCACAACCATATGCTTTTCTCTTCCTTTTTCTACCTCCACCGAATTTGCACTCCTTTGTACATATACCATTTTATTTTTAGAAATTAAATAGTTGCATTCAGTCTAAAAATTGGTTATCCTAATTTTTCAATTTAAGTTCACTTAAATTTTTAGCTATATAAATGATTGTTGAACTATTTTTATCACATTAATTGAGCTCTTTTATTTAAAATCTCTAATTGAACCTCTTGACTTATTCATATGGCTTTCATTTATACTTTATTTAAAATATATATATATATTCTACTAAATCTATTTGGATTCGGGCGTTACATATGGTCCGTACTTTTGTACTTATGATCTGCGCTTATGTGTGTGTGGTCTGCATCTATGTAAGTGTTGTCTGTACCTATATGTGTTGTCTACACTTTTATGTGCGTGTTGTTTGTGTCCTTATAGTATGTTATCCATGCCTTATGTGTGTGTAGTCCACGTATTTATGCTTGTGGTTTACGCTTATGTGTGTGTGATCCACACCTATGTGAGTGTTATCCGCTCTTATATATAGGTTGTCTGCACTTTATGTAAGTGTGGTCTGTTCCTTTATGCTTATGGTCCGCTTTTATATGCGTGTAATCTATGTCTATGTACGTGTTATCCACGCCTATATGTGTATTATCTGTACCTTCATGTGTGTGTTGTCCACGCCCTTATGGCTTATTGTTCAAGCCTTATGTGGTGTGGTCTGCACCTTTGTACTTATGGTCCGTGCTTATGTAGGTGTTGTCCGCACCTATGTACATGTTACCCACACCTTCATGCGCTTGTTGTCCGTACCCCATAGTGTGTTGTTCATACTTTTATGCTTGCGGTCCACACATTTGTGTTTGTGGTCTGTGCTTACGTACATGTGGTCCGCCCCTATATGCATGTTATCCTCATATTCATGTGTGTATTTTCCGTGTTTTATATGCATATGGTCTGCGCCTTTATAATGTGTGGTCTACGCTCTCAATGGGTGTTGTCCGCGCCTATGTTCATGTGGTCTATGCCCTTATAGGGTGTAATCCGTGTCTATGTACATATGGTATGTACTCTTATAAGGTGTAATCCGCTCCTATATGTATGTGGTTTGTGCCTTAATTATAAGGCACGGTCCATACCTTAATAGATGCATATTCTTTATTTTTTTTTAATAGTGCTTAGAAGAAAACTTATTTAAAGATACATTATTTTTATTTTCGTTATTTTTTATTCGTATTCTAATTAAACGTGATTCACAGCGAATCGCTGTGAATACATGTTCAAAATCATCAACGATCGATTTAATTCATTCTTTATAAGACCTCAATCCAAGCAGACCAAAGAGATTAATTGAAATCTAGTTTTTTATTATTATTAATTTGGTTAGGCCTAAGTTTTAAAATAAAATGATATATAGACAAATATACTCTTGGTGGATATTTTAAAAGAAATTAAAAAGCAGGTGTGAAAGGAAAAAGGTCATAGTAAAAGATGGGGTGCAAAATGAAAATTTATAAGATGAATGTTGTTATAAAAATGATGGCCTATCAAAGCAATTGGTTGTGGGTTGAGATTTTTTTTTTTTTTTTTTTTTTCAATTAGGAAATTGGACATGTGTTATGAAAACAAGTTAATGGAAAGAGTAAAAGAAAAGTCAACGAAAGCAAAATGGACAAAATAGGGTGTAGAGCCAAGAAAAGTCAAAATTGGAGACAAACAAGCGAAAGTTGATATTAGAAAATGATAAAATTGCTTGTTGGTCGAGAAAGCGAAATGAAAAAGAGACATAAGATATATATATATATATATATATTTATGTAAGAGATAGTAGCCAATATTTTATAAAAGAAAGTAATAAGTGTCACATACACAAGTTTGAAAGAATATAGAGAGAATGAGACCAAAAAAAAAAAAAGATTAGGATGAGAATAGTGAGGCGGTTGCTTTTATCTCTTGTGTGTGCTGCGTGTGTGTGTATATATATTAGATACAAACAACATTTACACACAGCACACAATCGGGCAACAGACGAAAAAATAGTCGAGAGAAAAGAAAAGAAAGAAGAAGAAGAAAAGAAGAAGAAAAAGAGAAAAAAATAAAAAAGGAGAAAATTTCTATATGAGTTATCCGAATAAAATTTTCATATGAGTTATCTGAATATTTTGGTGTCCGATTTATTGAGATAAATGATTTTTTATTTCATTGAGATTTGGAATATAGGAAATTAGTTATTTTTTCTATAAGTTTTAAATTCATGAGTTTTATATGATTTAAGATAATTCAGAATTATGAGAAATTAGATGGGAATCTATTTTAGATAGAGAAATAAGCAAAAGAGTCATATGAGTGGATTGTTTTTTTATTTTAAATTAATTTATTAAATCTTGATTATTTATATTTTGGTGTTTGTTATTTATTGGAAATGAATGATTTATTTTTTAAAATAATGTTTTAGATTACAAACTATGTTTTGTGATTGAAGAGAGGATTTATTACGTATTTGTATATCCATATATATATATATATATATATTTGAAATTCCAATAGAAATTTTGTATTTTCAGCTTGAATTATTATTAGAAAGATTTCATGATGTTTTAAATAATATGATTTTATATTTTGAGAAAGAATATTGATTATGTTTTGAGAAAAGTATTTATTCAAAATTATATGGATATTCAAAAAACATTTGAGAAAGTAAAAAAAAGAAAAAGAAATGTTTTCGGAATAATAAAGTTGTACCCTCCCTTTTAATGGTCAAACAGACTACACATGTGTGAGACTTAGATTCACCCAGCACGTGTATAACAACTGTCAAGAGAGTCTTTGAGTCATTGAGTCGCCCAGCACGTGCATGACAGATTGTTATCTCTTGCTCTACCTGTGCGTTGAGTATCTCCAACATGTATGATAGATTGCACTTAGTACTAGTTGGTGTAGATTTTTAAATTACAGATATTATATTTTGAGTTTGATCAGTGCAGAAAGAGATTTACAAAAAACAAAATTTACAGGAAGAAATTTCCAAAAAAGTTTTACAGATTATATATTTGTAGATTTTATATTATTAAAGTTACAAAGATTATTTATATAGAAATATTCAGTTTTAGTACGAAATCATATTTAGATTCAGTTTTGTTGTTTCATATATGAATTTATATGAATCATTGAGAAATATTTATTGTTAACAGAAATATATTATGTTTTATATAAAAATATTTTTATGAAAAGTTAAATCCACTTACTAAGTGTTAGCGCTTATTCTTTTATAAAACTGATATTTTTCAAGTATCCACTATAAGTTTGTGCAAATTATTACAGATCGTAAGAAAAGCCACATAATGATAAACATTTGCATTTGTGTATATTATTTCTTTTATTTACTAGATTTTTTAAATGTGTTTCAAAAATACTTTAACAAATGAAATATCTTTTCTAAATATTCTATGAATATTTTATATATTCAGTCTATGAGTCCAGTATAAGAAATGTAAAGATTTTTTATTTATTCAATTTATATTTTGATCAAAGTGATTATTAGAATTATAATGATTATTTTAAGAGATTTTCAATAAATTCATATTTTAATTAGAAAGATCATAATTTTCACAGGATTTTCTCGGATTAGAGAGAGGAGTCAGGATGACTCCTGTCATTCTCTCATAACAACATCATCAGCAACATTAACAACTAGATCCATCAATAACAACTACATCTATCAACAACCATCCATTTTATGTGTTTGGTGTTTAGTTCGTCAAACCCAAAATTAGACACCAAACATATAAAAAAAAATGAAGGAGAATTACTGCTGGTCAACGAATGATGATGGAATAGGACACGACAAAGAGAAAGAGAGAGATGGAGGAGTAAGAGAGAGAACTAATTTGAAAAGAGAGAGAGAGAGAGTGTAGAAAATGAGAGAGAGAGAGAGAGAGAGAAACCAAAAAATTTTATAAGGATTTTTTTAAAGAAAGGTGTTTAGGTCTTTTCATTTAGTTAGGTGCTAAAAAAACCTAAACTCAGTTATTCGTTGCAAGTAAAACATACCCTCAGTTCTTTGGTGATATTAAGCACCGTTTACTTTTAATTCATATAGCTATTTAAAGCTTTGAGATAATTTGAAAGTTTTTAATTTAATTATAATTTAATATAGTAAACACATTTTAAATAAGGAAAAAGTCTAAAAATGTAACGGACAGGCCCGCCACACCCTCTACAGGTGCCGACCGCCCGGCCCACCCTATCTGGGCCTCGGCCCACGATGGATCCCCCACAAGGCTGGTGAGCAGGTACTGTCCCCGGGACCAGAGGGATTTGCTGGTAAACCCACGCCTCCGCAACCGCTCGAACCCACAACCTAGCCCCCTGTAGTTAAATGGATTCTTAGAGCAAAGCTACTACCATTGTGGCAACTAAAAACTTGCCACAATGGTAGCAGCTTTGCTCTAAGAATCCATTTAACTACAGGGGGCTAGGTTGTGGGTTCGAGCGGTTGCGGAGGCGTGGGTTTACCCAGCAAATCCCTCTGGTCCCGGGGACAGTACCTGCTCAACAGCCTTGTGGGGGATCCATTGTGGGCCAAGGCCCAGGTGGGGTGGGCCGGGCGGTCGGCACCTGTAGAGGGTGTGGCGGGCCTGTCCGTTACAAAAAAACCCTTTGAAATGGAAAGTATCGTCAGTTCACCCTAACTTTTGAAATATTAGTCAAAAAGCCTCTTGTTGTTTGTCCAAAAGTTGAGTGGTTTTGTGACAAAACCATAAAAAGACAAAAATATCCTTACTAAATTAGGAAATTAAAGAATAGAAAAAAATTATAATTAAATAATTATAATTGAATACAATTATCTAGTATTCAATAATTAAAATTTTAATTAAAGCCAAAAAATAAAAATTTGAGTTGAATTTAGATCTTTAAACTTTGAAAATCGAGGTTAAACCCAAGTCTTCATTTTTTCCAAAAAAAAAAAAAAAAGAAAAATCAAAATTTTGACCCAAAAAAAAAATGAAGATTTAGGAACCCAGATCTTCATTAATTCAATAAAAAAAAAAAAAAGAATTTTGAAGCAAAAAATTAAAGATCTGGATTTAACCCAGGTTGTTGAAAATCTAGGTTGAACCTGGATCTTCAGCAATTTAAAAAAATATATATATATATATATATATATAATAAATGAAGATTTTGATTGAATCCATATCTTCAATAAATCAAAACAAAAAAAAATGAAAAAAAGAAGCTGATGATTACATAATATACATGATAACATGTTACATCTAAGATAAAATTTAATCTCCCATAACTAATGAACTAATCAATTCTCGATGATAAGCATTGGGTTTTCTACTAGTATTTGACTTCTTTATTCTTAACCGTTTTAAAGTCTTGTAAAATAAAAGTAACATATACAATGGTTTTATAATCATATCAAATAAAAGAGTGATATTAGTCTTTCCAAATATTTTACTTAAATTCATATCCAAATGATGTGACATATGAATGACAACTCACATGCCACAATAATAAAGATCTAGAAACCCGGATCTTCATTAATTCAATTAAAAAAAAAGAATTTTGAAGCAAAAAATTAAAGATCTGGGTTCAACCTAGTTTGTTGAAGATCTGGGTTCATCAATTTAAAATAAAAAATTATTAAAAAAATGAAGATCTTGATCGAACCCAGATCTTCAACAAATCAAAACAATAGAAAAAAAAAATTGAAAAAAAAAAAGAAGCTGATGATTACATAATATAAATGATAACATGTTACATCTAAGATAAAATTTAATCTGCCATAACTAATGAACTAATCAATTCACAACTCTTGATGATAAGCATTGGGTTTTTTACTAGTATTTGACTTCTTTATCCTTAACAGTTTTAAAGTCTTGTCAAATAAAAGTAACATATCCAATGGTGTTATAAACTTATAATCAAATCAAATAAAAGAGTGATATTAGTTTTTTCAAATATTTTGCCAAAATTCATATCCAAATAATGTGGCATGCAAGTTGTCAAAATCCTAAGATTTTGACAACTTGCATGCCACATTATTTGGACATGGATTTTAGTAAAATATTTGAAAACCTAACACTACTCCAAATAAAATGCATCCCAAGCTAAAATGTCACATGTACTATCTCGTTCCCGTCCATCACAAGGAAACCATAACCAAAATCATTTCCATTAGGCATTAACTTGGAACTATGTGCATCTAAATGTTTCAACAGATTAGTGTAGTTACCAAATTATTTTGACAGGATTATTTTTATCCAAAAATTACGAAATTTAGTATGGAAAAAGCTATTATGTGCCTTCTGGAAAGTTTCGTGATTTTATTATATATACACAGTTTGGTTTATACATTAAAATATTGAAGGTCATTAATTGAAATCAAAACCTCATAGATTTGGAAATCTTTCAAACGATGAGTTTTTATAATAACTCTTTATACTAGAAGTTTTGAAAATTTTATTAAGAGTTGATCTACTAATCTTCTAGCGCAGACTAAATATTCGTATAATGGTTTGATTTCAGAAAAATATTCCAAAAATTGAAGAATTAGACTTACTCTGTGGTGATTGAATTAGAAAGATTTTAGCCTTTAAAAGCATTATTTAAGACAAGTAGCATTGAGAAATGTTATATTTTGACGAGTAAAGTATTCACATGAAGTTTGATCCATTGATGTTAAGTTGAAAAGTATGTTATGTGGACAAAGATTGTATATTTCTTATGATTGCAAAGAGGTAAGTACACTATGATTTTTAACTTGCATCATAATAATCATATGTATTTGACTGTTGATATTTTTTCTAAGTTGTTGATATATGATGACAATGTTTGATGCTTTTGATATTGAACATATGAGTTTATAAGTAATGTGTATGTTTTGTGATTGTGAAGCAGTGTTTTGGAAGATCTAAATTCATTTACCCTTAGTAGGCACATAAGCAAACGTGGAGCAATAGTTGGCCTCTTAGCTAGCTTTCCCGGAGGATTATTTCAAGTTCTTATTTCAATTAATAAACAGATATAGAACATTAAATCATTTATTTCATTGACTATATATGTATTATACAAGTCCTCCAAATGAGGAAAAATACAATGCCTCAAATTGCTACAGTGTAGAGATGGTCATTTAAAATCATCAATAGAAGATGGAACTTAGTTGTCACTAAACAAGAGATCAATAGGCTGATGATGCTGTTTCTTCTACCAAATCAGTTCTTAGCATCCCATGCACTTGAAGCTGTAGAACATCGAACACAATATTCATTCAGCATAATAAACTATAATAATAATAATAATAAATTGTTTGTAAAATAAATAGTAGAATGAAAATTTTAATTTATTTTCAAAACATGTTCAATGAAATATCAAATTTAAAATTTTATTTTATTTTTTCTAGGATCGGTCCTAAACCAACCTATATACACCAAGACATATGGATTTGCAACGGTGTAAAAGCAATTTGCACTTGGTGCAATATTGACTTGTTCTCAAAAAAATTTCAGGATCAATCCTCTTAAGGGAACCACCTGTTTCTGAATGTAGGAAAAATAGTAGTCTAAACTAGTTAAATAACTGTCACTTTTAGAATAATATAAAACACATTTTTGAGTTACTAACTCTAGTTTCTTTTTAAGTTGACATTGGATGGACTGGAGAATTATCTAGATCTATCAAAATAAATGTTAGTTACGCAACCTAGACATCTAACTACTCTCACTATAAAGGGATAAAACTATTCATATGAGTTTTAAAATATTTTTGGTGAGAATTAAACCCTCACCACCTTAATGAATGGAAGATGTCCAACTACCTATATGAAGAGATGACATCAGTTAAGTCTGGCTTTCATATAATAAAATTTTCTGTTCTATAATTTTCAAGCAGATATAAAATAGTTTTAAAAATGAAAGAAAGAACATACATACCTGTTCTTGAGAGTGTCCAGTTTTTATCATATCCAATTGCCCAGAAAAAGTACCCTTTGTAGCCTTGTGACTTGGCATAATCAATCTTCGCGTCAATCGATTGTGGTCCATCATATCCAATCCAATCCAATCCAGCATTTGAGTACATAGCTATAGAATCATCATACACTACAGTGGCATTATTGGCCAAGTTGTAGTCCTCTATGTCCCTATACAACAAATGCCATTGTCTCCAGGGCCAACTCCAGCAGCTGGTGCGCCAATTCCATTCTGATTTGGGTCCTTTAGTTTCCAGGTTCTCCCATATAATGGCAGGCCCATCACTAGTTGTTCGCCAAATACCCCATGAAAAGCCCAGGAATCCACCCCATAACTTGTGGTGAAAGGGCTAGATTTGTCAAACACCAAGGCAGGTTCAGCAGTGACCGAAGTGTCCCAGCTTCCATGATAGTCAAAACTCCTTTGGTTTACAAAATCAACATAGGACCTAATAGCACCACCAGGATAAAATATGGGATTTTCTGTTGATATGACAAGGTCTGCAGCATAGTAAACAACAGCTGATAGATTCAGCTGGGAGCCTGCCATAAGTTTTGGACTCTAGTTCAATGGCTTGACGCCACTCTTGGAAGAGGGCTGCAAGGTTTGACATGTCTTGTGTAGTGTTTGGGAATTCCCAGTCAAGGTCTAGGCCGTCGAAACCGTACTTTCTAGCTACCTGGATGGAGGATTTGATGAAGGTGGAGCGAGTTTGATTGGTACTGGCCATCTTGGAGAAAATAGTAAGACTTGAAGGACCTGCTTCCAATGGAGAGAATAGCTTTTGCTGGTGGGTTTTCGGCATGGAGGGTGGCTGTGAAGATTGGCATATATTGAACATCAGCAGGAGAGAGGGAGAGTTGATAAGTTGATGCATCTAGAGTAACTTGAGAGTAAAACAAATGTGTAAAATATTGTGTAGGAATTGTAGAAGGAGGGTTCTGTCCTGCCAACCAAGAAAGCCAATATCCTCCTTTGATTCCTTCAGTTGATGCCACTGCTGGTGATGGAGCAATCTCAGTACTAGATGGAGGAGGGATAGGATATGGCATTGGTTGTGGTGGACAGACACTACATGGAGAAGGAGGCATGGAATATGGTGGAGGATTGACACTAGATGGGGAGGGAGGCATGGAAAATGGCATCGGTGGTGGAGCAGAACTTGGAGAAGGTTCAGGATCATCTAGTGTTTCAGCAGGAAATGCTAGAGAAAGTGATACTAGCGCCCTAGCTATGAAGGAAAAAGGTCCAGACCATATTCAGACTGGCCATTGTTTGAATGTGCTTGATCTTCTGTAAGAAGCTAGGACATTGAATTGTGTTCTTATATGTGAAGATTTCATAGTACAACAAGCTATGATTATATCACCATTGTTTGGCTGCTTTTGTCATGAAATTATCTTATGAACACTAATTGAATGTCTCTTTCTGTTCAGTAAATACCAACTAGACAAGTGTAGTTTCTTAGGTTGTTCATCATAGGCCAGCTTGTTTGTTAATTGTAAATTTGGATATTGGAAATATCAAAACTCGGGATTTCCGCTGCTTTCATCAATGTCTCTCTTCTGATACACAAGATACTTTGTGGATTTTTCGTTGGATAGTCTATATATACAATCATTTTTTTTATAAAGTAGTCAAAGCTTAACTTAGTAACAATCACATATACATACTCATTATCTTTCTGATGGAGTGTATTATTATTATTATTATTTCTTAAATGCCACTTGCCTTGGAGAGATTCGAATTTAGGTTATTATCAAATTAAAAAAGTGTTTTCTATCGTCAAGTTAAAGCTACATTGAGGAGTCTATTAGAATATAATTTTAAAGATCTAAAATAAAAGAAGAAATAATAATAAGAAACTTCTTAAAATTTTACTTATCTTTACCTTAATTTTTCCTCTATAATTGTTAATATTACAAATTAATTAAATACTAGCCTCAAAATTTTTCCACCAAAAAGGATTTTTCTTAATTGTTCTGATGTATGAAATATTTATCACACCAAAGTGGCCTTTTCTGCGAAGAAATAAACAGAAGCATATCTTATTAATTTCTTCTTAATCATAAATCCAATACAATAGAAACAAAGCTTCAAATTTATAACATTATGAATTGCATAACAAAATGACCTTCAAATCTTAGCTATTAAATGCATACTACAAATATAGATTTGAGGTCCAGAATTAAGTAAAAGAATTGTATAACCTGATAATTTCTACGAACACAAAAACAAAATAAAATAAAACAAACCTAGAAACTTAAAAATGAAAAGCAATGAATGATAACGGGCAAGACAATAATCAATCCTGAAATTTGGTGATCACCAAAAAGGAAAATTTAACTGGCGTGGATGGGTGTTTTCAGGATGAGCAACACCAACAGTGACTTTGGCAACATCAATAACAGAGGTCTCAGGTTTTTTCTTGGAATACAAAACAAAGTAGCCAACAATGCTAGCAAAAGGCCGCACCAATCATGGCCATTTTCAATGGACACTTCCCCAAGCTCTTTCTCTAGTGAAGCACTTATGTTGAGTGATGTGCTACTTGATGTGGTCCTGCCATATTTGGTTCTCCTTTCTCTCTATGAATGTGTGTACTTTTACTGTCTTGATGTGTTTCAAGGTTACAATTTGTGTCTTTATGGCTTTGTGATGATGAATTGAATATTTTATTCAGGAGGGTTGGTTGTGAAGTTTATGCATGCAGAAATGAGAGGGAAAAATGTGGCGGTTAATCCATTATTACAGGTTTAGCGTTGATCACTTGGTCATTGATCAATTTTGCACCACTTTTCAAGGGTCCAAAGGTTGACCTCTTTATGCTACATCATAATAATGATGATAATTGAAAAAGAAATTGAAAGATGGGAAATTATATTCATATATGATTTATTAGTTATTTTTTTGTCGAAATTTATGTAATGGGTACACCTGAGTATCGATACACTTGATCAAAAAAATAGGAAAAACTTCATTTTAATTCTTGAGGTTTCGAAAAATATCAATTTTTTAAATCTCTTTTGGAAACAACTTTTTTCATCCCTAACTTTTCCAAAACTCTTCAAACAAGTTCAAACTGTTAGTTAACTAATAATCAAAATATAAGGAAAAAGCAAAATGACTCATTTGCCCCTCATCTAGATTATAATGTATTAAATTACCGTTTTACCCCTACTTAAATAAAAATATTAAAAATAAATAAATAAATATATAATTAAAAGTTTTTTACTTAATTAAAAAATGAAAAACAATTAATAATAATAATAATAATAATAAAATCATTATCATCAACAAACCAACAAAAGCTCTCTCTCCCCCCCATCTCTCTTCAGAAACTATTTTTCTTCTTCTTCTTCTTCTTCTTCTTCTTCTTCCTCTTCTTCTTCTTCTTTTTCGTCCCCTCCAATCTCTCCTATCTTCTTCTTCATCTCCATTTTCTATTCTTCAACCTCAAGTTCTGGGTTTCATCAAACTCAGAAACTCAGAACCCTCAAGTTCTAGGTTTGATCGAACCCAAAACTAGAAGGTTTCCATCACCTAAAACCCTTTGGTTTTGAGTTCGATCGAACTTAAAACCAAATAGTTCTGGGTTTGAACTCAAAACCCAGATTACAACAATAGCAAAATAATAATAAATTAATTAATTAAAGAATTTGGAGATGAAGATGATAGTGGCGAGAGAAAGATATTTGGGCTTTAGGGTTGGTATTTGATGTTTGGGGTTGTTTGGGTTGGCATTTGATGTTCGTGGTTGATGTTAGGATGTTATGGATGTTTGCTTGATTGATGTTTAAGGTTGTTGGGTGTATTTTAATTCAAATCAATTTGGAGGGATAGGGTTGAAGATGAATTTGTTGGGTGTTTTTTTTTTAAATTTTTTTTTGAAAAAAAAAAAAAAGTTATTTTGAAGAACATTTGGATTCATATGTCACTACCAAAAAAGTGGCTATCAATGACCAACTATTTTCGACGGCCCACAATATTGTCACTAATGTCTTCATTTTTTATGTCCAATTTAAAGGTCGTCGCTAACCTTGCAAATAGAAGTACTGTATTTTCGAGGGGCAAAATCTTGTCGAAACTCATCACAATATCATTAGAAATATATTGGTTTTTGGTGGGTATATTAGCGCCAATAGTATTACCAACGGCTGATCTAATACCGTCGAAAATGATAAAAATTTTGTTTCTTCTATTACCGATGATTCGTGACCGTTGAAAATAATCTGAAATATAGTCGAAAAAATATTTCATTTTGGCATAAATAGTTTGCGTCAAGTGAATCATCGACGACATAAAAAACTATCGTCAAAAATAATGAAAATTTTATTCATATTTTTTTCGACGGTAGATATACCCTTGAAAATGGTAAAAATTTTGGTTCTACTATTATCGATGATTATGAACCATCAAAAATAATTTAAAAAGTGGTCGAAAAATTATTTAATTTTGGCAGAAACGTTTTGTGTCAAGTGAATCTTCGACAAATTTGAAAATTATTGTCGAAAATAATGTAAATTCTATTCATACTTTTTTCGAGGGTAAGTAGCTATTGAAAATGGTTTATTGTTTGATGGCAAATGTTGGTGCCAATTATAGCACATACAATATGGAATTGTCCCTCAAAAATGGTAAACTTTTTGCTAATAACTATTTTTTATTGTCACGAACTTTGAAAAATATTATAAAAATATGTAGTTTAATAATTAGCCCTCCATATTCTATCTATACCTTTTTATTACACTATAATTAATTTATCTTGTAGGTGGTTATATTATAAAAATATGTGAGTATTATCTTGTAGGTGGTTATATATCACCAATATTAATGGTTTAATTATATATTTATTATTTTATAGTAATAAAGTAATTATTAATTTTAGATTTATTTAATTTGTTATGAGTTTTTTTTTTTTTTAATTTTAATTTGATATGAATTTATTACTTACTATTATAGGTAATTCATAGATGAGTCATTTTAATTTAATAATTAAAATTTTAAAATAATAAAACTCAAAACTACGTAGTTTTGAGCTTATATATAAACAAACCTTTAGAAAACCTAGTCTCTAAACAAAGTTCTCAACTTTTGGCTATCTTTTCTTCTACCTCTCTCTGTCTCCCTTCTTTTGGTGCAGCTCCTTTCTTTGTCGCACCCACCCTGTCCCTTTCATTGACTCACCCACCCGTTGTCCCTTTCGCTACTGCACCACGACAAACACCATTCCGTCTCCTCCATAGTGAACACGACCCCATCCGACTCCATTCGACACCATGGAGCCTTGCGGTTAGGTGTGTATACATTTCAATTTTTCTTTTTTTTGAATTGTTTTTTGTTCCATTTTCAGTTTTCAGCTTCTAGCTTTTTTGGTTTTTGGAGATTTTTGAGATAAAGATTGTGCTTTTATTGGTGGGTAGTTGAAATGTATGTGTGTGTGTGTGTGTGTGTCCTATAAGGTATCAGTTGGATATATGCGGGAATTTAAAAGATGCGAAGGGGTTGTTTGATGAAATGCCTGAGAGAGCTGGTCATATTTTTCAAGAGATGGTAATCTTGTGGGAAAAATCTGTGGGTTGATTGTGTATGTGATGACAATCTTGTTGAAACAACTCAAATAAAATTGTTATATTGCAACTATATTTTACTTTTTATCTAATTATATTTTATTTTTTCATAACACAATGTGATTTAATCAAATGGATCCACAAATAATATGGTAGGACTGTCACATAAAGGTTTTCCCAAAAGGACAACAAAATACTACATTATAAAAACACTAAATATAATATAGAAGTATACTAGCAAGTCTCAGGAGGTCGTGGTTTGTCATGGTTAGCAATAGAAAATTACAATGGAGTGGCCTATCATGGTTAGCAATTATGTAGAATTTTGCATGGAGTTCGTTTTTGTTTGTTAGCTTTGTGCTTGCTTGCCACCATTTCCACTATTTGATGGTTAATTGCAGAGTTAGACTCCTTAGGGAATAATATAGTAAACAAAATTTTGAACTTGACTTATATGTTTGAGATTATATTTAACTTGTAATTGCCTAATTTCAAATCTTCTTGCGGCTCATACTTTGCCTAATTATAGAAAACTCATTTTCATTGTGTAGGCAGCCATTAGTATTGTATTTATATTTTCATCTTACATTATTAATCTTTTATAATTATAATGTCAATTAAAGTGATTTCCAAATATACTTGAAATTCATTTGAATGGAATAGTATGTTGAACCAAAAGAAAAGAAAAGAAAAGGAAAAAGGAAAAAAAATGTCGAGTTTTTTTAATACATATAGAACTATAGATATCTCAAGCATATACTCTACAAACAAGCAAAGTTTTTTTATTTTTTATGTTTTTGGATTTTGTTATGTTGCTTTATCAAGGTCAAATCTTGCATTACAACTCTATCATAGGCTGAATACATGGACTTAAAACACTTTAGGAGCGAACAAATGATGCCATTAACACTATTATTCAACACGATGAGTGTATTGAGATAGGAGACCTACTACCTCCTTGTATACAAGGTACCCTCATTTTTTTTTTCCACACTGCATTATAACTTTAATTTTCAATTTGTTCTCTACTTGGTTAGTACTTATACTGTGAATGAATTTTGGTTTAAGTTTGGCTGCTTAATATAGTTAGAGAGAACTATTGGACAATAGTATATTTAGATGCAAATTCTTATTGTGATTCTCCTTTTTGTTATTTTAGAATTAGTATTCTCTTGGAATGTGAATGCTTGATTTTCGTTTGCTGTGATATACATGTACATATGTTACCGTTAGCTGCTCTCAATTTGGGCACAAGAAGAACATCAAGGAGCTCATGGAATTGTAATCCAAGATGTTACCTTACTCCTACCCATCAAAACAAGGTGTTTTCATTTTAGTTATTCGATAAAGGTTCTCTGCTTTTATTAGTCTTAATCGATTTATACTGTTTAGATCTCTTTCACAACAAGCAGTTTTTGTTGTCAATGTATCAAACTCCCAAAGTAGCAAAGCAAGACATGAAGAAGAAGCCATGCGGCTACACCCGTAAGCGCATGCAATACCATTGCCAGTTTGTCACTGTAGGTGATTGTCTCCTTCCTCTCACTATCCATTTTTTTTCCTTTTAATGATTTCTATAACTCAAGCAAAGGATTGATTTACTCCTTCTGTAAATCTGAATTAATATAATAATGATTGTTTGAAAGCATAGACTATCCATTTAATCAATTATATGCCTTTTTTGTTGATTAAGTGGTTTTCGACAAAAAAGAATTACATTTCCTGGTGGAGAAAATATGAATTGGAATTTTTATAGTTGATTATTGTAGATGTTTAGTGGTTTGGTTATATTGAGTATTGCAGTCATTGATTGAGATTTTAAGCCAATAACGTTTTGATTATTATCTATGTTGTAATTGTTTTCAATTCTTGCAACCTTCTCTAGGTGCCTATGCTCACTTTTTATATCCTTTATTTGAGTAGAACTATTATCTGAGCTTGTAGTCAAACCTTTGCCATAGTTTATATCCTACTTAAATGTAAAACAATTATGCAAGTCTCCATCCTTGTGTTTGTCAAATGAATCATTCAAGTTTTCATCGAAATCTAATGACAAGTCATAATCCTCATATGTTTCTGTTATCTGTTCATCATTAGTCACTACCACATAAATTCTTGTTTTGACTTGTGGTTGAGAAATTTGATTTTAATAATATATTCACTTATCTTTTCTTCAAAGGCTACAATAAAAAACAATACATTTACATCTTTTTTATTTATTTTATGTGGTTTTGTGGTTTTATTTTTTTCAAGTTATTTCCTTATACTTTTTCAATTGTTTTGATAACTTCCTATGTAGGATTAGTGATAGTCAAATTGATGTTGTCATGGTGCATATTAGTGACCTTGTAGAAGTGAATGTCAGATGCTTGATCATATTATTCTTTGGTTGACAAGTTATTACGTTGTTTAAGTTGTTATCAAATTAATTCTCCACACTTGTTTTTTTTGCTTTTTGGTTTACATCTTTAAATATCTGATGATAATGAAGATTGTTTTTCTTAGATTACTTACTACTATTAAATTTTGTATAGGATAACGGTTTATCGAACAAGAATGAGGAACACAATGCATGAAGATTAATCAACTATGGAATACCAGAATCCAGAGTTGGATAATAGGTTTGTTGGAATTCATTAATTGATAAAGTCTAAATATTAGAATTACAACCTTCTTTCAGTAATATCTCTTTTGTATTTTGCAAATTCCACATCTACTAAATGTTAGAACTACTATATATATTTACTCTATTGTGTTACTTTTGTTTAGTTTGGTTATGACAAATCAATATTTTGCTAAATTTGTTAATTAGTTCGATTATTTTTAGTTTTATTGATGATAATATTAACCAACAATTGAACTACAACATGGTAATTAAAACAGATGTAAAATATGAAAAAATGGATTAATATTATTTTCAACGGTTTTCACATCGTCGAAAAAATATTTATATATTGAGACAATATCGATGGCTATTTTTTGTTGTAAATCTTAGTTTTTTCGAGGGTTGAAAGTGTCTGGTCAACTTCTTTTTCGATGACTAAAAATAATATTTTCGATCGTTCGTCCCTCAATGAAACACATATTTTCAACGACTAGATGTTGTCGAAGATGTTTTGGTCAAAATTTCAAAAGGTTTTTTCGATGAAATTGAAAATATAATCGACGGCATATGGGTATCACAAATAGTATAATTTTCGATGGTTGGTTGATAATTTAATATTTTCAACAACGCTTTTTGCGACGACGTTCGACGGCCATTTGCCGTTGAAATAGAGTATTTTCAACGGTATTCTATCGTTACCAATGGCATTTGGCTCTCGATAATGAGCCTTTTTTTTGTAGTGTGTTTAATCTGGTTTTTTTTTTTTTTTTTTGGTTAAAAGCTGTTTTCAAAAGAATTTTAAAAAATTGATATTTTTCAAAATTTTATGGACTAAAATGAAGTTTTTCCTTAGAAAAATGTTATACTTCCCCAAAAATTTGCTCAAAAATTTTAACGAAATTATAGTGATAAATTGATTTGTAGTCACTATAATAATTTTGGGATAATATATTAATAATATGATAATTGCATATAAGCTTCTCATATTATTTGAGCAATAAATTTGAATAAAATTTTGAGTAAGATAACATTACTCTTATGATTATTATCATTATTTTGTACATCCATATTTATAAATAAATAAATAAACTATAATAAGTTTTATATTACATACAAGGCTTCGTCTTTAATAGGTATTGCATCAAATATGGTGTAGCTGTTCAAGTCTATCAAACAAATTAAATTAGACTGTAGATTATGTTTACTACACCACGATTTTAATAAATAAATATATTTCATTCCACCTATATATTTACTAAATAAATATATTTCAAAAAATATAAATTTCATTCCAACTATTGTTTTTTAAAGAAATAGGAGTATTTTGTTATTATTATAATTTTAAAATAAGATTTTTTCTTTAATTTTCAAAAACAACAATTTGAAGCCCAAATACACAACATGAGGGCCTTTTATAGAAAGCCCAAAAGGAGCCCAAAGGCCCCTTTCTCTTCGACTAGTCAATTGCAGTATAAAGGCACTCGAAAACTAGGGTTTTTTTTCTTCATCGCTAGCGTATCAGCGTCAGCAGCAGCAGCTCCATCCTCTGCTCCAGCCGCGAAAATGGTGAAAACCCTTTTCAATTAACATCTTTTTAGCTTCTGGGTCGACCGCAGTTTCCATCTTTTTCAATCTCTTTATGTTGTATTTGTATGTAACTTGTTACTTCTCTTTTATGTGTAGCCGTCACACAAGACGTTCATGATCAAGAAGAAGCTAGCGAAGAAGATGAGGCAGAACAGGCCCATTCCTCACTGGATCCGCATGAGAACCGACAACACCATCAGGTTTTTGTTTTTGTTGCTTATCAGTTATATGTATATATATATATATATTTGCTTGTGTTGATTTTGAAGTCCTTTTTTGTGTTGATTGGTTGATGCTGTTTTGTTTTTGGCTTCAGGTACAACGCGAAGCGCAGGCACTGGCGCCGCACCAAGCTTGGGTTTTAAGCTGGATGAGTTGCTCTTTGAGCTTTTCGGTTTTCAGTGTTATCAGTTTACTCTTGTTTGCAAGACTTAAAAGTTTGGGATTCTATTTTAAATTTTTGAGCTACTGATAGATATTGATGCTTCGAATTAACGTTTAGTGCAATGTGAGATTCTAAGTTGCTTCTATTTTAATGTCTTGTTGATGTTGTTACGTTTATATGATTCTTGTTGTCTTGCATGCTTGTGGTCTTTATATTTAGTGGATTATGCAAATTGTTTTTGAATTCAGACTGGTAATTTGGTAGTTGCAATGTACTTTCTTTTCTATTAGGAAGTGTTTAACGGAAGCTAGAGGAAATGTGAATGAAGTAGTTTATAATGATTATTTGACCCAGGATGTAGTATTGGCAATTAGAAATGGTGTGAGAGTTCGGTTGGGATGAGGAGAGATAGAAGATGTGATTTCTGGAAGTTGGTACTACTACAGCTAGAGTATTGTTTTCTAGGAAAAACGGTTATGTTAAATAATGCATCATTTTCATTTTAAAGCATTTAAGTTTAGAGGAAGCAGTGGTTCATGCATCAGAAATCAGATTTTTTCCAAGTAGTAGTTGAAGGAAGGAGTTTGGAATCTGATGAGACAATCTGCTGGGGTTATTGGTCAGTAGGTCCTAATATTTATGTTAGAATGTGATGGTTCTCTCATCTCGTAGGAACAGGGGAGTAGAATTTAAATGATATGAAATGCTTGTTACGTTACATGCTTGGTAGATTGGGACATGTATCCCTCAAGTGATGAGAAAATCTGTAGGGTTTTTTATTTCGGCGATTTGCCTACTTGTCCTTGAGATAAAGATACTATCTGACTATGTGGTTTGCTCGAAGCAAGTGGGTGGTCATCTCTCATCACTGGCATTTTGAGCTGTTCCAGTGGAGGATGTAAAAAAATCATTGAAATGCATGAGATGACTTGCTTGTATTGAACTTTAGTGAGATGTCATCATTTCTAGTCTTGTTTTGAAGTTTCGTCTAGAATTAGTTTATAGATATACCATGTATAGGTGTTTGCTGTTTTCTAGTATGTTGTATTCGCTTGAACCAGCTAATTTTCAAATGTTGAAGAATGAACCAGCTAACTTTCTAGTATCAACAATACTTCCGATGCGGGAATTTCTACATTACTTGTAGTGAGTTGTCTTTATTTCTAGTCTTTCACAGAAATGTTGTTTGGAATAGTTTAAAGACTGTGATACAAGCAAGACACGAATATTTTGAATAGGAATGTTATATACACTCTCTAACTCCCACCCTTCTCATATTTTAGGAATATTATGAAAAATCCCCACCTGAAAAGTAAAATAATCAAAAACTATCTCTGATTTTTGTTTAATTAGGTGAATCGCTTCTTACCGTTAACTCTCTGCTCAAAATCATGAAATGACCAAAATATTTTTATTAAGATCTTATAAAATCCGTCTTATATCCTTTAAACTTATGTAATTAGTAAAATACCTTTTAAATTACTAATTAGTAATAATATTAAATAAATAAATAACACAATTGTTTTTTTTTTCTAAAAAAAGAAACCCAACCTTCAAATCCAAATACCACCACCACCAATTCGTAATAATAAACACAAACCAACTTCATCACAAACATCGTCAAACCCAATCAAACTTAACCCCTAACATCATTATCACCATAGTCAAATCGGATCAAACCTAAACCCCAACATAATCACCACCACAGTCAAAACTCAATCAAACCCAAACCTAAGCCCCAACTTCACCACCACCATTGTCAAACCCAAACCAACATCACCCACCCAAACAACTGGAAAGGAGAGAGAAAGCAATGAGGTGGGATAGGAGAGATTGAAGTAGAAGAAAACTAATTATGTTGAAGAAGAAACTTGAACAAGTTAGATTAGTGTGAAATGTTAACAAATATCATCAAGAACAAGTCCTTCCTTTGTATATTCCTTTCCATCTCGCTCTTTTGTATACTCTCTCTCTGTTTCTTCTTCTTCTTCTTCAACCCTACCACCACCCACCAAATTTCTCAAAACGCCTTTCACTCCATCTCCATCAATTCCTACGTCGCCGACCTCTTCAGATCCTACAACTACGACCTCCTCAACCTTTATTGTCCTCCTTGTCACTTGACTCCCGTATCCTCTCTGACCCAGATCACGACCCAACCCGTCCAAACCCCCACCGGGGCAAGTACCCTCCTTACCCGAAAAACCCCCTTGCAAAACAATACAGTGCCAAGTATTGGCTTCTCGATGACCTGGAGATGTGGGAAGAGTTTTGGCCACACTTTATTGCCAAAAGTGTTTTCAACAAGGACGAAGTCGATGTTGTTTTTGTCCCTTTCTTCGTTAGTTTGAGCTCCAATTGGACAGTCGAATGGAGACCTTGAAGAAGTCGGAGATGGAGGTGGACGAGAGAGGCGTGGATGATGGGTTTAAAGAGGAAGGGAGAGGGACGACGATTGGAAGGGGATGTGAGATTAGGGATTAGGGCGGGTATGGTAACTGATGGAGATAGGGGTGGGGTGATTAGGGATTAGCCGATTAGGGTGGGTAACATTGATGGAGATGGTGGTTTTTATGTATTTTTATGTTTTTTCATAAATTTTGTTTTAGTTTAATTAATCGTTTAATTTTTTAATTTTTTAATTTTTTCAAAATTTTTATTTTATTTTATTAAAACAAATAAAATTACTCTTCCAATTACCATTATACTCTTCAAATTTAATATCAATTGGTTTTTTCAACCGATAGGGGGTTGTTTATCTAATATATTTATATATATATATATATATATATATATATAACGGGGATAATTCTTGATTATTTTACTTTTCAACGGAGTTTTTCATAATATATCCATATTTTATCATCCGTTTACATTTTACTTCTTAAGCTTATAATTTGGAGCCATTGAAAAATGGTTAAATTATTACATTATATGCCATTATAACCATTAATTGTTTTCCCTTTTTTTCTTTTTAGTTCAATTCCTTTTCTTCTCTCTGCACTTGACCTTGCAATTCCTTTTCTTAAAAAGAAAAACTAATGAAAATTTTTATTTTAAAAAAATTATGAAAATTATAAATATTAAAAACTAGTAGACTTTATCGAAATATTGATTGTAAAAAAAAAAATTATGTTTAAACTATAAAACATGAGTATAAATTGAACTAATAAAATATGTTGTCTCTATTTATAACCAACAAAAAAGATTATTTTAAAAGGAAATTTGCGAAAATTGTAAGTAATAAAAACTAGCATACTTAGTAGACTTTATCGAAAGTTGGATCATAATGTGAGAGTATATTTAAAGTATAAGAGCATAGAATGGAGTAATAACAGTAAAAAACAAAACCTAAATACTTACAATGTTTGAATATAAAAATAAATAAATACTTACAATGTTTGATGTAATGAGAAAAAAAAAAAAAAGAAAGCTGTTTTAAGATAAGACAAGAGAAACACAATATTATTGTTAATCTCCTGTATTTTTTGATTAAAAATACTTACACAATGTTGAATGTCAAATGTTGAAGAATGAACCATGCCGCAGTACAGAGATCCATTGATGACTTATAAACAATGTGACACTTGAAATTATACGTTACTCATTTGCCATTTATGTGTATCACTCGGAAATTTATTGTTACATTTACTGATGAACAGTTTTGGATGATTACCGAGTTGGTAACGTTTTTTGAACCTTTATTAAACAGTGCTTTCTAATCAAAACTGCTAGACTAGCAGATGTGGTTTATTAATTTTCATATTCTCCTTATTTATTTATATTTTATCTTTTTTTCGCTATCTGATACTGGATTAGACTACTACTGAGATCAATTGACATAATACTCTAAAACATGGCTTAGATCTTTGCTTTCAAAAGATGAAAAAGGACTGCCCACACAAATGGTGGGAGATCTACCCACACCAGTGTTCTAAAACTTGTTATTCGCTACTCGCTACTTGACTGGCGAGGCAATGAGTAACGAGCACTCGATTATATGGAGAGTAATCAACAAGCACTCGATCACGATCAAAGATAAGTGTTTTCGCATTCCAAAAACCACAAAATCAACAACACATTAAAAATTACTTCATCCTCAATTTAAATTAACAAAATTTCTTTCACACATCTACTAAAGCAAATATAGAAATGCAAAATAAATAAATAAATAAATAAAACAATAAAATGAACTTACACATCTTGTTGGCGAAGTGAAAGAAGCAAGTCTAATGAGAGAAGCAAGAGTAGTGAGCCTTTGGCGAGCATGAGAGAAGTGAGCAAGAAAATCAAACAAAAGCAAGAGAATAAAAAAAAAAAAAATTGTTAAAAAAAATTAAAAATAATGTAACAAATAACAACAAACTCATGGTGACGGGACGATAATGGTGACCACGACGAAGATGGCAACGACGACGGCGACGGCGACGACGATGGCAACAGCGACGGCGACGACGATGGCAACAACGACGGCGACGACGATGACGATGGATGGAGGTAGACCTACAAGAAAAAGAAGAAGAAAGTTGAAAGGAAGTGAAAGATTGAGATTGGTTTAAAGAAAGAAGAATGATCGAGAAGCTGAACCCCTCTACCCTTTATTTCATATGATCTTTACACATTAAAACGACGTCGTTTTTGTTTAATTTAAAAAAATAAATAAATTAACCCAAAATGACATCATTTTGGTGAGACCAAAACTACACCATTTTAGCGTCGTAGGATTGAAAAAAAAAAAAAAAAAAAAAGAGGACGTGACCTGAATTGGACTAAGTTGGCCCGAGTACTCAGCCAAATATTTGCTTGACCTGAGTTAAACCACCAAGTTGGGAGAACTCGGATCGGTGGGAGGGCGAGGACTTGATTTCTCACCAAGAAATCATTCTACTTAGTCATGTTATACAATAGCCCATACAAGCAGTAAGAGTTATGAGTAGAACCTATCACTATAAGAGATGTGGTAGGTGGGAACGATTTTATCATAAAACCATTCCACTTTTCTCTTTCATAGTCCCTTTACTGTAGCTTCAGGTTTGTTCTACTGCATTCTTCCAAACTTGGTTAATGTAAATAGTTCCAAATGCAGTAGAAACACCTTTTTACCTTATCATGAGCAAGACCCTAGGTCCTAAGAGAATATTAACTTTATTAGTATTATCTCCTCAAATTTTAAATTTTTTGAAAAATTATTGGGATTTTCCTACTGTACCTTTAGATAAAAATCTTAATCATTATGTTTCCAAAAAGGACAAAAAAAAAACCTTCATCATTATATAATCTTTATCACTTTGTTAAGAAGCATTATTTCCTAAAAAAATAAAATAAATAATAAGAGGTATGTTCAATATACAATTCATTAAAATTTAAAACATTTTAAAAGTTTGAGTATATTCGATTCATATTTAAATGGATTTCATTAAAGTCTAGGTATATTTAATCTAGATTTGTATAAAATCCATTAAAATTTAGGTGTATGCAATTCAAATTTATATGAAATCTAATGTGATTCTAGATATATTTAATTTGGATTTATAAGAAATCTAATAAAATTTAAATGTAATTAAAAAAATTAATGATTTTATAAATTTTATTTAAGTGAAATTTGGATGGATTCCTTAGTGAATTTTATTTTCTTAAAGATTTTATTGAACTTCATAAATAATTCTAACAAAATTAATATGGAGCCTTATAGAATATGTGAATTTCACCCAAATATATCATTAAAAAATAATAAATTCTAGATTGAATACACCCTTATTAATTTCTTGATGCATTTGGATGGATTCTATAGTGATTTTTATGAAGAAAAAAATTCATAACAAATCTTACTATTTTTTCAAAGATTTCAATAGATTTCATAAAGAATTTTTATAAAATCAATATAAAGTCTATAAAATTTACGAATTTCACCCGAATATATCATCAAAAAGAAAATTCATTGAACTCCAATAAATTCTACATTAAATGCATCATCATTAATTTCTTGATAGATTTGAATATATTCTATAGTGATTTTTGCTAAGAGTAATGCTAAGCTTCTAAAATATTTTGCTTAAATTCATATCCTAAATGATGTGTCGTTTGAATTGTCAAAATTTTATTAATTATCATATAATCTAATGAATTTTAAGATCTTGACAACTCACATATCATATCGTTTGAGCATGAATTTATGCAAAATATTTAAGAAGCTTAGCATTACTCTTTTTATAATGAAATAATTCATAACAAATGTTACTATTCTCTTAAAAATTTCATTAGATTTCATAAAAAATTCTAATAAAAATCAATGTGAAATCTATAGAATATGTGAATTTCATTCAAATATATCATTAAAAAAAATACATCAAATTCCAATAAATTTTAAATTAAATACACCGTTCTTAATTTCTTGAATTTTGTTTACACATGTTACATTTACTTTGGTCAATGACAAGGGTACTTCTACAGATTTAGAAATCTGTTAGTTTCATGCTCATGAGGAGAACGTCAAACATACTCGAACATATTTCCATA
Organism: Nephelium lappaceum; assembly: GCA_021234005.1. NCBI lineage: Eukaryota > Viridiplantae > Streptophyta > Magnoliopsida > Sapindales > Sapindaceae > Nephelium > Nephelium lappaceum. The sequence continues at coordinate 10,144,670 of CM038002.1, forward strand.
CTAAATCACATGCCATATTTTGAGCTTCCATGGTTGTCAATTAAAAGTTAAAACTCTGCTCAAAAACTTCAAACTTAAACTGGGGAAATCCGTAATTTCCGTTTTTCGTGTGGCTAGGTGTGTTACAGTAGTAAAATGAACAGCTCTCAAATGTGTCAAGCAGTTAATATAGTTACAATAAAACGGGAAGTAAGGGAAGCCACAAAGACAAAACAAACTAAACCCGAAGTGTTCTCTGTTCCTCAAACTTTGTCAAAGCAAAAACTATTAGTGAAAGTGGGGTATAAATATTGTTCGCAATGCTTGCGAACAAAAAGCAGACTTCTTCATACATAGACAAGTCTCACTCTTTCCTTAACTCTATGAGGGCCTGAAGAGGGAGAGAGCCTAAAGGAGAATAGTTTCATTCTAGCTCTCTTCTTCTTCTTGAATTTTTTTTACCAAGAAAAAAAAAAAAAAAAAAAACTGTTACCATGGGGGACATTTCCTTGGAACAGATCAAGAATGAGAATGTTGATCTTGTAAGTGGATAGTATATACCCTTTATATGTTTTTATTATTGGTTTATGGAAAGGTATGTATAAAGTTGTTGACATTGGTGTTTGTTTGTTTGTTTTTTTTTTTTTTTGTTTGTGTGTGTGTTGAACAGGAGAGGATTCCTGTGGAGGAAGTGTTTGAGCAGTTGAAATGTACCAAAAACGGGTTGTCTTCAGAGGAAGGACAGAAGAGGCTTGGAATATTTGGACCCAACAAGCTTGAAGAGAAAAAGGAAAGCAAATTCCTCAAGTTTTTGGGTTTTATGTGGAACCCTCTATCATGGGTTATGGAGGCTGCTGCTATCATGGCCATTGTTTTGGCCAATGGTGGTGGCAAGGCCCCCGACTGGCAGGACTTTGTTGGTATCGTGGCATTGCTTTTGATTAACTCTACTATTAGTTTTATTGAGGAAAACAATGCCGGCAACGCGGCTGCTGCTTTGATGGCTGGACTTGCACCGAAAACGAAGGTAATATTATTGGGATGTTCATTTGTATTTTTCCTAATTTTTGTGGTTGTGATGGGAGTGAGTGGTTTTTTTGTAGGTGTTGAGGGATAACAAATGGAGTGAACAAGAGGCTGAGATATTGGTGCCTGGTGATATTATTAGCATCAAGTTGGGAGATATCGTGCCAGCTGATGCTCGTCTCTTGGAAGGTGATCCCTTGAAGATTGATCAAGCTGCTACTCACTGGTGAGTCTCTTCCTGTCACAAAGAATCCCGGTGATGAGGTGTTCTCGGGTTCAACCTGCAAACAGGGTGAAATTGAGGCTGTTGTTATTGCCACTGGTGTGCATACCTTCTTTGGCAAGGCTGCTCACCTTGTCGATAACACTAACAATGTTGGCCATTTCCAACAGGTAATATTTTATCTCTATTTGACTCTAAATTTATCATATATGTATTTATACAATGTGTATTACTGACACATTGCTGACTAATTGATCAGGTGTTGACATCTATCGGTAACTTCTGTATCTGCACAATTGGGGTTGGAATGCTCATTGAGCTCGTTGTGATGTACCCAATTCAGCACAGATCTTACAGAGATGGTATTGACAACTTGTTGGTGCTTCTCATTGGCGGTATCCCAATTGCCATGCCCACAGTTTTGTCTGTGACAATGGCTATTGGATCACACCGCTTGTCACAGCAAGGTGCCATCACCAAGAGAATGACTGCCATTGAGGAAATGGCTGGTATGGATGTCCTTTGCAGTGACAAGACAGGAACTCTAACTCTCAACAAGCTTACAGTGGACAAGAGCCTTATTGAGGTTGGTTGATGGTTGAGCACTACAATTTGTAACGCGATAAGTAGTCATGTCTTTTGACTTACACTGGTGTCGTTTCTAACAACAGGTGTTCCCCAAGGACATAGACAAAGATGGCCTTGTGTTGTCTGCAGCCAGGGCTTCAAGAATCGAAAACCAGGATGCCATTGATGCTTCAATTGTTGGGATGTTAGGCGACCCAAAGGAGGCAAGAGCTGGAATCACCGAAGTGCACTTCCTGCCCTTTAATCCAGTGGAGAAGCGCACTGCCATCACTTACATTGACAGCCAAGGCAACTGGCATAGAGACAGCAAGGGTGCTCCTGAACAGGTGTGCTAATTTTTCACTTGGGCTGGTGTAGTCTTACAAAACCATACTAAAAAGGCACTTCACTTTGAATTAGAAATATAATTTTAACAATTGTTTACTAGATCATCGAACTATGTGAGCTCAAAGGTGAGGCATTGAAAAAGGCCCACCAAGTCATCGCCAGCTATGCTGATCGCGGTCTTCGTTCACTGGGAGTTGCTAGACAGGTGAATGAATTATCCCAAGTATTTTTTTTACATGCTGTTGATAATGATTTTGAAAACCTTAGTTTAAGACTAATTTGTCACTACTATTTTTGCAGACTGTTTCAGAGAAGAACAAGGAAAGCGCTGGAGATCCATGGGAGTTCGTTGGTCTCTTGCCTCTCTTTGATCCTCCAAGGCATGATAGTGCAGAGACTATCCGTCGTGCCCTGGACCTTGGTGTCAATGTTAAGATGATCACTGGTGACCAGCTTGCCATTGGTAAAGAAACTGGTCGTAGACTTGGAATGGGGACCAACATGTATCCCTCATCCTCCCTGCTTGGTCAGTACAAGGATGAGGCTATTGCCAACATGCCCGTGGAGGAGCTCATTGAGAAGGCTGATGGTTTCGCTGGAGTTTTCCCTGGTAAGTCCATTTTCATTTTAAAGTAATGACATATCGAATTTAATGCTGGTTAACTACTAATACTACTTTGAGATATGCAGAGCACAAATACGAGATCGTTAAGAAGCTCCAAGAAAGGAAGCATATTTGTGGTATGACTGGAGATGGTGTGAATGATGCTCCAGCCCTCAAGAAGGCAGACATTGGTATTGCAGTGGCTGACGCGACTGACGCTGCCAGGGGTGCCTCAGATATTGTTTTGACTGAGCCAGGATTAAGTGTGATCGTCAGCGCTGTGTTGACAAGCAGAGCCATCTTCCAGAGGATGAAGAACTACACAATCTATGCAGTTTCCATTACCATCCGAATTGTGCTTGGATTCTTGATTGTTGCTCTCATCTGGAAGTTTGACTTCCCACCTTTCATGGTCTTGATCATTGCAATCCTCAACGATGGAACCATCATGACCATTTCCAAGGACAGAGTCAAGCCATCTCCTCTGCCCGACTCATGGAAGCTCAAGGAAATCTTTGCCACTGGCGTTGTGCTTGGTGCCTATATGGCTCTTATGACTGCATTGTTCTTCTATCTTGTCCACGACACTGACTTCTTCACCGTAAGTAAATCAACCCCCCCGCCCAAATTCATTGTTACTAAATTGTAAAAAACATGATGATACTAACTATATTAACTACTTCAGGACAAATTTGGTTCTGAAGCCAATCAAGGAGGACACAGATCAGCTTGCTTCAGCTCTCTACCTACAAGTGAGCATCATCAGTCAAGCACTCATTTTTGTAACCAGGTCAAGGAGCTGGTCTTACCTTGAGCGCCCTGGTGCCATGCTTATTGGTGCATTCCTTGCAGCTCAGCTAGTCAGTAACGAACCTCGTTTCATTAACTTTAGTATTCATTCTGCCATTTACTTGTCCTAACTTATATCCAATACTTGCTAATTAAGGTGGCTACCATCATCACTGTTTATGCAACCTGGGAATTCGCAAAAATCAAGGGTATCGGCTGGGGATGGGCAGGAGCAATCTGGCTTTTCAGCATTGTCTCTTACATTCCCCTTGATGTTCTCAAGTTCATCATCCGCTATGCTTTGAGTGGCAGGGCCTGGGATAACTTGCTGCAAAACAAGGTTTCTATACTACAAAAATGCTTATCAACTACTTTTTCTGAGCTTACTTGTACAACAAGTTAATGTTTTGTTTTCGCTTATCAATGCAGACTGCTTTCACAACCAAGAAAGACTACGGAAAGGGAGAGAGGGAGGCACAATGGGCAATGGCTCAACGTACTCTTCACGGTCTGCAGACTCCGGAGAACGTTGTGGATCCCAAGGCCAGCTATCATGAATTAAATGAACTTGCTGAGCAAGCAAAGAGGCGCGCTGAAGTTGCAAGGTTGAGTACAAGTTCAGAGAACAATAAATGAAGCTTGGAGTGAGTAAGTGATCATGCCTCTTAACCAACTTGAAATTGTGTTTGCAGATTGAGAGAACTACACACTCTTAAAGGGCATGTAGAATCAGTGGTCAAGTTGAAGGGGCTGGACATTGAAACCATCCAACAACATTACACTGTCTGAAAAAGACACTCAGGATTGATCAACACTCTTATCAACTTTTATAAAAGAATATCCATTCAAGAACCACAAGAGGAAGGTATACTGAGGTGAAGAAGGGAAGAAAAAAAATAAAAATAAAAACTAAAGAGCATAAACAAAAATGAGGGACCAAGGAGTTATCCTTGATTTTCCTTTTTTGCTCCTTATTTTTTATTTTTTTATTTTTTTATTTTGACATTAGAGGAGAAATAACCAGGGTAATGGTACTTGTACGTGTAGTTTGATTTTAAATTCAAAAGAGAGACATCAAGAAAATACTATTATTTAATATAATAGCTTTTGCTGTCTCAAAAACCCTTTCTTAATATATCTTCTCTAATTCACTCTAATATAAATGTTAACAGATAGTGGACATCATGCAATCTATGTAAGTTTGTAACATAAGATTGAATTACGCAAAACCTGTTGATGTTTGGGTTTTGACAAACGGAAAGAACGTTTGCATTTGTTTGCAGCGATCTCACTTGTACTAACAACAGGAATTAGGTTAGATTGGAAGTGGAGTTGTTTGACCATCAATAGCTAGTTCGAAGACTGAAATGCTTTTGAATAACTATTAGTTTGTTGAAATGACAATTTTAACCCTCAATCCATTTCCATCATATAACTAAAAAAATTATAAAAAACTAAAATAATCTCCATGCGATGGAGAACCAAAGGTCTCCATCCCTACATTTTTTGTTTTTTTTGGTTTGAAGTAGTTGATGCATATGCTAATGGACCCCTGGTTGATGAAGATGCTCCATCACACTGGGTTGATGATTGATGCTGATGATCTTGGGTTCTATTTGTATTTTTTCTTTGGTTTTTGGCTTGAGATCTATCTGGTTTCGTGGATTTGAGTTATGGCTTGTGGTGTTTGTTGATAAAGAATGAAGAATACTGTTCTTTAATGTTCCTCATCAAAGAAGAGCCAAATACATTACAGTGGAGATCTAATATCTAGAATGGATCTTAATCGCCCATATTTGAGATGAACCAATGGAGATTTTTTAAGTATTTTAGATTTTTTTTTTAACTTTTTAAATTATATGATAAAAATGGATTAAGGGTTAAAATTGTCATTTTAACAAGCTAGCAATCATTCAAGGGCATTTCAGCCTTTGAAGTCGCTTTTGACGGTCAAACAACTCCATTGATGATCAAACCAATTTTTATCATTAGTACAAGGGAGGTCACTGCAAAAAAACAAATGCAAATGTTGTTTTCGTTTGTCAAAACTTAAACGTCAAGAGACTTTTCCGTAAATTGCTTTATTCTCAATTTGGAGTTGATATTAAGCTGAATATTATATATTATTTCTTCAATCAAATTAAATTATCAAATTATGAAAGTTATAATAATTACAAATTTAACACGAACTTGATTCGGTCCAATTTCATCTATTGCTGATTGTAATTATTGACGGCAAAGATGAAGCCCCGTGTTTCTTTTTAGGATATTATGACTCTTCAATAGAACTGATAGTAATAATAATAAGATAAAACATTAAATGAATTAATTTACAATTTTGTTTACCATAAAATATTGAATTGTGGTTTTTTAAGTCTTTGAATTGGTTTTTTTTTTTTTTTTAAAGTCTTTGAGCACTGTAAGCTAATAAATTCGTGTTAGGATTGAGCAAATTTCTTAATAAATTGTGGTAAGATTCAGCAAATTTGAGTTGATTCATTTATAAATTTATACAAATTTCATTCGATCCAATTTGATTTATTTATAAATAAAAGTTAGATTAATAAGTTGCCAAATCCAATCTTCATGGAATCTTCAGTTATGGAGGTTGGATTAGATTTCTACCGTCCATTTAAACAAATAAATGATGCACATCCATCATTTTTTTTTTTTAATTTCTTTTGTTTTTTCTCTCAATTTTCTTTTTGGTCTTAAAAATAATCATTTTTTTTGGAAACAATGATCCCATGGTTCATCTCAAGGGACAAACGGTGGAGATTTTAATAACAAATTTTGGATTTTTAATTTAATTTATATTAAATTTTCTACATTTTAAATATTAAATGATTGAATTACCCTTTAACCTGTGTTGACTACTGAGTTTAAATGTTAACTAATTGACGAGAGGGGATATCATTGTCTTACTTTTTAAGAAACTAATTCCGATTGTCAAAAGGTAAAGTTCGTGAAAGTTGGCAATACTTTACTCTTAAATAAATTAATTTATGATTTTGGTCATGTAAAATATTAAATGTGATAGGATCCATCCCAATTCTTCTTTCGAGTTCAAGAGAATCTTTTGAAAACTGTAATCTTTCTGATTGAAATATAGACTTCCTGAAAATCCTTTGCAGAAATTATCATAAATCTCATAATCACTTTATAAATAGAATTTGAATAAGTCAAAAATCTTTAAATTTCTCATGTTGGACCCATATATAAAATATTCAAAAAATATTTGAAAGAGATATTCCTAAAACATATTTAAGAAATCTAGCTAATTAAAATGGTATAAAATAATCTATCTAAATGCAAAATTGTTCAGCATCAAGTGGCTCTTTTCACGATATGCAATAATCTGTACAAACCCGTGGTGGATACTTGAAAAAATGGATTTTGAAAAAAAGTGAGCACTAACACCTGATGAATGGATATAACTTTTGAAAACTAAATAAATCATTTCTTTTTAATAATAATTAACATCACATAAAACTAGTAATAAAAATAAAATCTCAATAATCCATAGTCAATTATATCTGAAAACAATATTAAAATCAGCATTTGTATCATAATAAAATGAAAACATTTGTATGAATCATTTCTGCTCATTTATAAAATCTCAATCTATACTAATCTAGTAGTCTAGGAAAATCTGTCATATGTGGTAGAAATATTCAACACACATACAGAGTGAGGGATAACTCAATGACTTTCAGACATTTGTCATACATGTGTTAAGCGACTCTCTAGAACTTACACACGTGAAGTATGCTGACCATTAGAGGGAATGATATAGTCCTAGTGTTCTAAAAGTCTAATTTCAATTGTTTCCAAGTCTAAAATCATTTTCATATGCAAATTGTATAATTCTATTTCGAATATAAATATGATTCTCAATAAATCATTTTCTCATAATATAAATAAATATTTATAATCAAATCGTAATTCATAATTCATAATTAATAAAATCAATGGACTAGTTAAATCATTTTCATTTTATAACAATTAAATAAATAAAATCTGAAATATGTAACTACAAACAATTAATTCAATTTAAATAAATAATCCACTCACGGAACTTTTTTTCTCTAATCTGGATCTAAAATGGATTTCCAAATGATTTCTTATAATCTTAGATTTATCCTAAATCAATAAACTCAATTTAGAACTTATGTAAAAATAAACTAATTTCCTGGATTTCAAATCTCAATGTAATATAAATCACTTATTTGGATAAATCTGATGCCCAAATATTTCGTTCATCTAGAATTTTTTCTATTTCTTTTCTCTTTTTTTCTTCGGTTTCTGTGTTTGTTGAATTGATTCTCATAGTACACAAATATATATATATATATATATATATGTCTCTACGTATGGTAGCCGCCTAACCCTTTCTTACATCCATTAATATTGTTTTAAAAATCTTTAATGGGACACTTGTCCATTTAGGAGAAAACATGGCCACTAATCTTATCGATAACTTTAAACCATTTTTTTTTTTTTCATTTGGGCTCTCTTAAAATTTGACCCATTTAAAATTCTGGCTTAAATTAATATTTTGAGTCCATTAGGATTCGGGTATTACAGAATGTCATGTGGGTTTCTTCCCTTTTAGACTTGTTAAGGTAACAAATCTTGTAAAGATTAGGGACAACAGCGGATCGGGTTTGCACCCAAATTTAAAAAAAAAATTTACATTCACACAAGCACTCGAACTTGTGGAACTTAGTTAGTTTGAGTGTGGGTGTAGAACCTACGAGTGTGAGTGGACCCACGTCCCAATCCCCACCCACGAACCCGTAACATCTCAATTAAATTTTGTTAATACTTATTTTAATATATATATTTTTCTCAAATATCATTGAATAAGTATAAGTGATATAATTTTCAAATCGTAAGAATAACATCAACCCTTTCTTTACAAAAAAAAAAAAAAAAGAGTAGCATCAACCACAAAATAGAATTAATGTAATAATCCAATCTATATATGTTAAGTTCTAACATCTAACATAACAAAATCAAAATAGAGAACATAAATCTCGTAAATCTAGATAAAACAAAAAATATGCCAAAGCATGGCAAAATATGTATGTTTAGGGTTCGGAAAATTTTATATATATACTATGTTTAAAATGATGTTGTTATGAGCATAGTACATATCAAAAAATGAACAAATATAATTTTCATAGTAAAAAATTAACAAATATAAATTTCTTTTAATATTGTACCAAACTTTTTATTCTCTTATGTTGTGGGTGATGGGTGCAGGTGTGAATTTTTCCTCATTGGCATCCGAACTCGAACTTGGTTTGCAATGGTGGATCCAAAAATTTATATAAGAAAGGACACTGTAATAAAACAAGATACAATATAATGCTAAAATCCAACTATAATGTAACTACTACTAATTGACGTTTCAATATATATACAAACTAATCACATCAATATTTAAGGTCAATTATGGGCTATCGAGATTAAACATATATATATATATATATAATTATAAGTTAAGCACATCAATAGTCTATAAAAATCTAATAAGCTTAAACATTATATGTATGACTCAAAAATTAATATTTATAGCACTATAATGCTCCCATAATAAAAATGAGAAAACTCTCCATACATACTTATAACTATAAATTAATAGAAAGTATATTAATCACTTAAACTATGAGTCGATATAAATTTCAAGTAAATAAGTCAATTATCATGCCATTAAATTCTATAGTATTACTATTTATTACAAATAATAATTATAACGTTGAAAAACTATTATTATAGCATAATATATATGATTTTATAAGGAAAAACTATTGAATGAGAAAGTTTATATCAAATTGAAATAACATACCTGATCAATGAATTTGATTAATATTATACTTATATTGTGATTAAAATATTTTAAGCAACGAATCAAAAAAATAACAAAATCAATGTTATTGTAAAAAAAAAAAAGATAAAAGAAATAAAAGATAAAATAATTGAAACATTTGAATCTAACAATTTAATTGCTATAACTTAGATGAGGAAATTTCATAAATTAAGAGTTGATTAAATTAGAAATATATAAAATATTACAATTAACAAAAACGAAATTTTTTTTTAAAAAAAAAATGAAACAATAAAGTGTAATAATTTAATGAAAAAATTAAGAATTCACTAATTTGTACCACTAAATTCATTATTGTATAGGAAAATATGAAAAATAAAAATTTAATGTACACATAAAAAAATATTAAAAAAATAAAAAGCTTTTAATTTATAAAACAAAAAAAATATAATATATATATTTTTTAATATTTAAGGGAGGCACAAGCCCCATATAAACCTAATGTGGTTTGTCATTGTTGTTTTAGGTTCATAAATTAGCGTCTACATTATAATAAAATCTATATCCATCCATTACGAGTGGAAATCTATAGATTCATAAGCTCGAGGATGAAATTGTCATCCTTAATAAGGATTGAGTGAATTTGAATTAATTGATTTATAAACGACTAAGTTGCAATTTAGCTTATTGGTTTGCAAATAATTGTAGGTGCAGTCACTTTTTAAGATTTATTACGATTTAGTTTACTGGAGTTACAGCTCCTTTGTTAAACTTAATTGTGAATAGTATAATTGTGTAAAAAAGATCTAAATGTTCTTATGTATCTTGTTGACCCCATTGACTATATGAAAAAATTTAAAAAAATAAATAAAAATTAAAAAAAAAAACAACAGATTTTCATTAATTAAAAAACTAAATATAAAAAATTAAAAGAAAAAAGAGATCCAATTTGGATCTCGCATAACCCACAAAGAAATTAAAAACAAAAATTGAAAAAAAAAATTCAACATTACTGATCCACTTTTTCTTTTTCCTCTTCCTCATCTAGAAAATCATCAACAAATTATTATTAACATTCAATCACCAAAAATCCCCTGAAAATCATCATCAATCTCAAAAGTCATCATCAACCTATCTGAAAATCAACCAAAAACGAACCCAATATCAAATCAAACCAAAAACTAACAACAAATCATGAACATAAAATCTTTTGGGTTTTGAAATGAACTCATATTTGAATCGAATCCAGATTCCATTTGCATTCAATTTAAACCCGGATGAATCTGGTTTCTAGAATGAACTTAGGTTCATTTGGATTCAAATTGAATCCTAATTAAAAAGAAGAAGAAGAGAAGAAGAAAAAGAAAAGAGAAGAGAAGAAGATGAGAAGAGAAGAAGAAGAAGATAAAAAAGAAAAAAATTATTTAATTTATTTTAATGTTTTTATAATTTATTTTAAAAGAAAATTAAAAATAAGATGAAAAGATAATTTTACTCCTACCACAATTAACTTTAACGGAAAAATTGTAATAGTAATAGGCTAAATCATAATAAATCTTAAAAAAGTGATTCCGTCTGTAATTATTTCAAACCATTTGGCTAAATTTTAATTTGGTCTTTATAAACTTGACATGAATTTATTCTGATCCAATTCATTTCATAGTTGATCCTAATTATAAACGGCAATTAAGAAGCCACGTGTCACCACAGAAAACCAGTCCCGCCAATTGCCTTCCCGCCCAAACCCATCACATGATAACACATTCCTTCATTAAAATTTATCGGCATCCTATTTCAAAAAATTAGTAAAAAAAACAAAAAAACACTTATTGGCATCCGCAAAAAGCATTCGTCTTCCTCTGTGTCTGTGTTTCAATGGCGTCCGAGAAACTAACAGAGTATGAGAGACAACGTCTCGAAAACATCAAACGAAACGACCAGATGTTGGCGGCTCTCAAGATCCAATCCAAGGCCTATGATCTCTCTGCTGCTTCCAAGCGTCAAAGGTATTAATTTTTTTTTTTTTTTTTGTGGCTACGCTCTCAGTCTCTGTGTACTTGTAGTTTTTACGTAGAACCCATTTGAGTTTTCATGTTAAAAAATTACCCATCTCTTTTTTTATCTATTTGTATGCATTGAATGATTGAAACCAAAGGAAAATCTTTTGTTGTTTTGTTTTGTTTTTTGGTTGAAAGTTGTCTTTGTTGTTGACAGTTTTATCTGGTTTTATTGATGTGCATGCTTGTGATCTTGTTGATTGATTGTAATTTTTGAATAGAACCCATTTTCAGTTTCATGTCAGAGAAGATACCCATCTTGATTTTATCTGTTTTTACGCATTGATTGATTGGGGAAAAAAAAAAATAATCCTTTTTTGCCAAAACCTATCCATGTTTTTGACAGTTTTATGTGTTTCTGTATATGAACATGTTTCTTTTTTTATTGGTTAATTGTTGGGTTGCTTGCAAGTAAATTCTATGAAGTGAGTCCATAGAAGAAACTTAAAATACAAAGACGTGATTTTGTCCTTGTTTTTGACAGTTTCGTTGTCTTTATTTATGTATACAAATGTGTTCTTTTGTCTTTATCAATGGTGGTGTTGCAAGTAAATTGTCTAGAGTGAGTCCGGAGCAGAAACTTAAAGGACAAAGATGTGATTTTATTGATGTATATGCACAAAACTTTGTATATAAATGTGTGTGTTTGTTTTCTTTTTCTTTTTCTTTTTGTCAATGTAGTTTTCTTTTTCGTTTTGTCAATGTAGGGTTGCAACTAAATCGTATAAAGTGAGTCCACAGAAGAAACAAAAATCCGAGGGCCCGATTGTGATCAGGCGATCTCTAAGGACCCGAGGGATGCCCCCAGATTCTGAGGGATTAAAAGATGATGTTGATTCTGTTAGTGAAACCAAGAAAACTTCAAGCCCATCGCAGTCGAAGTCTTCTCCTTGTGTTGTTGTAGGTCCTCTTAGTTTCAGAGATGCTTATGTTGGAAGTGGGTCTGACAAAGTGCTTATTGATACCATTTTGAGTGTTGGAAAGAACCCCCATTGTGTTATAACTAAAGAAGAATTTGATACAGTTTCGGTGTCCGAAAAGAAACCCTTAGTAGGTGTCTCAGTAAAAGAAAAACTTGAAGGAGTGATGGATTGCAAAGATGAGAGCTTGAGTGAAAAAGGTGATTTGGGTTCTCGAATTAAAGAGGAAAGCAATGGTTCTAAGGTTTGCAAAGATGAGGATTTGAGTGGAAACTGGGATGCAGATTCTTATAACTTGATTAAGGGTGCGGTTAAGAGTGATATTAAGATAGAGAAGAGTGAACTCAAGAGATGTGTTGAATTGGGGTCATTGACATTGAAGCCAGAGAATATAGCACGTATTATGCAAGGAAAGATATTGGTGGTGAAATTTTATCCTTGGAGCACTCTAAGAATGGTTGTCGCTGGAAACAAGTTTGGGAATGTTGGATTTTGGAATATGGACTCTGAGCAAGAGGAAGGCGATGAGAATGGGATATATTTGTATCAAGCGCATGTAGGTCCTGTATCGGGAATTGAGTTTCAACAATCATGCTCAACCAAGGTACCTTTCATTTGAAAAGTTGTAGCATTTCATTTTTAGCCTATGTTCTATTGATTTGAACATGTAGGAGTTCATATATTTCTGTCACACTTTGGACTTGTGAATGGATTAAGGCATTGATTTCGGAAATGTGGTAAATACTATATAACTTTAAGTTCATTAGTGTAAGCTCTTAATCTTACTTTGTTCATTTTGTGACGTTGACCACATACACTTTAGATGATGATAACACTTTTCATCCCAAGATGTTCTCTCATGTCTGAATTTAATTTAGTAGTGGTATTATTGGTATACAAATATACAATAGTATTTTTGTGCATGAAAATCCAAAGGTGGTAGCTCAACTTTTAGCAATGTAATAATTATTATAGGCTTGAAAGTTGGAAAAAGATGGCAATTCATGTTAGTAATTGTATCTATGCTCCTAGTATTTGGTTTATGAAATGGCTTGCCTTCCATGAGGCTTTAACTTATTTCGTTTGAAATTACATGCAGATATTTACAGGCAGCTATGATGGTTTCATCCGATTGATGGATGCTGAGAAGGAGGTATTCGATCTGGTTTACTCTGGTGAACATTCTATATATTCTCTTTCCCAACAGCCAAACAATGTGAACAGCTTATATTTTGCCGAAGGTGGTGGGGGATTTTGTTCTTGGGATGTAAGAGCAGGAAAATCCTCAAGTGAATGGCTTTTGCACGAATCTAGGATCAATACCGTTGATTTTAACCCACAAAACCCCAATATCATGGTTACTAGTTCCAGCGATGCAGCCGCTTGCCTTTGGGATTTGAGAAGTATGGCTGCTGATAAACCCAAACCTTTTAGAGTAGCTAATCATAAAAAGGCTATCCAATCTGCTTATTTCTCGCCTTCTGGCAGACACCTTGCAACCACAAGGTATGTTATATTGATAAGACCTCAGTTTGCATTTGTTTTAAGTTTTAAGCATTCCTCATTTAGCGCTTGTAGATGCAAAGAACATGCATACTAGTTTGAGTTAATGCTGTTTTGATCTGCCAAACTTCATAATTGTTTAGAAGCACTGCTTTTTCTAGAAATATCTTAGTAGCTATTTATTCAACACAATGTTATTCTATCTATTCCTTATTTATTGATACAAGTTAATGTTAGTTCTTGATTCCCTTCTTTATTTAAATCGTTTGTTCTATGTGTTGCTTATGATAGCCAATGTAATTCTGGACTGAAACTATCTACATAGCAAGTGACTAAGGAAAGATATGTTAATTTATATTACTCTTGATCATATAAGGACTGATTTCTAATTTTTTCCGTAAAGTACTGATGATAAGGTTGGTATATGGGGTGGAGTCAATTTTGAGAATTCTTTCATGATAAAGCACAATAACCAGACAGGCAGATGGATATCAACTTTCAGGTATTCCTTTTGCTCGAAATACTCGTGTGGATTTTCTTTTAATTATTCGCTTAATTTTCTCCTGTCAATCTCACAACTGTTCCTAATGAACTTTTCCATGCATCGTTCTTTTCAATTTTTCCTATACTGAACGGGTGGTGCCTAGATAGTGCTTGCTTGTAACTAATTATATGTCTTTCTTAGAAGACATTGTTTTGGATGCCAAAATCGGATCTTAGAATTGATGTACCATGAAACAGTATTTGGCAAGTAATGTTTAATCAGGTGAAATAGTTCATTTTCCAGAAGAATTTCACTTGAAACTAGAAATGTTGTGTGTTTAGATCTAAGCTCGGTTTTCCCTTCAAAGCTAAAGAACAATATCGCTAGCCTATTCATCTACATAAAAGGCTCAATGGAATGAGAACAAAGTTGAGCTGTTGTGGATCTATTGATACATGTTTGATTTTTCTTTTTCTTTTTTTCTAACTAGTTAATACCATGTGTTACATTATGAGATAAGCTTGAATTTAAAATACTCGTTTTCTTTTGGTGTTGGCAGAGCCATCTGGGGTTGGGATGATTCATACATCTTCACTGGAAATATGAACAGAGGAGTCGATATCATTTCTCCATTTCAACGTATACCAATTATGACTTTAGAGAGCCCATACGTTTCTGCAATTCCCTGCAGATTTCATGCTCATCCCTATGAAGTTGGAACGCTAGCAGGAGCAACAAGTGGGGGTCAGGTTTACGTGTGGACATCGGACTAGTAATCTGCAGAAGAGTTTTTTCATCTCTACCAATGTGAATATATCCAATGTTCTATGTCAATCTTATTTCCAGAAGATGGAATTGCTTTTGTCAGGCCAATTGATTGGAACTCTTGCAATTGCTTTTGTTTGGCCAATTTTGAATAGACGTATGGCTTGTAGGCATTATTGTTATTCAAGTAGATTTCTATATTAGTGACTTTGCTCTTCATCTATTATTTACTCCAATTTCTCAATACTGTTTGTAAATTCTGATAACTGTCATTTTTTTTTTTTTTTTTTTTTTTTTTTTTTTTTTTATATGTGAAAACTGTGAAATTTAATGTACCAAATCTTCAATGCCAGACTAGTCTAGGTTAGGCTGCAAGGCTGATTAATTATACAATAATTTTCAGTGCAAGTACAGTAAATCACAGTGTGAAATTCTAATTAATCATCTATTTATATTCTTCCATGAAGTTAGTTCAGATGGTATTACATGTTCATTACAAGAAAGCACAGCCTGTGCCAACAATTTACCAAGCCAACCATGATACAACAAGCCCCTTGAACCAAGTCCTCCAAATAACCAGTACCTACAGCTACTATTTTCACCGATAAGATCATCGATGCAACCCAAAAGTGGAAGTGATCCGTTGGGAGTAAGCGGTGGCATTGCCCTCAAACCTGCTCTGGCTCCAGTGAAACACCAACTTTTAGGCCTGGAAATGCAGCAGATGCTTTTGGCAGAAGTTCCTCTAAGGCTTTTGAAGCTTCATCTGCTCCGACACTGGGTGAGGAATTTCTTGATTTCCACTCCCATGTAGATCCAATAAGTAAACTGCGACTCCCCTGGACGGCTAGCCATGCATCTGATAATATTGAGGGGCCATTCTCTGGGTAATCTTCCCTGAAATAAAGCATTTCGTATAAATAAGGCTTCTGAAGTTGGCAAAAGATGTTGATAGTAACTGGTTTGAAGCACATTTTTTTTGCTTTCCACAGTATAATCCATCCAAGAGCAAAGATGTAGTATGAAAAGTGCAATTTCAAGGTCACATCCCGCAAATGTAAACCTCATTCAAATGATGGAAATGATATTCTTCAATCGATTTGTAACCTTGAATAGAAGTAAAACCATTCATTTCTGTGAAGTATTAAAAGAACCCGTGATCCAAACCTTTGACTTGATACTGTTTAGAAAGCTTGAGACAGCTCTTACATTATATTTTCAGGAAGTTGCATGCAAGCAATGACTCCACGACATGTCCTCAAAGGGAGTTTCCCAGAGAGCTCTGGAAGCATATCTGCTTTAGCACCTCCGCATACAATCACTGCATCATATTCCCCTAAATACAAAATGAACAAATCAACTATTTGTGGAAGGAAATATATATTCTGAACTAAATACACACTTCTTGGAAACAAGGGAATATCTACGCGTGTATAAAAAAATACTCTTTCAGTAGGAGAATTTCAAGCATAAGATCAGTTTATTATAAACAAAATACGCAACTACAAACTCAGAATTCTAGAAGATGAACCAAACTTATTCTGGGTAGTTCTTATATCATCACTTGCAACATATTAAATACAACTGAGAAAAAAGGCTGAAACCACATTTATGAGAGATTACCTTTCAGTTCAAGAAGATTACTTATAGATTTCTGGTGCAGATGCAACTCTTTGGTTCCAGAAACAGAGGCTGATTCCTTGGCTAAATTTTTACATGCTAAGAAGAGTCCCTAGTAAAATGAAATAGAATTAACGGAGAGAACAAGAAATAGGTAAAAATACATGTAAGAAATTTTAATACCTGAAGATAGCGCTGAGGATGGATATTCACAGCATCAGGCATATAAAAGGCTGTATTCAAGGGTACACAAATATCAGGAACAAGATTTCGGGCTGAATCCTTATCCAAAGCTTCTATTCTGCAACTGGAAAGGTAGTTCTGAGCATTCTAACCACATAAATCAGGAACACCAAAATTACGATAAAGTCACATAACAATTACAATGCAATTTAGGTTCTATTGAGGAGGTTAATGGAAATTACATCATTCAATAGCTTCAAAGTCTTCATAGTTGTTGCAGGTCTCAAGATGCCCCTGAAAATGTAAAAGCAAAGACTGAAATGTGTAAGAGCCAATTGATGCCGAGAATAAAAATAAGACTTGCATCCAAGAATGAGAACCTAAACCAACTCTCCTACTTCCAACTGTATCAGAAATAAGGAAAACATTATAGAGAGTTTGACTAGATGGTTGAGTTTAATTAATTAACAAACAAAAATTCAACAAACAGAAGCTACGCATTACTAATATAAAGGTACAGCAAAAATACCAGAAATCATTTGAACTCATAAAAGTCATAACAGAAGACAGTTCATTGCATCCTAGTGTGCACATTATTCTTACCGACTATTGCTTGTAAAGTGTTACTGAGCTACAAGGAGAATTTTTCACAAATCAATGAGAAAGTTCAACTAAAAAGGATACAAACCTTCTCCGTATTACAAAATTACAAGAAGTTTGACCAGATTCTCCACCTTCCGAATTAGACTCTTCTGAGCCAAGCGCCACCTCTGCAACGTTTAAAAGCTTTAAACACTCTTTCCAACACTCAGCACCCCGCCACAGAAGCTTAACTGCCAAATTTAAAACAACTAAACCCGCTTTGAAAGAAAAAAAAAAAAGAAAAAAAAAACCATTTACCATAAAACATTCTCCGAGACATCAACAAGCATGCATTCGAAACAGGACAGAAACGAAAGTAAAAGACAACTCATTCAACCGATAAGATTAGCACACATCAGATGGAAACCTTTAGGGGAATACGGATGAAGAAGTCCTCCTGACACACCAGACGCACCGCCCCCAATCCCAGCTTCATCATACACGTCAATCCGAAGATGCAACTCCTCAGGACTGTGCTGCACACAACATCATTTCAACAAAATTCAACAACACAACACACATCAACAAACAAAGTGAAATTCAAACATATTATAACAACCAACCAAATCTAAATACTTTCCATTACTTCTAACTAAACCATACATACCATTTTCCACTTTCAAAAGCACTAAAAATTAGAAGCCAAAAAATTAAATGAGAGAAAAAAAAAATCTTCTCTTTTTATATAATTACAGGATAATAAAAATTATAATAATCGACCAGTCAAAATTAATAATTGAAAAGGTAACGTTTGATCAGTAAATAAGCTATATCAAACATACACTAAGCGCACTAAGCAATTCAAGTATAAGTGGATGGGCAAAATCTTTTCTTTTCAATCATGTATACACTAAAATACTACAAAAAAAAATTTAAAAAAAAAAGTGAAACTTATTTTTTTTTTAAATGGAATGGAAAAAGTAGTAACCTTGAACACGTGGTAAATGAGAGAGAGACCAGCGAAACCAGCACCAACCACTGCGTATCTGCAACTTCAATATTCATTAAATTTTTATTAAAAAAACAAAAACAAAAACAAAAACAAAAATAAAAATGTTTGAATGAGAAGTGACCTGAGAGGACGTTGAGACATGAAAACTTGTGAACTGGTTCTTCTGCTGCTACGCCGGCAACCGCCGTGAACCACCGCCGGAGATGTCCAGTTGGCCAGAAGAGTGTTGCCGGATGGCGGCATGCTCTTTTATCCTTTCCACAACCCCCAAACCGAACCCGGTTCCGATATGCTTGTTTGTATATTCTGTTTATGACGTTATTATTATTTTTGAAATTCTATATTTACCCCTAACCAATGAATGAATACCATTTTGGATAAAAATATTGACATCTAAATTTATGAAAATATATATCAATTGGAATATGGTAAATATCACTAATCTTCTTGAAATAATAAGAGTATTTGGAGATCATTTTCAATATTTATAACTTGAAGTACGGAGAATAATGTAAGTATATAAAGTGTATTATTGGAATGAAAATTTTCTACCATTTTTTTAAAAATTTTTTATATTAAGTTTTTGATAATCTTTTGACACATTAGCATGAAAAAATAAAGAATGATCAAGATTGTTATTTTTTTTTCTTATACAATTGAAACTTAAACTTCTCTCACAAAATAGATTAACGTTATATTAATATTGGCAAAAAATCTTTGCTGGCGCTATTGACATGGGTCACCCAAAAAATTTCTTACTACACCCATTTTTTTTGGATAAAATATTTCATTACTGGTATACCTTTGCATACAATTACATCCAAGTACATAATTATAAAATTATATTTTCTAAGTTGCTTTCTACATCCAATTTAGTATCAACCCTAATTATATCTCATCTCAGCATTCTCAATTTCGATCCAACAGAATATCCAGCAAATCCTTCACTATCTCATCTTTATAATCACTCAATTCTTTTTCTTCTACTCATCTTCATGCTCCTTAATCACCCTCTCCATCACAACATCATACCTGCCTTGAGCATCCTTCAGCTGTTTAATGATGGACCAATATTGCTTTCTTCTTCCACTTATGTTCAGCTGTTTAGAAACATTATGTTTAATGCAAGTTACTTTTTGGATATTCAAGTATATACATTTATGATGCTAAAAAAACAACATTAAAAAGTTATTTAAAAATATAGAAAGCTTCCCAAAACTTGTCATGGACAGTGAGCTATATTTACAACTTTTCTGGCTTCTAATATCTTAATATTAACACCAAACAAGTCAAAATCAATCGAATTATCAATTAAGTCAAATGCAATTAGAATTATCCTCGATATTGTACGACTACTATCGAATCAATCATTGTTTATATAATCCTAACACATATTTTCATAACCCAAAGACACCTTAACTATAAATATAAGGGACATAACATAAACAGAACAGTCATTTACTTTCGGCAATGCCTTGAATAATAAATTCTCACTTGCAAAATACATATATAATGTTTTTTCCTACTGCTACTGTGACTACTGTCATTACACTCATCTAATACAAATAAGTCCGCTTATTATACAAATAGGGACTGAAATTGCTGAAGTACTGACTACAAAGTCGCACTTGGGTAACAGCCTATAATTAATAAGTGTGATGATTTGCTCACAAATAATGGCAATATGTTGCGGGTGATTATACTTTCCGGAAAATAACACGCCTTTCACGTTTGTATTCGACTTCATCTCTCTGATGCATTATTATAAGGGCTCTTCTTACCTGTCAAATATAATCATAATATTAGTTAACACAGTAACTCAGAAGGACCACAACTAGCTATACATTATAATTTGGATTCTAAGACAATATGATGGTTCTCTGATTAAACAATCTGCCTCTTGGATCATTCCTTACTGTTTATGTAGTCACCAGCTTACTTTTGCAACCATTGTATGATTATTGTATCATAACACACAACAGCTTCACTCCATTTGAGAAAATTCTACATGATTAAATACCACCTATTTGCGATGGCTTCCTTTCTGGCTTTGAGCCTAAAAGCTATTCTGAAAATTGTTTGGATGGAAATTGGAAATGAACTTTTACCAGTCAAAAGCTCTTTGGAAGGAAGCCAGCCCTTATGGCTTATGAAAAGAAAAAAGCTTCCACTTTTCTTCTTCTGCTGTCAAAAGTCAAAAGCAAAAGCTGTCCCAAACTAGTTTTGAACAAAAACACTCCCTCATCATTCACAGCAAAGCCAAAAGGTCCTAAAATGTGTCTAATAACGTCATTTTCTCTGGCATTATACTCTCCTAAAACTTAGGAGTCAGAATTTCCTTCCCCTTTTGATAAAGTGAAATCTTATATAGAAACAGATACTTACAATTGATTCATTCATCCCCATTCTAGTGAGATCATCAATCAACCTTCTCTCTGATATCTGGTTCCCAATGCCTAATCTTCTCTTTATTTGGGCCTCTGCTTGCTGTTTTTACAGCCGGGAAAAAAATGTTAATGGGAGATCAAGGAGGATCTTGGAAAAGATGAAAAGAAATGACAGTCATTATGCACAAACCTTGATCTCACTGGCCATCTCTGCAGTAAGATTTACTTGTTGATTTATTCCAGACCGTGCTGCATCCATAGTCGAAACAGTAAAAAGCCTTACTGCTTCATTAACTTCAATCTCAGTGGCAATGTGTGACCTAATATCATGGCAAACTAGTTAGAGAGATTCTAAACCGATAAAGGGGGACAAGTCGAGAAAAAATGCATGAAAAACAAATTCATTGATGCTCAGCGAGGCTTGACCAACCAGAATCAGTATTAACTTGTTCACACAAATTTACAAAACGTAAATTGTAATGGCTCAAATCTATCTGATTGAATTTCTGATTAAAAAACCAGTTTACTTTAACATCACAACATGCTTCACATAAGATGCAAATATGCCTCCTCAAGTAGAATATATTGATGAATTTCATAAAAAAGCAGCAAGATCACTCTTCCCAACATTAAATATTCCCAGCCTCAACCTTATTTAAATGAGATGGATGAAATCATGTCCGCTATAATGTTTAACATAGCATTCACAATTGTACATTTATCATTTCATGTACAACTGCAGAAGATCCAGGTCATAAAGTTCTCAACAGCAGAACCATCATGTGAGTCTTGAATGTCCAAAACTAAAACAAGCATCAGTGATTACACAAGAAACTAGAAAACATATCCCTTCTTTTCATCTGTTGCTCAAGGTTATCAATACCATTAAAAATTATTCTAGTTTTAAGTTTACACACTTCCTTGTTTTGGATGAACATTGCATTATCGGCTCAACTCGAAAGTTAATGCATTACAACCACTCATTCACATTTCAAAAGCACCACAATAAGGTTTAGCACTTGAACTTACAGTTTCATTTTCGCAAGTGCCTCGCTTAACCTTACTATAGCTTCCAGCTGCCTTACAGTAATTGGTATCACAGTAGCCTCTCCAGTCTCATTTGCCTGCCGCCTCATGTCCTAGAAGAATCACCATGAAAATATCTGGAGTTAATTAACATATGTAACCAACATCCATATTTTCTTAAACTGATTCTCAAGATCACTGGCATCAACAAATATTTACAATTGCGTTATGAGGTTGACTTTGGCTCAAATCAATAGATGGACTTACAACACAAGCTTGTCTAAGAATACCTTTCTTATTTGAACATACTGATCCTGAAGCTTTGCTGATGCAGATTCTGACAGACGGGGGTGGCATTCAGCTCGGCAATATTGTATATACCTATCAACATGAGTTTAACATTTAATAGTTATTGCAGCATTGGGAAGAACAATACCTTATAACTCTTGATTTTTGGTCATATATACCTCTTGAGCCAATTTTCTTCTTTAGAAATTTTACTGTCTCCTGAGACTGCATCAGCAGATGCATGAACTTTTATGATATGGCTAGCAATAAGCTGCAAAGTAGAATTTGAGTTGAGACCACAATGATAACATATAATATTTTTGCTTTTGTTTACATGGCAATCAAGTGTGCTTTTGATAACTATGGGACAGATTATTCTGGTTTTTCAAAATTGAAGCCATTCTAGTAGTTAACTTCTTTTTTTTCTGAGGAATCAAGAATCCACTATTCAATAATGTCAATGTTTCCTAGAGGGCAGACAAGACATTGATCAAAACACCTTACCTTATCCTGACTGTACATCCTGATATCTTTCACAATAAAGATTAAGTCGAATCTTGAAAGAATTGTTGTTTGCAAATCAATATTATCCTGAGCAGTCTGGAAGGTAGAAAATCTGTCAGTTGCCTAGCTTGAAATCTGAAAACGAAAATAACTGAAAGGAGAAAAAACCAAAGCTCGGACCTTAAGATCGTCATAACGTCCTGAAGGAGGATTTGCAGCTGCAAGAACGGAGGTTCTTGAATTAAGAACAGTCGTTATTCCAGCTTTGGCTATGGATATTGTTTGCTGCTCCATGGCTTCATGAATAGCAACCCTATGCCACACAAAGTAAAAGCTCACAAATGTCCAGAGATATGAAATGCAACATGATTTCCCCAAGTATCTAAGTCTGCTTTGAATTACCTATCCTCAGATCTCATTTTGTCAAATTCATCAATGCAAACAACACCTCCATCAGCCAACACCATGGCTCCTCCTTCAAGATAAAATTCTCGCTAAATCAAACATAAGAAAATTTATCAGAAAAATGTTCTAATTAATGTTTAAAAGAAACAGCTAATCTGAAATCAATATTTTCCTAAGAGCACTGGAAAGTAATAACTAAAACAGCAATTCTTATATCCACACTTAAAGATCATGAACTCACAGAGCCATTATCCCGAATCACTGAAGCTGTAAGACCAGCAGCTGATGAACCTTTCCCAGATGTATAAACAGCTATAGGAGCTGTCTTTTCAACAAACTTGAGAAACTGTAAAAGGTAACGACAATATCAGAACTCTTCAGAGGCAACAAGTAAATTCAAGTGTCTTTAAAGATGGAAAGGGATAACACAAGTCACAAGTAAACAACAATGTATGATTTTGAGAAGCTATCCCCTCACTAGGAATATATATATATATATATATATACACACATAGAGAGAGAGAGAGAGAGAATTAACCTGAGATTTAGCAGTAGATGGATCTCCCAGAAGCAACACATTAATATCACCTCTTAACTTTACCCCATCTGGCAAATTCTGTAGTTACCAAGAAGTTGGTTATGTTATGAATACACTGGATCACAGTCGAAGTATCAATGTTCAAGATATTATACCTTCCTTGAACCTCCAAACAGAAGGCAAGCCACAGCTTTCTTCACATCATCGTGACCAAAGATAGAAGGAGCAATCTTGGAACATATGGTTTTGTAAGCATCTGGTTGTGAAGCAAATTTTTTGAATTCTTCTATCTGCAAACAATGCCAGCATATAAAGGTTAAAATTTTTGGCCAGTTATCAAAATCTCCTCTTATATTGCATTATTTTACCAAATTAAACATGAAGTTGGCTTAGCCTAAACATGGATTTGAAAAATTCTGGTAGCATTTGCAGAGTTGGCTTTCCTTGATTAAGAAAAACAAAATGGATAAAACAGCGTGCACAAAAATGTAATTTACAAACGTTTTTTATACAATTATAATGGAGAGCAGGTACCGAAATGCAGGGAAGATGGAACTTTTTTAAACAAGGTGTTTCATATTATTTTAACATCTTACCTCTTCCGGTGTGAAAGCAGCAGGACCTCGCGAACTGGCCTCATTTGTTTCTTCTATCCCAACAACCCGGATATAAGGCTGTCTAACCGCAACTGCTCCTTTGTGGCTGCATTAAATCAGACAACAAAAAACAGAACAAAAATCACATACACAGGCATGAATAATTAGACGTTTGAAACCTAAGTTCACAAGGTGCAATGATTCTTACGAAGCAGACAAATTGGCAGCTTGAAAAATGCTATAAATCCCCATGATGGTCAATCTCGTTCCAGGTACTATTGTTTGAACAAGATGGCGATCAATCGAGAGAAGCATATTCCTAGGAAGCTCTCCGGTGGGAACATCCTTAAACATTCAAGAAAACAAACATCAACAAAACAAAGCTATTCTTTCTTATCTCAGTAACCTCAACGTTCAAACTAAGCTAATAATCACCTCAGGATTCTCCTGCAGTTTCAGGGTTTGTTGATCAACATACTGACTCTTATCAGGAACCACAATCCAAGGATCAATTGGGCAAGCATCTTCTCCAGCCTACACAATTTTCCATTGTTTCTTATCAATCAAAACAAAACATTACCATCAATAACAATAACTTGTCAATATAATACCTGAGGCACATGGCCACAAGATCGTGGTACAATTGCACCACCAAGACCTGGACGACAAGGAACATCCAAAGTACTCTTACAATTCTTACACGATAAATGCACATACGTCGCCTTGGCCTTAACCCGTGAAGCAGCTATAGTAATCCCAGATATCTTCACCAATTTCGATATATACTGAGCCTGTCATTCAATTTTAATCATTCAAATTTCATTTCCTCATCATTTCAAAACCAAAACCAAAAATAAAATAAAAAACAATACCCCAAGGGACCGCATTGACATTGAGTCCTCCTTGGAAGCAAGCAAAATCTGAACTTCCCCAACCTTCGGCTCCTCCATGTCCACCTTCATCTTCAAACTCGCCAAAACCTCCGCCGCCGCTGTCTCAAACTAGCACGCAAACACAACATTAACACAAAACCCTAACTTTCTAATTATTACGATAACAATTAAAATTGAAGAAGATGATGGAAGGAGAGAGTTACGAGAGGGAGGTAGTCGGCGGGGGAGGAGCGGAGGAGGGAGGGGAGGTCCGCGTCGAAGGAGAGGAGGTCTTCGAGGTGGACCAGCAGGAAGTTAGGGTTTTGAATCAGGCTCTCTCTGTACGGGAAAACGTTCTTCTCCTTCTCGAAGTTCCTGATGAACTCCTTCAGCTTCATCAGCACCGAGTGCCGCCGCCGGGCCTCCCCCCCTGCCGCCGCAGATCCCGTCGCATCGTCCGGGAACTGCGCCTGGTCGCTGTAGAACACCGCTCCTTCGTCCCAACCCGACATCTTCTTCTCTCTCTTTCTCTCTCTCTCTCTCTCTTCGACTGTCTTCTCTCTCTCTCTGGCTTTCTCTCTCTAAAATGGAGTAATTTTAATGGTGGCTGGTTGGTTTTTGGCGGGAATAATTGGCGGGAATGGTAAGTGACGTGGCCAGAAACGTGGGCTAATTGGATTTATATCGGGCCCGGTCCAACCCAAATCAGCAAAGTTTGGATATGACCATCTTTGGAGTCCGTATATTCACACCAACCAGGAATGTTACGACATATAACCAGTATTTTGTGTTTTTCAAAAAAAAAAAAAAAAAAAAAAAACAAGTATTTTATGTTAATATTCACAAAAGTATGGGCTGACCTCTTCTAATGTTTGAAAACAGTTATTCAAGAACAGCTACTACAGTTTTGTCTGGGTTGGTCTTAGTAGTTCTCTGATCCCGAACTTTACTACTATAATCTTATTTGGACTGATCTCAATAATTCTCTGACTTAGAAATGGTGTAAGTTAATAAAATATATATATTTAACATATTCAATAAAAAATATATATTTTTCCATGTTATTTTCATAATATTTATTTAATACAAAATTCTACTTTTTATTATGATCATAAATAGACAAAATTTACTAAAAATTAATATAGTTAGATATAAATTAGATTATTTTATTTTATTTTTAATTTGATTTGCATACACTATATGTTAAATTATGATATATTTCAATTCAATTGGAATTTAAATAAGGATTTTAATTGTTTTGAGTTAAAATAAATACAAAACATATTTTCAACACAATGCACATATACTTCCAACATATATGTAATTTGATCACATGTAAACTTATATTTTGATATTGAGATATATATTCTTTCAAAAAAAAAAAAAAGATATTGAGATATATAAGACATTTATTGCAGATGTATATTACATTTTATTGGCATAGACTTCCCCAACATGAGTTACAATGGCAACATTTATCTACGAATACAAAAATGGATTGGTAAATAATTCCTTTGGTTTTGTTGGGCGATTGGTTTGTTTCCATGCTAGACAACTTTAGTGCAAGTACTACTTGCAATGCTTTGCATTGTATTTCATTAATTCTCTGTCTATTTGAAATCCAAGAAAACTTTAAATATTGGGAAAAAATATATTCTAAGGTTTGTGATTACAAAGGAGGAAAAGAATGAGGTTGTATAATAATAATAATAATAATAATTGGTTTTTAGTGTATTTATTTTTATTTTTTTAATTTTTATTAGTAATTTTAATTCTGGATCAAATTTCCATTAACAAAAAAAAAAAGGAGTGTTGAAAGATATTTTTTGGAACGTCAATGTCTACAAGAGCCACTCTTGTAAAATGTACCGCCGTTGGGTTCATTGTTGCCAGTATTCTGTGTGCATGAAACACAAGATTTACTGCTGAAGTTCCTGCACTCATGTTATCACACTAGGCAACTAGACAATGAGGGAAATTAATTTTGAGTTCAGATAGCTGCGACTTCAACCAGGCAATTTCAGCTACCAAAGTTGACAAGACTCGATATTTTGACTCTGTACTTGACCTTGCCACCGCAAGCTATTTTTAAGATGACCAGGACACCAAGTTATCACCAATAAAAACACAATATCCACCGACTGATCTTCTATCCACAGCGTCACAAGCCCAGTCAGCATCACAAAACCCAACTAAGTCAATTCTTGCACTTGGTTTGAAACGAAGACCTTGATTACAAGATCCTTTTAAATACCACATTAAACGCTTTACAGCTTGCCAATTTGATGTAGTCGGAGATTGCAGAGATTCACCTAATTTGTTTACAATGAAAGCGATATCTGGCCTAGTAAAGGTTAGGTACTGTAAGGCACCAATTGCATTGCAATACACACTAGGATCATGCATGTATTCCCCCTGGCAGGTTGACTAAGATATTGATGCTTGGGTAGTGCAAGGCTTTACATGATCAAGATCAAACCGATGAAGAAGATCACGAATGAATTTGGTTTGAGTCAAGTACATGCCAGTATTATCACAAAACACTTCAATCCCAAGAAAATAGGTGAGATCACCCAAGTCTTGTAGTGCAAAGGTGGCACGAAGATCCTGTGTCAGTTTTCAAATCAAAGCCGGATTATTCTAAGCCACCGCCTAAAGTAACGATAAAATTCCTTTTCATATGTCAATATCTTTACCATTTCAAGCGCAATCTAAATCGTTTAAAAAACAAGAAAACTTCAACTTCATGCAAGGAAATGATCATGAAAAATGATAATTCGATATAAATTAGATAAATCGTAACAAGATATTAACACCAAAGCACTCTCTAGTTTGTCATCCAAAAAGTCCATATACAATTAAAAATAACAAATTTTTTATACATTTTTAATTTTTAATTTGGAAATATTATTATTTTAAATAATTTCAATGAATTCTATAAATATTCACCTCATTACTTGACATGTATAGTAGGATAACATATATACATCTAAATGATTGAATGTATTTAAAATTTGTCTTAGCCTTAACGAACAGATTTTCACTTTGTTATCTGTTGTTTTTTTTTTTTTTTTTTTTTTGGGTGACATTACATTTTAAAAACTTAAATGTAAGTCATACATAATTAGCAACTTTAGAACTAATGAAAAGTAACTGCTATTAACTAATGTTTTCGGAAAAAAAAGTGCTAAATTTAGTACGAGTTGAAAACAATTTTCAGGACTTATTAAAAAAGAAAATCAAAAAATGAAAAACACATATAAGTTATTTTCCCATAAGCTCTTAAGAGATTTGTGTGATTATATAGATTAAACTTCATTCATTAATGTTTAAGTAAATGAAAAACTAATGTTAAAAACTCTTTTTTTTTTTTTTGGTTATATTATACTGAGTCAAAGCTAAAACGTTTTAAAAAATAAAAACAAAATAAAAAATAAGTTAAAAAGCACTGGACACAATTTGTCCCGTGAAAAGTGGGAGGACTGTTTGGATTAAATAAACTTTAGAAGAACAGAATTATCCCGTCCAATCCAAGCATGTCCAAAATAAGTAAACGCCGCATGCACAAAACATTATATAATGCTGCTTCATGCACGAAATAATTAAGAAATATATTTCTACAAATCATAACGGTATGGGCAAATATTTGTTGAAGGTGATTTTGGTTTTCTTTCTTCTTCAAACAGTATGCGAAGGAGCATTTTGGGAAAATCCTAGAGTGCATGCTAGTGTCACCAATGATCTTGGTGCAAATGTAGTTCTCACGGCTCACTGTAAATCAAAGAATGATGACTTAGGGGAACACATACTCCCCTATAAAGGCAAATTCGAGTTCTCATTTCGACCTCAAATTTTTGGAGACACATTGTTTTTCTGCAGTTTCAAATGGGAGAATCAATTTCATAGGTTTGACATTTACAATCAAGAAATAGACAAAATTATGTATTTCAGCCCCCTTCATTGGATGATAAGACGTGATGGTCCATGTATGGTGGATTTGGAAGCAAACAAAAAACACGGCACAGTACAATGCTTCAAATGGCATGATTGACCTGTTTTGATCTCTAGCATTCTTATTGGTTGTGAGATCAACGGCAATGGATCTTCTAATATTATCTATTACTTAATTATAATATTCTTATAAGTTGTTTTCTTTGTTTTTTTTTGTTTCATGAAGTTTGCTGCCATGGTTGGCTCAACATTATTCGAAGCCTTCGACGAAAAATGTAAAATTACACCTTCCTGTAATTATTATAGTTACTCTTATTATACAATCAGCAATCTATTTTAATTTTTTGTTCTCTACTTTCGTCTATATAATAATATATTTGACGAGGCTCATCTCTACTCCTCTTTTGAGTTCAGAAGAATCCCGTGAAAGCTATGATCTTTCTAACTGAAATTTGGATTTACTAAAAACATTTTAGAAAAATCTCGTAAATATCATGATTTCTTTATAAAATTTAATCTAAATAAATCGAAAATCATGAAATGAAAATGTGATATTAAATCACAAAACAAAAACAGAGATAGATAGCTGTTGCGAACCGAGAAGAAAAGAAGAAAAAGAAGAAGAAAAAGAAAAAGAGGAAGCCGACATCGCCGACCGAGTAGCTCTGACCAGTCAAACTCGACCCCAAGTTCGTTCAATCCAACCGTAACCTTGACTCGAACTCGACGACAGCTCGAACTTGAACTAGACGCCAAGCCGAGCGGATCTGAAGCAAACCCAACCTGATCGAAGCAAGACCGGCAACGGCGAGCTGCCATCACAACCACCCCGAAAACTCGATGTAAAACCAACCCGATCCACGCCACTTCCAGCTGCAACCGATGCCATTTTCAGCTTAAAACCAGTGCAGCGTGCGATCGAACGGAACCGGGACAAAGGTGATAGATCGGAGAAGAAGAATGGAGGTTCGACCGGGGAAGAGAAGCTCGCGCGGAGGAGTAGAAGGAGGAAGAAAGATAGCTCGAACCTAGCTCGAACCACCGCCAAAACAGCCTTAAAACCAGTCCAAAACGAAGTCAACACGAAGAAAAATAGGGTGATTTCGCGAGGAAGAAAATGGGTGAGTTGTTTAAGTTTGAAGTTGATGATTTTGTTGGTGGTTAAGTTGATTCAAAATGAGTTTTGTTATGATTAGTTGGTTGGTTAGTTTTGAGTAAAAATACGTTGAAAACTAAGTGAATTAATGTTTATTGGGAGCCTAGGAAACCAAGAAAATATCAAAAATTTGAAGAGAAATCAAATCACGCTCTAAACTAGTTTGAAGGGCAATCCCGTAAATTGACTCATAATACATCCATTGAGTGTTCGGATGACCTTAACCAGTCTAATTAGGCATATTAAGATTATTAAAAGTCAAAGATTAAATTTAGAATTCAAAACCAAGAAAAAGCCCAAAAATTAGTAGCGAAAATAACGCGTTTTCAGTCTAAAACGCTTATCCAATGACCATTTATTTTCGTACCGACACTTGGACCAACTAGATGGCGAGTTGGGAAGGTGTTCGGAGTGAAAACGAAACGAAGAAAAGCCTCGAATAGGGCTGTGAATAGTGTTCGACCTAAAGGAGTCGAAATTGGATGATTTTCATTTTGGGTCTCCAAATGCGATTCCGTTAGTACCAGAACGTCCCTAGGTAATAATAAATAGGTTTCGGGAGAAGAAAACTAAGTTCGGAACCTTAGAATCGATAAAGGAACGAAAAATGGAGGTTTACGCGTAAAACGGGTTACTTAGAGGCAATTATATAATTTTAGTTATTTCGAGTTTCCAAAAGTTGACGCGAATGTAAATTTTACGTACATATATGTTATGTAGGTGATGAGCAAGCCGGTGGAGCAAGGGAAGAGCGATAGGGAGCGTCTTGGAGCCTTCTGAAAAGCTATTCGGAAGTGATCGTTAGTTAAGGTGAGTGTCAAAATGATTTTTAATGAGTTTTGTGTTGTTTTGATTTATGAATGAATGTTTCATGCATGTTTGAATGTTTTGGTAAAATCGAAATATGATTTAAATGATAAGTTGCATGGTAACAGATAATATAGTTTTTGTATTTTCGTTAAAATGATGATTTCTCATTTTGAATTGTATATAAAACGGATTTTAGCTTTAAAAAGGTGAAAAATAAAACATATGGCTTACCCAAAGAATATCATAATATTACCGATCTGGGTTGAGTACCCGAAACGTGTATTGGTAGAGTTAGTAGTGTCGTTATGTCACTAACTATACTGACCGTGGGAGGAACCCGCAAGTAGTCGTCGGTCAGATGTTTGAGAGATTAGTCCAATGCACGTAAAGGGTATATTATTAGCTAGCTTATACTCGAACCAAACAGAGTTCCGCTCTATAGCGATGCAGCATCTCGCTACTTGAATTGGATAGAGAGCGATTTAGGATCCCGTTCCATACTAAGGTGCCATGTGGCACATGTCACTAGCGGTTGGAGGAAGCCAGACCGGTTGGCAGGACACCTACAAGCGGAGTTAGACCATGTCCGATTTTATAATAATGAAAGGGGCTGATTGACAGGACATCTACGAGCGGAGTTCGATAAGTTCATTTTATAAAAAGGAATGGTTTTTAGAATAAAAACCCTACAACCATAATAGATCCGCTTATTAAATTGAAAACCGTGCAACATGTATTTTATAATATTAATGCTTGAAACTCAATTTAGAATAAATTGTTTTGATTCGAATTATTAAAACTATTTTAAGGAGGTTTTTATGAAAATATGATTTTAAATATGGCATATGACACTCATTGGGCTTTTAAAGCTCACCAAACTTTTTCTATATTGATCAAATAAACCTCCCCAGACATAGGTACCATAGCTGCGGATTACCCCGAGAAGATATTAGACAGCCGTGACAATAGTGCTCATATCATTATCTACTCTTATTTTTGTTCGACTTTAAAAGATGTTGTATATATTTTATTATCTCTAAATGGTTTTGTAAATATCATTTTGTGGATTTAAATTATGTTCTTGAAATAAATTGATGGATGACATATGATTTAATTGATAATGAGTTTATAAATTGAAATGTGAAATTGTGGTTGTGATTGTGTTGAAAAATGAGAGCTTGACGCTCTGTAGTTTGGGGAAATTGATTTGTAATATTTTAGAATTGTTAAATTTTACAATCTATAGGGTGGCAAAGTCCGAAAAGTAAAAGGGATGTTGCCTAAATTTTTATAAAATGTTTTGCAAAGGTTTGAAATAAAAATGAAAAATTTCCCCACCTTTCTGATGTTTTCGAAAAGGTTTAAGAAAGAACACAGCTTAACTCTACGGGGATCCTTTAGTTGAGCGAAAGGGCTAGCTGGAGGGTCATCATAGGGTGCCGACAGATTACCTAGAGAAAGAGATCTGTCAACATTAATCTGTATGAACTTGTGATGAAAATTTGAAAAAAATGGCTTTTATAAAAGAGTGAGCGGTAACGTTCAGTGAGTGGATATAACTTTTTCTAAATATATTTTTAATAAAACATCACTTATTACTAGTAATAGGAAAAGATTCTTAATGATTCATATACAATCATATCTGAAAATAAAATTAAATTCAAATCTTGTGTCATAATAAAATTGTAAACATATTTATGAATAATCTATATAATCTGTGTAAATCATTTGCAACTATAATTTGCATAAACTTTTCTAAAATCTCTTCCGAGCAACGACACAGGCTTTTCTGATTTCACCATCACGTTTAAAGCCTTAATTAGATCCTATCTACGAACTTATAGATCTTGTACATGTGTGTACTGAGTGATCCTTTAAAACTTGTCTCTTCTTTTAAACAATATTGTCCACCAACGCTCTCTCATATTCTCTACACTCATTTACTACTTAATTATAAGTTTTATAATAAAAATATCGTCTTTACAATATAATCTTATTTATATCATGAAAAAGAATTATAAGCATTGTAATTGAAGTTTAGGGTTAACGTTTAGATTTCTTTATGAACTTTTCATTTTCGAAATAAATTTAAACCTTCATTATAGAACAATAATATTTAAGGATATTTTTTAAATGAGAGAAATTTTTTATTCCTATTATTTATTGTAAGTGAGAAATCTAAAAAACCCCCTGAAAACGAAAATAACATCAATTTACCCCATCTTTTGAAAATATTAGCCAAAAAACCCCCTACCGTATGCCAAAGGCGGTTTCCATCCAGATTTTTAGTGGTTTTGTGGTAAAAACATTAAAAGTCCAAAATACCCTTGTGAATTTGAAAAAAAATTAAAAATTTAAATAAAAGCTAAATAATTTAAATTTAAATAAAAAATTAATTAATTAAATTTAAATAAAAAAATCCAATCCTAGACTGGATCTCCACTGTCCATCAATTACCATGGACGGTGGAGATCTAATCTGGATTGGATCTCCACCGAATGTCTTAACACCAACATTTTCTAGTTCAATCTCTAGTTCAACTTCAACTTCAATCACCAGTTCAACTTCGACATCAAACACACTATCATCATCATCAACAACAAACAAAGAAATCGATCAAATAACCATCAACAACACACAAAGAAATCGATCAAATAACCATCAACAACAACATTCTCTTTATCATCATCATCAACAAAAACAATTTTTTTAGGAACATACAAAATCGATCAAGAACAAACACAAATAAAAAAACCCATTCAAGAAAATAATCAAAAGGAGGTGAATCAGAGGGTTGATGATTTCATTACATCACAACACATATAAAAAAAAAAAAAATGCCCAGATCCATCGCCGTACAATTTTTAGCCCCAAGATCCACCGTCGCACTGTTCCACGACGGTTTACAACCGCTGTTCCTCACCATCTTCTCCGTCTCCTCCACGAACCGTGTCGAAAATAGCGCTTGCATGATCCGATCTCTACCTCCGCACTGCCACACGATTCGATCTCTACCTCCGCATTGCCACACCACTTGACATAACGGCACATGGCTCCATTCCTTGCCGTCCTCTCCATCTCCTCCACGAATCAGACTCGGCAACGGTGTAAAAGGAGGGCGATGAAGTGCCCAGATCCACCGCCGTACAATTTGCAGCCCCAAGATCCACCGTCGCACTGTTCCACGACGGTTTACAACTGTTGTTCCTCACCATATTCTCCGTCTCCTCCACGAACCGTGTCGAAAATAGTGCCTGCATGATCCGATCTCTACCTCCGCCCGCCACACCACTTGACGCAACGGCACATGGCTCCGTTCCTCGCCGTCCTCTCCATCTTCTCCAAGAAATCGGTCTCGGCAACGACGTAAAAGGAGGGCGACGACGATGGGTTTAGGTTTTTGAATGGTAATGGTGGTTGGGTGAGATGAGAGAGAGAGTAATGGTATAGAGAGAGAGAGAGAAAGAGTAATGGTGATGGGTGGTGATGGGAGGTGATGAGCGATGACAGGTATGGAAATATTTTTTATTTCGTTTTTATTTTTTTCTTTTTTTATTTAATTAAAATTTTAGTAAATGGTTTCTAGCTGTCATCCGTTTGTATCATCGAGACCAAATGACGTTTTTACCCTCAAAACTAATGAATCCGTTATTTTATTGATGAATTCACTGTTCTATTTAACGGTTGGATTATTTTGGCTATTATTTTTAAAATCAGGGGTGGTTTGATATTATTTTCAATTTTAGGGGGTAAATTAATAATATCCCTTATTGTAATTATATTGTAATGTGTTGTAATCTATAATAATAGAATCATGGAAGATTTCTCAAATTTTTTGCTCAAATTCATCTCAAATGACATGATATATATGTTGTTGTAACTGCTCACGAATCTTTAGTTGTCAACCTCATATTAATAATCACATTATCTCAAGATTTATAAGATGTTGATTACTCATATTGTAATTTCATTTAGGTCTGGATATGGACAAAATATTGAAAAGCTTAGCATTAGTAATAATTATATCGTTAAGAACCAATTAGCCTTTAACAAATGAGCCTAGATAAGGGAGGTCTTAGGCATTGAACCGGCCCTATTTGCTGTTATCTAATAAAAATTATTAGGATTCCGTTTAGCTTCATTCTTGGGTTGTTGGCATCATGCAATGCGATTTATATTCATAGTCATTTTTGTATTTAAATTATTATAAAAGTTTATTAAATATGATTTCAAATTTAATTATAATGACAATAGGCTGTCATAAGAAACTATAATTGACGCGTAGACGTCAAAGTTCAATTGCTTGTTAAATTCATGAACAAGTTGAAGCCCCTCTAATTACTAATGTATATTTTTTAAATTATCACTACAGTTCAAAAAATGACAATTTAATGTAAAAGTAAAAGAAAACATACAAATCACAAAAGACACATTTGATTTACAATTCAAAAATCATTTTCCAAAACTAACAAAGTTTGAAGAAGTATATGCCTCTTGCGTTTTAAAAGTCTACAAATGTATTTTGCGTGGGTCAAATTATTTTAGATTTCACATGAATAAATCTCTTCAAAGTATTACATATGTCAATATCTTTACCATTTCAAGTGCAATCTAAATCGTTTAAAAAACAAGAAAACTTCAACTTCATGCAAGGAAATGATCATGAAAAGTGATAATTCGGTATAAATTAGATAAATCGTAACAAGATATTAACACCAAAGCATTCTCTAGTTTGTCATCCAAAAAGTCCATATACATGCAATTAAAAATAACAAATTTTTTATACTTTTTTAATTTTTAATTTGGAAATATTATTATTTTAAATAATTTCAATGAATTCTATAAATATTCACCTCATTACTTGACATGTATAGTAGTATAACATATATACATCTAAATGACTGAATGTATTTAAAATTTGTTTTAGCCTCAACGAACAGATTTTCACTTTGTTATCCGTTGTCTTTTTTTTTTTTTTTTTTGGGTGACATTACATTTTAAAAACTTAAATGTAAGTCATACATAATTAGCAACTTTAGAACTAATGAAAAGTAACTGCTATTAACTAATGTTTTCGGAAAAAAAAAGTGCTAAATTTAGTACGAGTTGAAAACAATTTTCAGGACTTATTAAAAAAGAAATTAAATCAAGAAATGAAAAACACATATAAGTTATTTTCCCATAAGCTCTTAAGAGATTTGTGTGATTATATAGATTAAACCTCATTCATTAATGTTTAAGTAAATGAAAAACTAACGTTAAAAATTCTTCTTTTTTTTATTTTTTGGTTATATTATACTGAGTCAAAGCTAAAACGTTTTAAAAAATAAAAACAAAATAAAAAATAAGTTAAAAAGCACTGGACACAATTTGTCCCGTGAAAAGTGGGAGGACTGTTTGGATTAAATAAACTTTAGAAGAACAGAATTATCCCGTCCAATCCAAGCATGTCCAAAATAAGTAAACGCCGCATGCACAAAACATTATATAATGCTGCTTCATGCACGAAATAATTAAGAAATATATTTCTACAAATCATAACGGTATGGGCAAATATTTGTTGAAGGTGATTTTGGTTTTCTTTCTTCTTCAAACAGTATGCGAAGGAGCATTTTGGGAAAATCCTAGAGTGCATGCTAGTGTCACCAATGATCTTGGTGCAAATGTAGTTCTCACGGCTCACTGTAAATCAAAGAATGATGACTTAGGGGAACACATACTCCCCTATAAAGGCAAATTCGAGTTCTCATTTCGACCTCAAATTTTTGGAGACACATTGTTTTTCTGCAGTTTCAAATGGGAGAATCAATTTCATAGGTTTGACATTTACAATCAAGAAATAGACAAAATTATGTATTTCAGTCCCCTTCATTGGATGATAAGACGTGATGGTCCATGTATGGTGGATCTGGAAGCAAACAAAAAACACGGCACAGTACAATGCTTCAAATGGCATGATTGACCTCTTTTGATCTCTAGCATTCTTATTGGTTGTGAGATCAACGGAAATGGATCTTCTAATATTATCCATTGCTTAATTATAATATTCTTATAAGTTGTTTTCTTTGTTTTTTTTTGTTTCATGAAGTTTGCTGCCATGGTTGGCTCAACATTATTTGAAGCCGTCGACGAAAAATGTAAAATTCCACCTTCCTGTAATTATTATAGTTACTCTTATTATACAATCAGCAATCTATTTTAATTTTTTGTTCTCTACTTTCGTCTATATAATAATATATTTGACGAGACTCATCTCTACTCCTCTTTTGAGTTCAGAAGAATCCCGTGAAAACTATGATCTTTCCAACTGAAATTTGGATTTACTAAAAACATTTTAGAAAAATCTCGTAAATATCATGATTTCTTCATAAAATTTAATCTAAATAAATAAAAAATTTATACATTTTTCGTGTTGGACCCCTTTACTGAATATAGCAAATATTCATAAAGTACTTGAAAAAGACATCTCACTGGTAAAAGTATTCTTAAAATACATTTAAAAAATTTGGTTAATCAAATATAATATACACTAAAGCAAAATGTTTATCAATAAGTGACATTTTTCATGATATGCATTTGTAAACCCTCTATTTTAATTTTACGGAATTCTCAGAAATAGTCTCTAAATAACTATTAGAGACACTAAATGGTCCATTGAAGTGCCTAAGGTTATAGAGAATTCTTAGAGATTGATTTAAACTCGATTGGGGATTAAACAAAAAGGAAAAATGGTAAACGAAATCGAGTAATTATTTATTATGACAAGGGACTAAATTGAAGATAAGTTTTAATAATTGTGGTCAAACTAGAATTGATCTAAAAGCTAAGGGAGGCAAATGAAATTTTCTCAGGATGTGACCATCATTTTTAAAGTTATTTATGGAGAAAAGCATGAAATGAAAATGTGATATTAAATCACAAGACAAAGAAAACAAAAACAGAGAGAGAGAGCTGTCGCGAACTGAGAAGAAAAGAAGAAGAAGAAGAAGAAGAAGAAAAAGAGGAAGCCGACATCGCCGACCGAGCTGCTCCGACCAGTGAAACCCGACGCCAACTCCGTTCAATCCAACCGCAACCTTGGCCCGAAGCCGACGACAGCTCGAACTCGAACTAGACGCCAAACTGAGCTAATCTAAAGCAAACCCTACTCGATCGAAGCAGGACCAGCGACAGCGAGCTGCCATCACAACCACCACGAAAACCCGATGTAAAACCTGCTCAATCCACGCCACTTCCAGCTGCAACCGATGCCATTTTCAGCTTAAAACCAGTGCAGCGTGCAACCGAACGAAACCTGGACAGAGGTGGCAGATCGGAGAAGAAGAATGGAGGTTCGATCGGGGAAAAGAAGCTCGTGCGGAGGAGTAGAAGGAGGAAGAAAGACAGCTCGAACCCAGTTGAACCACCACCAAAACCACCCTAAAACCAGTCCAAAACGAAGTCAACGCGAAGAGAAATAGGGTGATTTCGCGTGGAAGAAAAGGGGTGAATTGTTTAAGTTTGAAGTTGATGATTTTGTTTGTGGTTAAGTTGATTTGAAATGAGTTTTGTTATGATTTGTTGGTTGGTTAGTTTTGAGTAAAAATATGTTGAAAACTAAGTGAATTAATGTTTATTAGGAGCCTAGGAAACCAAGAAAATATCAAAAATTTGAAGAGAAATCAAATCGCGCTCTAAACTAGTTTGAAGGGCAATCCCGTAAATTGTCCCATAATGCATCCGTTGAGTGTTCGGATACCCTAACTAATCTAATTAGGCGTATTGAGATTATTAAAAGTCAAAGATTAAATTTAGAATTCAAAACCAAGAAAACGCCTAAAAATTAGTAGCGAAAATAACGCGTTTTCAGCCTAAAACGCTAATCCAATGACCATTTATTTTCGTACCGACACTTGGACCAATTAGATGGCGAGTTGGGAGTGAAAACAGAACGAAGAAAAGCCCCGAATAGGGCTGTGAATAGTGCTTGGCTTAAAGGAGTTGAAATCGGATGATTTTCATTTCGGGCCTCCAAACGCGATTCTGTTAGTACCAGAACGTCCCTAGGTGATAATAAATAGGTTCCGGGTGAAGAAAACTGAGTTCGAAACCCTAGAATCTAGAAAGGAACGAAAAATGGAGGTTTACGCGTATTACAGGTCACTTAGGGGCAATTATTTAATTTTAGTTATTTCGAGTTTCCAAAAGTTGACGCGAACGTAAATTTTATATATATATATATATGTTGTGTAGGTGATGAGTAAGCCGATGGAGTAAGGGAAGAGCGATAGAGAGCGTCTTGGAGCCTTCTGGAAGTTATTTGGAAGTTATCGTTAGTTAAGGTGAGTGTCAAAATAATTTTTAATGAGTTTTGTGTTGTTTTGATTTATGAATGAATGTTTCATGCATGTTTGAATGTTTTGGTAAAATCGAAATATGATTTAAATGATAAGTTGCATGGTAACAGATAATATAGTTTTTGTATTTTCGTTAAAATGATGATTTCTCGTTTTGAATTGTATATAAAATGGATTTTAGTTTTAAAAAGGTGAAAAATAAAACCTATGGCTTACCCAAAGAGTATCAGAATATTACCGGTCTGGGTTGAGTACCCGAAACGTGCATTGGTAGAGTTAATAGTGTCGATATGTCACTAACTATACTAACCGTGAGAGGAACCCGCAAGTAGTCGTGTCAGTCAGATGTCTGAGAGATTAGTCCAATGCTCGTAAATGGTATATTATTAGCTAGCTTGTACTCGAACAAGACAGAGTTCCACTCTATAGTGATGTAGTTTCCCGCTACTTGAATCGGATTAAGAGCGATTCATGATCCCGTTCCATACTAAGGTGCCATATGGCACGTGTCACTAAAGGTTGGCGGGAGCCGGACCGGTTGGCAGGACAACTATGAGCGTAGTCAGACCATGTCCAGTTTTATAATAATGAAAGGGACTGGTTGGCAGGACATCTACGAGCGGAGTCCGACCAGTTCATTTTATAAAAAGGAATGGTTTTTAGAATAAAAACCCCGCAACCATAATAGATCCGCTTATGAAATTGAAAACCGTGCAGTATGTATTTTATAATATTAATGCATGAAACTCAATTTAGAATAAATTGATTTGATTCGAATTTTTAAAACTGTTTTAGGGAGATTTTTATGAAAATATGGTTTTAAATATGGTATATGACACTCATTGGGCTTTCGAAGTCACCAAACGTTTTCTGTATTTTTCAAATAAACCTTTCTAGACAAAGGTACCATAGCTACGGATTATCCCGAGAATATACCAGACAGCCACGGCGATAGTGCTCATGTGATTATCTACTCTTATTTTTGTTCAACTTTAAAAGATGTTGTATATATTTTATTTTCTCTACATGGTTTTGTAAATATCATTTTGTGGATTTAAATTATGTTTTTTAAGTAAATTGATGCATGACATATGATTTAGTTGATAATGAGTTTATAAATTGAAATGTGAAATTGTGGTTGTGGTTGTGTTGAAAAATAAGAGTCTGAGGCTCCGTAGTTTGGGGAAATTGATTTGTAATATTTTTGAAGTGTTAAATTTTATAATCTGCAGGGTGGCAAAGTCCGAAAAACAGAAGGGATTTAGTCCAAATTTTTATAAAATGTTTTGCAAAGGTTTGAAATAAAAATGAAAAATTTCCTTGTGTTTCCGCTATTTTTGAAAAGGTTTCAAAAAGAACACAACTTAACTTTACGGGGATTCTTTAGTTGAGCGAAAGGGCTAGCTGGAGGGTTATCGTAGGGTGCGCACAATTCGCCTTGGGAAAGAGGTCTGTCAGCATTAATCTATACGAACCTGTGATGAAAATTTGAAAAAATGGGTTTTATAAAAAAGTGAGCGGTAACGTTCAGTGAGTGAATATAACTTTTTCTAAATATATTTTTAATAAAACATCACATATTACTAGTAATAGGAAACGATTCTTAATGATTCATATACAATCATATCTGAAAATAAAATTAAATTCAAATCTTGTGTCATAATAAAATTGTAAAGATATTTATGAATAATCTATATAATCTGTGTAAATCATCTGCAACTATAATTTGCATAAACTTTTCTGAAATCTCTACCGAGCAACGACACGGGCTTTTCTGATTTCACCATCACGTTTAAAGTCTCTATTAGACCCTGTCTGTGAACTTATAGATCTTATACACGTGTGTACTGAGTGATCCTTTAAAACTTGTCTCTTCTTTTAAACAATATTGTCCACCAACTCTCTCTCATATTCTCTACACTCATTTACTACTTAATTATAAGTTTTATAATAAAAATATCGTCTTTACAATGTAATCTTATTTATATCATGAAAAAGAATTATAAGCATTGTAATTGAAGTTTAGGGTTAACGTTTGGATTTCTTTATGAACTTTTCATTTTCGAAATAAATTTACACCTTCATTATAGAACAATAATATTTAAGGATATTTTTTAAATGAGAGAAATTTTTTATTACTATTATTTATTGTAATTATATTGTAATGTGTTGTAATCTATAATAATAGAATCATGGAAGATTTCTCAAATTTTTTGCCCAAATTCATCCCAAATGACATGATATATAAGTTGTTGTAACTGCTCACAAATCTTTAGTTGTCAACCTTATATTAATAATCACATTATCTCAAAATTTATAAGATGTTGATTACTCATATTGTAATTTCATTTAGGTCTGGATATGGACAAAATATTGAAAAGCATAGCATTAGTAATAATTATATTGTTAAGAACCAATTAGCCTTTAATAAATGAGCCTAGATAAGGAGGTCTTAGGCATGGAACCGGCCCTATTTGCTGTTATCTAATAAAAATTATTAGGATTCCGTTTAGCTTCATTCTTGGGTTGCTGGCATCATGCAATGCGATTTCTATTCATAGTCATTTTTGTATTTAAATTATTATAAAATTTTATTAAATATGATTTAAAATTTAATCATAATGACAATACACTGTCATAAGAAACTATAATTGACGCGTAGATGTCAAAGTTCAATTGCTTGTTAAATTCATGAACAAGTTGAAGCCCCTCTAATTACTAATGTATATTTTTTAAATTATCACTACAGTTCAAAATATGACAATTTAATGTAAAAGTAAAAGAAAACATACAAATCACAAAAGACACATTTGATTTACAATTCAAAAATCATTTTCCAAAACTAACAAAGTTTGAAGAAGTATATGCCTCTTGCGTTTTAAAAGTCTACAAATGTATTTTGCGTGGGTCAAATTATTTTAGATTTCACATGAATAAATCTCTTCAAAGTACTACATTTTAAACGACCACCTAAAGTAGCGATGAAATTCCTTTTCATATGTCAATATCTTAACCATTTCAAGTGCAATCTAAATCGTTTATAAAACAAGAAAACTTCAACTTCATGCAAGGAAATGATCATGAAAAATGATAATTCGGTATAAATTAGATAAATCGTAACAAGATATTAACACCAAAGCATTCTCTAGTTTGTCATCCAAAAAGTCCATATACAATTAAAAATAACAAAATTTTTATACTTTTTTAATTTTGAATTTGGAAATATTATTATTTTAAATAATTTCAATGAATTCTATATATATTCACCTCATTACTTGACATGTATAGTAGTATAACATATATACATCTAAATGACTGAATGTATTTAAAATTTGTTTTAGCCTCAACGAACAGATTTTCACTTTGTTATCCGTTGTCTTTTTTTTTTTTTCTTTTGGGTGACATTACATTTTAAAAACTTAAATGTAAGTCATACATAATTAGCAACTTTAGAACTAATGAAAAGTAACTGCTATTAACTAATGTTTTCGGAAAAAAAAAGTGCTAAATTTAGTACGAGTTGAAAACAATTTTCAGGACTTATTAAAAAAGAAAATCAAGAAATGAAAAACACATATAAGTTATTTTCCCATAAGCTCTTAAGAGATTTGTGTGATTATATAGATTAAACTTCATTCATTAATGTTTAAGTAAATGAAAAACTAATGTTAAAAGTTCTTTTTTTTTTTTTTTGGTTATATTATACTGAGTCAAAGCTAAAACTTATAAAAAAATAAAAACAAAATAAAAAATAAGTTAACAAGCACTGGACACAATTTGTCCCGTGAAAAGTGGGAGGACTGTTTGGATTAAATAAACTTTAGAAGAACAGAATTATCCCGTCCAATCCAAGCATGTCCAAAATAAGTAAACGCCGCAAGCACAAAACATTATATAATGCTGCTTCATGCACGAAATAATTAAGAAATATATTTCTACAAATCATAACGGTATGGGCAAATATTTGTTGAAGGTGATTTTGGTTTTCTTTCTTCTTCAAACAGTATGCGAAGGAGCATTTTGGGAAAATCCTAGAGTACATGCTAGTGTCACCAATGATCTTGGTGCAAATGTAGTTCTCACGGCTCACTGTAAATCAAAGAATGATGACTTAGGGGAACACATACTCCCCTACAAAGGCAAATTCGAGTTCTCATTTCGACCTCAAATTTTTGGAGACACATTGTTTTTCTGCAGTTTCAAATGGGAGAAT
This sequence comes from Nephelium lappaceum, assembly GCA_021234005.1. Lineage (NCBI taxonomy): Eukaryota > Viridiplantae > Streptophyta > Magnoliopsida > Sapindales > Sapindaceae > Nephelium > Nephelium lappaceum. The sequence goes on from CM038002.1 coordinate 10,188,247, forward strand.
CAATTTCATAGGTTTGACATTTACAATCAAGAAATAGACAAAATTATGTATTTCAGCCCCCTTCATTGGATGATAAGACGTGATGGTCCATGTATGGTGGATTTGGAAGCAAACAAAAAACACGGCACAGTACAATGCTTCAAATGGCATGATTGACCTCTTTTGATCTCTAGCATTCTTATTGGTTGTGAGATCAACGGCAATGGATCTTCTAATATTATCTATTACTTAATTATAATATTCTTATAAGTTGTTTTCTTTGTTTTTTTTTTGTTTCATGAAGTTTGCTGCCATGGTTGGCTCAACATTATTTGAAGCCTTCGACGAAAAATGTAAAATTACACCTTCCTGTAATTATTATAGTTACTGTTATTAACAGTATACAATCAGCAATCTATTTTAGTTTTTTGTTCTCTACTTGCGTCTATATAATAATATATTTGACGAGACTCATCTCTACTCCTCTTTTGAGTTCAGAAAAATCCCGTGAAAACTACGATCTTTCTAGTTGAAATTTGGATTTACTAAAAGCTTTTTAGAAAAATCTAGTAAATATCATGATTTCTTTATAAAATTTAATCTAAACAAATCGAAAATCTATACATTTTTCGTGTTGGACCCCTTTACTGAATATATAAAATATTCATAAAGTACTTGAAAAAGACATCTCACTTGTAAAAGTATTCTTAAAATACATTTAAAAAATTTGGTTAATCAAATATAATATACACTGAAGCAAAATGTTTATCAATAAGTGACATTTTTCGTGATATGCATTTGTAAACCCTCTATTTTAATTTTACGGAATTCTCAGAAACAATACCTAAATAACTATTAGAGACCCTAAATGGTCCATTGAAGCGCCTAAGGTTATAGAGAATTCTTAGAGATTGATTTAAACTCGATTGAGGATTAAACGGAAAGGTAAAATGATAAACGAAATCGAGTAATTATTTAATGTGACAAGGGACTAAATTGAAGATTAGTTTTAATAATTGTGGTCAAACTAGGATTGATCTAAAAGTTAAAGGAGACAAATGAAATTTTCTGAGGATGTGACCGTCATTTTTAAAGTTATTTGTGGAGCAAAGCATGAAATGAAAATGTGATATTAAATCACAAAACAAAAACAGAGAGATAGCTATCGCGAACCGAGAAGAAAAGAAGAAAAAGAAGAAGAAAAAGAAAAAGAGGAAGCCAACGTCGCCGACCGAGCAGCTCCGACCAGTCTAACTCGACCCCAAGTCCGTTCAATCCAACCGCAACCTTGACTCGAAGCCGACGACAGCTCGAGCTTGAACTAGACGCCAAGCCGAGCGGATCCGAAGCAAACCCAACCCGATCGGAGCAGGACTGGTGAGGACGAGCTACCATCACAACCACCCCGAAAACCCGACGTAAAACCAACCCGATCCACGCCACTTCCAACTGCAACCGATGCAATTTTCAGCTTAAAACCAGTGCAGCGTGCGACCGAACGGAACCGAGACAGAGATGGCAGATCAGAGAAGAAGAATGGAGGTTCGACCGGGGAAGAGAAGCTCGCGCGGAGGAGTAGAAGGAGGAAGAAAGATAGCTCGAACCCTGCCCGAACCACCACCAAAACCGCCTTAAAGCCAGTCCAAAACGAAGTCAACGCGAAGAGAAATAGGGTGATTTGGCGAGGAAGAAAATGGGTGAGTTGTTTAAGTTTAAAGTTGATGATTTTGTTGGTGGTTAAGTTGATTCGAAATGAGTTTTGTTATGATTTCTTGGTTGGTTAGTTTTGAGTAAAAATACATTGAAAACTAAGTGAATTAATGTTTATTGGGAGCCTAGGAAACCAAGAAAATATCAAAAATTTGAAGAGAAATCAAATCGCGCTCTAAACTAGTTTGAAGGGCAATCCCGTAAATTGACTCATAATGCATCCGTTGAGTGTTCAGATGACCCTAACCAGTTTAATTAGGCGTATTGAGATTATTAAAAGTCAAAGATTAAATTTAGAATTCAAAACCAAGAAAAAGCCTAAAAATTAGTAGCCAAAATAACACGTTTTCAGCCTAAAACGGTTATCCAATGACCATTTATTTTCGTACCGACACTTGGACCAACTAGATGGTGAGTTCGGAAGGTGTTCAGAGTGAAAACGAAATGAAAAAAAGCCTCAAATAGGGCTGTGAATAGTGTTCGACCTAAAGGAGTCGAAATCGGATGATTTTCATTTCGGGTCTCCAAACGCGATTCCGTTAGTACTCGAACGTCCGTAGATAATAATAAATAGGTTCTGGGTGAAGAAAATGAGTTCGTAACCCTAGAATCGATAAAGGAACGAAAAATAGAGGTTTATACGTAAAACGGGTCACTTAGGGGCAATTATATAATTTTAGTTATTTCGAGTTTCCAAAAGTTGACGCGAACGTAAATTTTACGTATATATATGTTGTGTAGGTGATGAGCAAGCCGGTAGAGTAAGGGAAGAGCGATAGGGAGCATCTTGGAGCCTTCCGGAAAGCTATTCGGAAGTGATCGTTAGTTAAGGTGAGTGTCAAAATGATTTTTAATGAGTTTTGTGTTGTTTTGATTTATGAATGAATGTTCCATGCATGTTTGAATGTTTTGGTAAAATCGAAATATGATTTAAATGATAAGTTGCATGGTAACGGATAATATAGTTTTTGTATTTTCGTTAAAATGATGATTTCTCATTTTAAATTGTATATAAAATGGATTTTAGTTTTAAAAAGGTGAAAAATAAAACCTATGGTTTACCCAAAGAATATCAGAATATTACCAATCTGGGTTGAGTACCCGAAACGTGTATTGGTAGAGTTAGTAGTGTCGATATGTCACTAATTATACTAACCGTGGGAGGAACCCGCAAGTAGTCGTCAGTCAGATGTTTGAGAGATTAGTCCAATGCACGTAAAGGGTATATTATTAGCTAGCTTATACTCAAACCAGACAGAGTTCCGCTCTATAGCGATGCAGCATCTCGCTACTTGAATTGGATAGAGAACGATTCAGGATCCCGTTCCATACTAAGGAGCCATATGGCACGTGTCACTAGAGGTTGGAAGGAGCCGGACCGGTTGGCAGGACACCTACGAGCGGAGTCAGACCATGTCCGGTTTTATAATATTGAAAGGGGCTGATTGACAGGACATCTACGAGCAGAGTCCGACAAGTTCATTTTATAAAAAGGAATGGTTTTAAGAATAAAAACCCCGCAACCATAATAGATCCGCTTATGAAATTGAAAACCGTGCAACATGTATTTTATAATATTAATGCATGAAACTCAATTTAGAATAAATTGATTTGATTCGAATTATTAAAACTATTTTAGGGAGGTTTTTATAAAAATATGGTTTTAAATATGGTATATGACACTCACTGGACTTTTAAAGCTCACCAAACGTTTTTTGTATTTATCAAATAAACCTCCCCAGACATAGGTACCATAGCTACGGATTACCCCGAGAAGATACTAGACAGCCGCGACAATAGTACTCATATGATTATCTACTCTTATTTTTGTTCGACTTTAAAAGATGTTGTATATATTTTATTATCTCTACATGGTTTTGTAAATATCATTTTGTGGATTTAAATTATGTTCTTGAAATAAATTGATGCATGACATATGATTTAATTGATAATGAGTTTATACATTAAAATGTGAAATTGTGGTTGTGATTGTGTTGAAAAATGAGAGCCTGAGGCTCTGTAGTTTGAGGAAATTGATTTGTAATATTTTAAAATTGTTAAATTTTACAATCTACAGGGTGGCAAAGTCCGAAAAGTAGAAGGGATGCTACCCAAATTTTTATAAAATGTTTTGCAAAGGTTTGAAATAAAAATGAAAATTTTCCCCACCTTTCTGATGTTTTCAAAAAGGTTTCAGAAAGAACACGGCTGAACTCTACGGGGATCCTTTAGTTGAGCGAAAGGGCTAGCTGGAGGGTCACCGTAGGGTGCCGACAGATCGCCTAGAGAAAGAGGTCTGTCAACATTAATCTGTATGAACTTGTGATGAAAATTTGAAAAAAAATGGGTTTTATAAAAGAGTGAGCGGTAACGTTCAGTGAGTGGATATAAATTTTTCTAAATATATTTTTAATAAAACATCACTTATTACTAGTAATAGGAAAAGATTCTTAATGATTCATATACAATCATATCTGAAAATAAAATTAAATTCAAATCTTGTGTCATAATAAAATGGTAAACATATTTATGAATGATCTATATAATATGTGTAAATCATCTGCAACTATAATTTGCATAAACTTTTCTGAAATCTCTTCCGAACAAGGACACGGGCTTTCTGATTTCACCATCACGTTTAAAGCCTCTATTCGACCCTGTCTACGAACTTATAGATCTTATACACGTGTGTACTGAGTAATCCTTTAAAACTTGTCTCTACTTTTAGACAATATTGTCCACCAACTCTCTCTCAAATTCTCTACACTCATTTACTACTTAATTATAAGTTTTATAATAAAAATATCGTCTTTACAATATAATCTTATTTATATCATGAAAAAGAATTATAAGCATTGTAATTGAAGTTTAGGGTTAACGTTTAGATTTCTTTATGAACTTTTCATTTTCGAAATAAATTTAAAGCTTCATTATAGAACAATAATATTTTAGGATATTTTTTAAATGAGAGAAATTTTTTATTACTATTATTTATTGTAATTATATTGTAATGTGTTGTAATCTATAATAATAGAATCATGGAAGATTTCTCAAATTTTTTGCCCAAATTGATCTCAAATGACATGATATATAAGTTGTTGTAATTGCTTACGGATCTTTAGTTGTCAACCTCATATTAATAATCATATTATCTCAAGATTTATAAGATGTTGATTACTCATATTGTAATTTCATTTAGGTCTGGATATGGACAAAATATTGAAAAGCTTAGCATTAGTAATAATTATATTGTTAAGAACCAATTAGCCTTTAATAAATGAGCCTAGATGAGGGAGGTCTTAGGCATTGAACCGGCCCTATTTGCTGCTGTATAATAAAAATTATTAGGATTCCGTTTTGCTTCATTCTTCGGTTGCTGGCATCATGCAATGCGATTTATATAATAAAAATTTTATTAAATATGATTTCAAATTTAATTATAATGACAATAGGCTGTCATAAGAAATTATAATTGACGCGTAGACGTCAAAGTTCAATTGCTTGTTAAATTCATGAACAAGTTGAAGCCCCTCTAATTACTAATGTATATTTTTTAAATTATCACTACAGTTCAAAATATGACAATTTAATGTAAAAGTAAAAGAAAACATACAACTCACAAAAGACACATTTGATTTACAATTCAAAAATCATTTTCCAAAACTAACAAAGTTTGAAGAAGTATATGTCTCTTGCGTTTTAAAAGTCCAAAAATATATTTTGCGTGGGTCAAATTATTTTAGATTTGACATGAATAAATTAAAAGCTTAGCCGTTATGCTGTCAAATTTTCCATTTAAAAAAAAAAAAATCCAATCCATTCTAATTTTTACAAAGTAAAAAAATATTTTTAAAGATTCGCTCCGTGAATTTCTCTTAGCCCACTAAGTAGAGTTAGGAGGGATCCATTGGGGTACCAGGTAGGACCCTTCGAACATACGTATGGAGGGTTTCGGATTGGCTGTTGTCAATAAATCTCTTCAAAGTATTACATTTTAAACCACCGCCTAAAGTAACGATGAAATTCCTTTTCATATGTCAATATCTTTACCATTTCAAGTGCAGACTAAATCGTTTATAAAACAAGAAAACTTCAACTTCATGCAAGGAAATGATCATGAAAAATGATAACTCGGTATAAATTAGATAAATCGTAACAAGATATTAACACCAAAGCATTCTCTAGTTTGTCATCCAAAAAGTCCATATATAATTAAAAATAACAATTTTTTTATACTTTTTTAATTTTTAATTTGGAAATATTATTATTTTAAATAATTTCAATTAATTCTATAAATATTCACCTCATTACTTGACATGTATAGTAGTATAACATATATACATCTAAATGGCTGAATGTATTTAAAATTTGTTTTAGCCTCAACGAACAGATTTTCACTTTGTTATCTGTTGTCTTTTTTTTTTTTTTTTTTGGGAGACATTACATTTTAAAAACTTAAATGTAAGTCATACATAATTAGCAACTTTAGAACTAATGAAAAGTAACTGCTATTAACTAATGTTTTCGGAAAAAAAAGTGCTAAATTTGGGACGAGTTGAAAACAATTTTCAGGACTTATAAAAAGAAAATCAAGAAATGAAAAACACATATAAGTTATTTTCCCATAAGCTCTTAAGAGATTTGTGTGATTATATAGATTAAACTTCATTCATTAATGTTTAAGTAAATGAAAAACTAATGGTAAAATTCTTTTTTTTTTTGGTTATATTATACTGAGTCAAAGCTAAAACTTATAAAAAAATAAAAACAAAATAAAAAATAAGTTAAAAAGCACTGGACACAATTTGTCCCGTGAAAAGTGGGAGGACTGTTTGGATTAAATAAACTTTAGAAGAACAGAATTATCCGGTCCAATCCAAGCATGTCCAAAATAAGTAAACGCCGCATGCACAAAACATTATATAATGCTGCTTCATGCACGAAATAATTAAGAAATATATTTCTACAAATCATAACGGTATGGGCAAATATTTGTTGAAGGTGATTTTGGTTTTCTTTCTTCTTCAAACAGTATGCGAAGGAGCATTTTGGGAAAATCCTAGAGTACATGCTAGTGTCACCAATGATCTTGGTGCAAATGTAGTTCTCACGGCTCACTGTAAATCAAAGAATGATGACTTAGGGGAACACATACTCCCCTACAAAGGCAAATTCGAGTTCTCATTTCGACCTCAAATTTTTGGAGACACATTGTTTTTCTGCAGTTTCAAATGGGAGAATCAATTTCATAGGTTTGACATTTACAATCAAGAAATAGACAAAATTATGTATTTCAGCCCCCTTCATTGGATGATAAGACGTGATGGTCCATGTATGGTGGATCTGGAAGCAAACAAAAAACACGGCACAGTACAATGCTTCAAATGGCATGATTGACCTCTTTTGATCTCTAGCATTCTTATTGGTTGTGAGATCAACGGAAATGGATCTTCTAATATTATCCATTGCTTAATTATAATATTCTTATAAGTTGTTTTCTTTGTTTTTTTTTTGTTTCATGAAGTTTGCTGCCATGGTTGGCTCAACATTATTTGAAGCCTTCGACGAAAAATGTAAAATTACACCTTCCTGTAATTATTATAGTTACTGTTATTATACAATCAGCAATCTATTTTAATTTTTTGTTCTCTACTTTCGTCTATATAATAATATATTTGACGAGGCTCATCTCTACTCCTATTTTGAGTTCAGAAGAATCCCGTGAAAGCTATGATCTTTCTAACTGAAATTTGGATTTACTAAAAACATTTTAGAAAAATCTCGTAAATATCATGATTTCTTTATAAAATTTAATCTACACAAATCGAAAATTTATACATTTTTCGTGTTGGACCCCTTTACTGAATATATAAAATATTCATAAAGTACCTGAAAAAGATATCTTGCTTGTAAAAGTATTCTAAAAATACATTTAAAAAATTTGGTTAATTAAACATAATATAAACTAGAGCAAAATGTTTATCACTATGTGACCTTTTTCGTGATATATATTAATCTGTACGAACCTATGCTGAAAATTTGAAAAAATGGGTTTTATAAAAAAGTGAGCGGTAATGTTCAGTGAGTAGATATAATTTTTTATAAATATATTTTTAATGAAATATCATATATTACTAGTAATAGGAAACAATTCTATAACGGCTGCTTCACATCTGGTTTCCTTCACGACCAGCCGACAGGTCCCGCTTAAAGCCCCACTTCCTTTACGGACCCCCGTCGGTAGGTACTGTATGGTCCCCTTGCCCACTTTTTAATACGCCTCCCCAACCACTCGAACTCGCAACACTGGGGGTTTTATGCATTTGGGAAGCATAGCTGGTACCGTCTGAGCTATATGCCTTTGGTCACGGGTTTGAGTGGTGGGAGGGGCAAAAGAAAACCCTTAGAAGGCAGAGGGACAGTACCTGTCTAGGTGGGCCTGAAGGAAGCCAGGCTTGAAGGGTTCCATCTGGGTCGGGCAGTCACTCCTGAAGGACACTGGGCGTGAAAAGAGAGCTAGCCCGTCATAGATTCTTAATGATTTATATACAATCATATCTGAAAATAAAATTAAATTCAAATCTTGTGTCATAATAAAACTGTAAACATATTTATGAATAATCTATATAATCTGCGTAAATAATCTACATAAACTTTTATGAAATCTCTTCCGAACAACGACTTGGGCTTCTCTGATTTCACCATCACGTTTTAAGCCTCTATTGGATCCCGTCTACGAACTTATAGACCTTATACACGTGTGGGTCCCTAATCTCCATCCAACCATAGTTTTTTGTCCAAATATTTTATCCCTCCATCTAGAATTTTCTCCTCTTTTTCTTCTCTCTCTTCTTCTTGTTTTTTTTTAGTTTCTTTTTCTTTTCTTTCTTCTTTTCTTCTCGGCTTCGCGTCACTATTTTATTTGATTTTTGTATTGGTCGGTTTCAAGTTTGTATGTATTTTTACTTCAGAAAAAGGAAAAAAAAAATGTTTGTTTTTGTTTTCTACTTCCTCACTAACTCTCAATTATATATAATTTCAAAAAAAAAAAAAAAAAAAACCTGTCAATTATATATGATATACAATCCTCCACCTTGGCCTCACTCTCTCTTATGCAATTAAATCTGATTTTTTATTTCATATTTTGGTCTCATGTCATGTGCAATAGCTGACTATTGTTTTACCATGCTAATCAGGAGACACTTGTTTTCTTACTATGAAATGTCCACAGACCGAATCTCTCTTGACCTTTTCTCTGTTTCATTGTTATCTCTCTTTTTTCCAACTTTCGGTAAGAATATATATGATGTGTACTGAGTGATCCTTTAAAACTTGTCTCTTCCTTTAAACAATATTGTCCACCAACTCTCTCTCATATCCTCTACACTCATTTTTGTCTTTTTCTCATTTCTAATTTCACACCCAATATTTGGTTTCTTTTAAATATCCACTTGGTAGACATTTATCCGTGTGCCTATTTTATGTGTAAAACTTGGACTGAATCAAATTAATAACAATAAATTGCGCTTCAATTTTTCGGACTCAAGTAACTCTTAGGTTCATTTGGATTCGAGTCTTGCAATAATGATATTTTTATGAGATAAACTAATGAATTTTTTATTTTTATTAAATTTTTACACTCTATTATTATTATTATTATTATTTTGTTTTATAAATTATAATATTTTTCAACTTAACCAACATCTAATTTGTGAATTTTCCTTATCAAAATTTGTAAGATTAAAATTGCCAATAGATTAGAATGTTTTAATTACTTTTTTATCTTTCATTTATTTTGTTGTAAGATACTGTTGATTTTATTATTTTATTGGTTTGTTTCTTAAATATATTTTAATTAACAATATAAGTGTGATTTCATCCAAATTCATTTATTAGGTGTGTTATTTTGATTTGATATGAACTTTTTTATTCAATAATATATATATATATATTTATAAAATCGTACACTATGTTATGATATTAGTTTTTTAAACATTATAATTGACGCAACCCAATCTGGATCTTTCTATACTCTTATTCGATAGGTCTCGTTTGGTACTCCAACGGATCTCTCCTAAACTCTACTAGGCAGGCTAAGAGAAATTTGCGGAGCGAGCCCTTAAAACTCTCGCTTTCAAACAACTTTAATCACCTTCTCTTTTTAACAATGGTTGGGTTGGTTTTATTTCAAAACTAAAATTTCATTTCAACTTTTTTATCAAAAATATTTTATAAAACTAAAAATCCGGCAGCATAATGGTTGCATTATTAACATTGCCAAAAAAAACCTGTAAAAGCAATTTGCACTTCCAAATATCTCTCAAACACAACCCAACTTCAGCCATAAACATATATTTGGAATCACAATTCCATTTCATCAAAATTTAGACCATGAAATCATAAATCAAATAAATTTCAAACTTTCAAAATTTCTTAAAAGAAATTAAAACTTTTATTTTATGATTAAACATTCACCATTCATTTACAACTCAAAAACATATATTTACAATGATTTCTTTAAAACTAGAAAATATGCACAATGTAAACTATGCATAAGCTTTGTCGTGTTATGCCCACCTACTCTTCTGGAGGAACTCTGACGTGACTCGATTCGGATACCTCTAGCTTTGATCCGGTAGGTCACGCCGGGCACCCCAACGGATCCCTCCCAAACCCAACTCATCGGGCTAAGCGAAACCCGTGGGGCGAACCCTAAACTCTCTGATACTTTCTAAAACATCATTGGGTTGGTTTTCTTTAAAAACTGAAAACGTGTAAGAATTTTTTTTTTCTTTTCGAATTTCTAAACTCATTTTTCATGCAAAATTTCGGTAGCATAACGACTGCATTTTTGACATTCCGAAAAAATCTGTTTACAAAAAAAATCACACTTTGACTATGTTTCAGCACCAACCCAACTTCTAGTTGCCCGCAGGGCTCAATCATGCATTAAATTTTCAAATCAACTCAACAAAATTCAAATCACAATTTAATAAACCACATTGAAATCAAAAACAATTTAAAAACAGTTACGAACAAATAATTACAAATTACAAATTACAAATTACTTATATACTTCAAAAGAGATTTACATGAAAATATAATTGATGCAAAATCAATTACTCGAGATGTCATCGTGTCGCGCTGGCTCGCCCACTGGAGGTAATGCTACTATTCGGCTACCTGCTAAGAGTACTTGAGGAGGGTTTTGTATAAAACAAAAAAATAATGAGGTATAAGCTCAGTGAGTGATAATCTTTCTTTTCTTTGAAAATCTGATTTTAAATCGTCCTCCTCTAAAAACGTTTGAAAATGATTCTTTGTTTCTTTTAACATTTCAAACTCCAATTTCTCAAACTTAATATAAACATGAGAATTTCTAAAAACGTAAACATGGATTTAAATTCAAAGCTCGTAACTAAAAATCATAAATAACTTGAATAATAATTATAAAATTTCTTTTCTCTCAAATCTACTTTTCTTTTTAAAGTTGTTTCTTGATATCTTTCAAAATTATCATAGTATCCCTAAATCTGGGGTCACGTGGCGATTTTGAACTGACGCCAACCGTGACAACTCTGACATGAGACATCTCACGGCTATGTGAGAAATTCCTCAGCGCTAACCATAACACACAAAACACTACCTCACATCAACAAAGGCGACTCGACTGACAGACTCTGACACTTGTCCCCCCAGGTTAGTGACTTATTCCCCCCAAGATTGTGCCAATTGATGTGGGATAGACCGGTTGGGTCTAATCTAATATGAAAATCTCTGAGGGCATACTTATGGTTTTGAAAACACTTTTATTTTCTTTTCTCAATTCAAACTAGAAAACTTGGTTTCTGAAATTTCTTTTCAACAATCTCATAAATGTATATAAATCAAAATTCTCACTCAAACTGTAAATCATGCTGATATCAACACATTTAAAATAAATTCAAGCAATCACTTATCAAATCAAATTAATAATTTGAAATACTTTTAAAATCTTTAAATAAAACTCACTTACAAAAACTGATATTTGTAAATGGCGCGTACGGAGCCCCTCCTCATCTCGCCTCAATTCTCGAGTGCCCTCGTCACCTACACAACATATGAATACGTAAATTTATGTTCACGTCAACTTGTGGAAACTCGAAATAACTAAAATTACGTAATCGTCCCTAAGCGACCCTTTTTACGCGCAACCCTTCATTTTTGGTTTCAAATTTTAATCTTTCGCTTTTAATAGCTTCAACACTCCTAATCAAACTCGTGAGGGTTATTTGAACACTCAACAGACGCCATAAGGGTCAATTTACGGAACCGTCCTTCAAACTAATTTAGCGCGCGATTCGATGTTCTCTTGAAATTTTTAATATTTTCCTGGGTTCCTAAGCTCCCAATAAGCATTAATTTACTTATTTATCAACTAATTCTTCACTCAAAACCAACCAATAACAAATCGTAACAAAATTCGCTTCGAAATCAACTTAATCAACAACAAAATTATCAACTTCAAACTTAAACAACTCATCAGAGATCTTCCCAACGGAATCACTTTCTTCCTCTTCGCGTTGAGCTCGATTCGGGGCTGTTTTGGTGGCGAAAATGGATGGGTTTTGGGCTGACTTCCTCCTCCTACTTCTCCTCTACGCGAGCTCTTCTTCCCCGGTCGGATTCTCTCTTCTTCCTCTCCGATCTACCGCCTCTGTTCTGGTTCAGCTTCGGTCACGTTTCAGTACTGTTCCGGCGAGGTTGCAGTTGGATTTGTGTCGAGTTCTGGTCTGGTTTGCGTCGATCTCTTCTTCTCTTTCTCCTCTCTTCTTCCCTCTCTCTCTCTCCCTAGCTCGATCGACCATCGATCAGCTATGATCTGGGGTCTGGTTCGTCCTCGGTTCTGCTCTACTTCGGGTCTGATTTGCATCGGCTTTGTTACTGGATTCTGGTCGGTCTTGGTATGGTGCACGTCGACAGCTCATTCTCGTTGTCGTCGGTGATAGACCCCTTTCCTTAGGCGATCTGCCAGCACCCTATGGTGACCCACCAGCTAGCCCTCTCACTCAACTAAAGGATATTCGCAGAGCTAAGCCGTGTTTTTTCTGAAACCTTTACAAAAAATTTTGTAAAAATTTGGACAGCATCCCGTCTGTTTTTCGGACTTAGTCACCCTGTAAATTATAAAATTTAACACTTCTAAAATGTCATAAAAACAATTTCCCCAAACTATGGAGCCTCAGGCTCTCATTTTTCAACATAACCACAACCACAATTTCACATATCAATTTATAAACTTATTATCAACAAAATCAGATGTCATGCATCAATTTACTCCCAAAAACACAATTTGAATCCACAAAATGATATTTACAAAATTATGTAGAGATAATAAAATATATACATATCTTAATATCAGACAAAAATAGGAATAAGTAATCACATTAGCACTATCGTTGTGGCTGCTTGATATCGTCTCGGGGTAATCTGCAGCTATGGTATCTGTACCTGGGGAGATTTATTTAAAACTACAAAAAATGTTCGGTGAGCTTTGAAAGCCCAGTGAGTGTCATATAATATATTTGAAACCATATTTGATAAAAAAAACCTCCCTAAAATAGTTTTAATAATTCAAATCAAATCCATTTATTTAAAATTTAGTTTCATGCATTAATATTATAAAACACATGTTGCACGATTTTCAATTTCATAAATGGATCTCCTATGGTTGTGGGGTTTTTATTCTAAAACCTTTTTCTTTTTATGAAACGAACTGGTCTGACTCCGCTAGAAGGTGTCCTGCCAACCAATCCGACTCTCGCCGACCTATAGTGACCAGTGCCACATGGCACCCTAGTATAGAGCGGGATCCTGAAATGCTTTCTGTCCGGTTCATGTAGTGGAATTCTACATCGCTACAAAGCGGAACTTTGTCTCGCTTGGATAAGTTAGCTAATAATATACACTTTACGTGCATTAGGCTAATTTCTCAGACATCTGACTGACACGACTCCTTGCAAGTACCTCCCGCGGTTAGTAGAGTTAGTGACATACTGACACTACTAACTCTATCAATGCACGCTTCGGGTATCCAAGCGAGACCAGTAATAATCTGATACTCTTTGGGTAAGCCATAGGTTTTATTTTTCATCTTTTTTTTAAAAACTAAAATCCATTCAATATACTATTCAAAACGAAAAATCATTGTTTTAACGAAATACAAAAACTATATAATTCGTTACCATGCAACTCATTTAAATCATATTTCAATTTATCAAAATATTCAAACATGCATGAAACATTCATTCATAATTCAAATCAATGCAAAACTCATGGAAAATCATTTTCACACTCACCTTAGCTAACGGTCACTTCCGAATAGCTTTCCGGAAGGTTCCAAAACGCTCCCTATTGCTCTTCCCTTGCTCCACTGGCTTGCTCATCACCTATACAACATATATATATTTAAAATTTACGTTCGCGTCAACTTCTGGAAATCCTAAATAACTAAAATTACATAATCTCCCCTAAATGACCATTTTTAGGCGCAACCTTCCATTTTTGGTTCCTAAATTTAATCTTCGACTTTTATTAATCTCAATACACCTAATTAAACTCATTAGGGTCATCCGAACACTCAACGGACGCCATAAGGGTCAATTTATGAAATTGCCCTTCAAACCAGTTTGGCGTGCAATTTGATTCCTCTCTAAATCTTTGATATTGTTTTAGTTCCTAAACTCCCAATAAAGGTAAATCCACTTATGTTTTTCAACTCATTTTTACTCAAAACTAACAAACAATGAATCGTAATAAAATCTACTTTGAAATCAACTCAATCATCAACAAACTCAATGTCAAACTTAAGCAACTCACCCCTTTTTTTCCTCTTCACGTTGAGCTCGATTTAGGGCTGTTTTGGTTCACGTTTGGGGTCTATTTTGGTGTGATTTCAAGCTGTTTTTTTTTTTTTGACATGGAACAGCTAGGTTTTCTTCTTCCTTTCCTCCCGCACGCGATCTCTCTCTCCCTAGCTCGATCTCATTTCTTCTCTCCTCGTTCTGTTGTTGATCTGTGCGTACGCATCTGGTTTGGTTTTGGTCGCGTTTACAGCTGGATTCGAGCTAGGTATGGCGAGCTTGAAGGACTGGTTTAGCTGGGTTGGTTGCTGCTCGATCTCTTCTCCACTCGCGCCTTTGTCTTCTGCATTTTAGGTTTATTTAGAGCTGCGTTTGTAGCTGATTTTAAAGTGATTTGGTGGCGGGTTGGCTGGGTTCTGCACGTAGCCCGCGTCGGAATAGCTCGGTCAATCGCTTTTGGTTCGAATAGAGTTCAGCGGCTGGTCGGCGAGTTGGATTTGGAGCGGCGAGTTAGGGTCCTGTCGTTGAGTTCGAGCTGGTTGCATCGTGTTGGCTGGTGGTTGTGATGGCAGCTCACCGGCGCCATCTTGCTTCGATCGGGTCTGATTCTACCTTGCGGTTCTATATCACTCGATCGTCGGCTTCGGGTCTACTTCTGCCGTCGTTCTGCTCGTCAGTGGTCTAGTTCTGTGACGAGTTCGACGAGCTGCTCGGTCTGCGGTGATGGCTGGTCCAGCGTCGTCGCGGTAGCTTCTTCTTCTTCTTTTTCTTTTCTTTCTTCTTCTTCTCCTTTTCTTCTTCTTTCTTCTTCTCTTCTTCTCTTTTGTTTTTGGTGAGTTGACTTGGTATCAATTTTGTGAGTTAACTTTTTGGCTTCTATTTTCCTCCATAATCAATTTTAAAAATAACGGTCACGTCCTGAGAAAATTTTGGTCTCCTCCCTTAGCTTTTAACTCAATTTTACTTTGACCACAAATATTAAAACTTATTTTCAATTTAGTCCCTTCTCATATTAAATAATTTCTTGATTTCGTTCACCATTTTATCTTTCCATTTAATCTCCAATCGAGTTTAATTCAATCTTTATGGGTTCCCTAAACCTTAAGGCGCTTCCGTGAACCATTTAGGGTCTTTAATAATTATTTAGGGACTATTTCTGGGAAATCCATAAAATCAAAAATAAAGGGTTTACAATCGGTCTGGTTGGCGTGCGGCGACGGGTCTGGTTCTGCTCGGCTTGGCATCTTCGGTTCCGCGTGATTTCTGATCTGCTTAAAGACGAGCTCGGGTCGTGCTTCGCAACTGGTCGACGAGCCACTCGGTTCGCTGGTCCTTCTCTTATTATTATTATTATTATTATTCTTTCTCTTCTTCTTTTCTTCGTCCTCTGGTTTCACAATAGCCCTCTCTCTTTGTTTTGTGATTTTAAGACAAACTTTTGGCTTCATGTTTTCCTCCACAAACAATTCTAAAAATGACGGTCACGCCCCTTAAAAATTTTGTTGTCATCCCTTGGCTTTTAACTTAATTTCACTTTAACCACAATTATTAAATCTTATATTCGATTTAGTCCCTTGCCACTTTAAATAATTACTCGATTTCGTTTACTATTTTACCCTTCCGTTTAATCTCCGATTGAATTTAAATTGATCTCTAAGGGTTTCCTATACCCTTAGGCGCTTCCGTGAACCATTTAGGGTCTATAATAGTTATTTAGGGACTATTTCCGAGAAAATCCGTAAAATTACAATAAAAGGCTTACAAACTCTCTCGGCTTGGTCACCCATGTCAATACCTGAGGAAACTTTTAACATAAAAACAAAACACTATGAGCTTTGGAAGCTCAGTGAGTACTTATAATCTTTCTCAACTAAAATGTTTGCTTTCTAAAATACCTCATTAAAAGCTGTTGGAGATAACTTTCTATTTCTTAAAACTTTCTCAAATTTAAATCTCATTCAATGCAAAGCATGAATAGAAAATTTTTAAAACTCATATATTCATAAAACTTATATAAAGCTTATGAATTATAAAGCATACAAAATGCTAATAAGTTATTTATTTGCAATAAAACTAACTAACGCCGCTCGTTATGGTAATGCCAGATGGCGATTTTTAAACTGACACAAACCGTGACACTATTTGAGACATCTCACGACTATGTGCGAAATTCTACATCGCTAATTATAACGTAAGATAATATCCCACACAAGTAGAGGCAACACGATAGACTCGATTTCCCCCTAAGTTAGTGACGCATCCCCCCAGGACTTTGCCATACTAGTGCGGGATATACCGGCTGGGTCTAAATCTTAAAATGAAATATGAGGATATACTCATGGCATTTGAAAATTTCTATTTGCTTTAGCTGTCTAGTACAATAAGCACTAAATCTGATTTCTGAGTGCATTAAGCACTAAAACTTATCTCTAAGTGCATTAAACACTAAAACTTATTTCTGGATGCATCAAACACCAAAACTCATTTCTTTTAAGTGCAACAAGCACAAAATAGCTTTGCTAAGTGCAAGAAGCACAAAATAACTCATTTTAATTTCTAAAATGGTATCTAACATTTACAAAATACTTAAAGATTTAAAACAAATATAAACTTATATAAAATTACTTTAGCACTCATTTGGACTCAAGCTTGGTATATTAAGCTTCAATGATCTTCTCTTACTCCTCTTGCTTCTTCTTCACCTACACATCACAGTCTAACTTAGAATACACAAATTTTAATTTCACAAAACTTATTACATTGTTTGTAACTCTTTAACCCTTTAAAGGGGTATTTTCACTAAAATTTTTTCTTCTTGGTTCTAACTTAACCAAGACTTTAAACTTCAGTTTTCTTTCCATTATTCTTACTTATTCTCACCTAGGAACACATCCACATACGGGAAATAGTTTTTTGAAGCTCGAAACGAAAAATGATGTTTTTGGATACCCCTTGGCTGAATGCAATGTGGGGCTCTCCCTATTGCTTTTCTTTCCTCCATTTTTGCTCCATTCATCTCTTTAATTCGTACTTAGGTCAGTTCAAAAGTCAATTCGAAAAGAAACGCCCATCGAGTGATGGTTTCTAGCTAAAACATCATTTTTTCGCAAGTAATTTTAGGGCAACTTTTCTATTTTTCACTTCTAATCTCAATTCTCTTTTCTTTAGTGTTATACACACTTAATTATACTCATAAAATTCATTTAAACACATATGAGAAGTAGTATTACATGATAACCACTAATGCCCTTCATATGAGCTTTACAATGCAATTTGTCTAACTAGCTTTCTAACACTTTCATGTGTTTCTCATAGGTTTGTCTACCATGAAATCAACATGGAATCATGCTTAAATACATTGAATCTCATTGGATTCCTATGCCCCTCACTATAGCCTTGCATGACCTAACACACACCAAGCCTCTTTTGTTCAAAATTTTCATGCTAACTTTTTTAAGCATTTCATCAAACACTTAATCAACAACCTATTTTATTTAAAAAAAACTCACATCATGTAACGATCCGATCCAGCCCCCTCTTGGGCCCCGACCTGAACCCAAAGGGATTCGACTGCGACCGGTCCAACCACCCTATCGTGGGCCTTCCTCTCGACCTCGACCCACATGGATTTGGTGGCAGGTACTGTACAGTCCCTTTGCCTGCTTTTCTTCGCCTCCCTCGCCACTCGAACCCATGCACTAAAGGTTTAAGTGCAAATGGGAAGCATGACGATGGGGTGGCCGGACTGGTCTTAGCCGAATCCCTTTGGGTTCAGGCCGGGGCCCAAGAGGGGGCTGGATCGGGTCGTTACACATCAACTTTAGGGTTTCTCCCATGCAAATCCTCACTCATCAAACTTGAGTAACTTTACTAGATTTAGTTTTGTTTTAGGTCTCTAAATGCTCAAATCATGTTATAGAAGAAAACCCCTATCAAATATTAACCTAAACATCAATACAAACATCATTCAACCAAGTTCAAAGTCATGAAAGTTACCTCTTTTTGTCTTGATTCTTGTTCTAGACTTGGTCTTCTAGCTTAGCGTAGCTTGAACTCTTGGTTTGGAACTTGAAATTTGCTTGAAATCACTTGATTCCTTAGTTCCCTATCATGGTCGAACTCTCCCTCTTCTCTCTCGATTTTTGGCATTTCAAATGCACTAAGTGTGGCAAAAGCTCCCATATTTATACTAATGACTCTTCCAAAATGACCATTATGTCCTGAAAAATTTGGTTTTTGTCCCTCAACTTTGACTTAATTCTAACTTGACCCCTAATTGACCAACTTGTTTCAACAACTTGTTTCAATTTGGTCCTTTATTACCTTTAATAATTATTTAATGCCATTTACCAATAAATCTCTTATATTTATTCTCCAATTTGGTTCAATCAATTTCTAAAAATTTTGTACATTCTTTAGGCACTTTCATTAATCATTTAAGGTCTCAAAATGTTACTTAGGGACTATTACTAGGGAAACCATAACTAGAATTGAAGGCTTACAATTTCACCCCTTCTTATAAAAATTTCATCTTCGAAATTTAAATCATCTACTTGGCTCAAATAGAAACAGATATTGGGCACGCATTTGCTCCTCATGCTCTCATGTAGCTTTCTCTAATCCATGGTTCCTCCACAACACTTTCACTAATGGAATGACCTTCCTACGCAACACTTGATCTGTTCGATCTAAAATCTCCACTGGTTGCTCTTCGTAGGTCAAATTCTCTTTAATATGTGAAGGATTAGCTATATACTTACTAAGCATGGAAATATGGAAGACATCATGAATGTTGCTTAACTCTGGTGGTAACCTCAAGTGGTATGCCACTTCACCTACTCTCTCCACAATCTCGTACGATCCGATATATCGCGAACTCAATTTCCCTCGCTTTCCAAACCTCAATACTTCTTTCCATAGTGAGATCCGTAAGAATACTCTATCACCCACTTAAAATTCTAAGTCTCTTCTTCGATTGTCTGTATAGCTTTTCTTCTTGTTACTTTCTATCTTCAACCTGTTTCTAATTACATTGATCTTCTTAGTTGTGACTTGTACAATCTCTAGGCCAATGAGCTTTCTCTCACCCACCTTATCCCAACAAATTGGGGTTCTACACTTTCTGTCATGCAACGCTTCACATGGTGCCATGCTAATACTAGATTGATAGCTATTGTTATAGGCAAACTCTATCAAAGGTAAGTGAGTATCTCAGCTCCCTGTAAACTCCATAACACTAGCTCTCAACATATCTTCAAGGGTCTAGATTGTTCTCTCGGATTGCCCATCTGTTTGTGGGTGAAAAGCTGTGCTAAAGCTCAATTTGGTAACTAAAACTTCTTTTAACTTCGGCCAAAATCTGGAGGTAAATTGTGGGTCTCTATCTAATACAATGGATATCAGTACGCCATGCAGTCTCACAATTTCATCTACATGCAACTGAGTTAACTTTTCCAGAGAATAAGTATTCTTAATGGCTAGGAAGTGAGTGGACTTCGTCAATTTGTCAACTATCACCCAAATAGCGTCATGCCCGCTCTAAGTCCGTGGAAGTCTTACCATAAAATCCATTGTGATTCTCTCCCATTTTCACTCAGGAATAGGTAAGGGTTGTAATAAACCTGCTGGTTTCAGGTGCTCTACTTTAATCTGCTTGCTGGTTAGACATCTAGATACGAACTCTGCTATATCTTTCTTCATTCCTCTCCACTAGTAATGGTGTTTCAAAGTCCGATACATCTTAGTATTCCCTAGATGCATGACATATGTTGATGAATGTGCCTCTTCCATGATCTCTTTCTGTAAATCTCTTACATCTGGCACACATAATCTTTGTCCAATAACTAGTGTCCCATCATCTCTCATTGAGAAGTCACTTTATTTCTCAGCTTCTATCTCATCTCTTAGCTTCATCAAGTACAGAACCTAGGCCTAAAGTTCTTTCACTTGATCGACTAATACTAGACAGACATGAAATGCTGCTAGTAAAGCTCCTGAGTCCGTCATCTCCAACTTAACACCCAGGGACCGCAACTCTACTAACATTGGCAAATACTCTGCCTTCAGCTAGGCTAATGAACCTGTGGACTTACAACTCAGTGCATCTGCTACTACATTCACTTTTCTAGGGTGATACTTAATTGTACAGTCATAATCTTTATGAGCTCTATTTCTCTGTCTCATATTGAGCTCTTTCTATGTAAACAGGTATTGTAAACTCTTGTGATCTGTGAAGATCTTACAGGGTACTCCATATAGATAGTTTCTCCATATCCTTAAAGCAAACATTACAGCTACTAACTCCAGGTTGTGTGTTAGATAATTCTGTTTATGTTTTCTTAACTGCTGAGATGCATAAGCTATCACTTTATCATTCTGCATCAATACATAACCTAGACCTTGTCTGGAGACATCACAATAGACCATAAATCCATAATCTCCTAATGGAAGAGTAAGTATAGGCGCCGAGGTCAATTTTGACAAGACCCAATCCGAATCTTACCGTACTTACATCCAGAGGGCCCTGCCTGGCACTCCAACGGATCCCTCCTAACCCTACTTAATGGGCTAAAAGAAACTCGCGGAGCAAACCCTTAAAATATTTTCTTACTTAGTAAATTTAGAACGGGTTGGATTTTTTTTTTTCAATTAGAAAATTCGACAGCACAATGGTTGCGTTTTTAACTTAACCAAAATAATCTGCAAAGGAAAATACACTTCCATATACTTTTATTATTCCAACCCAACTTCTTTTGCCTCAAACATACTTATTATGGCATAAATCAATTTTCCATTTCGTTAATAATCAAAAGTATAAAATCATAAATCAAATGCAATTTCATACATAATTAATTTACCACTCATTTACGATTTAAACATATATTTACATACGATTATTTTAAAATACAAAACGTGCACAATATATTATTACAGAAGCATGGTCGTGTCGTCACCCACTTACTCTTCTAGAGGAGCCTTCTGCTATTGATCACCCACTTCAATACCTGAGGAAGGTTTTAAACATAAAAACAGAAAATGATGAGCTATGGAAGCTCAATGAGTGTTTATTTTCTTTTTAACTGAAAATATTTTATTTCTTAAAATACCTCCTTAAAACTGTTTAAACTTCATTTACAATTCTTAAAATTTCTTATGTAAGTTCCGAAGCATACCTAAAATATCTCATAAACTTGGTGAGTACAAATCCATAAAACGCATATATGCACAGAACTTTTTCATAAAACTTATAAAATCGTAGAACCCATAAAAGTATCGAAATACTTATAAAACTTATAATTTAGAAAATAATTTGAATTCATACATACATAACGTTCCATAAAAACTTAAAAATTAATAAGGGAATGTCCTAAAAAACCCCCTAAAAACGAAAATAACCTCAATTTACCCCCTAATTTGAAAATATTAACCAAAACACCCCTTATCGTCCCCCAAAAGCGGTTTTCATCCAGATTGGTAGTGGTTTTGTGACAAAAATAGTAAAAGACCAAAATACCCTTATAATATTAAAAAATAAAAAAATAAAAATCAAACAATTAATCAATTACCACACTACCCTTTGATAACCAAAATTAAAAAAAATTAAATAAATAATAAAATTGAAATAAAAATTATTATTAAATAAAAATTAAATAAAAAATAAAAAAAATATTTTAATACCCTTTCATAACCAAAATAAAATAAATTTAAAAATTAATAAAAAATAAAAATCTTTATTAACTTTTGTTAATTGTTAAATTGAATTAAATTAAACTAATTTCTAAATTAAATTTATTATTATTAATCATTAATTATAAAATCTTTTTATAAAAAAATTTGACAAATTAAAAATTAAAATACAAAATACAAACCCACGTACCTGGGTTTGTTGAACAATGAACCCAGGCACCTAGGCATATTGAAGATTCAATGTAAATGCAGAAAAAAAAAATCAAATCAAACCCATACAGTCTATTATCATAAACCAAAAATCCAATACAAACCAAAAAATGATTCAACCCAGATGACACATAACATAATGTAACCAAAACAAACTAGAAATGATTCAAAACAACATATCAGCAGCAAAAACTAATATTCCACCAACAAAAATTCGACAAAAAGCAAAACCCAGAAGCAGATCAATGAAAAGGAGGAAACTGGAGAGAAGCAGATCTGGAAAGAAGCAGTCGCCGAACACAAAAGCAAAACCCAGAAGCAAATTTGGAGAGAAGCAGCCACCGAACCTAGAAGCAAAACCCACTTCCACCGAAAGCGTCTGATGAAGAACACCGCCACCGTCGCCACCTAGATCAACAGCAGAACACCTCCACTAAGAACACCAAGAGCGGCAGCAAACTCGTATCTTCGCCTCCCCTGGCCGCCGATCTCTCATTCTTTACCAGGAACAAGTGCGAGTGGAGAGAGCGTCTGATGAAGAACACTGCCACCGTTGCCACCTAGATCAATAGCAGAACACCTCTACCAAGAACACCAAGAGCGGCAGCAAACTCGTATCTTCGCCTCCCCTGGCCGTCGATCTCTCATTCTTTACCAGGACCAAGTCTGAATGGACGGGGAGAGTGGCGATAGGGAGATATGGGTCTGACCGGCGATGATGCCAGAGCGTCAGTAAGGAGAGTGACGGCGGAGCTGAGGTAGTGGAGGGCGGTGAGAGTAATGGTTGAGGGTGTGACCGTGTGAGAGATTATGAGGCAGTGAGAGTTCGAAGAAGAAGAAGAAGAAGAACAGAGAACTCATGTCTGGCTTCGAAGAAGAGAGAGAAAGGGGGAGAGAGAAAGTGGCGGTGGTTGAGTGATGATTTTTTTTTTTTCAGTTTTTCAAAATTTTTATGATTTTTTTTTAATTTTTTTAATTTTTTGATTCCACACGTGTCACATTCTGAGTGGTCCAGCTGGAATCCATTTATGGATTCAATCTTCAATGACATTTTTACCCTTGGATTTCACATAACCGTCATTTTGTTGACTGAGTTACTATTCCAATTAATGGTTGGGTTTTTTTGGTTAATATTTTCAAAACTAGTGGTGGTTTGACATTATTTTAATTTTTAGGGGGTAAATTGATAATAACCCAATTAATAAACATATAAGAATTTCTTATTTCTTAAGCTTTCTAAAGTTTGAATATTCAATTGCAAAACATACTTAGAGATCTTTAAAGCTCATGTATAAATCAAACTTCATGTAACTCATATCTTAAAATGAAGACTTAAACCTTACTTCGATCGTAAACTATACAAATAAAAATTATAAACCCTTAAATGCGGAAAGTCTTATATAAAGCTTTTAAATTGAACCATATCTTGAAACTTAAATATACATATAGATTTCATATAGAACTTATGGTGCACAACATATATAAGAATTGAAATCTCAATTCAATGCATAACGTAAATAGAATTTCCATAAAGCATCATAAACATTCATAAAACGCCGTAGAAAAATTATGGATTGGAGAAAACTTAGTTTCATTTGATTGTAAAGCATAATTAAAACATATTAAATATTTTTCTTTGTTTTCAATACTTAAAATACTTACTTTATTTTCGAAAAGCACCATTCGTACCCTGTAATACTTACAACCACACGATAGCTATGATAACGCTAACCGACGTGGAGTCACGTGACGTTTTTAACAGACTCCAACATTGACACTTACTTACTTACAAAGACATCTCACGGTTACGTGCGGAATGTTACATCGCTAACCATAACACAAGATAATATCCCACAAAAGTAGAGGCGATACGACAGATTTAAATCCCTCCTGAGTTAGTGACGCATCCCCCCTGGACTTGTCATAGTATTGTGGGACATACCGGTCGGATCTAAAACTTACTTGTAATGGTGGGTATACTTATGGCCTTTGAAAATCCATTTTATTTTCTTACTTAGTGCAAAAGTGTTGGTTAATTTTTCAACAAACCAAATTTATTAAAACCTTGCAAGTGCACAAATCGTTTGACTGAGTATAGCGACAAGCAAGAGTCGATCCCACGAGGAGTTTCAACTTACTTTAATTTTAAATTTATTTAAGACCTAAACTAGAGCAATTAAAATAAATAAAAGGGTTTTTGGAATTAAATTGAGAATAAACTAAATTAATGCATAAAATTAAATAGAAGAAATCAATGAATAAAAGCTTAGTTAGAACATCCTATCCACCACTAAACAATCCCTCAATTTACTAAAAAGATTAATAAAGCAAATTCATGATAATGCATGATGAAGATATTCACGACAAGGTATGATTAACTCATGTCGTATAGATTCTTCCTTAATTAGTATACAAATCGCATGATGTCTACGTAGATGCGTGTATTCCTAATTATAACCGAGCATGATGTCTACTTAGGTTTAATAATTGGAACCCATTAAGCACTAGAAGAATATGAATATCACACAAATTCTAGAATATGATGTCTATTCTAGGTATCTATGAATTAATGTCCCTCAATTGGTTCGTAAGCAATTGATTGTTGCAAACAAAGAATATGCCCGTATGATGTGCGGTTTATATTCTCACAACATAATCTTAAAAATATGTTTCTAAGGTGATCAATCAAAGAAACAAAATAAATAGAATAAAATTAAACTAGAGACATTAATTTCATCATGCAAAATATAAATCCTTATTGAAAAGATAAACAAATTGAGTTCATGTTTAGGGCTTCAAGTTAGCCCTAACTAATAAACTAACTAAATAAAAATAAAGAAAAGAAAAGATGAAACCGAAGCCTTTAGCCTTGCTCCTCCGCTTCTCTCTCTATCTTCTGATCTCTGTCTTCTCAATCCCCCCCTTTAATTGAATGGTGAAAACACCTATTTATAAGCACACGATCCTTGAGAGACAAGATTTCCTCAATTAAGAAGGATTCCACTTCCAATTTTGATTTAGAATCAAGTTTTGATTTGAAAAGTGAATCCCTTTTATTTTAGGACTAAAACTCTTCCTAATTGCTTGACTCATTTAATTAGGACGTTTCAAGGTTTAGGAAATCGATTAGGAATGCTAAAAGAGGAAATTCGAATTTCCTATGTTTTCCCGTAGTTGTCAGTTCTCGTGACAACCTGACCTTCAAATACTAAATTGATCATAACTTTCTCTAGAAAATTCCAATTGATGAACCGTCAGTGGCTATGGAAACTAGACATCCGGGGCTTTAATTGGATAGGTTATATCTCACACAACTCAAACTGTGAACTTCGTAAGAGCTCCCGCAAGTCACGTCACGTTTCTGCCCAAAATTCTGCAATTTCCTTCTAAAACATTCTCCAATTCCTTAAGCTGCAATTAATCTTCAAAAATCCTTTGATTGCATCATTTTTCTTCTCAAAACCTAATTCAAAACATAAAAACACAAAACAAATTAAAAGTACTAGTTCCACACAAAAACATAGCATAAATAGTAGGTAATATGGGCATAAAATAATAATAATTAATGACTCAACAAATACCCCCAAAATTCTGCAATTTCCTTCTAAAACATTCTCCAATTCCTTGAGCTGCAATTAATCTTCAAAAATCCTTTGATTGCATCATTTTTCTTCTCAAAACCTAATTCAAAACATAAAAACACAAAACAAATTAAAAGTACTAGTTCCACACAAAAACATAGCATAAATAGTAGGTAATATGAGCATAAAATAATAATAATTAATGACTCAACAAAAAGCACAAAAATTCTCTTATTGAAGTGCAATAAGCACTAAACCTTAATTCAAAATGCACAAGATACAAAATTCATATTTTAAAATGCATAAGGCTTCAAATTTCTTAATCAAATTCATATTTTAAAATGCATAAGATACTAAAAATTCTTTGAAATAATCACCGTAATTTTGATAATCTCTTAATCAAAATATAAATTGAACAAATAAAAATCTATACGTTTCTCATGTGGGACCTATATATTGAATAAATAAAATATTCACAAAATATCTGAAAAAGATATTTCATCTATAAAACTATTATCTGGAAACACATTTTTGAAATCTAGTTAATTAAAAATAATATACATAAATGTAAACTGTTCGTCATCATGTGGCCTTCCTCACGATATACAGTAATTTGCACAAAACTGTAGCGGATACTTGAAAAATGGGCTTTGTAAAAGAGTGAGCGCTAACGCCCAGTGAGTGGATATAACTTTTCTAAAAATATTTCTAAATAAAACATAAAATATTCCAGATAATAATAAACACTTTTTAATGATTTACATAAATTCATATTTAGAAATAAAACTGAATATAAATTTTATATCTGAAACAATAAAACTGAATTTAAATATGATCTCGTAGTAAGACTAAAAACTTCTATATAATCATCTTTATAACTTTGATAATATAAAATCTAAAAATCTATAATCTATAAAACTTTTCAGGAAATCTCTTTCTATAAATCTGGTTTTCTGGAAATCTCTTTCTGCACTAATCAACTCAAACTATAATATTTGTAATCTGAAAATCTACATCAACCAGTACCCAAGAAAATCCGTCATATATGATGAAGATACTTATCACACACACAGAACGAGGGATAACATTTGCCATACACGTGCTGGACGAATCTGGGACTCACACATGTGTAGTCTATCTGACCGTTAGAGGGGAGGGTACAACCTTGGTGTTCTGAAAATATTTTTATTTCGTTCTCAAAATTTTTCTGAATATTCATATAATTCTGGATAACTATTTCTCTTAAAACAAAAATCAATATTTTTTCTGATAACATAAAATCATATTATTTGAAATATTCTGAAATTTTTCTAATAACAACTCAAGCTGAAAACATAAAATTCTTACTGGGATTTCTGATAAGTATACATAAATATGAATTCGGAATAAATTTTCATTTCAATCATAAAATATAATTCCTAATCTATAAAATCAATTAACTAAACACATATTGTATTTCCGATAAATACTAAAACTTGAAATATAAATACACGTAATTCAATCATTTTAATTTAAAATAAAACTATCAACTCACATAACTCTTTTGCTTATTTCTGAGTCTAAAACATATTATTATCTGATTTCTCATAACCCTGAATTCACTCTAAAATCACATAAAACTTAATTTAGAACTTATTAAAAAATAAACTAATTTTTTGGATTCTAAATCCTATTGAAATAAAATTACTTACCTGAATAAATCTGGTAACCAAATATTTTGTTCAAGCATACTGAATTTTTCTCCTATTTTTTCCTTCTCCCTTTTTCTCTTCTTTTCTCGGCTTCCTTATTTTCTTTCTTTTTCTTCTTCTTTTCTTCTTTTCTTGCTCGTCCAATTTTTCGTTGTGTTTGTTTTGCTGTATGTCAACGTATATATACATAAAATTGCACCGCCTTCGTCATGTTAATCCAATAGATTTATTTATTTTTCTCATTTATCACTTTGACTTTCCTTGTTTTTGCTTCTTTGTTTGTCTCTTGCATCATCCAAAAGCATGACATTTGTCTTTCTCTTAAAAAAAAACACAGCACACTAAGTTATCCTCTCATTCATTCTCGGCCAACACAATCTTTTGTCTCCTTTATCTTGTAAATTTTCATTTTAACCACACCTTTCGCTATGGCCTTTTTCTTGTTACGTCCAACTTTCTTTATTTCTTTTAAAAATATCTCTCAAGTGAATATTTATCCAACTATCCACTTATTTCTAAAACTTAAACCAAACCAAATTAATGACAATAACTAAATTTCAACTAATCTCTCGAGTCCACTTGGATTGGGGCCTTACAATAAACACCAAATTCATCAAAACAACAATTTACAATCCAAGCAAATGAACAAATCTTAATCTCAATTAAATCAAAAAACACAGTCTTCATTTCAAAAAAAAAAAAAAAGGACAACCTTATTGATGCCATGAAAAGATGGATTGAGACTTGGAAAACAAGAATTACAGTAATAGTCACAGTGGCGAAAACAAGAATTAGATTCATGTAAACCCTTGATTTATATATTTATGGTTTCCCCAGTAATAATATCCAAGTAATGATTTGAGTCCTTAAATGATCAATGAAAGTGTCTAAGGTTGTAGAGAACCTTTAGAGATTGATTTAAACCCAATCGGAGAATCATTATAAGGGTAAAATGGTAAAAGACATTAAGTAATTATAAGTGTGACATAGGGACTAAAATGAAAACAAGTTTTAATATTTGGGGTCAAGTTAGAATTAAGCTAAAGTTGAGGGACGAAACTAAATTTTTTAGGGACGTGATCGTCATTTTGAAATAAGTGTGAAATTCTTGCTCCATTTACACAAACTTAAGCCTTTTCACAAACAAAACGCAGAAACCATGACAAAGGGAGAGAACGAGAGAGAGGGCGTAAGAGAGTGAGAGGAGAAGAGAGTTGATTTGGCTAAGAAGGAAGATAAGGGATCAAGTGATTCTCAAGCCTCCAAATCATGAGTTCAAGACCACCCTAAGCTAAGAGATCAAGTGTGGAGTCAAGGAACAAGAAGCAAAACATGAAACCAAGAGAAGTAAGGGGTGTGTTCGGCCATATGGGGAAGAGGGGAGATCAAGTAATTCCACCCCATTTTCGAGTTTCCAAGCAAGTCTTCAAGATCGCCTAAGCTAGAAGAACAAGTTAGAGAAAGAAACCAAAGTGAAAAGATGTAAGTTTGTCCATTTTCGAATTTGTATAGTGGTTGGAATATTGATGATTTTGTTGGTTTGTGATGTGGGTTTTTATGTATGTTTTGAGGTGAGCATTTAGTGACCATAAGCAAGGGTATATCATGTAGAGCCATGTAGGTTTGAGATGCTAGGGTTGTGTTGGAGAAACCTTAAGATTGGGTTGAGTTTGATTTTGATTGAAATGTGTTGTAGACAAAGTGTTTGATGAAATATCTAAGTGAATTAACATGGAAAAATTTAGTGAAATAAGGTTGGTGTGTGTTGGACCATTAAAGACCATAGTTGGCAATCTGTGAATGTGATGAGATATTGGAGATATTAAGCATGATTCCATGTTGGATTAAGTTTGATTAAGTGTTAAATCAACTTAGAATTCAAAGCGAATTGCATAGAGACAATATAGTTAGTTTCTACCCGATAAAGGGCATCTTCGGTTTTCATGAAATGCCACTCTTTATATGTATTCTAATGACATAGAAGAGTGTTATTAAGCATATTCAAGTTAGTGGTGAAGAGAATTAAGTTTAGAAACCAAAAGTGTAAAAGTTACCTTGAAAAAGTGTTGAAAAAGTGAGATTTTTCTAAGGTTTCGCCACCTGATAGTTGGAATTTTTTAGAACCGTTTTACGGGTGACCTAAGCACGAGTTAGGGAGATGAATGGAGCAAGAATTGAGGTAAGAAAATCAAGGGAGAGGGCTGTGACTAGTGTTCGGCCAAAGGGGGTGCAAAAATGTGATTTTTCGTTTTGAGCTCCAAAAAATTATTTCGGGTATATGGGAATGTTCCTAGAAGAAAATAAATAAGGTTCATGAAAAGAAATCGGAATTTTAGAGCTTCAGTTAAGTAGAAATCAAGTAGAGAGACTTTTTAGTAAAAAGTGTCCTATAATGGGTTATTTGAGTTACAAGTTATTTAACGAGTTTTGTGAAGTTAAATGTTGTGTATTCTAAGTAAGAATATGATGTGTAGGTGAGGAGAAAGCAAGCAGAGAATGGCAAGGCCCTTGAAGAGCCTTGAACCAAGTTTGCAATCTAGATAAGTTCTACACTTTACGTTTCAAAGTGTTTGTAATTGCTTTGTATGATTTATTTTGTATTGAAAAGTTGTAAGATAAGTTTTGATGAGATTTGAGCTTAAAAGCTCTATTTTATAACTTTTAAAAGTTGAGACATTTTGGGCTTTTGCCTTTAGCAAAGATATTTTAGTGCATATTGCACTCAGAAATAAGTTTTAGTGCTTACTGTACTCAGAAATGAGATTTGGTGCTTAATGTGCTCAGAAAAGAGATTTGTGCTTTTTGCACTTAAAAAGTTAAAGTAAAACAGATTTTCAAAGGTCATTAGTATACCCTCAGATTACATTTTTAAGTTTTAGATCGGTATATCCCACATTAGTATGGCAAAGTCGTGGGGGGATGCGTCACTAACTTGGGGGGAAATCGAGTTTGTCGTGTCGCCTCTATTTGTGTGGGATATTATCTTACGCTATGGTTAGCGATGCTGAATTCTGCACATAGTCGTGAGATGTGTCAGATTGTGTTACGGTTGGAGTCAATTCAAAATCGCCACGTGACATTACCACTACGAGCGACATAGTTAGTCGTCTTGTGGTCAGAGCTTTAGGGATACGAATGGTGCTTTTAGAAAATATAATAAGTAATTGAGATATTGAAAGTGAACAAAAGCATTTTTGAGTTTTGTTGCAAGCAATGAAATCATTTAGCACTTGATTGCTTCTAAATTTATGAGCTTTAGACGCATTCTGATGCATATTTGAGTTTACAACTTATATATTTATGCTTTGCATTAAAATGAACTTTAAATTTGAGAATGATTATGAGATAGAAATTTCTACCTTCAAAAATTTTAGAGGATGTATTTTAGTAAACAAAAGTTTTAGTTAAAAAGTATTATAAACACTCACTGAGCTTCCAAAGCTCACAGTTTTTCTATTTTTATCTTAAAAACCTCCTCTGGTGTTGGCGTAGGTGACCGAGAAGGGATAGGTCCTCAAGAAGTATAGGTGAGCATGACACGACAATGCTTCCATATAATTCATTTTTTGCATATTTTGTAGTTTAAAGAAAATGGTTGTAAATCTATTCTTTTGATTTGTAAATGAGTGTTTCATAAAGTTAAAGCTTAGTTTTTTAAACCATTTTGGAAGTTTGTGAATGGATTATTTTCTAAATTCATGCTTTTGTTTTTGATGAAATGGATTTGAGATTGGAATGAATGTTTGTGGATAAAGAAGTTGGGTTGTGATTGAGAAAATAGCCGAAAGTGTAAATTTCCCTTCTATAGGTTTTGGAAATGTCAAAAAATGCAGTCATTATGCTGCCAGATTTTAGTTTTAAAAAATGAGTTAGATTTTAAATTGAAATGAGATTTTAGTTTAAAAATGAAATCAACCCAACTAGTTTTGAAAAGAAAGTCAAACAAGTTAGTTTGTAGAGAGAAAGTTTAAGGGTTCGCTCCACGAATTTCTCTTAACCCGCTTAGTAGGGTTTAGGAGAGATCCGTTGAGGTGTCCAGCGAGACCCTTCCGGATAAGAGTTTAGAGAGATCCGGATTGGGTCCCGTCAATCCATCTCTCATTCAGTTCCATTTTGGATTAGAAGGTGGATGTTGGGTGTTGGGGTCTTAAATAGGTACTTGAATCGAAACCCATCTGAGGAAATCAACATAACACTAGGCTTTTGCAGTTTTTTTAAAGGACAAGATGTGGATTTGAGAGAAGAGGACGAGGAAGAGAAAGAAGAAAAGAAGAGACAAGTGTAGTAAAGGGGTTGGCGAAGTGAGGAAAGAAGAAAATGAGAGAAAATATGAGATGAGAGACGAGGGTGTTGAGTAGGGCTGGAACTTGGAAGTGTGGAGAGAGTGCATGTGGCTTTTATATCCTTAATTTTTTTAAATGATTGGTCGGTTTTTGGGGTCGGGTCGGTATTTTCTACCCAAAATCGACCCGAGATCAATTTAATTCAGTTTTCATCTTCACAACTCGACCCAACTCGAATTATAACTAAAACTTGACAAAGTCAGGTCGAGTTGGGCCGAGTCAGTCCCCATTTTTTTACCCACCCCTATTTGTAAGGATATGGAGTTGAGGCTTTTACGTGTTTTAATTTTTCAAAAGCTATATGTATTGAGGTTCGTGGTAAGAAGGTTACAACTTAGTTCATATTTTGTTTCTTGTTTACGGTTGAATTTCTAAGGGACTAGCAATAAACTGGTTAAGGGCTGTGATTAGTAACTAAAAATATACTTTTAATACAAGAAAATTGATTATATTTGTCAAAATATGTTGCTCAATGAAACATTTTTATCTGATTATTTTTATGAATGCAATTAGTTTAATCATTATAGTTTAGTGTAATTTTATGCTCATTAAATTTATATTTTTGATATGATTAAGAGTAATTTAGTTTGGTCATGTAGCGTTTTTTAGAAAACAAAATTGAAGAAGCCCAACTTAAGAGCATCATCAAGCCCAAATGTTGCCTAGCTTATCAGCTTAGTCAAAGTCAAGTTAGACCCAAATTAAGGAGAGATTTGCATAATTGGATTTTTAGTTGATTGAGAAAATCTCTCAATTCTCATAATTTTGGGCAATCAATTAAAGGAGAGATCTACATAATTGGATGCTTAAGTGTTTGAGAAAATCTCTCAATTCTTAGCCTATAAATACGAACTTTAATGTGATTCAAAGGGCAATCAATTTCAAAGAGAAAAATAATGTTTCAGAGAGAAAGTGTCTTTCTGAATATAATTCATATTTTCTCTATAGAATGTGTGAACCAATGAGCAAGTTAGGCTAAAGTTAGAGTGAGGTTGAGAGGTGACCTTAATTGTAATGTTCCTATTATTCTTGTTTGTTTGCTTTCAAGTTATTCAATGTCTATATTAAACTCTTTCTGAAGTTTTAATTCCAGAACTTATATTTTTGCAGTTTCATATATTTTCAGTTAAGCTTTTATTGTAAGACTCCAATTCAAGTGGACCCAAAAGATTAATTAAAATTTACTTTATTGTTATTAATTTGGTTCGATTTAAGTTTTAGAAATAAATGGATATTTGTATAAATATTCAATTGGGGGACATTTTTGAAAGAATTTTAGAAAGCTAGGTGTAAAAGGAAAAAGACTATATAAAATGGTGGGAGGTAAATGTAAAAAGGTAAGTAAAAAATTATAGATAATTGGAAATGAGAGACCGTGCATGGATAGAAAAAGTGAGAATGAAATAAGGATAAGGGCAAAGAAAACAAAAGAGACAAAATTGGTGGTAGAGATAAGATGAGAACAAGTGAGGTGGTTAGAATATTATATATATATATATACATATATATATATATATTGATACATGAGAGAGTGAGGCAGTGTAGTATCTTTTTTGTGTTTGTATATATTTATGAACATTGAACAACAACAAACACACAAATTGGATGAGCAAAATAAGGAAAAAAAAAAAAAACAAAAAAGAAAGAAGAAGAAAAAGAACAAGAAGAGAGAGAAGAAAAATAAGAGAAAATTTTCATATGGGTTATCCGAGTATTTTGTTGTCCAATTTATTCAGATAAGTGATTTTTTTATTTCATTGAGATTTGGAATATAGGAAATTAGTTAATTTTTCTATAAGTTTTAAATTCATGAGTTTTATATGATTTTAGGTTGGATCCAAGATTATGAGGAATCATATGGGAGCCCGTTTTAGATCCAAAAATAAGGAAAGGAGTTGTGTGAGTGGATAGTTTTATTTTAATTAAATTGATTGAATTATGTTTATTTATATTTTAGTTTTAATTGTTCATTGGAAATAAATTATTTGTTTAGTTAATTGATTTTATGAATTATAAATTATGTTTTACGATTTAAATGAAAATTTATTACGAATTCGTGTATATGTATACTTATCAGAAATTCCAATAAATTTTATGTTATTAGTTTGAGTTATTATTACAAAAATTTCAGAATGTTTCAAATAATATTATTTTATGTTTTAAGAAAGACTATTGATTTTTGTTTTGATAAAAGTAGTTATTTAGAATTATATTGATAGTCAGAAAGGATTTGAAAAATGAAAAATAAAAATGTTTTCATAACACTAAGGTTGTACCCTCCCCTTTAATGGTTAAACAGACTACACATGTGTGAGACCTAATGACAAGTCTCATTCCTTAGGCGACCTGCCGGCAACCTCACGGTAGTCCTCCAACGGATATCTAATCCGGCTGGGAAGTTCTCATTAAGCTAAGCCGTCTACTTTTTCTATAATTTTTCTAAATCTTTTCTATGAACTGCGGAAACATAGGGAAATTTTTCT
The DNA here is from genome assembly GCA_021234005.1 of Nephelium lappaceum. NCBI lineage: Eukaryota > Viridiplantae > Streptophyta > Magnoliopsida > Sapindales > Sapindaceae > Nephelium > Nephelium lappaceum. The sequence goes on from CM038002.1 coordinate 10,222,772, forward strand.
TTTTAAATCTAACACTTCTACAAAATAATTTTATAAAAATTCGGACAGCATAACAACTCTTTTCCAAACATGTCATCCTGCAAAAGTTTCAAAAATAACTTTATACATTTCTATAACACATCAATCTCAACTTCTGGGACTCAGGCCCTAAATTCATTTTTGACAATCCAACCACAAATATACTTTTAATTATTATAAGTCAAAATAATTTTACTGAGACTAAAATTTCGATATAAATTCTAAAACATTATTTACAATATATATGCATCAAAATTCTTTATAAGTATATACATTCATAAAACATAATATCTAAATAAGCATCATGTAGAAGCTAGCCCACCTAGTCCCGTGTAGGAGATCTGACACTGCACGTACTTGATCTTGCATCTGGGGAGGTTTTTCAAAAATAAAGTGGAAAATGTAAGCTAATGAAGCTCAGTGAGTGGAGAGTAATCTTTTATTGATAAAATTTATTTTCTAAGAACTTGTCCTCCAAAAACATTTAAAAATGAATTCTTTAAATAGTTTTCTAAAATTCGTAAATCTTAAGCTTCCGATAAATAACCTCATAAAAATCTAATATAAATATATAAACGATATAATATACTAAAATTGATTATAAATTCTTCCATAAACATTTAAAATCACTTCTTTTTAAATCTTTTCATTCCTGAATGAGATTTTCTAATACTGAAACTTTCTATTTCTTTTCAGATAATAAATCTATAATTTACTAAAATTGAACTAAACTTTTTATATTGTTGCCAAACATAAAAATATAAAATTTCATTTATACTGCTAAAGAAATATATAAAATATATAACTCTAAATTATCGTCAAACTTTAAAATATTTTGCTGTTTTTACTTAACTTCTTTTCTAAATGCACCAAATGGAATCCAATAAAGCTGTAACTCACATAACGACTAAACTAGCGCTGCACAATGTGAGTGAAAATCTAGTCACATGCTGACTAAACTAGTGTCGTGCAATGCGACGTCATGTGGTGACTAAACTAGCGCCGCTCACCGTGACTCTAAAAGACCTCCCACCACCACAAAGCGGAATGCTACATCGCATAAATGGCGTGAGATATCACCCTATATGTGTAGAGGTGACTAGACAGACTCAGCCCCAACTCTGATAACTCTGGGTGTAATGAGCCATTTATTCCCTCAATACTAGTGACACGCCCCCAATACTTGCCACATACACATAGAGCTCTACGGCCAGGTCTTTAAACGATCTTTGCTATCTTTTCTATCAATTCCATCTTTTCTATCACATGTGATCCATTGGCTTTTGAAAACTTTCTTTTATAATTCGAAATGCTAAATCATTTTTCTTTTGCTTGAAAAGTACTAAAAATTTTCTTTTTTACTTTTGAAATATTAAAATCATTCATTTGCTTGGTACATAAAATATTCTCAACTAGAAATCTTTAATATATTTTTAAAATATATAAACTAAAAGCTTGAAAACATCTTACTTTTACAAAATACTAAAAGCATTCTCATTATTAGATACATAAACACATTTCAAACACTAATATTTTTTATACTGTTTAATACAAGTGCATTAAAAGCATGAAAATTTAGGTTTCACTCACTAAATAAATTAACCAAATATATTCAATAAAATTTTTAAAGCTAACTTTAAAATAATCACTCATCACTTTCTTTTCCACCACTTGAACAATTTCGCATGACACTGTTCTCGCTTCCACCTTCCCCTACAATTTATACATTAATATAAAATCTATTACAACTAATATATTTGGATCAATTTCAACTTACTTGTCATTTTGAAATTCATATACATACCAAACTAACAACTTAATTAAATTTCTACATACTATGTATAATGATATCCTATTCTTAACATATTTTTCCAAACTAACATTATAACCACCATTTTCATTTGGGAAAACTTCATTTTAGTCCCTAAGATTTCACGAAATATCAAACTTTTAAGCATCTATTGAAAACAGCTCTTTTAGTCCTTAACTTTTTCAAAACTCTTCAAAATAGTCCAAACCGTTAGTCAACTAACGGTCAACAATGTAAGCCCTCAAGCGTAATTTTACGGATCTCCCCGGAAGCAGTCCCTAAATAATTATTGGAGACCCTAAATGGTCCATGGAAGCGCTTAAGGGTATAGGAAACCCTTAGAGATCGATTTAAACTCGATTGGAGATTAAATGGAAGGGTAAAATGGTGAATGAAATCAAGTAATAATTTAAGGTGATAAGGGACTAAATTGAAGATAAGATTTAATAATTGTGATTAAAGTGGAATTAAGCTAAAAGTCAAGGGAGGAGACTGAAATTTTTAAGGGACGTGACCGTCATTCTTTTAGTTGTTTGGGGAGGAAAGTATAAAGCCAAAAGTTGTCTTAAAAATCAAGAGAGAGAGAGTGAAGCTGTCGTTGACCAGAAAAAGAATAAGAAGAAATAAGAGAAGAGAAAAGAAGAAAGAAGAAGAAGAAGAAGAAGAAGAGAGGAAGAAGAAGAGCAGCTCCGACCAGCTCGATCAGCGGCCACCGTGACCCGTTGTCGGGCAGAAACCGAACAGCTTGAAGCCGTAACCGTGATCCATCACCAAGCAGAAACAAAGACGCCAAGCCGAGAAGACCCGCAGCCAGTCCAGATCAACGGCGACGACGAGGAGCTGTCGACTCGCACGACCCGAACTCGATGCAACCAGACCTCGCCGTACCTCGCCGCAGAACCGAGCAGACCGAAGCGAAGCAAAACTCGACGTCGCCCGAAGAGAAAGCAGATCCGGGCAGAATCACCGCTGACGACGACGAATGGAAGCTGCCATCTTGACCGAGTAGCTGTTCCGACTTGCAAAACTGCAGAACCTAACTCCAGCACGACCTGAACTCGACGCAACCAAGCTCGTCGACCAGCCTCCATCACGTGCGAAATCGAGCAGACCCGTAGCAAACCAGGAACGGCAGGTGAGATAGACCCCAGATCGGACGAGATCGATGGCGAAACAGAGGTAGATCGAGAAGAAGAGAACGAGGGAGGAAGAAAGGAGAAAGAGGCGAAGAAAACCCAGCTCAAACAAGCTCCAATCAACGCCTTTTTCAGCTCGAAACCAAGCTCAAAACAGTGTCGCGAAGAGAGAATCCGACCAAGGAAGAGAGGCTTGCGCGTAGGAGAAGAAAGAGGGAAGAGATCCAACTGAACCCAGCCCCAAAGTAGCTCGAAATCAGTCCCGAATCAAGCCCAACGCGAAGAGGTAAGTGTTCAAGTGCTTTCGTTGAAGACTTTGTTAATGTTTAAGTTGATTTCGAAGCGGAGTTTGTTACGATTCGTTATTGGTTAGTTTTGAGTGAAAAATAAGTGGATTTACATTTAGTGGGAGCTTAAGGAACCAAGAGAATAGTGAAAAGTTAAAGATAAAGCGAATTGCGCGATAAACTAGTTTGAGGGGCGATTGTGTAAATTGGTAATTTCGAGTTCTAGAAGTGATGCGAACGTAAATTTACGTTTCCATATGTTGTGTAGGTGACAAAGGAGTTCGAGGATTGAGGCGAGAGGATTAGGGGCTCCGCACGCGCCATTCTCAGTTGTCAATTTTGTGAGTGAGTAAACTTTATTTTAAAAGATTTTAAAAGTATTTAGTATTTCAAATTGATATGTTTGATTTAATAAATAATTGCATGAGTTTATTTTAAATGCGTTGATATAAGCATGAATTTAGAGCTTAAAATGATGTTATTTTGTGCTTTTGCACTTACTAAAGATATTATAATACTTAATGCATTCAGAAAATGAGTTTAGTGTTTTACGCACTCAGAAAAGAGATTTGTGCTTTTGCACCAGAGAGTTAGAGTAGAAAAGAAAAAGCGTTTTCAAAACCAGAAAGTATTCCCTCAGGGATTTTCAGAGATTATAGACCAGTTTAGACCCGATCGGTCTATCCTACATCAGTTGGCACAGTCCTGGGAAGGGATAAGTCACTAACATGGGGGATAAGTGTCAGAGTCTATCAGTCAAGTCACCATTACTGATGTGGGGTAGTGTTTCGTGTGCTATGGTTAGCGCTGAGAAATTCCGCACATAGCCACGAGATGTTTCAGAGCAGGCGAGCTATGGTTAGCGCTGAGAAATTCCACACATAGCCGCGAGATGTCTTAGAGTTGACGAGCTATGGTTAGCGCTGAGAAATTCCGCACATAGCCGTTAGATTCGAGAGACCCCAGATTTAGGGATACTATGGTAATTTTAAAGATATCAGGAAACAGTTTTAAAAAGAAAAGCATATTTGAGAAAAAAAAAATTTTATAATTATTATTTAAGTTATTTATGATTTACAGTTGCAAGTTTTGTATTTAAATACGTGCTTGTGTTTATATATGAATTCTCTTATTTAAGTTGATATTTAAGAGATTTAAACTTGAAACGTTTTAAAAACAGAGAATAGTTTTCAAATGTTTTCAGAGGAGGAAATTTGGAAAATCAGATTTTCAAAGAAATGAAATATTATCACTCACTGAGCTTCTAGCTCATTATTTTCTGTTTTATATAAAAACCTCCTCAGATACTCTCAGCAGGTAGCCGAGCAGTAGCGTTACCTCCAGTGGGCGAGCCAGTGCGACACTACAACATCTTGAGCAGCTCTTTTTTGCATTAGTGATATTTTCACGTAAATCTCTTTTAAAATGTAATTTGCATTTGTAATTATTCGTTTGTAACTGTTTTTAAATTGTTTTTCGATTTAAATGCGATTTATTAAATATGATTAGAATTTATTTAAGTTGATTTGAGAATGAAATGCATGATTGAGGTCTATGGCAATCAGAAGTTGGGTTGGTGCTGAAAATAGTTGAAGTGTTGATATTTTTATAAACAGGTTTTTCGGGAACGTTAAAAATACAGCTGTTATGTTGCCAAAATTTTTAAGGAAAAATGAGTTTTGAAAATGAATTTAAAATTAAAAATAAAGATTTTTCTACGCATTTTGAGTTTTTAAAGAAAAACCAACCCAACAACGTTTTAGAAAGTACCAGAGAGTTTAGGGTTCGCTCCACGGGTTTCGCTTAGCCCGATGAATCGAGTCTGAGAGGGATCCGTTGGGGTGCCCGGCGTGATCTACCGGATCAGAGTTAGAGGTATCCAGATCGGGTCGCGTCAAACAATGATAGAGAACTTGGATGGAAAGGGTAAAATAGTCATTTCACGCAAGAGATTAAAACTATAAAAAATTTAAAATAATTTAAAACATCAAAAATTACTTATGAAAAAATTTAAAAAATTGAAAAAAAAAAATCTATAAATTTTTTTAAAAAAATCTGATTCAAACACATGGTTTGATTGTTCATCAAACCCTTTTACCAACATCATCAACAATCCACTTCATCTACATTATCAACAACCAAAGTTAGAGGTATCCAGGTCGGGTCGCGTCAAACAATGACAGAGAACTTGGATGGAAAGGGTAAAATAGTCATTTCACGCAAGAGATTAAAACTATAAAAAATTTAAAATAATTTAAAACATCAAAAATTACTTATGAAAAAAATTTAAAAAACTGAAAAAAAAAATCTATAAATTTTTTTAAAAAAATCTGATTCAAACACATAGTTTGATTGTTTATCAAACCCTTTTACCAACATCATCAACAATCCACTTCATCTACATTATCAACAACCAAAGAATCTTCAACATCATCAACAACATCACAGCATCATCAATAGCATCATTTTCCACAACAACAACATTAAGAAAAATAAATAAAATTGTTTATAAAAAAAAAAAAAAACTTTCATCTGATAACAGTTTCTGGGTTCGACTGAACCCAAAAACTCTTCATGATAATGCTCAGATGATAAAACCCAGATGATAATGCTCATCTGGGTTCGACCGAACCCAGTTGAGCTTTATCATTTGGGTTCGACCGAACCCAGATGAGCTTCATCATCTGGGTTCGATTGAACCCAGACCTAGAGCAACTCTAGGTCTGGGTTTAATCGTACTGAATAGCCCCTCGAACGTTGTCCATGATCTGGTTCGCACGTCGGCAACTTCTTCATTTTCGCACGTGGTTCACACGTCAACCGCTTCTCCATTTTTGCCCCTGCTTCGGTCGCTCCACAGTCTGGTTCGATGATCTGGTGTGCACTAGATCGTGGACGATCTGGTTCGCACCAGATGGTTCACGATCTGGTTAGATCGTGAAACATCTGGTGCGATATGGTTCGTACCAGTCGTCGAACCAGATCGTTATCTGGTTTGACGCACCAGTCGTCGAACCAGTGACAATCTGATTCCTTTTTTTTTTTTTCTAATTTTTTGATTTTTTTTCAACAATTAATCTGGTTTATTTTATTTTGTAACCACATTATATTTTTTTAAATTTATTTTTATATCATGGACACGTGTCAATTTTTAATTTGATGAAAGATATGTAATATTTTGATTTCATTGAGTGTAAAACGGTCATTTTAAGTGATGAAGGGCAATTAAGTCTTTTTCATTTTTCTGTTTGGTTTGACTATCGGTTGACTGACGGTTTGGACTATTTTGAAGAGTTTTGGAAAAGTTAGAGACTAAAAGAGCTGTTTCTAATAGATGCTTAAAAGTTTGATATTTCATGAAACCTTAGGGACTAAAATGAAGTTTCCCCTTTTCATTTTCAAATTCATTCAACACCCAACTAGTACTCAAACATACATCAACTAACACTCAATACAATTTCAACAAGTCATGCACCATAGTTTCCATATACTTGACATACTTTTTTAATTTCATTTGAAATGTCACAAAATCACAACAACCATCTTCATATCAACCCAATACACAAATACACCCTATTCTAACAGAATTTCATTTTCCATACAAATAATCGCTTTCACACTAACCTCAACCAATTTCATTTATTTTCATTCCATTGATCTTCATTCACCATAAATCACACAAAAACACCACTTAACATCATCAACTCTATGGATTCAATTAAAAACATATTCACGCTTATACTAATAAAAATTCAAACCCACACCAAATCGTTATTTTCTTGAATTTTTTTCCAACCAACAATCTTAAAATCATTAAAATCATCATTCAATTCCATCAAAATCAACACAACACATACATATACATAACTTGACCCTATACTAATATACAACTTCATTCATCATACAATGGATTTCTCTTCTAACAAATCATCTCAAGCTAATATAAAATCTCATATAAACTCCCATATGCATCAAAATAATTCAATTACACCATAGTTATCATATTGACAACTTACTAGTATATAACCCAACTACTCATTCTCTTTATTTTTTTCAATTATAATCATATCAATTTCATCTAAAATTCTTCCATAATCATTCAAAATCAACCAACTAACCAATTACACTCAATTAGAAAAATGAAACTAAATTCTCACTTTGTTCACATACTAATATATACTCAACTCATGCATTCTCTTCATTCTAAATTCAATAATCACACCCAAATGCTTCATTTAATCACCAACTAATCACCTAAAGTCTTATAATTAAAATCAATTAAATTCCATACAAGATACTATAAAAACCCTAACCCTAACTCACTAATTTTCGTCACCCATACATGTTACACAAAAACTTTCATATTTAAACTCAAATTGATGAAAATCTACTCTAATCCATGCTAATAATCTCATTTATTATTCGTTACAACACTATCTTGACAAAAACCCATAATTTCATCATCAAATTAACAATAAAATTCATTAAAAACCACTTACCTAAATCCTCACTTGATCTTGGACGTGTAACGGTGATTTTGAACGCGAACGGAGGGCGAAATCATTTGGAAATTTGGACTTTCTCTTTTTCTTCTTTTCTTTCCCTTTTCTTTCGACTTCTCTCTTCTCCTTCCTATTTTTTCTCGTTTCTTTCTGCTACTGCCCGATTGCCCTCTATTTTGGTCTGATTTTTGGCTCCAAATATATGTAAGTTCAGCAAAATTTTCATTTTATCCCTTAAAAAATGCTATAATATCAATTTGACTCCTAAAGTTTGTTAAAATTGCAAAAATGCCCTATTCAATACTTGACAAGTGTCCTCATCCTTATCCACTAGTGCCACTTGTCACTCTCATATGGTGTCTTGCCTCACATGTCTGTCATTTCGTATCTTTATCCATTCGAATTTTTCGAAACATTCGAATTTGGCTTTTTAGGCATTTTTTTGAAATCCTTCTAGAATTCTCCGGGGCCTATATTCGGACTACATACATACTCTAGGTAGCCTAGGTGGCTCTTAAAAATCATTCTATGCCCCTTTTTGGCTCTCTATAAATCACTAAATCGTCTCTAGCGATTTCCGAATTGATTTTGTTTCAATTCGAATTCTTTCGAAAGGGTCATTTGGGTTTCTAAATTATCTCTTGAGTATCTTAATATCTATTTAGACCCCTTTCAAAATTTTCTAAATCCGAAAATCTTTTCGAAATTTCGGTCAGATTTAGAATTATCTCTATTTATTTCTAAATAATTACAAAAATATTCCATGGTCACCTAATCATCAAATTGACCATGTAACACTCTAATTGGGTGCCCTAACACTCAATCCCATGCTTCGAAAAAAATTCAAACGGAGTTTCGATCGATAATATCCATATTTCCGTTCGTAAGGACATTTCAATAAATAACTTTTGGAGCCCTTGAAAACTATTCAAACGGACTTATTTCTACTTCATTCTAGTTTCATCAAACTCTAATACTCATTGTGGAGCTTTAGATTTATAGGGTCCACTTTCCAGAAAGATTATTATTCATGCGGATACTATTCACCCAAAAATACTATTCCTCCGAAAATATTATTCATGAAATTCCGAGTTTTTACAATTTCACCCGTCCTTATGAAAATTTCATCCTTGAAATTTAAATAATCTATATATCAGAATAGATCGGGGAATCTTAGTAGTGTATATAATTCTCACATTCCTTTCTGATTATCTTCATTTGTAACATCATTCATAACATCTTCTGTATCATCAACTATAAATCTTGACATCATCATTGTCTGAACATCCTAATAGTTTCTCCAAAGTTTTTCCTTGGCTTTAGAAACTTCATCCACCTTTTACCTTAAAAAGCAATGCTATCTCCGATTTATGTTTCAACATATCTATTTCTCTAATTTTAAATCTAGTAAGCATCCATTTCCTCGAATGGAATAGTAACAGCACATTTTCGCTGCTTTATTCTAATACTTGACAGAGTTACCTTTACTTATATCATCATTAACACCATACAATTATGCCATTTTACATACAGTTCAAAAATCACTATAGCATTTTATTCAACACTCTAAAATTTCAACTATCTGAAACTTCACATGCCCTTGAATTCTCTCGAAATGGAAACGTCTAACTTCTAAATTGCATGGAAGCTTCTAAATCACTTGAAACTCACTCAAAACTACTTTAACTCAAATTTCAAATCTAATAACCATAAGTTTCTCAAACTAAAGATTACGCACCACGCTTTCGCTACGCAACTCAACTATTCAACAACGATATCTTACTCACACCATTTATCACAATTAGATTCGATATCATTTCTTAAATGTAATATATTATACTACAGTTAACTCTTAACTCAAAAAATCTTCATAATGGGCTTGAATCCTCAATTTCATTTGTATTTCTAATAGAGACTTATATTCATATATAATAACTAAATTTCATCATACAATATCCATAAATCGAAAGTTATCTAAACTCAAAAATTTGGATCATCAAAAATTTGGATGACTTATGATCTACTTCACTTACATATTATCTATCCAATTGACTCCATCACTTTTATGATTCACAATATTGCTATTTCCAAGCTCTTCATTTTTGTGCTAAATGGTAATCAAACAAATAACATTATATCTATTCTAACCAATCATAATTGAGTTTATATCATCTAAGCGCATCAAGAAAATCTCTAATCACTGAAATATCTTTCTATCTCATTCCTTTACCTCTTAAATAACTCGTCGACATCTTTTGGTGCAGAGGTCTTAGCAGCTGACCTCCTAGCAGTGGGGCGACTTCAACGACGCATGATGTTAGGAAATGTAAAATTTAAACATGACTAAAATCATGTAAGGTATGAAAATTTAAAACAAAATCATAATTCACAATTACTCAAAACTTTGGCTCCAATACCACCTTGATAGGCCTCATTCCTTAGACGACCTATCGGCAACCTCACGATAGTCCTCCAGTGGATATCTAATTCGATTGAGAAGTTCCTGTGAAGCTAAGTTGTCTACTTTTTTTATAACTTTTTTAAATCTTTTCTATGAACTGTGGAAACGTGGGAAAAATTTTTCTTTTTCTTTTCTTTTTGTTTCAACCATTTACAAACGGATTTATGAAAATTCGAACTGCATAACGGCCGTTTTCTAAACATGCCACCCTGCAAAAGTTTCAAAAATAATTTTATACACTTCTATAGCACATCCATCTCAACTTTTGGACCTCAGGCCCTAAATTCATTTTCCACAATCCAACCACAAACATACTTTTAATTATTATAAACTCAAAATTATTTTACTGAGACTAAAATTTTGATATAAATTCTAAAACATTATTTACAATATATATGCATCAAAATTCTTTATAAGTATATACATTCATAAAACATAATATCTAAACAAGTATCATGTCGAAGCTGACCCACTTAGTCCCGTGTAGGAGATCTGGCATTACGGGTACTTGATCCTGCACTTAAGGAGGTTTTTCAAAAACAAAGTGGAAAATGTAAGCTAATGAAGCTCAATGAATGGTGAGTAATCTTTTACTGATAAAATGTTTTTTCTAAGAACTTATTTCCCAAAAACATTTAAAACTGAATAAATCCATAAATCTTAAGCTTCTGATAAATAATCTCATAAAAGTCTTATATAAATACATAAACGATAAAATATACTAAAATTGATTATAAATTCTTCCATAAACATTTAAAATCACTTCTTTTTAGATCTTTTTATTTTTAAATGAGATTGTCTAATACTGAAATTTTCTATTTCTTTTCAGATCATAAAATCTAGAATTTACTAAAATTGAACTAAACTTTCTATATTGTTGCCAAGCATAAAAATATAAAACTTCATTTATACTGCTAAAGAAATATATAAAATATATAATACTAAATTATCCTCAAACTTTAAAATCTTTTGCTGCTTTTACTTGATTTCTTTTCTAAATGCACCAAATGGAACCCAGTAAAGCTGCTAACCCACATAGCGACTAAACTAGCACCGCACAATGTGAGTGAAAATCTAGTCACATGTTGACTAAATTAGCGTTGTGCAATGTGACGTTATGTGGTGACCAAATTAGTGCCACTCACCATGATCTAAAAGACCTCCCACCACCACAAAGCGGAATGCTACAGCACATAAGTGGCGTGAGATATCACCCTACATATGTGGAGGTGACTCGACAGACTCAGCCCCAGCTTTGATAACTCTAGCTGGAACGAGCCGTTCATTCCCCCAATACTAGTGACACGCCCCCAATATTTGCCACACACACATAAGGCTCTACGGTCGGCTCTTTAAACTTTCTTTGCTATCTTTTCCGTCAATTCCATCTTTTCTATCACGGGTGTTCCATTGGCCTTTGAAAGCTTTCTTTTATATTTCGAAATGCTAAAATCATTTTTCTTTTGCTTGAAAAATCATTAATAGTTTTTATATTGTTTAATACAAGTATATTAAAAGTATGAAAATTTAGGTTCCACTCACTAAATAAATTAACAAAATATATTCAATAAAATTTTTAAAGCTAACTTTAAAAATAATAACTCACTACTTTCTTTTCCACCACTTGAACAATTTCGCATGGCTCCTTTCTCGCTTCCACCTCCCCCTACAATTTATACGTTAACATTACTAATCTATTTGGATCAATTTCACCTTAATTCAACATATTTGTCTTTTTGAAATTCATATACATACCAAGCTAACAACTTAATTAAATTTCTACATACTATGTATAACGATATCCTATTCTTAACATATTTTTCAAACTAACATTCTAACCACCATTTTCATTTAAACTCATTCAACACCCAACTAATACTCAAACATACATCAACTAACACTCAATACAGTTTCAACAAGTCATGCACCATAGTTTCCATATACTTGACATACTTTCAATTTCATTTGAAATGTCACAAAATCACAACAACCATCTTCATAACAAGCCAATACACAAATACACCCTATTCTAATAGAATTTCATTTTCCATACGATTAATCGCTTTCACACTAACCTCAACCAATTTAATTTATTTTCATTCCATTGATCTTCATTCAGGATAAATCATACACAAACACCATTTAACATCATCAACTCTACGGATTCAATTAAAAACATATTCACCCTTATACCAATAAAAATTCAAACTCACATCAAATCATTATTTTATTGAATTTTCTTTCAACCAACAATTTTAAAATCATTAAAATCCTCATTCAATTCCATCAAAATCAACACAACACATAAATATACATAACTTGACCTTATACTAATATACAACCTCATTCATCATACATTTGATTTCTCTTCTAACAAATCATCTTAAGCTAATATAAAATCTCATATAAACTCCCCTATGCATCAAAATAATTCAATTACACCATAGTTCTCATATTGACCACTTACTAATATATAACCTAACTAGTCATTTTCTTTATTTTCTTCAATTATAATCATATCAAATTCATCTAAAATTCTTCCATAATAATTCAAAATCAACCAACTAACCAGTTACACTCAATTAGAAAAATGACACTAAATTCTCACTTTGTTCACATACTAATATATACACAACTCATTCATTCTCTTCATTCTAAATTCAATAATCACACCCAAATGCTTCATTTAATCACCAACTAATCACCTAAAGTCTTAAAATCAAAATCAATTAAATTCCATACAATATACTATAAAACCCTAACCCTAACTCACTAATTTTCGTCACCCATACATGTTACACAAAAACTTTATATTTAAACTCAAATTGATGAAAGTCTACTCTAATCCATGCCAATAATCTCATTTATTACCCGTTACAACACTATCTTGACAAAAACCCACAATTTCATCATCAAACTAACAATAAAATCCATTAAAATCCACTTACCTAAATCCTCACTTGATCTTAGATGTGTGATGGTGATTTTGAACGCGAACGGAGGGTGAAATCGCTTGGAAACTTGGACTTTCCCTTTTCTTTCGGCTTTTCTCTTCTCCTTTCTATTTTATCTTGTTTCTTTCTGCTACTGCCCGATTACCCTCTGTTTTGGTCTGATTTATGGCTCCAAATATATATAATTTCAGTAAAATTACCATTTCACCCTTAAAAATGCTATAATATCAATTTGACCCCTAAAGATTGTTAAAATTGCAAAAATGCCCTCCATTCAATATTTGACAAGTGTCCCCATCCTTATCCACTAGTGCCACTTGTCACTCTCGCATGGTACCTTGCCCCACATGTCTATCCTTTCTTATCTTTATCCATTCGAACTTTCCGAAACGCCCAAATTCGACTTTTCTGGCACTTTTTTGCAATCCTTACAGAATTTTTGGGGCCTATATCCGGACTACATGCAAACTCTAGGTAGCCTTGGTGGCTCTTAGAAATCATTCCATGCCTCTTTTCGGCTCTCCGTAAATCACTAAATCGTCTCCGATGATTTTCGGATTGATTTCGTTTCAATCCGAATTCTTTCAAAAGGGTCATTTGGGTTTCTAAATTACATCTTGAGTATCTTAATACCCATTTAGACCCCTTTCAAAAATTTTTGAATCCGAAAATCTTTCTGAAATTCCTGTCGGATTTAGAATTATCTCTATTTATCTCTAAATAATTACAAAAATATTTCATGGTCACCTAATCATCAAATTGGCCAGTTAACACTCTAATTGGGTGCCTTAATACTCAATCTCATACTTCAAAAAAAAGTCAAATGGACTTTCGATCGATAATATCCATATTTCCATTCGTAAGGTCATTTTCGTAAATAACTTTCAGAGCCCTTGAAAACTATTGAAATGGACTCATTTTCATTCTGTTCTAGTTTTATAAAACTCTAATACTCATTCCAAAGCTTTTGATTTATCGGGTCTGCTTTCCAGAAAAATTACTATTTATGTGGATATTATTCACTCGAAAATATTATTCAGTCAGAAATACTATTCACAAAATTTCAGGTTTTACACCTAGATTCCCCCAACACGTGTATGTTAGATGTCGGGAGAGTCATTGAGTCCCCAGCACGTGTATAATAGATGTTATCTCTCACTCTGCGTGTGTGTTGAGTATCTCCACCATGTATGACAGATTTCCCTAGGTACTAGTTGGTGTAGATTTTCAGATTACCGATGTTATATGCTATGTTTAGTTAGTAAAGAAAGAGATTTACAAAAGATAGGATTTATAGAAAGAGATTTTCGAAAAGTTTTACAAATTATAGATTTTTAGATTTTTTATTATTAAAGTTATAGAGATAATTTATATAAAAGCTTATAGTTTTACTATGAGATCATATTTAAATTTAGTTTTATTGTTTTCATATATGAATTTATATTAATCATTGAGAAGTATTTATTGTTATTATAAATATGTTATGTTTTATTTAGAAATATTTTTAGAAAAGTTATATCCATTCACTGAGCATTAGTTTTCACTCTTTAATAAAACCCATTTTTTTAGGTATACGACACAGGTTCATGCGAATTATTGTAAATCGTGAGAAGAGCCACATGGTGATCACAAATGCATCCATAATATTTTTAAGTAGAAACATTTTTACATCAGTGTATATTATTTTTAATTAATTAGATTTTGTAAATGTATTTTCAGAATAGTTTTATAGATGGAATATCTTTTTCATATATTTTGTGAATATTCTATTTATTCTGTAAAACCTAAAATTTCATGAATGGTAGTTCTGAAGGAATAGTACCTACAGACAGAATAGTATTTTTAGATGAATAGTATTTTCAGATGACTAATATATTTGGATGAATGATGTCGGATTAATAGTATTTCAGATGAATAGTGACTTTTCTAAAAAATGAACCAAGTGAATCCCAAGTTCTGGAATGAATAATAGAGTATAATGAAACAGGAACGGAGTGAAAATGAATCCGTTTGAATAATTTTCAAAGGCTCCAAAGGTTATTTTATGAAAATGCTCTTACGGACGAAAATGTGGATGTCGTTAATCTAAACTCCGTTCGAATTTTTTGAAGTATGGGATTGAATGTTAAGACACCTAATTAGAGCATTACATGGTCAATTTGATGATTAGGTAACCATGTAATATTTTTGTAATTATTTAGAGATAAATAGAGATAATTCTGAATCCGATCGGAATTTCAAAATGATTTTTGGATTCAAAAAATTTTGAAAGGGGTCTAAATGAGTATTAAGATACTCAAGAGGTAATTTAGAAATCCAAATGACCATTTCGAAAGAAATTCGGATTGAAACGAAATCAGTCCGAAAATTACAGAAGATGATTTAATGATTTTATGGAGAGCCGAAAAGGGCCATAGAATGACTTTTAAGAATCACCAAGGCTACTTGGAGTATGTATGTAGTCCGAATATAGGCTCCAAGGAATTTTGTTAGGATTTTGAAAAAGTACTGGAAAAACCGAATCCGGGCTTTCCGAAAAGCTCAAATTGAAAGAGATAAGCATAAAGGACCAAAGGAAGAAAAATCAAACAAGAAACCCATAGAAATGTGACACTTGGCAAAGAGATAAGGATGAGAACACTTATCAAGTTTCTAATGGATGATAATTTGGTAATTTTAGGCCAAAATAAGGACAAAATGGTAAATTGGATGGTTAATATATAAAGTGAAGGCATGAATGGATGGAGAACAAGTGACATTCGGCCAAAAGAAGCAGAAATTGGAGCAAATCGTGAGAGGAAGCAAAACCGTGAGAAAAGTAAGGAAAAAGAAAGAAGAAGAAAAAGAGGAAGAGGAAGAGGAGGACGTTCCAAGGTGTCTCCATCAATCTTTTCTCCTTGTTTTCATCAAGAAATAGTCATGGAAAAGTGATGAGAAGTTGTCGATACGTGAGTTAATTTTATGGTTAGTTTGATGGGTTCTTAAGAATTTATAATCAATTAAGTTATTAATGAAATTTATGGTATATTTAGGAGTTGATTAATTTCAAATTGCGATTAGAAAGCAAAGGGAGCTTCAAGGAGTTGTGATTAAGGAAAATTAGTAAGGTAAGTTTAGAGTTTTATACCATAACGCTATGAAATTTAATGGATTGTGATTGTAAGGCTTTAGTTGATTAACTAATGTTTAAATGATGCATTTGAATTTGATTTTTGAGCTTGAAATGAAGAGAATTGATTGATGGTGTGATATACTAGTATGTGATCAAAATGGAGAACACAGTGTAATTGAAATATTTTTAATGTATAGATGAATTTATAAGAGGTTTTATATGATTTTGAGATGATTTATGGAAAGAAAAATCAAGAGTATGGATGGTTGAAAATTGAAAATGTAAGTTAGTGTATGGCCAAGTTATATTTGTGCATGAGCTTAAGTATATTTCAATGTGTAATATGATTATATTATGTTTTGGCACAATATTAAGTTGATTGGTGCAATTAGAAATGAAAGAAAATGATTGTGTGGGTGTGTTGTATAATGTATGGCCAAGAGGAATTTGGTGATATAATTGGATTGATTTTTGATGTTTAATGAAATTACATGAGATTTCATATGATTTAAGTGAATTGTGAAAAGAAAATGAAAAGAATGGATTGTAATGCATGATGATGATTTTCGGCTAGAATGGGGTGTTTGAATTGATTTTTGATGCTTGATATACTTGTGTGATGTTTTGGCATGAATTTCAGCTAAGGTGTATCAAAAGAATAAAAGAAAAATGGAGATGGAATAACTTTGGGTATTGGTTCGACTATGGAATGGATTTAGTGTTCAAAATGTACCTTGATCATGTTGATAAGTTTTTGTGATAATATGGATGTGTTTAGGTGTCTTTGAATGAAAAAAATGGATGGGTAAAAAAAAAAGACGTGGATATGAAATCTCAAATTTGGGCTGGATATGTGGAAATGGTGTAATTCTAGTATAGGTACTTTGAGTCGAATCTAAAGTGTGATTGATATTACTTTCAAATGAACTAGTTATGATAGAATTTTAATGTGGTAGGTGACTTGTAGGTGGTGAACAAATTAAGGAGACAAGGGAGTGAAACTGGAAGGGCAAGCTACTAACTTATAAGTCATGTGAGTGTAATTGATTTTATAAATGTTGATTTCATTTTTTATGTGTCTTAATTATTTTTCATGAGTCTTAAATGATTTGAGAATATGATATGGTTTTATGGAAATACTGGTATGTGCACATATTATGTACATGCTTGAACATGAAAAATTTTATGCATAAAATTATGAAAATATGAAGTTAAGTTTAATGTCATTCAAGATAATGCTTGTACGTGATTACAATTGTTGAAAAAAAAAATGAAGTTGAATCGTGAATGGCATGAAAATGTAGTTTTCAAACATCAATAGATTACCCCATGTTTATACTATGGAATTGATGGATATGAAATGAAATGAATGAATGATTAGACCTGGCCAGAATACCCTTACGTGTATGGCAAGTATTGGGAGGGTGCGTCACTAACATCGGGAAATTGAGTCTGTCAGTAGAGTTGTTGTCATCCTCTATACGTGTGGGGTATTATCTCACTTCATGTATGCACTATGGATTAATTCCGCTGCATGGTTGTGAGATGTCTTATGGATATGGATACTGTCATGTGAGGCTATGGCCAGCTGGGGATGGTGGTTCGTCCCACCCAGTATGCGTGACCATGATATGCTGGGGATGATGGTTCGTCTCGCCAAGCGCTAGTGACCATGTCAGCTGGGGATGATGGTTCGTCCCGTGCATGACACGTGGTCATGTTATGATGCTTTCTAGGTTCCATTGGTAAAGTTTCAGCAATACATGGAAATGTTTTTAAATGTTACACGATTTACAAATGTTATGAATTATTTTGGCATTTTACAAGTTTATGCAAGAATTGAAAAATATCATGATTTTTATGCATGAACTTAAATTTCAAAGTTTGCTTATGAAATGGTTAAAGTTTGTGTTTCGATTACGAAAGTTTAAGAAATAAAAATTTCTTTTAAAAGGTTTTCATGAGGTATATTTTCGAAAAGAAATCATTTAAATAGAAAAACCTTAATACTCATTGAGCTCTTTTAGCTCACCATTCTGTGATTTTCTATTTTAAAAACTTCCCCAGGTGCAGAGATCAGCGATCAGGGTGCTTGCTTCCCTTCCTCGGATTAGATGGGCTGGACATAAATAATGTTCTGTGCAGTCGCATGTATTGCATGTTTGGATTAAATTGAAGTTTAGTGTATGAATATAAATAGAATGATTTTAAGGAAAATTTTATGTATATGTATAGTGTAAATAGTAAGATTACGTGTAAAGGTTTTTAATTTTGTACATAAACGTGTGTTTCTAAAGTTGGAAATGATTTTATTGAATTAGTTCTATTGTCGTTAGGAATTGGTTTTGAGGTGGACTGAAGGTCCAAAATGGTAGTGGAGATTAATGATTGAAGTTTTGAAGTGCTAGTGAATTGTTTCAGGTGATTTGCAAGATTGGAAAATGTTGAAAAATAGTTGTTGTGCTATCAAAATTTTTAGAAAATCTAATTATGGAAAAAGAGAATTCTATGGTTATAAGTTATGAGTTTATAAAAGGATTTAAGTTTCAGGGCTTGTGACAGGACCCAATCCGAAAGCCTCCATACGTACGTCCAGAGGGCCTTGCTTGGCACCTCAATGGATCCCTCGTAACCCTACTTAATGGGTTAAGAGAAATTCGTAGAGTGAACCCTTAAAACATTTTTTTACTTATAAAGCTAGAATGGGTTGGATTTTTTTTTTTTTTGAACTTAAAGAAAACCAAGTCATTTCATAAAACAAAAATCTAGCAGCATGACAGCTGCATTTTTAACTTAGCCAAAAATAACTTGCAATGGAACTACACTTCCAACTATTCTCATTTTCCAACCCAACTTCTTTCACAAACATACTTTCAATGGCATAAATCATATTTTCCATTTTGTTAAAAATCAAAAGCATGAAATCATAAATCAATTGTTTTGCAACTTACGAAATTTCTTTAAAATTGACTAAAGCTTTTCAAATTCATGCATAATTAATTTACCACTGATTTCCTTCAAATATAAAGTATGTAAAATACATTTATACAGAAGCGATGTCGTGTTCTTTCTCGCCAGTTCTTCTAGAGGAGTTTTCTGATCTCAGTCACCCACTTCTATACCTGAGGAGGTTTTTAACATAAAAATAGAAAATGATGAGCTATGGGAGCTCAGTGAGTGCTTATATATATTTTTTTAACTTACAAGGTTTTATTTCTTAAAATACCTCCTTAAAACACTTTTCAAGATACATTTCCGTTTCTTAAAATTTCTCATAAATGTTAAAACTTATTTCATTGTAACGTGTGAGTGTTAAATCCATAAAATTCATAGGTGCATAAAATCTTACACATAGCTTATAAAACTATAAAATCCATAAGGGCGTCAAAACGTATATAAAACTTATACATATATAAAAATCCCTTATAACTTAAAATTCTCTTAAGCATAAATTTTTATTTAAATTCCCAAAGAATACATATGAAAATTATAATAGTATAAATACACAAAAATTCATATGGAACTTATAAATTGCATATCAACTTAAACCCATACAAATCTTCATTGCCTAAAATTTCATATATCTATTAAAACTTCATTTAACTTGAGATTTAAAAATACAAATCTTATTAGCGTATATATGGAAACTACAACTCATATTGGCATAAAATTTATAGAAAACTTATAACTTTAAATGACCTTTAAATTTATTCATACATAAACCTTACATATTAAGTATCAGTATGAAATTATACATACATAAAACTCTATATAAATATTGAAACTTATAAAACATATAACAATTCGATTCCCTTTCCGTACATAACTCAAAATGGAAATTCCATAAAATTTATATATATTCATAAAACTCCGTAGAAAACTTATGGATTATAAAATACATAAGATGAATTTCCATTTCTTAAATTTTCTCAGAACTTCATTTCATTTCATCGTAAAACGCGCTTAAACATATAAAACATCTTTCTTTACTTTCAATACTTTAAGTACTTACTTAATTTTCGAAAAACACCATTCGTACCCCATAATACTTACAACCACGCGATAGCTATAATATGCTAACCGACGTGGAGTCACGTGGCGCTTTTAACAGACACTAATCGTGACACTTACTTACTTATAAAGACATCTCGTAGTTATGTGCGGAATATTATATCGCTAACCATAACACGAGATAATATCCCACAAAAGTAGAGGCGACACGACAAATTTAATTTTCCCCCCAAGTTAGTGACGCATTCCCCCTGAACTTGTCATACTAATGTGGGATATACCAGCTTGGTTTAAACTTACTTATAAAGGTAGGTATACTTATGGTCTTTGAAAACTTACTTTTATTTTTCTTTACTTAGTGCAGAAACACAAAATATCATTTTGAATTTAACCATATATATAAAATCTCATATGAAACTTAAAATTTAATAAACATATAAATGGCTAATAAAACTTCGTCTAAATATATATATATAATGCAAAGTATACGTAAAGAATTCATGAAATTTCATAATTGTATAAATCTTAGATAAATATATAACTTGCAAACTTATAAAGTACTAACACTTAAAATCACTCATAGTGAAATAAAAAAATTATACTTCCTTTTTGCATGCCATGAAACATAGATTCATTTACAAAAGAGATTTAAAACTTAAAACATAAAACTTAAATTTTATTTCATATAACTCATACTTATAAAATCATAAATAATAACTTTCCATATAAAATGTCAAATAATCAAAATATTCATTTTGAATACTAAAATAACAATATGTATGCAAAACACTTAATGCTTAAAACAATCATAAACGTATATGTAACTTCCTTAAATAATCACTTAGGAGATTTTCTTATAATTTAATTCCTTCAAAAGCTTTATAAATTCATCATGAAACTTTCAGAACAAAATATAACACTTACAATAAAATATATTCTTAAAATTTCCAAATCCAATTGCAAATACTTCAAAAATCAAGTGTAGCACTCACCATAAATTTAAATTTCCTTAAGTGGCTCCAATAGCCTTCTCCGGTTCCGCTTCCTTCCTTTTCACCTAAATATCATATTCTTGCTTAGAATAAGCTAAATTAACCATACAAAACTCAATACATAGTTTAGAACTCAATTAATTCACTTGAAAACTATTTTACCAACTTACTTCCCTATTCGGTTTCAACTTAATCAAAGCTTTAAAATTCCATTTTCTTTGCATAAACCTTACTTATATACACCTAGGAACATCCCCATATGCCCGAAATAATTTTTTGGAGCTTGAAATGAAAAGTCAAATTTTTGGGATCCTTCTTAGCTGAATACTGTTCACAGCCCATCCTAGGGCTATTTTTCACTTCATTTTTGCTCCATTCATCTTCTTAACTCGGACTTAGGTCATTTGTAAAACGGTTCTGAAAAATTCCAACTATAGGGTGGCGAAACATAGGAAAGACCTCATTTTTTCACTACTTTTTCAATGAAATTTTCACATTTTTCATTTTAAATCTTAATTCAACTTTCTTTAATGTCATATATACTCATACATACTCACTTAATGCATGAAAACACATACATGAGGTGATATTTCATGATTCCCATCAATGCCCTTCGCTTGAGGCAATTAGAAAACAAGTTATCTAAATGGATTTCTAACAATTTTATTAACTTATCCTAGGTTTCTCTATCAAATGTTCAACATGGAATCATGCTTAATAACATCAAATGCCTTGGTTCCATACTTCCCTCAATATGCTCTTACATGGCCTATCACATAAACAATTCATTTCATTCAATTTTTGCATTTTTCTTCACTTAAGCATTTTATCAAACACTTGGTAGGCAACCTATTTCATTTAAACAATCTCCATTTAATTTTATGGTTTCTCCCACCAAAACCTAGCTCATCAAGACTTAGTGATTTCCATGTGGTTCATACTTAATTTTTGTCTCATAAAGTTCAACTTAAATCACACATAAAAAACCCATATCAAAAACTCAACCAAATCACCATACAAACATCATTACCAACATCATTGAAACACTTTAAAAGTGATAAAACTTACCTATTTTTGCTTGATTTCTTGCTTCCAATTAGTTCCCCTAGCTTGGTTTTGCTTGAAAACTTGGTTTGGAAGGTGAAAATGGCATGAAACCTTTGATTCCCCCTTATCTCTTACCTTGGTCGAACATGCTTCTCCGCTCTCTCCATTTCACTCTCTTGTCTCGGCTTTCTCTCTTCTTTGGCATGAAATGGTTCAACTTTTGTGATAAGTCAATGTAATTGTATTTTAATCTTTTCAAAATGACCATTATGTCCCTTAATTAATTAGATTTTTGGCCCTTAACTCTTGCTTATTCTATCTTGGGCCATGTCATGTAAACTTAATTCAAATTGATCCATAAACTTCCATAATTATCCATTCAATTGTCTTTAATCAATTTTAATTAGTCTCCACTGCCAATTTAGTCAAAAGATGACTATTAGGTGTTAATCCACCATTGGTCCATCAATAATCACATGGATTGTGCTTTTATAATGGGTTTAATATCATAAAATCTCATTTATACCCTTAACGTTAAAAATTAATACAATTCATTTTGAAATAAATTCCAAATTAATTCTATGATCATCCATTCATCAAATTGACTTTACAATACTCTAATTAGATCTTTTAGGACTCAATCTATGGCTTCAAAAAAATTCAAACGGAGTTTAGGTCAACAGTATTCACAATCCTGTCCATAAGGACATTTTCGTCGGGTAACTTTTGGAACCTTAAAAAACTACCTAAACGGACTTATTTTTACTCTGTTTCAGTTTTATTGGGTCCTACTAATCATTCTAAATATTTTTCGATTTTCCAGGGTCCGTATAAAAATTTCACTATTCATCTAGTACTATTCACCCGGAGGCACTATTCATCCGTACTACAGCTGTTAATCATAAAATGAAAGTTTGGGGTCCTACAACTTGCTCCATGGATTCTCTTTTAGGTCATGCTAGTTAGAGTCCAGAAGGGTTTTGTGGGGTGCTCGACAGGTACTTGGGCTCCGTGAAGGGAAAATCGGGGGGCAGGTCCTGTCATATTCAATATATGGTTCAAACAAAAAAAATGTATAGGTTTTTTATTTGTTCAATTTATATTTTGATCAAAGTTACCATCAGATTTAAGATGATTATTTTAAAGAATTTTTAGTAAATCTATATTTCAATTAGAAAGATCTCAGTTTTTACGGAATCCTCCTAGACTCGAGAAATAAGTCAAATTTCAATCAGAAAGAACCTAGTTTTCATAAGATCCTTCTAGACTCGAGAAAGGAGTCAGAGGGGTCATATCATTTGTTATGTGACTTATGTTGAAATTATAATTTCTGTTTGATATATTTATAAGTTGATTTTCAACTGCAGTATTATCAATTTGATATATTGTCGTTCTTAGATAACTTATAAATTATATCCGAGTTTTTCTTAAATTGAAAGAGTTTTGTAAATATTATTGGTGTTTTTATTTGCTATTCAAATCCATATTTTTCAATTGTTTGTTTGGGATGTGAAACATGCAATTGAGTAGTAATTAGGAATCAAACTTGGTAACAGTAAAATAAATAATTAAGTGACCCTCAAAACCTTACTATTTTCTTTATCTGTTGTTATATTATTTTTCGATTCATTCTTTTTTAAAAAAATTTCAAGTAATTCTCCCTTTAATTTTTTTTTCTTTATTATTATTATTTTTTCTTTTTATAAAATCTTACTGTTTTGAATTCTTCTTGTTATTCAACTTCTCTATAGGATCGATACCTTAAAACTATATTATGACAACTACTTAGCCAAAGATGATATTTTAGTATAACCATTATACATAAATTTTTTATTTTCTAAATGGGCTAGGGTAGGCTTGAGCCCATCGCAGTCCATTAAATGACTATGAAAAAGAATCAAAGCATTGTATTTGAAGTTTATCAATTTATTGTTAATTTCTTTCTTTTCTTTATAAGCTTTTAATTCTTAAATTACATTAAAAAATCAATGTTGAGAAGAATATATTTCAGGGTATTTTCTAAATAAGAGAATATATTATATGGTGTTATTTATTATATATAATTATACTGTAATGTATTGTGATTTTGGCGCGCCCCCTCCCGGCCCCCGCGCCCTCGCGCGCCCCCCGCGCCCCGCCCCCCCCCCCACCTTTTTTTTTTTTAAAGGAAAAAACAAGGCGTTGATAAAATGAGTAGTCCAGATAATTGAAGCCTTGGCTGTTTGCTGCTATATAATAAAAAATATCAGGATTCCTTTTAACGTCATTCTTGGATTGATAGAATCATGCAATGCATTTGCTTGGTTAATTATATCTATATATTTTTTTAAATTGTTTAAGAAAATAATTATACAATATTATAAGTTATGAATTGTGTCAAATTTAATTATTATGAAATAAGAATTGATGTATACACTTAAAAGTTTAATTGCTTGTTAAATTCAGGAACAAGTTTAAATCTCTCTTATTTATAACGAGTAACTTCAAAGATATGTCTCCGCATAAGTAAGCAAACTATCATTCAACCAAGTATTTTTCATTCAATTGAGTAAATAAAATTAAAACAATTAAATATACGAAAAAAAAAAAATTGAGATTTTAGGATTTATTGATTAAATGTAGTAAATTAAAATTTGACATTTTAGGATTTATTGATTGGATATATGTTGAATTAAAATTATTAAATACCAAAGTTTTTAAAAAAATAAGAACTAATTTAAAATAATATAAAAATATATTTATTAATTTTGAACTAAAAGCTATTACCAAGATTTTGATGACATAAAAAAATTGTTAGTGTTGATCGAAGATAAATGACAAAAGGAAAATTTCAAGTATGGTTGCCATAAGGCAACAGAATTCAAAACAAAATAAACAGTGCAAAATCAAGAATTCATAAAGAAAATTTAAAAAGAAATTGTGTATAAGAAAAAATATAAAATTTTAATTAAATAATTTTTTTCTAAAAGAATTTGAAGGGAGGCACTTGCCTCCCTTGAACCCATATTTAGTCCAACACTCATCTTGGCGATGGCTCCGATGAAGAAATAATTTTTATATAGGGGAACACATACTCCCCTATAAAGGCAAATCCAAGTTCTCATTTCAACCCCAGATTTTTGGAGACACATTGTTTTTCTGCAGTTTCAAATGGGAGAATCAATTTCATAGGTTTGACATTTACAATCAAGAAATAGACAAAATTATATCAATTTCATAGGTTTGACATTTACAATCAAGAAATAGACAAAATTATGTATTTCAGTCCACTTCACTGGATGATAAGACGTGATGGTCCATGCATGATGGATCTCGAACCAAACAAAAAACATGGCACAGAACAATGCTTCAAATGGCATGATTGACCTGTTTTGATCTCTAGCATTCTTATTAGTTGTGAGATCAATGGGAGTGGATCTTCCAGTATTATCTACTACTTAATTGTAATATTCTTATAAGTTGTTTTCTTTGTTTCTTTTGTTTCATGTGGTTTGCTGCCATGACTGGCTCAACATTATTTGAAGCCTTTGGCGAAAAATGTAAAATTGCACCTTCCTTTATTTATTATAGTTACTATTATTATACAATCAGCAACCTATTTTAATTTTTTGTTCTCTACTTTCATCCGTATAATAATATATTTGACGATACTCATCCCTACTTCTCTCTTGAGTCCAGGAGAATCTCGTGAAAACTGTGATATTTCTAACTGAAATCTGGATTTACTAAAAATATTTTTGAAAAAAATCTCATAAATCTCATGGTTTTTTTTTACAAAATTTAATCTAAACAAATAAAAAATTTTACATTTCTCGTGTTGGACCTTTCTACTAAATATATAAAATATTCATTAAGTACCTAAAAAGAATATTTCACTTGTAAAAGTATTCTTAAAATACGTTTGAAAATTTTGGTTAATTAAATATGATACACACTAAAGCAAAAAGTTTATCACCATGGGGTCCTTTTCACAATGCATTAATCTGTACGAGCCTATGACAAATATTTGAAAAAAATGGGTTTTATAAAAAAGTGAGCGGTAACGTTCAATAAGTGGATATAACTTTTTCTAAAAATATTTTTAATAAAATATCACATATTACTAGTAATAGGAAACGATTCTTAATGATTCATATATAGTCATATTTGAAAATAAAATTAAATTCAAATTTTGTGTCATAATAAAACTATAAACACATGTATGAATAATCTGCAACTATAATCTATATAAACTTCTCTTAAATCACTTCCGAACAACAACATAGGCTTCTCTGATTTAACCACCATGTTTTAAGACTCTATCGGACCTTATCCATGGACTTATGGATCTTATACACGTGTGGGTCCCTAATCTCCACCCAACCTTAACTTTTGGTCCAAATATTCTGTCAGTCCATCCAAAATTTTATCCTCTGTTGCTTCTCTCTCTTCTTGTTTTTTTTTTCCTTTTTCTTTCTTCTTTTCTTCTCGACTTCACGTCACTATTTTCTTTCATTTTTCTACTGCCCAATTTCAAGTCTGTATGTGTTTTCTATTGCCTCACTAACTCTTAATTATATATAATATGCAATCCACCACCTTGGCCTCACTCTCTCTTATTCAATTAAATCTGATTTTTCATTTCATAATTTTGTCTCATGTCATGTTCAATAGCTGACTATTGCTTTACTGTGCTAATCAAGAGACACTTTTCTTCTTTCTATAAAATGCCCACTGACTTGATCTCTCCGGCCTTCTCTCTATTTCATTGTTTTCTTTTTTTTTTTCAACTTTCGATAAGAATATATGACGGGACCCGCCCCGCCTTTCCCTTTACGAGGCCCAATGCTCGTCTAGCACCCCACGGAATCCCTCTGGATTCTATTCCACTACATCCAATTTGAAATCTGAAGAGCAAAGCCTAGAACTAAAAATCATCAAAATTCAGAGAAACTTAAAATTTATTAAAAATTTGTTTTCTATAGTTTAAAATTTCTTAAAAATTTCGGTAGAGTTTCCTCTGCTTTTCGAGATTGCAAAAATTTATAAAATCAACCTGCAAATCAAAATTTACACTTCTAAAGTTTCATACATTTTCTCAACTTTCAGTTGGACCTCAAGTCCATTTCAATGATAATTCCTAGCCACAATTTCTAAAAAAATAAAATAAAATCAATTTAATATCAACTTAAAAATAAAAATTTCTTTACAAATCCAGAACTTTACAATCCAAAAATAATCAATTTAATTTCATTACAGAATAAAGTTAACCTGTAAGCCCTCGAATTCGATTTTACGGATTTCCCCAGATATAGTCCCTAAGTGGTGATTGGAGACTCTAAATGGTTTATGGAAATACTTAAGGTCATAGAGAACTCATAGAAATCGATTTCGACTCGATTGGAGACTAAACAGAAGGATAATATCGTGAATGAAATCGAGTAAATATTTAAGGTGATAAGGGACTAAATTGAAGATAAATTTTAATAATTGTGGTCAAAGTGAAATTAAGCTAAAAGTCAAGGGAGGAGACTAAAATTTTAGCAGGACGTGACCGTCATTTTGAGGATGGTTTGGGGAGGAAAATAGAAGCCAAAAAGTTGTCTAAAAATAAAGAGAGAGAGAGTGAGGCTGTCGTTGACCGGAGAAGAAAAGAAAAGAGAAGAGAAGAGAAGAGAAGAGAAGACTACCGCGCGACGCCGGAAGAAGAAGACTGCCGACCAGCCCGACCGTCGACCAGCCTCCGTCGCCAAGCTCGCCGTAAACCCAACCGAAGTAGAGCAGATTGCAGGTGAAAGTAGACTCGAAAACGAGCTGAAACTGCCGCGCAAACCAGCCGATCGGAGCGGAAGACAACGACGGCAAGCTGCCGTCCAACCAACCTGCAGAACCCAACGCCAAACCTGACCGAACCGCGCCATATCCAGCCTCAACCAAGCTTGATTTCAGCTCGGAATCAGCTGTGTACGCGTGCAGAACCGGCGCGAAACCACCGCCGATCGACGGCGAAACCGCAGCAGATCCACGGCGGAACCGAGAGGAAAAGAGAGAGGAGAAAAAGGAGAAGAAAACCCAGCCCAGACCAGCCTCCATCATGCGCAAAAACGAGCAGAAACCAGATCAGAACCGCGCGAAAAAGGGGAGGAGAAAGAAAGAGGAAGATCCAACCGAACCCAGTCCAAAACCACCCCCAAAACAGTCCCTAAACGAAGTCAAAGCGAAGAGAAATAGAGTGAATTCGCGAGGAAGATAAGAGGTGAGTTGTTTACTCTTGATATTGGTGATTTTGTTAGCGTTTAAGTTGAGATTGATGATTTTTATTGGTGATTTAAGTTGAGTTCGGAATAGATTTTATTTGATTTGTTTATTGGTTGATTTTGAGTAAAAATAAGTTAGAAAACAAGTGGATTTAAGTATATTGGGAGCTTAGAAAACTAAGAAAAATATCAAAGATTTAAAGAAAATCCAAATCGCGCAATAAACTAGTTGAAGGGCAATTCCGTAAATTGGCCCATATGGCATCCGTTGAGTGTTTGGACGACCTTAATGAGTTTAATTATGAGTATTGAAGCTATTAAAAGCGAAAGATTAAGATTAGAAATCAAAATGGAGAGTTGCGCGTAAAAAGGATCATATAGGGACGATTGTGTAATTTCGAGTTTCCAGAAGTGACGTGAACGTAAATTTATGTTTCCATATGTTGTGTAGGTGACGAGGGCGCTCAAGGATCGAGATGAGAGGAGTAGGGGCTCCGCACGCGCTATTTTCAGTCATCAATTTTGTGAGTGAGTTTTATTTAAAGATTTTAAAAGTATTTTGAATTATTAAGTTAATTTGATAAGTAACTACATGATATTATTTTAACTACATTGATATGAGCATGAGTTTTACTTGAGATGAGAATGCAAATTTATATGCATTTAAATAGTTGTTGAAATGAAATTTTAGAAACTAGGCTTTCAAGTTTGAATTGAGAAAATGAGTTTTAGTGCTTAATGCACTTAGAAAATGAGTTTTAGTGCTTAATGCACTTAGAAAATGAGTTTTGTGTTTTTGCACCAGAAAGTTAAAGTAGAAAAGGAAAAGTGTTTTCAAAACCAGAAAGTATCCCCTTAGGGATTTTCAGAGATTACAGATCAGTTTAGACCCGGTCGGTCTATCCCACTTCAGTTGGCACAGTCCTGGGGAGGGATAAGTCACTAACCAGGGGGATAAGTGTCAGAGTCTGTCAGTCGAGTCGCCATTACTGATGTGGGGTAATGTTTCGTGTGCTATGGTTAGCGCTGAGAAATTCCGCACATGGCCACGAGATGTCTTAGAGCAGGCGAGCTATGGTTAGCGCTGAGAAATTCCGCACATAGCCGCGAGATGTCTCAAGAGTTGACGAGCTGTGGTTAGCGCTGAGAAATTCCGCACATAGCCGTTAGATTCGAGAGACCCCAGATTTAGGGATACTATGGTAATTTTAAAAGATATCAGGAAACAGTTTTAAAAAGAAAAACTTATTTGAGATAAAAGATATTTTATAATTATTATTGAAGTTATTTATGATTTACAGTTGCAAGTTTTGTATTTAAATACGTTCATGTGCTTAGAGATGAATTCTCTTGTTTAAGTTGATGTTTAAAAGATTTAAGTTTAAAATGCTTTAAAAACAAAGAATAGTTTTCAAACGTTTTCAGAGGAGGACGTTTTGAAAAACAGATTTTCAAAGAAAAGATAAATTATCACTCACTGAGCTTTTAGCTCATTATTTTTTTGTTTTATATAAAAACCTCATCAGGTACTCTCAACAGGTAACCGAGTAGTAGCAGTTACCTCCAGTGGGCGAGCCAGCGCGACACGACGTTATTTGATCAGTTCATTTTGTTTCATCAGTTATATTTTCATGTAAATCTCTTTTAAAGTGTATAAGTAATTTGAAATTTGTAATTATTCGTTTATAATTGTTTTTAAATTGCTTTGGATTTAAATGTGGTTTATTAAATTGTGTTTGGATTTTATTGAGTTGAATTGAAAATCAAATGCATGATTGAGGCCTACGGGCAACCAGAAGTTGGGTTGATGATAAATTTTAGTCGAAGTGTTGTTTTTCTGTAAACAGGTTTTTCGGGAACGTTAAAAATGCAGTCGTTATGCTGCCGAAATTTTATAAAAAAATGAGTTTTGAAAAATGAATTTAAAATTAAAAATTAAAAATTTTCCTACGCGTTTTCAGTTTCTAAAGAAAACCCAACCCAACGATGTTTTAAAAAGTTATCAAAGAGTTTAGGGTTCGCTCCACGGGTTTCGCTTAGCCTGATGAGTCGGGTCTGAGAGGGATCCGTTGGGGTGCCCGGCGTGATCTACCGGATCAGAGTTAGAGGTATCCGGGTTGGGTCGCGTCATAACCATAATTAAATTATGGCTAATATATTTACAACAAAAAATAAAGTTCATATATTCTTTTTTACATTGCCACTTATACATTCACAGAATTTTTTTTTTTTCAGCCACTTTCATTCGGATGGAGGGGAACGTGTATTCTGTCGGCTACAACCTGCACTTGGAAAAGTTTTTAACAAAAATTTATAAAATGTGAGCTACGAAAGCTCAATGAGTGCGAGGTTTTCTAACTTAGTAGCTTTTTTGAAAGGGTAACCTCCCTAAAACATTTATAAAAATTTCTATTTCTTACAATTTTCAGAAATATAAATTTAGAGTGAATTCAGATTCCAAAAATAATAAATTTCAAAACTAGTAGATACACATTTATATTAAAATAGTAATCAATTTCAGAAATTTTCATAAAATTTCATATATAACAGAATTTCAAAATAGTTTCAGATATAATAGAATTTTATATAATTTCAAAACCACCAATGGATTTCCAGAAGTATACAGATAATGGTCACACGTACTGGGCGAGACGAACCACTATCCTCAGCACTAGTGACAGCAATCAGTGCTTCACGCCCAGCGTTAGTGATAACCCATCCCATAACTTGCCATGCACGCAGAGATATTCCGATCAAGTCAAAACAGATATATATTTTTAGATACCGTTAATTCCATAACAGATAGTGTAATCCATTGGGTTTGAAAATCTAATAACTTCTTTATGTCATTCATAATTAAATTTCATTTATTTCAATTGCTCATAAAAACCATATATCATTCTGAATGGCATATAATTCACATATCATTGCATATATTTTTCATGCATAAACCATAACACATTCAAATTAAAAATGGAACATTTAAATCACATATTAGTTTCCATAACAACATGAAATAATTGAATTATTTCACAATCAAAACAACTTTAACATAACATGATAAAAATATAATTTTGCACTCACTATTTTTGATCACCTGGTGGCTAATCAATCCTCCCCTTTTTCTGGCATATACAGGACTTCAATTTAGTCACCTATAATTCACCATTTCAAGCCCAAAAATCCATCAATAACATGTCCATTCCATAATTAAAATAAATTCACATTTCCTTAACTAAACTTCAATTACATCAAAACTAATTCCATTACTAATTCATCCAACACTCTTTAATTTCCATTTCTTTCCATTCCATTGGTATTTATTCAACTTCATATACATTCAAACACTTTAATACCCTATGGTATCACATGAATTCAATTAAAATTCAAGGTGCCCTTCAACCTAACAAAAATTAAATTTCATACCAATTCATCCATTTAATAAAAACTCCTTCAATCAATTATCCTCATACCAATTAATTCATCAACCAAAACCCTTAAACACATTAAAATCCAACACCTATACTAGGCATCCATTCGTGATGTCCACTACGTCCACACACACACAATCGTTCATTTCATTTTTCTTCAATTAAATCACACAAATCACCATCAATCTAACTCATCTAACATTCAATAAACTAAAATCAATTAAACTCCTCAATTATCATCATCATCCATTCAAACCCTAACATTCAACACACTATCAAAATCCAACCGAACTCATATCACATTCTAATTCAGTTCTAAGCTTAAAATCATGATAAACAACCTTCAAATAACTCACAAACAACATCAACTCGTCCATCAACCACCATCTTCAACAAAACCCATAACAACTCATCAAAAACTCTATCAATTTAACTATAAATTCAACCAACTAACTTACCTTGTTTTCCTTGATGATTCTTGGAGCTAGGATGGTCGAAAACTTGGTGAAAATCTGTAAACCCTCGATTTTTAAATTTATGAATTTTCTAGTAATAAGAGGAAGAAGAAGATTCAACCGCTCTCAACCTCCAAGCTTAGCCTTTCACATACCAAAATCAACCACAAATGCATGCCAAAGTAGAACCAAAACAGAACCAGACGCACACACAATCAAAGACGCCAAACCGAATGAGAAGAAGAGAGATTGAGAGCAAGAGAGCGAGAGAGGAAGAGATCAGAAGAATGAGAGGAAGACGAGTCCATCACGCACCAAAACCGATGCCCAAACTAGACCTAAAACAGAGACGCAAGGAAGAGAGTGATTGAGCGAGAGGGAGAGGGAGATCGAGTCAGGGAAAGGGAGATCGTGTGAGGGAGAAGAAGAAGAGGAAGCTCACGCCATTCCACGCTCAAAACCAATGCAGAAACGAAGATGAAACGAAGAAGAAGAAGATAAAGTCATGAAGAAGAATGTGAGGTAGTTTCGGCCATGTGAGGGAGGAGATAGATCAAGCAATCTCAAGCCATTTTCAAGCTTCTCACCAAACCTCCAAGCTCACCCAAGTTAGAGAACCAAGATTGAGCAAGAAACCAAAGTGAAAGAGGGGTAAGTTATCTAACTCGAAATTGGTTTATGTTTATGTTGTGTTGGAGATTTAAGTTGATTTTGATGTAGGTTTTAATATGATTTGTTTTGTTGGTTGTTTGTGATTCAAAATGAGTAAAAAACCAAGTGAAATGATATTGGAAAAAATGAGATTTGAATGGTTAAGGGGCTGCCCAAGTTGATTAATGTTAGAAACTAATTAAATCTTGGAATGTACATTTGTGTTGATAAAAATTTATGAGCGGATTTTGGTGTTAAAGTTTGAAAATTTTAGTTTAAGGTTAATTGGGAATTTAAGTGTATTATAGGGGCAAAATGGTCCAATGAAAAGTTGGACGAAATGGACTTTATTTTGAGCTTGTTGGAGGCCTAGAAAACCAAGAAAAATATCAAAATCTTGAAGAGAAAATAAAACGCTCAATATACTATTTTGAAAGGTAATTCCATAAATTGACTTGTACTGCATCCGTTGAGTGTTCTAATGACCCTAACAAGTTTAATTAGACGTGTTGAGGTTATTAAAAGTAAAAAATTAAATTTAGAAATCAAAACCAAGAAAACGCCCGAAATTAGTAGTGAAAACAACGTGTTTTTAGCCTAAAACGCCTACCCAATGGCTGTTTCCTTCGTACCAACACTTGGACCGACTAGAGGGCGAGTTGGGAAGGTGTTCGGAGTGAAAACGGAATGAAGAAAAGCCCTGAGTAGGGTTGTGAATAGTGTTCGACCTAAAGGGGTTAAAATCGGATGATTTTCATTTCGGGCCTCCAAACGTGATTCCGTTAGTACCAGAACGTCCCTAGGTGATAATAAATAGGTTCTAGGAGAAGACAACGGAGTTCAGAACCCTAGAATCAATAAAGCAACCAAAAAAGGAGGTTTACGCGTGAAAAGGGTCACTTGAGGGCAATTGTGTGATTTTAGTTATTTCGAGTTTCCAGAAGTTGACGCGAACGTAAATTTATGTATACATATGTTGTGTAGGTGACGAGGATGCGCGAGAATCGAGATGAGAGGAGTAGAGGCTCCGTACGCGCCATTTGAAGTTTTCATTTTTGTGAGTATTTTTCTTAAGATTTTAAACGTATTTTAAATTGATTAAGTTTGATGCGATGAAATTATTTGCTTACTTGAAATTATTTTAAAAGCATTAATATATGCATGAGTTATAGATTGAAATGAGGATTTTGATTATATATATATATAAGGTTGTTAAAATATAGTCACGAAGACCAAGTTTTCAAGTTTGAGTTAAGAAAAGAAAAAAAAAATAACATTTTCAAAGCCATTAGTATACCTTCAAAGATTTTCAGAAAAGATTTGACCCAGCCAGTCTATCACACATCAGTTGACACAGTCCTAGGAGAGACAAGTCACTAACTTAGGGGAACAAAGTATCCTAGTCTATCAGTCGAGTCGCCTCTGCTGATGTGGGGTGGTGTTTTGTGTGTTATGGTTAGCGTTGGAAAATTCTACACATAGCCGCAAAAGCACATAGCCATGAGATGTCTTAGAGCTGTCACGGTTGGTCCTCTACATTGGAGCATTCATCATACAGAGACCACGTGACTCCAGAGTTAGAGATACTATGGTGTTTTTGAAAGCTGCCAAGAAAGAGGTTTGAATGGACAGTAAATTTTTAAAAAAGAAAAGAAATGTTATGATTGTTATTCAAGCTACTTATAATTTTAAGTTATGAGTTTTTTTGAAATTTATGCATACTTGCGCTTATATAAAGTTTCACATTGATATTGAGCTTAAGAAATTTATGTTGAAATGCTTAGAGAAATAAAGATTTGTTTTTAAACGTTTTTCGAGGAGGACGTTTAAAAATCAAAATTTTAAACTAAAGACAAATTAGCACTCAATGAGCTCCTAGCTCATTATTTTTCTGTTTTTATACAAAAATCTCCTCAGGTACTCTCAGTAGGTAGTCAAGTAGTGGTAGCACCTCCAGCGGGCGAGGTAGCACGACACAACGCCATTTTGTGCAGTTTAATGTTTGCATAAGTTCTATTCACATGTAAACCCCTTTTTAATTGTATAAATACTTTGTAGTTTTGTAATTTTATGTTTGTAATTGTGTTTAAATTGTTTTTTAATTAAATGTGGCTTACAAATTGTGGTTTGGATTTTATTAAGTTTGATTTGGAAATTGAATGCATGTTTGAGGTCTGGGGGCAACCAAAAGTTGGGTTGTTGCTAAATAATAGTCGAAGTGTTGATTTTTTGTAAACAGGTTTTTCTGAAACGTTAAAAATGCAGTCGTTATGCTGTCAAAATTTCGTTAGAAAATAAGTTTAAAAATCGAAAAAAAATTCCTACGCCTTTTTAGTTTTTAAAGAAAACCAACCCAACAATGTTTTAATAAGTTTAGGGTTCGCTCCACGGGTTTCGCTTAACCCGACAAGTCGAGTCTAAGAGGGATCCATTGGGGTGCCCAACGTGGCCTACCGAATTAGAGTTAGAGGTATCCAGGAAGGGTCGCGTCAAAATCGCCTTGGATCAGCAGCTGTCTTGGTCTCTTCCACAACTGCACACACACCCCTCACTCTTCTTTGGTTTCTCAATTCCTCTTTGTTTGCCCGAATACATCTCTTTCTTTCTTTCATTTGGTCAGTCACCACCCCTTTTATAGCTCCTTCACAGTCTCATCTTGCCCTTTTAAAATCATGGAAA
Organism: Nephelium lappaceum; assembly: GCA_021234005.1. Taxonomy (NCBI): domain Eukaryota; kingdom Viridiplantae; phylum Streptophyta; class Magnoliopsida; order Sapindales; family Sapindaceae; genus Nephelium; species Nephelium lappaceum. Next base: position 10,258,554 of record CM038002.1, read on the forward strand.
TGACCATCAAATCCTTGGTGAGTTGTTTTAATCCAATTGGTCCATAATCACTCATAATTATCCATTCAATTATCTTTAATCAATTCTAATTAATCTCAACCACAAATTTAGTCAAAAGATGACTATTAGGTGTTAATCCACCATTGGTCCATCAATAATCACATGGATTGTGCTTTTAGAATGGGTTTAATATCATAAAATCTCATTTATACCTTTAATGTTAAAAATTAATACAATTCATTCCGAAATAAATTCCAAATTAATTCTATGATCACCCATTCATCAAATTGACTTTACAATACTCTAATTAGATATCTTAAGGTTCAATCCATGACTTCGAAAAAAATTCAAACGGAGTTTAGATCAACAGTATTCACAATCCTGTCTGTAAAGGCATTTTTGTCGGGTAACTTTCGGAATCTTTAAAAACTACCAAAACGGACTCATTTTTACTCTGTTCAGTTTTATTGGATCCTACTAACCATTCTAAATATTTTCGATTTTTCGGGGTGCGTCTCAAAATTTTACTATTCATCAGATAATATTCACCTGAATATACTATTCACCCGAAAATGTTACTATTCATCCATAAATTCACTGTTAATCATAAAATAAAAGTTTGGGGTCCTACAATATATATGATGTGTACTGACTGATCCTGCAAAACTTGTCTCTTCCTTTAAATAATATTGTCCACCAACTCTCTCTCATATTCTCTACGCTCATTTTTGTCTAATTCTCATTTCTAATTTTACATCCAATATTTGGTTTCTTTTAAAAATATCCACCTAGTGGATATTTGTCCATATGCTCCATTTGTTTTTAAAACTTGGACTAAACCAAATTAATAATAATAAACTGCGCTTCAATTGTTTGAACTCAAGTAATCTCTTAGATCCACTTGGATTCAAACCTTACAATAATTACATTTTTATGAGATAAATTAGTGAATTTTTTATTTTTATTAAACTTTTACACTCTATTATTATATATTTTTTAAAGTTTTTTTTTTTTTTTTTTATAAATTGTATTAACTTTCAACTTAACCAACATCTAATTTGTGAATTTTCCTTATCTAAATTTGTAAGATCAAAATTGCCAATAATTGGAATGTTTTAATTATTTTTTTATCTTTCATTTATTTTGTTATAAGACAGTGTTGATTTTATTATTTTATTGATCTGTTTCTTAAAAATATTTTAATTACAATATAAATGTGATTTTATCCAAATTCATTTATTAGGTGTGTTATTTTGATTTGATATTAACTTTTTTATTCAATAATTTTTTTATAAAATCATTTACTATGTTATGATATTAGTTTTTTAAACATTATAACTATTATTGGTAGTAAATAGTAATACTATAGAACTTAGTAGTGATATAATTGATTTAGTCATTTAAATTCATATCCACGTATAGTTCAAATGATTAATGCACTTCCCATTGACATCCTTAATAGGGGTTTAAATTCTATCTTGCATCTTTATGAATATGTATGGGGAGTTTTCCATTTATTGTAGGAGAAGTGGTGGACCCAAACTTTTATATTGAGGAGACACTTTATAACAACATAAAATGAAATAAAAATTAAAGATAAAAATAATTATCGTTCACCCTTCTCTAGTTACTCACGTATTTCATTTCTCTTTACGAATCTATAGAGCTCTTTCTCATAAACTCACTCTTCTTCACTTAAACTTTATTGATTCTTATTTGAACAACATTAACAAAAGAATAAAAGAACTTCCATGTTTTTTAAAAAGAAAAAAAAAAATCAATTTAGTTTCAAATAATGTAAATGTTTGATAACTTCTTTAAATAAATTATCGACAACATACACCAAGTAATAAATGAGATGTGAGAGAGACACAAAAGATTGAAAAATTAAAAATCTATACATATATATATACAGTCAATAGTTTGTGTAAATATAATACAATTTATGATAAAAAAAAAAAAATAGTTCATGATAATTGTGTAAAACTGTTTATAGTTTGCAATAATAATAACGCATTGTGAAATTAAATTATTACAAATTCCAAAGGCCACTTGGTTTGAGTCATTGTGGCATGACACTCTACGTTATTTAAAAAAAAAAATGAAAAAAGGCTGCAGTTTTTAGTAAGGGACGGAATTAAACCCCCATACTGCCACATATAATACAAACGCTGAGCCATCAATACACGTCCATTTCTATGATCTCATTCACTTCGATAGTTATATACAACAATTTATTTATATATTTAAATATGCAATGACTAATTTCGTAACCGTAATTAATTTTCAAAAAATAAAATAAAATGGGAGGAACACATGTCTCGTCTAAGCCCAAAGGCAGGTCCACCCCTTGTGTGGGAGTCTCATAGTATTATATTCGTTAATTTTTGAGTCATACATACGGTGTTCAATCTCGATAGATTTTAATAGATATTTGGTATGATAACTTACAATTATACATATATATATTAGGGGTCGTCTACAATACATTTGGGTATTGATATACCTGAATTGATTACGTTCCAAAATTATTGATTGTATTTTATTATATTTGATTATAATTAAATATATACTATAGTTGTAAATATGATTAGAATTATTTAGTTGTAATCAAATATAATAAATATATAATTAGATATAATATACAATCAGTAATTTGAGAATATAATTAATCATTTATAATTGTCAGGTGTATCGATATACAAATATACCATAGAATGTGTCATATATATATATATATATATATAAGTTTAATATGTATTGGTACGTCAATTAATAGTATTTACATCATCGTTTGATTCTAGCATTATTGTATATAATATGTTTTATTCTAGTACCCCATCTCATATAAATTTATGGGTCCGACACTGGATGGCATTATGCGATGCAATTTATATTCATTGTCTTTTTCTTTCTTAAATTATTATAAAATTTTATTAAATATGATTTCAAATTTAATTATCATGACAATAGGTTGTCATAAGAAATTAGAATTGATGTATAGACTTCAAAGCTCAATTGCTTGTTAAATTCATGAACAAACAATAAAAGTCTAACAGAAATCTCAGAAGCGTATCAGGAAATCGAATGGCTTTTGATTCTGGTTGGCTGCTCATTGTCGATCCAAGGATGATGATATTGGGCAAAAAGTACTCCTTTATCATGGCAGCTTCTCATTCCATTTTAGACCCCACATTTATGGGAAAACATTGTACTTCTGTAGTTTTCAATAGAAGAACCAACAATTTCATAGATTTGATATTTACAATTATAAAAATATAGCTAAAATTATTTATAATGAAAAATATAATTCAAATGATCCATGTCATTGGAGTATAAGACCAGACGGTCCATGTTTGGTGGACTTGACAGCAAACAAAAAGCACGGCAAGGAACAATGCTTTAGGTGGACATGAATGACCTGTTTTCATATCTCTAACATTCTTGTTAATTGTGAGATCAATGTGGATGTATCTTCAAATATTATGTCCTTCTCATGGTTTCTTATGAATTACTTTATTTGTTTCTTTCGGAAATGGAAAGTTTACACCCTCTTGTATGTTAGGATATTTTTTAAATAAGAGATTTTTTTTATATTATTATTTTTTGCAATTATATTGTAATGTGATTCTCAAATATATATATATATATATATATATATATTGTAATGTGATGTGATCTATAATACTATTGTTAAGAAAAAATTAACTGTTAATAAAATGAACAAGATGAGGGAGGTCTTAGGCATTAAGCCGACCCTATTTGCTGCTATTTAATAAGCATTAGTAGGATTCCTTTTAGCTTCATTCTTGGGTTGATGGCATCATGCAATGCATGTGATTGATTTATATTCATATTCTTTTTTATTTTTTAAAAATTATTATAAAATTTTATTAAATATGAATTGTGTCAAATTTAATTATTATGACAATAGATTGCTATAACAAATTAGAATTGATGCACAGACTTCAAAGGTGAATTGCTTGTTAAATTCAAGCATAATCACGGACATTATTATCCCTCTGTTTGAGGGCTTTTTATGTAAGGCTCGAATCCAAATGGATCCAGAAGATTAATTGAAGTTTAAATTTTAAGTGGATTGAAATTAATTTAAGAAAGTCCAATAGAAAAAATAATAATAATAAAGTGTTTATGGCCGGACCAAGCAAGCTCAATTAATGGAATGATTTTCTAGCAAACAAAAATAAATCAAATGAAAATGAAATGAGAAATCAAATTAGAAAAGAAAAAAAAAAAAATCGTGCATGAAAGGAGATTGAAACGGCTGCATTTTGTCTGTATATATATGTATATAAAAGTTATTATTAGAAGCAAACAAAGGCAGAAAACACTGTACAGAATCCGACCAGCAGAAAACAAAAAAATATAGACATACTGAGACGAAGACAGTAAGAAAAAGAGAGGAAAAATAGGAGAAAAATTCAAGATACTTGAGCGGAATATTTGGGTGTCCGAATTATTTAGATAAGTAATTTTATTTCAATAGGTTTTGGAATCCAAAAATTAGTTAATTTTTTCATAAATTCTAAATTGAGTTTTAGATGATTTAAGTTAAATCCATGATTATGAAGAATTAGACGGGAACCCATATTACACACAGATATGAGCATAGGAGATATGTGAATATATTGTTTTATTTATTTTGAATTAATTATCTATAATTATAGATTTCAGATTTTATTATTTACGGATGATTAGAAATGAATTAATTGTTAGTTAATGAATTTACCGGATTGTTTATTTTAATTAAATTGATTTATTATCATATTTAAATTTCAAGCTTTATTTATTTAATTGTTATTAGAAGAAAATTATTTAATTTGTCTATTGATTTATTGATTACGAATTATGATTTATTTTTTTTTGAAATATATGAATTATGATTTTTTTTATTTGATTATAGAATATTTATTTATATTATAAAAAAAAAGATTTATTGAGAATTATATTTATATTTAGAACTAGAATTATACAATTTGCATATAAAAATGAATTAAATTTTGGAAACGATTGAAATGAGACTTGTAGAACACTTCCCTCTAACAGTTACAGGCTTCACATGTGTAAATCTTATAGAGTCATCCAATATGTGTATGACCAGATATTATTCCTCGCCCTGCGTGTATATTAAGTATCTCCATCACATATGACTAAGTTCTCCGGGTACTAGATTGGTATAGATTGAAATTTTATAAATGTGCAGAATTGATCCATACAAATGTTTTCAATTTATTATGATACAAAATGATTTAAATGTGAATTCAATATTATTTTCAGATATGATTGAATATGGATTATTGAAATTTTATTTTTATTATTTGTATTATATTATTGTGACAGTTATTATCTAAATGAAATGATTTTATCTAGTTTTTAAAAGTTATATGCATTCACTTGGCGTTAGCACTCACTTTTTATAAAACCCAATTTTTCAAGGATCTGCTGTAGGTTCATACAGATTATTGTATATCTTGAGAAGAGTCATATGATAATGAATAATTTTGCTATTGGGTAAATTATTTTAATTAACCAGATTCTTAAATATGTTTCAAAAATACTTTTTTGAATAAAATAACTTTTTCAAATATTTTGTAAATATTTTATACATAGATTCAACATGAGAAATGTACAGTTTTCTGTTTTATTGAGACTGAATTTTATAAGGAAGTCATGAGTTAATAAGAAATATTTTAAAATGTGTTTTTATTAAAATCCAAATTTCAATAAGAAACATTATAGTTTTCACGGAATTCTCCTAAATTCAAGAGAATAGTCAGAATAGGTCATGTCACCTTAGCTCCTAGACTAGCTTTTTTTGTTTTTTTCCTCATGCTTTAGCTATAAGCATGGTACTTTGGTCAATGATTTTATTACTTTTGGATGGATGTGACAGGTCCTAATCCGAATCATACCATACTAGCATTCGAAGAGCCCTGTTTGGCACCCCAACGGAATCCTTATAAACCCTATTGATTGTGCTAAAAAAATCCGTGGAGCGAACCCTTAAAATCATTTAATCTTCCCTCACTCTCTTAAGTCAAGAATGGGTTGTTTTTTTTTTTTTTTAAAGAAAAATCCGACAACATAACAACTGTGTTTTAACATTCCCAAAATACCTGCAATAAAAATACATTTTCAACTATTTTCATTGTCCAACCCAAAATTCTTCCACAAACATATTCTCAAACTTTCTTTCCATTTAAACCACATAACTTTAAATTCATATAAAACCATAAGCCATAGGCTAAAAACCATAGCCAAAAGCTCAAAAATTAACTTAGATAAGATAAATACTTTTCACCACTTCAATAAAACTTACACCACTTTATACATATCAAAAACATAAATATAAGTAATTATTTTTAATGCCATAAAACATATCAAGAAAGTACAACAAAAGAAGAGACTTTTCAACTTCCATATGTCATGCAAAATGATCATGCAAAAGAAGCAAGCGTCGAATCCGTGCCCACCTATTCTAACAATGGGGATCTCGTGCCTTGGTCACTTACGCTAGCACCTGAGGAGGTTTTTGAAATAAAACAAAGAAAGAGTAGCTTATCGAAGCCTAGTGACAGCCCCCATTCCTTAGACGACTTGTAGGCAACCTCACGGTAACCCTCTAGCGGATATCTAATCCGGTTGGGAAGTTCCCGTGAAGCTAAACTGTCCACTTTTTGAAATCTTTTCTATACTTTACTAAATCTTCTTTAAACTACGGAAACGTGGGGAAATTTTTTCTTTTTAAATCTAACACTTCTACAAAACAGTTTTATAAAAATTCGGGCAGCATAACGATTATTTTCTAAACATGCCACTCTGCAAAAGTTTCAAAAATAATTTTATATACTTCTATAACACATTCATCTCAACTTCTGGGCCTCTGGCCCTAAATTCATTTTTCATAATCCAACCACAAACATACTTTTAATTATTATAAACTCAAAATCATTTCGCTGTGACTAAAATTTTGATATAAATTCTAAAACATTATTTATAATATATATACATTAAAATTCTTTATAAGTATATACATTCATAAAACATAATATCTCAATAAGCATCATGTCGAAGTTGGCCCACCTAGTCCTATGTAGGAGATCTGGCACTACGGTTACTTGATCCTGCACCTGGGGAGGTTTTTCAAAAACAAAGTAGAAAATATGAGCTAATGAAGCTCAGTGAGTGGTGAGTAATCTTTTACTGATAAAATTTCTTTTCTAAAAACTTACCTCCCGAAAACATTTAAAAATGAATTCTTTAAACAGTTTTCTAAAATATGTAAATCTTAAACTTCTAATAAATAACCTCATAAAAATCTCATATAAATACATAAACGATATAATATACTAAAATAGATTATAAAATATTCCATAAACAATTAAAATCACTTCTTTTTAAATATTTTCATTTCTAAATGAGATTTTGTAATACTAAATCATTCTATTTCTTTTCAGATCATAAAATCTATAATTTACTAAAATTTAACTAAACTTTCTATATTGTTGCCAAACATAAAAATATAAAACTTCATTTATACTGTTAAAGAAATATATAAAATATATAAAACTAAATTATCATCAAACTTTAAAATCTTTTGCTTTTTTTACTTGATTTCTTTTCTAAATGCGCCAAATGGAACCCAGTAAAGCTGTTGACCCACATAGCGACTAAACTAACGCCGCACAATGTGAGTGAAAATCTAGTCACATGCCGACTAAACTAGTGTCGTGCAATGTGATGTCACGTAGCGACTAAACTAGCGCCGCTCACCGTGACTCTAAAAGATCGCCCACCACCACAAAGTGGAATGCTACATCGCATAAGTGGCATGAGATATCACCCTACATGTATGGAGGCGACTCGATAAAGTCAACCCCAACTCTGACAAACTCTAGATGGAACGAGTCATTCATTCCCCCAATACTAGTGACACGCCCCCAATACTTGCCACACACACATAGGGCTCTACGGTCGGGTCTTTAACTTTTTTTTGTATCTTTTTCCATCAATTCCATATTTTCTATCATGGATGGTCCATTGGCCTTTGAAAACTTTCTTTTTCTTTTCGAAATGCTAAATCATTTTCTTTCGCTTGAAAATACTAAAAACTTTCTCTTTTGCTTTTGAAAATACTAAAATCATTTTCTTTACTTTCAAAATACTCAAATCTCATCAAGTATTAAAATCTATTAATACTTTAACTTGTATATAAACAGTACTTGCAAACTAACATTTTTAAGATTCTTGAAATCATGAATACTAAAACATGAAAACGTGCTACATTTAATTGAATGAAAATCAAATTGAAATATACTCAAACATTCCACTCACAAGAATAACTAAAATACTTGAGTTGGAATTAAATTGCAATCTACTAAAATTCTTCATTCACCAAGTAAATTAATCAAATATAATCAATAAAACTCATAAAAATAGTTTTTAAAATAACCACTCACAGCTTTACTCTTCCACCACTTGCACAATTTCGCATGGCTCCATTCTCGCTTCCACCTCCCCCTACAATTTATACATTAACATAAATCTATCACAATTATTTCCATTTAGAGTCCATATCAACTACCATTCTAATTGCAACTAAAATAACTTAAACTAGAATGTACACTAAATCACCTACTTAGCCAAAGCTTTACATCTTTTATCTTCTAATCCATTTCCTCTCAATTTCAAGCCATAATCATCACTAAAACAGACCATGCATCATACCAACACAAATCAAACTAATCATCCATCCAAAACAGTCCCCTTTAGCCGAACATGTACCTTTGAATCATCATGTGAATTTTCATTTTATCCAACATCAATTTCAGTTTTAATACCAATCATTTTATCATCCAAAACATTTAAACCAAATAAAAAGTAATAACATAAGACCAGCCCCTACTCTTGGCCTAACCTAAACTCCACACATACCTCACTTAAACTTTTGTATTTCAACACTACTCCTTGCTCTTTCAATACTTTTTCATGCATCAAAACATTTCAAATACATAAAACTTAAATTGAATCACCATATTCCCACCTTGACCATGCATTAATCGCTTTGCAAACTCAACACTTCTTCAAATTTTCAAACTAAATTTTACATCAACATGCTTCACAATCATGGTAAGTTAACTAACATCTTAAACATCACCAATTCACATTTAAATTTCAAGAGTTCACTTTCATTAGAATGCTTACCAATTGGTCTTGGATCCTTAGGCTTGCTTTCTTCCAAGTTTGAAGCCTCCAAATACTAAATCCATGCATAAAAAGCTCATCAAACACCAAAATAAAAACTGGACAGCTTTGGACAGTTTTACTGTCCAGATTTTATCTCACCATTTCAATGTAGAAACTCAACTTCTTCACTTGAAAAATCACTTAACTTTGTTAGATATCCTTCCTAGGGTTGTTTACCACCCTTTGGGGCTTGAAATTCACTCAAAAATGGCTTGGAAAGGATGAAGGACAGCAGCTATTCCCTCTGGTTTGCCTCTGCCGAACACCCCCCTGCAGTTTTTTTTTTTTTCTCCTCCTTTCTATCGACTTCACTTCTGCCTCTTCTCCAAATTTCCAGCAGCTTCTCTTATTTATATACCCATTTTCAAGTTAAATAATTGCCCCTCAAGTTTGACATATATTTACATCTCATTCAACACCCAACTAATACTCAAACATACATCAACTAACTCTCAATACAATTTCAACAAGTCATGCACCATAGTTTCCATATACTTAGCATACTTTCAACTTCATTTGAAATGTCACAAAACCACAACAACCATCTTCATATCAACCCAATACACAAATACATCCTATTCTAATAGAATTTCATTTTCCATACAATTAATCACTTTCACACTAACCTTAACCAATTTCATTTATCTTCATTCCATTGATCTTCATTCACCATAAATCACACAAAAACACCACTTAATATCATCAACTCTATGGATTCAATTAAAAACATATTCACCCTTATACTAATAAAAATTCAAACTCACACCAAATCATCATTTTCTTTAATTCTTTTGATTCCAATTACTACCATTTCATATCAAACACATCATACAACTCATTCAAACATTAAAACCAACACAACACACACATATACATAACTTGACCATATACTAATATACAACCTCAGTCATCAAACATTTGATTTCTCTTCTAACAAATCATCTCAAGCTAATATAAAATCTCATATAAACTCATCCATGCATTAAAATAATTCAATCACGCCATAGTTCTCATATTGACCACTTACTAGTATATAACCCATCTACTCATTCTCTTTATTTTCTTCAGTTATAATCATATCAATTTCATCTAAAATTCTTCCATAATCATTCAAAATCAACCAACTAACCAATTACACTCCATTAGAAAAATGACACTAAATTCTCACTTTGTTCACATACTAATATATACACAACTCATGCATTCTCTTCATTCTAAATTCAATAATCACATCCAAATGCTTCATTTAATCACCCATTAATCATCTAAAGTCTTAAAATCAAAATCAATTAAATTCCATACAATATACTATAAAACCCTAACCCTAACTCACTAATTTTCGTCACCCATATATGTTACACCAAAAAATTTCATATTTAAACTTAAGTTGATGAAAATCTACTATAATCCATGCCAAAAATCTCATTTATTACTCATTACAACACTATCTTGACAAAAACCCACAATTTCATCATCAAACTAGCAATAAAATCCATTAAAAACCACTTACCTAAATCCTCACTTGATCTTGGACATGTGATGGTGATTTTGAACGCGAACGAAGGGCGAAATCGCTTGGAAACTCGGACTTTCCCTTTTTCTTCTTCTTCTTTCTTCTTCTTTCTTTTTTTCTCGATTTTTTTCTTCCCTTCTTTATTTTTCCATTTCTTTCTGCTCCTGCACGACAAGCTTCTGGTTTGGGTCTGATTTGTGGCTCCAATTACGTATAAGTTCAGCAAAATTACCATGTTATCCCTTAAAAATGCTATAATATCAATTTAACCCCTAAAGTTTGTTAAAACTGCAAACATGCCCTCCATTCAATACTTGACAAGTGTCCTCATCCTTATCCACTAGTGCCACTTGTCATTCTCCTATGGTGTCTTGCCCCACATGTTTATCCTTTCTTATCTTTATCCATTCGAGCTTTCTGGAACGCTCGAATTCGGCTTTTCCGGTACTTTTTCGAAATCCCTCAGAATTTTTTAGGGCCTATATTCAGACTACATACATACTCCAGGTAGCCTTGGTGACTCTTAAAAAACATTCTATGCCCCTTTTCGCCTCTCTTTAAAACACTAAATCATCTCCGATGATTTCCGGATTAATTTCGTTTCAATCCAAATTCTTTCGAAATGGTCATTTGGGTTTCTAAATTACCTCTTGAGTATCTTAATGCCTATTTAGACCCCTTTCAAAATTTTATGAATCCGTAAATCTTTTCGAAATTTCGATCGGATTCAAGATTATCTCTATTTATCTCTAAATAATTACAAAAATATTTCATGGTCACCTAATCATCAAATTAACCATGCAATACTCTAATTGGGTGCCCTAACACTCAATCTCTTGCTTCAAAAAATTCAAACGAAGTTTTGATCGATAATATCCATATTTCCATCTGTAATGGCATTTTCGTAAATAACTTTCGGAGCCCTTGAAAACTATTCAAACGGACTCATTTTCACTCATTCTAGTTTCATCAAACTCTAATACTCATTCCAGAACTTGTGATTCGCTTGGTCCATTTTCCAGAAAAATCATTATTCATCCGAAAATACTATTCATCCGACAACACCATTCATCCGAATATATTAGTCATCTAAAAATACTATTCATCTAAAAATACTATTCGTCCAAAAATACTATTCCTGTAAGCCCTCTAGCATACTTTAACGGATCTCCTCGAAAACAGTCCCTAAATAATTATTAAAGACCTTAAATGGTTCACAGAAGGGCCTAAGGGTATAGGGAATCCTTAGAGATCAATTTAAATTCGATCGGAGATTAAACAGAAAGGATAAAGTAGTGAATGAAATTAAGTAATTATTTAAAGTGATAAGAGACTAAATTGAAGATAAGTTTTAATAATTGTGGTCAAATTAGGATTAAGCTAAAAGTCAAAGGAGGAGACCGAAATTTTTAAGGGATGTGACCGTCATTTGTAGAGTTGTTTGGGAAGGAAAACATGAAGACAAAATGTAAAATTGAATCACAAAAATAAAAGAGAAGACAGTCACGTACAGGCCTATCGTCGAACCAGAAGAAGAAGAAAGAAGAAGAATAAGAAGAATGAGAAGAAGAGGAAGAACCCGAAGCCGACGCAGACCAGCTTATCCAGCCGCCACCATGACCAGTCGTCGAGCAAAACCGAGTAGATCGAAGACGAACTCGCGCACGACCGAAGCCGACCAAGACAGCTCGAAGAAGAACCCGACGACGAAGAGTAGGAGCTGCCGACATGCACGATCTGCAGAACCCAGCTCAAGCACAACCAGTCGAACTCAACGCAACCAAGCTCGCCGACCAGCCGCCATCACGCGCAAAATTGAGCAGACTCGAAGCTGACCAGAACCGGCAGAATGAGGTAGATCGAACTAGGGAGAGAGCGAGAAAGGAAGAGAAGAGAAAGAGGAGGAGAAGACTAGCGAAATCAGCTCAAACCCGACCTGAAACCACCTGCAAAACGCGACCAAAACTCGTCGAAACAGTGATGAAGTTTGATCGGAGCTGAACCAGAACAAAGGCAGCAGATCGGAGAAGAAAAAAGAGGATCCGACCGGGGAAGAGGAGCTCGTGCGGAGGAGAAGAAAGAGAGAGGAGATCCAGCCGAACCAGTCCCTTTTCACCACCAAAAACCAGTCCAAAACGAACTCAATGCGAAGAGGAAGAGGAGGATTTCGTAAGTAAGAAAAAAATGTAAGTGTTCAAGTTTTCGAAAGTGTTTTCGTTGAAGATTTTGTTACTGATTAAGTTGATTTCGAAGCGGATTTTGTTACGATTTGTTATTGGTTGGTTTTGAGTGAAAATAAGTTGAGAAAGAAGTGAATTAATGCTCGTTGGGAGCTTAGAAAAACAAGAAAATAGTGAAAAGTTAAAGATAAAACGAATCGCATGATAAACTAGATTGAGGAGCGATTGTGTAATTTGGCTATTTCGAGTTTCCAGAAGTTAATGCGAATGAAAATTTATGTTTCCATATGTTGTATAGGTGATGAAGGCGCTCGAGAATCGAGGCGAGAGGAGTAAGGGTTCCGCACGCGCCATTTTCAGCTATCAATTTTGTGAGTAAATTTTATTATAAAAGATTTTAAAAGTATTTCAAATTGTTAAGTTGATTTAATAAGTAACTGCTTGAGTTTATTTTAAATGCATTGATATGAGCATGAATTTAGAGTTTGAAATGATGCTATTTTGTGCTTTTTCACTTACCAAAAATATTTTAGTGTTTAATGCACTTAGAAAACAAGTTTTAGTGCTTATTGCACTTAGAAATCAGATTTTGGTGTTTTATGCACCCAGAAAAGAGATTTGTGCTTTTGCACCAGAAAGTTAAAGCAAAAAGAAAAGTGTTTTGAAAATCATAAGTATACCCTCAGAGATTTTTAGAGATTCCAGATCAGATTAGACTCGGCCGGTCTATCCCACATCAGTTGACACAGTCCTGGGGAGTGATAAGTCACTAACCTGGGGGGATAGGTGTCCGAGTCTGTCAGTCGAGTCGCTATTATTGATGTGGGGTAGTATTTCGCATGCTATGGTTAGCGTTGGGAAATTCCGCACATAGCCGCGAGATGTCTCAGAGCAGGCGAGCTATGGTTAGCGCTGGGAAATTCCGCACATAGCCGCGAGACCCCAGATTTAGGGATACTATAGTAATTTTGAAAGATATCAAGAAACAATTTTAAAAAGAAGAGCAAATATGAGAGAAAATAAGTTTTAAAATTATTATTCCAGTTATTTATGATTTTCGGTTACAAGTTTTAAATTTAAAAGCATGTCTGTGTTTATATATAAATTCTTTTGTTTAAGTTGAGTTTTAAGAGATTTAAGTTTGAAATGCTTTAGAAATAAAGAATAGTTTTCAAACGTTTTTAGAGAAGGAAGCTTAGAAAATCAGATTTTCAAAGAAAAGAAAAATTATCACTCACTGAGCTTCTAATTCATTATTTTTTGTTTTATACAAAAACCTCCTCAGGTACTCTCAGTAGGTAGCCGAGCAGTAGCATTAGATCCAGTGGGCGAGCCAGCGCGACACGACGACATCTCAGGTAGTTGATTTTGCATCAATTATATTTTCATGTAAATCTCTTTTGAAGTATATAAGTAATTTGTAATTTGTAATTATTTGTTCGTAATTATTTTTAAATCGTTTTTTATTTTAATGTGGTTTATTAAATTGTGAATTGAATTTTTTTGAGTTGATTTGAAAATTAAATGTATGATTGAGGTCTACGGGCAACCAGAAGTTGGGTTGGTGCTGAAAAATAGTCGAAGTGTGGTTTTTTAATAAACAGGTTTTTCTGGAATGTCAAAAACGCAGTCGTTATGCTGCCGAAATTTTGTTAGAAAAATGAGTTAAAAAAAAAAAAATTACGTGTTTTCAGTTTTTAAAAAAAAACCAACCCAACAATGTTTTAGAAAGTATCAAAGAGTTTAGGATTCGTTCCATGGGTTTCGCTTAGTCTGACTAGTCGGGTCTGAGAGGGATCCGTTGAGGTGCCCGGCGTGACCTACCGGATTAGAGTTAGAGGTATCCGGGTCGGGTTGCGTCAATTCCTTTGGAAATACTATTCTTTCGAAAACACTATTCATGAAATTTCAAGTGTTATACCCAGTGAGTGCACATAAGTTTGAAACCATAATGTTTGCTTTTTATAAAATACCTTCATAAAAATAAAAATTAAAAAAAAAACATTAAAAATAGAATTTAATTACTTAATTTCTCAAATTGAAATTTCATATGTAGCATAACAAAACAATATATTTGCCAACATTAAAAAAACATAAAACCTTTAGTAAAACTTAATAAACATAAATATTCATACAAAACTATAAACAATTATGAAATCCCTTTCGAAATAGAATTGTAATTCGCATAAACACAATAGCTCATTTTCAAATTTACTTTATTTGGCATTTTGAAATGCACCAATGTTACCCCTTTAAAACTTACAACCACGCGATAGCTAAGTAAACGCTAATCAACGTGGAGTCACGTGACGATTTAGTTACGAACACCATCCGTGACACTTACAAAGACATTCCAACAACTACGTGCAGACTTTTACATTGCAAGGTGTAGCGTGAGACAACATCCCACACACGTAAAGGCCACGCGACGGACTCTATCCCCTAAAGTTTATGACGCAATTCCTCCCATAACTTTGCCATACACATGTGGGACGTACCCGCCGGGTCTATAAATCTTACAAAGGTGGATATACATTTAGCCTTTGAAAACTTATTTAAACATATATTATTTTTGCTTCAAACACTTAAAATTTCAAACTTCATTTTCATTTGAATAACCATAAAACATAATCTCGATTGCTAATAAAGCTTAAAACTTTAAACTTCATTTCAAAATGAAATTCATGCTTATAAAATCATAAAAGCTACACCTTTCCATACAAAACATGATATCAATAAACAAGGCTCATATCAAATTCTAACATAGCAAACAAACTTATAAAATATTGAAATATTGAAAACAACTATAACCTTGTAAAATCATTTTAGCACTCACCTTAAATTCCAAACTTCTTTAATGACCTTCTTCAGCTTCGTTAGCCTCTCCTTCACCTACACTTCATACTTTCTCTTAGAATACACTAAACTGAACTTCATAAAACTTATTACATAACTTTTTAACTCAATTCAACCATAAAATGGCATATTCACTAAACAGCTCCTCTATATGGTTTCCACTTAACCCAAGCTTTCTAATTCCGATTTCTTTCCATGAATCCTATTTATTTTCACTTAGGAACAGTCTCATATGCTCGAAATCATTATTCGAAGCTCGAAACAAAAATTGGTCTTTTTAGACCTTATTTGGCTGAAGAGTATGCACAGCTCTACCTAGGGTTGTTCTTCACTTCTTTCTTGCTCCACACATCTTCCTAACTCGTATTTAGATCACCCGTAAAGCGATTCTAAAAAATTTCAACTTTCAGGTGGCAAAACCTAAGAAACACAAATTCTTGTTCTTTGTATTTGTTGAAAAAAAACTTTTTCTTTTCTCTTATTTTTTCTCAAAAACATAAACAACAACCAAAAACCTAGATGTAGAAAAGAAACTTTTTCTTTTTATAGGCAAACAATTAGGGTTTTAATTAATCAATATTAATATTGACCCTAATCTTATTATAATTAAACTTTTGCCCCATATAATATAATTAATTCAAAATTAATTAATATTATATTTTGAAATAGAACTTGTAACTTTTAATAAATTAATTCATAATTAATTTATACCAAAGTCACTAAGAATTGGATTCAAGACCTCTTATAAAATTAATTAAATAATTATTAATTCATAATTAATAATTAAATAATTTGAATAATCAATATTATTCAAATACTAAGTGAACACAAATTTTTGTTACTTATGTAACACCTGTAATTGGACGGTCCAATTACAATATTCTATATACACGTTTCTTATAGTAAAATGAGCTATCAAGGGGACCCGATGGACCTACAGTTTTGAGCTCCAATAATATTGGAATTATTAATTAAACTCTTTAATTAAATAATTCACTATTATTAATCTTAAAGTTACTCCACTAAAAACTTAAGATTGTACTCTCAAAATTGTAGATGTTTTTTTTATACAATCTGAAATTTTTCAGTGTCCATTGATTTAATCACTACATATGATTTGACCCTCCACAAATAGTTCATAATTAGAGCAAGGTCAAATGTCCGTTTTACCTCTCTAATTATTTCTTGATCCTTAAGTACCATTGATTCTCTAATGAACAATATATTCATAACAACTTATGAATTTATCTTTCTGTTTACATATAAACAGAAAGTTGAGTGCTCTTATTGTTCAAGACCTGAATCAACCCTTAAGGGAACTACTTTTCTACTTCTCGCAAGAAGGAGTGGATTCCACTATTGTATAGAATGTTCCCAACTACTTACTAAATCATATCCCCAAAGTACGAAGTTATTGATCGGGTATCTACACCGATCTCACCCATGTAAATCAAAGGAAATAACTTAACAAGCAGGAGTTCATAATACACTCAGAATCAAGATCAATTCATATATGATCATCTGGTTGATAAATATAAATCTTTAAGGTTAACGGATATTATTTAGAGACTTATATTTATCGTGGTCTAGTCCTATATAATCTTTATTGTATAAGGTGCCTCCATTTCCATGTCACCACATGAATAGTCTTGGATAAGACTATCGTATCAAATACGAAAGGGACCGCAGCTGTGGATTTACCACAAATGAAGTACCCAGCTTCGTTTGTTTTCTACGGACTCTTTAAATTACTTATCTCAAACTAAATCCACATGTATATAACACTTATACACTTAGTTTGAAATTACATAAGTAATCAAGGATATTTCTTATGATATATACGATTTTTGCAAAATATATAAATTGAATGAAATGAATATTTTATTAAAAATTTATAAAACCGTTTACAATATTACAAGCTCTTAGGGCAGAAACCCCAACAATCTCCCACTTGCCCTAGAGTAGATGGGACATATCTCGTAATCCTAGACCCTCTAGATGACCTTCAAATACTTTAGCCATTAAGGTCTTCGTAAACGGATCAGCAAGGTTGTCTTGTGATGCAATCTTCATCACTTTTACATCTCCCCTTCGTACGATCTCCCTAATGAGATGGTATTTCCTCTCTATATGCTTCCCTCGTTTATGGCTTCTTGGTTCTTTGGAATTGGCCACTGCACCACTATTGTCACAATAAAGGGTGAGTGGTTTATCCATGTCTGGAACAACTTCCAGATCAATCAAGAATTTACGTAGCCATACCGCTTCTTTAGCTGCTTCACAAGCTGCTACATATTCGGCTTCCATAGTGGAGTCAGCAATGCATGATTGCTTAATACTCCTCCATGTAATGGCTCCACTACCAAGGGTAAATACTAATCCGGACATAGATTTCCTAGAATCTTTGTTCGACTAAAAATAAGAATCTGTATATCCTAATGGGATCAAATCCTCTCTAGAATATACTAGCATATAGTTTCTCGTTCTCCGAAGATACTTGAGAATATGCTTTACAGCCACCCAATGATCAAATCCTGGATTAGATTGATAACGACTAACTATTCCCACTGAATAACATATATCCGGTCTCGTGCATAACATAGTATACATGAGACTGCCTACTGCAGAGGCATAGAGAATCCGTCTCATATCCTCAATTTGTTGAGGTGTCTTAGGACACTGTTCCTTAGACAAATGAACTTCATGACGAGAAGGTAAATGACCTTTCTTAGAGTTCTGCATCGAAAATCGCATAAGAATCTTATCGATATATGATACCTGAGACAGCGCTAACAGTTTGTTCTTACGATCCCGTATTATTTGGATCCCAAGGACATAACTGGCCTCTCCCAAATCTTTCATTTGGAATTGGCTAGCGAGCCAGTTTTTTACGTCTGATAATATTCCTATATCATTCCCAATGAGTAGAATATCGTTAACGTAAAGTACAAGGAAAACCACTTTCTTATTGATAATCTGTTTGTATACACAAGGCTCATCAATATTTTGCTCAAAACCATAAGACTTGATCGAAGTATCAAACCTTATGTTCCAAGATCGAGATACTTGTTTAAGCCCATAAATAGACCTTTGCAACTTGCAAACCTTTTGCTCTTGACCTTGGGATACAAATCCCTCTGGTTGTACCATATAGATACTTTCATCAAGATTACCATTCAAAAATGCAGTCTTGACGTCTATTTGCCAAATCTCATAATCGAGACATGCAGCAATGGAGAGAAGAATCCAAATGGACTTAAGCATAGCTACTAGCGAGAAAGTTTCCTCATAGTCAACTCCCTCTTTCTGAGTATAACCCTTTGCCACTAGTCTAGCTTTAAAGGTTTCTACCTTTCCATCCACTCCTTTCTTCTTTTGTAGATCCACTTGCAACCTATGGGTTTTATCCCATCTGGTTGATCTACAAGTTCCCAGACAGAGTTGGAGTACATAGACTCTATCTCGAGATTCATTGCTTTAAGCCATTCTTCTTTATCAGAATCCTCCATTGCATCATGGTATGTCAATGGATCATCTACACTCTCATCAGAGATAGCAATCTGTGCCTCTCCGATCTTTCTATAGCGGACTAGTGGTCTAATAACCCTCCAACTACAACAAGGTGGTAGATGATTCTAATGAGAATTTGTCTGACGTTCAGACGTGGTCTGAATTATGTCTTTGTCAATAACTATTGTTGATGGGGTACTGGTCGAACCAGGAAGTAATTCCTCTAGTACAACTTTACTTCGAGGTTTGTACTCTCTCATATAGTTCTCTTCAAGAAACGTAGCGTTTATCGATACAAACACTTTGTTTTCTTCAGGACTATAAAAGAGTCCGCCCCTAGTCTCTCTAGGATAACCTACAAATAGACAAACTTTTGAACGTGGTTCCAGCTTCCCAGCCTTGTTCTTCAGCACATGTGCTGGACAACCCCAAATGCGAAAATGTCGTAAACTAGCTTTGCGACCATTCCACAACTCCAGGGGTGTCTTTGAAACTGACTTAGATGGTACAACATTCAAAATATACATTACAGTTTGCAATGCATATCCCCAAAATGAACTAGGTAATGATGAGAAACTAAACATAGATCTCATCATGTCCAAAAGGGTCCGATTTCTCCTTTCTGCAACACCGTTCTGCTGGGGTGTTCCAGGAGCAGTCAGTTGGGATAAAATCCCATGCTCAAGTAAGTAATCCTCGAACTCTGAATCGAGATACTCACCTCCACGATCCTATCGTAGAGTTTTCAATGTTTTACCTAATTGATTTTCAACTTCAGCTCGAAATTGTTTGAACTTTTCAAAAGTTTCTGACTTCCGTTGCATCAGGTAAACGTACCCATATCTAGAATAATCATCAATATAAAGGTGACGAAATATTCATAACCGCCTCTAGCTTTAACATTCATAGGACCGCAGACGTCCGAATGTATAAGCTCTAGTGGTTCCTTAGCTCTAACCCCTTTACTAGTAAAAGGTCTTTTGGTCATTTTACCTTCTAAACATGATTCACAAATAGGTAAAGTGCCGATCTTTAACTCACTTAAATGTCTTCTCTTTACCAGTCTATCTAATCTGTCAAGATTAATATGATCAAGTCTTAGATGCCAAAGATATGTGTCATCATTTTGAGAAATCTTTTGTCGTTTTGTTTTTGGTTTTTCAACCTTAAACATTTCAGTATTAGACAGTGGGTTATGCATTAACGGTCTTAACATATATAAATTGTTTTCTTGTATCCCTGAACAAATTTTCAAACCATTTCTAGAAATAATAACTGATTTATTATAAAAAGAAACAGAATAATTAAATTCCAAAAGTTTGGATACAGAAATCAAATTTCTTTTAAAACCTGGAATATAATAAACATTGTTCAGTATGATAAAACAATTATTATTGAAATGAAGTCTAACTTCTCCCACTGCCTTTGCTGAAACGACTTCCCCAGTCCCGACTCGCATGTTGAACTCACCCTCACCAAGCTGCCTATAAGAGTCAATCAACTGCAAAGAAGAACAAACATGATTAGTGGCTCCTGAATCAATTATCCAAGTGGATGAATCATCCTCCACTAAACAAGATTCAATGACTAGTAAATCATATTTACCTTTCATCTTCTTCTTTTTGAGTTCATTGAGGTACTTAGGGCAGTTCCTCTTCCAATGTCCATCCACACCACAATGGAAACATTTCCTTTTGGGCTTGATGGCCTTGGTGCTCTTTTTGTTCTTCTTCTTGGTAGCTTGTGTTTTGGGCTTAGGTGTAGCCTTTTTGGTGTTTCTCTTCCTTTTGTTTTTAGCAGAAGAAGAAGACTCAGCAACGTTTGCTTCACCAGACTTACTCTTATCCTTATTCATTGACTCATAAGTAGTAAGCTCATTAAGTAATTGAGTAAGTGAGTAAGTCAACTTGTTCATAACATAGTTACTCTTGAATTGTATGAAACTCTTCGGAAGAGTTTCCAAGATCATACTCACTTGGCTACGTTCGTCTATTGCCCCTTCATGGCTTTCAGCTATGTTAAAGTGGGTCATCATTTTCAAAACATGCTCTCGAACAGATGTACCCTCATTCATCTTAGCAGTCATCACAGCACAAACAGCTTTGTGCCATTGCTCCTCAGAAGGTTGCCCAAACATGCCCTGCAATGACTCTAGCATCTGAGTTGCTGTTGTCATTGACTCGTGCTTGGTAGCAAGCACCTCGGACATCCCTGCTAACAAGTAACAGCAGGCCTTTTCATCAACTGTGACCCATTTTTGATAGGCCTCGCGCACAGTACGTCCAGCATTATCTGCTGGCTGAGGAGGATAAGGTTGAGTCGTGACAAACTTAAGGTCCTCACAGACCAGGACTGCGTTCATATTACTTTTCCATTTGACATAATTTTCCCCGTTAAGTTTATCATTAGCAAGAATAGAAATCAACGGAGATACCATTGCTGAAAATAAATAAAATGGAATTTATTTAATATCAATTTGCAAAATCTAATATCATGTAATTTTGGCATAAAATTAAATGTGATGCATGATCCACGAATAATAAATTATCAAAATCCCTAAAATTAATTATTATGCCACGATAATCTAACATGCCACAAATAGGTGCCGCCGTAGGGTAGGTCAAATATTTGTATGTTAGACTGAGACATTCTCAATCAAATAATATAACAGAAAACTCTTTTTCATATATTATTTGACTACCGTTTTTTTCGGTCCGGAAAAATAATTAACAATTAATTATTTCCTTTATGAGTGTAACCCATCATTTCGGAGTCCATAGACTTAACTCGAGAATTGCCGCCGTAGGGTAGGTCAATCACAAGATACATCTAGAATTCCTATCCGTTAGGAAGTCAACCTTGATCAACCTAAATGGACACCATCCGTAGGGGGACGATAACAAAGTCATCTCGAGGCGCCATTTAAGTTTTACGGTGTTGAACTAATGATGGAGACCGCGAGATATATTGTCATATATCCCTCTCGCACTCACTATTTTAGGGTTAGGCATTTCTATTAAATTTTCCTAGTCATTGTCTTAGATTATTAACGGCTAAAAAGATAATCTAAATTACTAGGAATTTGTGTGTTATTAAAGTTCGAAACTTATTAACACTTAATAAATTATCAGATTTTTAACATTTAAAAATCTAATTTAATTTATCAATTTAATGAATTACCGGATTTTTAACACTTAAAAATCTAATTCAATTTATAAATCTAATGAATTACCAGATTTTTTAACATTTAAAAATCTAATTCAATTTATAAATCTAATCAAAATAATCAAAATTATAAAGAATAGATTTAATATGAAATCATTCGATTTTAACTAATTAAAATCTAATCCACATTATGAATGCCAATTATTGAAATCAAATTTCTAATTTGAAACCTATGATTTTCTATTAAAATCAATTCAAATTATTTTAAAGGCATTCCATGTATTATTTTTCTATTTATACTAATTAACAATTTTAATAGTAAAATAAAAATAATACATATGATGCATGTCATGTTATAATATAGTGAGTAGGCACTTCATGATTCTATATGACATATTTTTAATGCATGTACATGTTATATATATTTATCCATTCATCTCATAAAACAAAAATAAATAAATAACATGTGTATGACCGGGTTCTTTGGTTTTAACGACCTACATCTAATTTTAAGATTACAAAAATTAACCAAGGCATTCCTTGGCCTTCACTTGTAGTCTTCATAATCTTCATGGTCTTCAAGGTCTTCATGGGCTTATAATTAAATCTAATTTAATTATCAAAAACTTTTATCAAATAGATAAGGCTAGAAAAGCCCATTTCTTAATTTATGGATCCAAGAAAATTATCCAAACACATGGACATTTTCATTAGTGTTACAATTGAAATGGAAACCCCAAAAATATGAAACACATCTTCTTAGGGGCTATTATAATTTTGTTTGTTTGCACATCTAATGTGCAACGCATCTAATGCGCATACATTTATTCATAATAAATGTCTTATTAGACCGTTCAAAACAGCCGCATTAATAATCCATTTCAATGCAGTTAATTATATTTTAAACGGTTGTTTTAAATACTATTAAATAAAACCAGCCGTTTTCAAAATAATTTTCCATTTCAAATCATAATTATACCATTCAAAACAGCTGCATTAAAAATTCATTTTAATGCAATTAATTATATTTTAAATGGTAGTTTTAAATACAATTAAATAAAACCAACTGTTTTCAAAATAATTTTCCGTTTCGAATCATAATTATACCATTCAAAACAGCCACATTAACTATCCATTTAAATACAATTAATTATGTTTGAAATGGTAGTTTTAAATACAATTAAATAAAACCTACCATTTTCAACATAAAAAAAAATCTGATTCGAATCATAATTCTGGCACAGCAAATCAACCCCGTTGACATTAATCTTCAGCTTTACATTTTTCAAAAAAAATAAAGCCTAAAACTATTGAATTACAACGAAAAAAAAATGCCACAAACGGCTTACATATCAATCGAATTATTTAACCAAAGAACCATACAATTAACGATCATACCATGCAATCCCATTCATCAAACGTGAATATAAAATATGCA
This sequence comes from Nephelium lappaceum, assembly GCA_021234005.1. Taxonomy (NCBI): domain Eukaryota; kingdom Viridiplantae; phylum Streptophyta; class Magnoliopsida; order Sapindales; family Sapindaceae; genus Nephelium; species Nephelium lappaceum. Next base: position 10,282,483 of record CM038002.1, read on the forward strand.
TATCAATCATCAAATCAAAATAATAGTGCCTACTCATTGACGTACATAATCAATACAAACATATTATTTTAAAATTCATTGTTTTATTGAAAACCTTGGCTCTGATACCAATTGATGGATTGAAAAAACAAAAAACAACAATTTGTTTTTCATAAAAATAAGAATTTTGCGGAACATTGAGTTTCAAAACTTTTAGAAAACTCAAGAACCTAAGATTGATAAAACAATGAAATAAAATAATATAAAGAAATAAAAATTAGATTTTTACCTTCTGTATTGATCTCTGTGGATTGCTCACCACCTTGTCTTCCTTGATATATCTCGAAACCAAGAAACAAGTGAGTGGACACAATTATATAGAATTGTGCTCACTTACTTTTTGATTTCTTTCTAAAAAAAAATCAAATTAAATCAATGATGATAAGAGGTGAGTGTTTGATTTTTGGTTATACAAAGAACAAAGACACAAATTCTTGTTCTTTGTATTTGTTGAAAAAAACTTTTTCTTTTCTCTTATTTTTTCTCAAAAACATAAACAACAACCAAAAACCTAGATGTAGAAAAGAAACTTTTTCTTTTTATAGGCAAACAATTAGGGTTTTAATTAATCAATATTAATATTGACCCTAATCTTATTATAATTAAACTTTTGCCCCATATAATATAATTAATTCAAAATTAATTAATATTATATTTTGAAATAGAACTTGTAACTTTTAATAAATTAATTCATAATTAATTTATACCAAAGTCACTAAGAATTGGATTCAAGACCTCTTATAAAATTAATTAAATAATTATTAATTCATAATTAATAATTAAATAATTTGAATAATCAATATTATTCAAATACTAAGTGAACACAAATTTTTGTTACTTATGTAACACCTGTAATTGGACGGTCCAATTACAATATTCTATATACACGTTTCTTATAGTAAAATAAGCTATCAAGGAGACCCGATGGACCTACAGTTTTGAGCTCCAATAATATTGGAATTATTAATTAAACTCTTTAATTAAATAATTCACTATTATTAATCTTAAAGTTACTCCACTAAAAACTTAAGATTGTACTCTCAAAATTATAGATGTTTTTTTTTATACAATCTGAAATTTTTTAGTGTCCATTGATTTAATCACTACATATGATTTGACCCTCCACAAATAGTTCATAATTAGAGCAAGGTCAAATGTCCGTTTTACCTCTTTAATTATTTCTTGATCCTTAAGTACCATTGATTCTCTAATGAACAATATATTCATAACAACTTATGAATTTATCTTTCTGTTTACATATAAACAGAAAGTTGAGTGCTCTTATTGTTCAAGACCTGAATCAACCCTTAAGGGAACTACTTTTCTACTTCTCGCAAGAAGGAGTGGATTCCACTATTGTATAAAATGTTCCCAGCTACTTACTAAATCATATCCCCAAAGTACGAAGTTATTGATCGGGTATCTACACCGATCTCACCCATGTAAATCAAAAGAAATAACTTAACAAGCAGGAGTTCATAATACACTCAGAATTAAGATCAATTCATATATGATCATCTGGTTGATAAATATAAATCTCTAAGGTTAACGGATATTATTTAGAGACTTATATTTATCGTGGTCCAGTCCTATATAATCTTTATTATATAAGGTGTCTTCATTTCTATGTCACCACATGAATAGTCTTGGATAAGACTATCGTATCAAATACGAAAGGGACCGCAGCTGTAGATTTATCACAAATGAAGTACCCAGCTTCGTTTGTTTTCTATGGACTCTTTAAATTACTTATCTCAAACTAAATCCACCTATATATAACACTTATACACTTAGTTTGAAATTACATCAGTAATCAAGGATATTTCTTATGATATATACGATTTTTGCAAAATATATAAATTGAATGAAACGAATATTTTATTAAAACTTTATAAAACCGTTTACAATATTACAAGCTCTTAGGGCAGAAACCCCAACACACACAACTCTCACCCTCTCTTTGTGCTCATGGTTTTGGCTTGTATTTTGTGTGAAACTTTTGCTAGGTGTTGAAACAATGCGCCCTATATACTACTAACATTCCATAAATGACCATTGTGTCCTTAACAAATTGGTTTTTCATCTTTAAACTCTTGTTTATTCTATCTTGACCCCTAACATGTAAACTTATTTCTAATTAGCCCATATATAACACTAACTTATAAAACTCCAATGACAATGACCGTTTTACCCTTATAATGATTTATTCTACAATTGGGTTAAACCAATCTCTATATTTTTACAGCACTTTCATTTAATCATCTAGGGTCTCAAGACATCTCTTATTAATCACTTAGGATCTTAAACGTCACTTAGGGATTGTTACTAGGGAAACCATAAATAAACATCGAGGGCTTATAGGATGACTCTCCTCTTGGCTTAGAGAGGCCTTTTACTAGGTCATGCCCAGAATTTTTGTGGGTTGCTTCCATTAATGAATCTTTTCTTTCAAAAATAAAAAACAAGTCTCTATGGCACAATCAACTGCACACTATACACACTAAGATGGCATACCTTCTTTTGTCTCAACATCTCTACTTCTCTCCTTCTGTTTCTTCCAGAAGATCATATAACTACAAAGGGTTAAAACCAATTGCAGATCATATCAGAGAAGAGTAATGTTATACTTCCCAAATGTTTTGACCAAATTCATTCTCAATAATGTGGCATTTGAATTATCAATATCATATAAATTATGAGATGATATGATAACTGATATGGTATTAACCATTCATATGTCACTTATATTTATGCATGAAATATATACATATATGTGGCACATTCTAAGGTGCACCCGGTCTATACATATACTTGATAAAAGAAAAAAAATATATGTAAATACATTCTAGAATGTGTGACTGTAATTTATTATATATGATTATAACTAAACATGTTTAATTACAATTAGTAATATGATCACTTTTACTGATTGTAATCACATATACTTAGTTGTACTCATATATAATAAATTACAATCACATATTTTAAGATACAATCACGTTTTTTTTTTTTCGTTAAGTATATGCAAACATCCGATGCACACAACGTGACCCATATATATATATATATATATGTATCTTATACTAAGAAAAAAAATTGATTTGAAAAAAAAACTGATTTTTTTTTTCCTTAAATGTTTTTAAAAAATTTAAGGGTGTTTTGTCCTTTGTAACAGGAGAGCTATGTATCATAGTCGAAAAGTAAAAAAAGGTTGCACATCCAACCTTATGACCAGATCATCCTATTAATTTTAATATAAAGACACTTATATCACAACCTTAATTATATAAAAATATATTTAGAATATATAAAAATAAAATTATTTAATTGTTATGTCTATTTTAGACATTATGTAAATTTACAACAATTTACATAAAGGTTGCTTTATTTTTATAGTAGTTGTAACTTCACAATTAACCAATCAATAGTCTGATTAACAGGACCAACTCAACAGTATGTGGGCCTTACAGAAAAATTTAGAAAGAGACCATTGTTTCATGTAAAAATAATAATAATAATAATAATAATTAATCAAGCATCAAAATATTTTATTGAAATTTATTTTACTAAATTTTCATTCGAGTTGATATATGTTTTCCTACTCGTAACAAAATTATCAAGGGCCCATCTAGTGGTAAAACCAAAACCTAATTTTCTATTTTTTCTATTCTCATTTAATTTCTTCTATTATAATTCATATTTTTGTCAAAGCTAATAAAACTAACAGAAAAGAAATAAAGAATTTTTGTTATAGCCTAAACGATTAAAAAATCTAAATATAAAATAATAACAACAGCAATAACAAAAATCTTATACTTCACCAAATTATTTTATTTATCTTTATTTATTTTAGTAAGATGAGAGCATTGAGAATATTTGATAGAATAGTATGTACAAAATTATTAAGTTTTAACATGAATATATAGAAACATTGACTACAATTTATGTTGATACTCTATTAGGGATTTGAATATCTTTGTTTGAGAAGTAAATTAATGATCGAGAATATATATATCTATATATGTGTATATTTGAAATACCGAGAATATTTATTTTTAGAATTAGTGGTGAAATATGAAACTTTATAATATAAAAATCAATTTCAAAAATCTTAGTTTTTTATTATTTTTTGGATATTGGTCCTGTGTTTACCCAAAAAAATGAAAAAAAAAAAAAATTTCTTTCAAAGTATTCAATTTCATGGATCAATTTAAGTTATTGTTAATTGCTAACATATCTTCTACAATCATGAAATTTGATATCCATATTAAATTAATTGATTAGGCTAAAACAAGTAATTATTTAAAAGCAGGTAATTACTTCTGGTCAAACATAATAAATTGATGTTTTTTAATCATACTATAAAAAATTGAAATATTATATATAAAGATTGATATTTCCTTATAAACCAAAAAGTTAATGAATGGTCAAATGTGCAAGTTTATTTGGTACTACTTTTATGGGATTAGATTGTATTTAATTAGCATTTTGATTTTTTTTTTTTTTTGATAGAAACATTTTGATTTGTTTGATGTAAAACAATATAGGACTAAAATATACATCATGTGTTTGGTATAGTTTAAAAATTAATTTATTAAAATCGATTGAATTAAATTATTTTTCATATAAATTAAATTTTTTAATTTTCTATTTTTTCTATTATAATTCATATTTTTGTCAAAGCTAATAAAACTAACAGAAAAGAAATAGAGAATTTTTGTTATAGCTTAAACGATTAAAAAAATCTAAATATAAAATAATAACAACAGCAATAACAAAAGTCTTATACTTCACCAAATTATTTTATTTATCTTTATTTATTTTAGTACGATGAGAGCATTGAGAATATTTGATAGAATAGTATGTACAAAATTATTAAGTTTTAACATGAATATATAGAAACATTGACTACAATTTATGTTGATACTCTATTAGGGATTTGAAATATCTTTGTTTGAGAAGTAAATAATGATCGAGAATATATATATATATATATATATATATATTTGAAGTACCGAGAACATTTATTTTTATAATTAGTGGTGAAATATGAAATTTTTAATATAAAAATCAATTTTCAAAAATCTTAGTTTTTTATTATCTTTTGGATATTGGGCCTGTGTTTGCCAAAAAAAAATGAAAAAATAAAAATTCTTTCAAAGTATTCAATTTCATGGATCAATTTAAGTTATTGTTAATTGCTAACATATCTGCTACAATCATGAAATTTGATATCCATATTAAATTAATTGATTAGGCTAAAACAAGTAATTATTTAAAAGCAGGTAATTACTTCTGGTCAAACATAATAAATTGATGTTTTTTAATCATACTATAAAAAATTGAAATATTATATATAAAGATTGATATTTCCTCATAAACCAAAAAGTTAATGAATGGTCAAATGTGCAAGTTTATTTGGTACTACTTTTATGGGATTAGATTGGATTTAATTAACATTTTGATTTTTTTTTTTCTGATAGAAACATTTTGATTTGTTTGATGTAAAACAATATAGGACTAAAATATACATAAAGTGTTTGGTATAGTTTGGAAATTAATTTAGTAAAATCGATTGAATTAAATTATTTTTCATATAAATTAAAAGTTTTTAAATATTTTATAATTATTTAAAATAAAAATTATAGTTTCAATATTTTTAAAATGAGTATTTTATTTAGAAATACATTATATTAATCATTAGAAAAAAGAAATTAATCCAAACACACCCACTACTACCATGATTTGATGAGAGAGAACCCTTACTAAATCTGACAAGATTCAGGTGTGATATCTTACCAAAAAAAAAAACCTGCCAATATAAGCAAATGCACCATGCACAAAAGCTTATATAAATAAAGCCCTGTATTAACTGCTTTCGCCACAAAATAATTAATAGATATAGTTCTACACATGGGAAAATACACATTGCAGCTGATTTTTGTGGTCTTGCTTCTTCAAACAGTATGCGAAGCAGCATTTTGGCAAAACCCTATAGTTCATGCCACCGTCACCAACGATATCGGAAAAGGTGTAGTTCTCACCGTTCATTGTAAATCTGCGGATGATGATTTAGGAGTAAAAAAACTCCCTTATAAAGGCCATTTCGCATTCCATTTTCGACCCAATGTTTTTGGAGGCACATTGTTCTTTTGTAGTTTTCAATGGGAGAATAAATTTCATTGGTTTGACATTTACACCGACGACATTGATAAAATTATTGTTTTTAATCCACTTCATTGGATGATAAGACGTAGCGGTCCGTGTTTGGAGGACCTGGCACAAAACGTAGAACATGGCAAAGAAAAATGCTTCCCATGGCATGACTGACCTGTTTTGGTCTCCTGCAGTACTCTTTATTAATAATGAGATCAATGGGGATGTATCCTCAAATATTCTCATAATTGTCTTCTTTGAATTTCATTGTATTGGTATGTGAATTTAGTGGTGGCATATACCTTATCTGCATGCTTCTACCTTCCCCTCTCCAATTATAATTGTATTTGGCTTCACTCAAATACAGTATGTGTTCCTTCCTTATTTAATGGGAAGTTTATGCTGACGGAATCCGTCCCGCCTTTCCCTTTACAGGGCCCAGGTGCCTGCCTGGCACCCCACGGAATCCCTCCGGATTCTATTCTATTACATTTAGTAGGGAATCCGAGGAGCAAAGCCTAGAACTGAAAATTAACAGAATTCAGATAAACTTAAAATTTATTAAAATTTATTTTTCATAGTTTAAAATTTCTTAAAAATTTCAGCAGAGTTTCCTCTATTTTTTGGGATTACCAAACTTTACAAAATCAATCTGCAAATCAAAATTTACACTTCTAAAGTTTCACACAATTTCTCAACTTCCAATTGGACCTCAAGTCCATTTCAATGGCAATCTCTAGCCGCAATTTCTAAAAATATCAACTTAAAAATAAAACTTTCTTTGCAAATCCAAAACTTTACAATCCAAAAATAATCGATTTAATTTCATTACAGAATAAAGTTAACTATAATTAAATCATGGCTAATATATTTACATTCAAAAGATATTTACAACCAAAAAATAAAGTTCATATATTCTTTTATGCATTGCCACTTATACATTTATAGAAATTTTATTTCTTCAGCCACTTTCATTCGAATGGAGGGAAACGTGTATCCTGTCAGCTAGAACCTGCACCTGGGGAGGTTTTTAACAAAAATTTATAAAATGTGAGCTACGAAAGCTCAATGAGTGCGAGGTTTTCTAACTTAAATTATTTTCAAAAATAATAACCTCCCTAAAACATTTATAAAAATTTCTATTTCTTACATTTTTCAAAAATATAACTTGATAATAACAGAATTCATATTCAAAATAATAAAATTTAGAATCAGTAGATAAAAATTTATATTAAAATGGTAATCGATTTCAGAAATTTTTTTATAAAATTTCATATATAATAGAATTTCAAAACAGTTTCAGATATAACAGAATTTCATATAATTTCAAAACCACCAATGGATTTCTAGAAGCATACAGATAATGGTCACACATACTGGGCGAGACGAACCACTCTCCCCAAAACGGGACGAACCACTATCCCCAACATTATTGACAGTCATCAGTGCTTCACGCCCAGTGTCTTTCACACTTTCTGGCATATACAGAAAACATCCCACTAACGCGCTGCAGATTAAATCCATAGTGCAAGTGAGAAGTGAAATAATACCCCTCGTATATATTTGGCGACACCACTCGACTGACAGACTCAATTCCCCCCAGAGTTAGTGACAACTCATCCCATGACTTGCAATACACGTAGGGGTATTCCGATTAGGTCTAAACAGATATATATTTTTAGATACCATCAATTCCATAACAGATAGTGTAATCCATTGGGTTTGAAAATCTAATAACTTCTTTATGTCATTCATAATTAAATTGCATTTATTTCACTTGCTCATAAAAACCACATATCATTTTGAATGACATATAATTCACATTTCATTGCATATATTTTTTTCATGCATAAACCATAACAACGTGAAATAATGGAATTATTTCACAATCAAAACAATTTTAACATAACATGGTAAAAATATATATATATAATTTAGCACTCACTATTTTGGATCACTTGGTGACTAATCAAGCCTCCCCTTTTTCTTGACTTTTGGACTTCAATTTGGTCACTTATAATTCACCATTTTAGGTTCGAAAATTCCATTAATAACAATCTCATTCATAGTTAAACAAAATCACATTTTTATTAACCAATACTAACAATCCATATTAATCCTTAAACTAATCTTAAACTAACCCAATTAGCCATTATTCATTCTCATCATTGTAACCCATTCTCCTTCATTTAATTCATAAGCAAAATTCATCACTTTCAACATTTAAAATCCATTCATCAAACCAACAAAATTTTCAATTCAGTTAATACATTTAGACACACTAAACTCATGGAATAATCCCACCATACATCCAACACTTCTTAACTTCAATTCCCTTCATTCCATTCATATTTATTCAACATCATACATATTCAAACACTTTAATATCCTATAGAATCACATTCATTAATTAAAATTCAAGGTGCCCTTCAACCTAACAAAAATTAAATTTCATACCAATTCATCCATTTAATTAAAACTCCTTCCATCAATTATTCCCATACCAATTAATTCATCAACCAAAACCCTTAAACACATTAAAATCCAACACCCACACTAGGCACCCATTTTTGCCATCTACTAACTCCACGCACACGCACACACAATCATTCATTTCATTTTTCTTCAATTAAATCACACAAATTTCTATTAATTCAACTCATCTAACATTCAATAAACTTAAATCCATTAAATCCATCAATTATCATCATTATCCATTCAAACCCTAACCTTCAACACACTAAAAAAATCCAACCAAACTCATATCACATTCTAACTTAATTCTAAGCTTAAAATCATGAATAACAACCTTCAAATAACTGACAAACAACATCAACTCATCCATCAACCACCATCTTCAACAAAATCCATAAAAAAAACTCATCAAAAACTCTATCAATTTAACTATAAATTCAACCAACTAACTTACCTTGTTTTCTTGATGATTCTTGGAGCTAAGAGGATGAAAAGCTTGAGAGAAATTGTAAGCCCTCGAATTTGATTTTATGGATTTCTCGGAAATAGTCCCTAAATAATTATTGGAGACCCTAAATGGTTTATGGATATGCTTAAGGTCATAGAGGACCCATAGAGATCGATTTAAATTCGATTGGAGATTAAACGGAAAGATAAAATAGTGAATGGAATCGAGTAAATATTTAAGGTGATAAGGGACTAAATTGAAGATAAGTTTTAATAATTGTGGTCAAAGTAAGATTAAGCTAAACGTCAAGGGAGGAGACTAAAATTTTAGCAGGACGTGACCGTCATTTTGAGGATAGTTTGGGGAGGAAAATAGAAGCCAAAAAGTTTGTCTAAAAATCTAAAGAGAGAGAGAGAGCTATCGCGAAGAAGAAAGAGAGAAGAGAAGAGAAGAAGAGAGAAGGAAAGAAGAAGAGAAGAAGAAAAAGAGAGAAGGAAAGAAGAAGAAAAGAAGGAAGAAGAAAGAAGAAGAAGGAAGAGAAGACTGCCGACGTCCGACCAAGCTCGCCGTCGCACCGCCATCGCCGTACCTCGCCGCAGAACCGAGCGGGTCGAACCAGAGCTGCCGCGAGGCACCAAAAACGGAGCAGAACTGCAGCGAACAGCTCCGATCGCGCAAGAAAGACGACGCCAAGCTGCTGCCCCGTCGCCGACCTGCAGAACCAGCTACCTCGACGCCGATCTAGCTCACCGACCGACCAGCAGAGCTCCACCAGAACTGCAGCAGATCGCGCGAGGTAGAGAGCGGAAGAGAACGGAGATGCGCTGCCGTCCGAGCTGCGCCGATCTGCGGAACCCAGCCCAGCTGAACCAGTCCTTCAAGCTCGCCATACCCAGCTCAAATCCAGCTGCGAACGTGACCAGAACCAGCCCTTCGCGCACGCACAGATAAGCGGCAGAACGAGGAGAAAAGAAAAGAGATCAGCCGCGAGAGAGAGAGATCGCGCGAGGGAGAGGAAAGAGAGGAAGATCCGACCGAACCCAGTCCAAAACCACCCCCAAAACAGTCCCTAAATTAAGTCAAAGCGAAGAGAAATAGCGATTTCGCGAGGAAAATAAGGGGTGAGTTGTTTACTCTTGATGTTGATGATTTTATTGATGATTTAAGTTTATTCGAAACGGATTTGGTTATGATTTGTTATTGGTTGGTTTTGAGTGGAAATAAGTTGAGAAATAAGTGGATTAACATTAATTGAGAGCTTAGGGAACCAAGAGAATAGCGAAAAGTTAAAGATAAGGCGAATTCGCGCGATAAACTAGTTTGAGGGGCGATTATGTAATTTGGTAATTTCAAGTTTCCAGAGGTTTACGTGAACGTAAATTTATGCTTCCATATGTTGTGTAGGTGACGAGGGAGCTCGAGGATCGAGGCGAGAAGATTAGGGGCTCCGCACGCGCTATTTTCAGTCATCAGTTTTGTGAGTGAGTTTTATTTAAAGATTTTAAAAGTATTTCAAATTATCAAATTTGAATTGATAAGTAATTGCTTGAGTTTATTTTAAATGCATTGATATATGCGTGAGCATTAGTTTGAAATGAGAATGTGATTTTATATGTATATATATAAAGTTGTTGAAATGAAATTTCAGAAACTAAGTTTTCAAGTTTGAATTGAGAAAATCAGTTTTAGTGCTTAATGCACTCAGAAAATGAGTTTTAGTGCTTATGGCACTCAGAAATCAGATTTTAGTGCTTTACGCACTCAGAAAAGAGAAAAGTGTTTTCAAATCCAGAAAGTATCCCCTCAGGGATTTTCAGAGATTACAAACTAGTTTAGACCCGATCGGTCTATCCCACTTCAGTTGGCACAGTCCTGGGAAGGGATAAGTCACTAACATGAGGGATAAGTGTCAGAGTCTGTCAGTCGAGTCGCCATTACCGATGTGGGGTAGTGTTTCGTGTGCTATGGTTAGCGCTGGGAAATTCCGCACATAGCCGTTAGACTTGAGAGACCCCAGATTTAAGGATACTATGGTAATTTTAAAAGATATCAGGAAACAGTTTTAAAAAGAGAAAAACAAATTTGAAAGAAAAGAAATTATTTAAGTTATTTATAATTTACAGTTATAAGTTTTGAGTTTAAAAGCAAGCATATTTTTATATATAAATTCTCTTATTTAAGTTGATGTTTAAGAGATTTAAACTTGAAATGCTTTTGAAACAAAGAATAGTTTTCAACCGTTTTCAGAGGAGGACGTTTTGAAAATTAGATTTTTAAAGAAAATATAAATTATCACTCACTGAGCTTCTAGCTCATTATTTTCTATTTTATATAAAAACCTCCTCAGGTACTCTCAGCAGGTAGCCGATCAGTAGCATTACCTCCAACGGGTGAGCCAGCGCGACACGACGATATTTTGAGCAGTTGACTTTGCATCTGTCATTTTCATGTAAATATATTTTAAAAGTGTATAAATGAATTGTAATTAATCGCTTGTGGATGTTTTTAAACTGTTTTTGATTAAATGTGTTTTATTAAATTGTGTTTGGATTTTATTGAGTTGATTTGGAAAGCAAATGCATGATTGAGGCCTACGGGCAATTAGAAGTTGGGTTGGTGATAAATTTTAGTCGAAGTGTTGTTTTTCTGTAAACAGGTTTTTCGGGAACGTTAAAAATGCAGCCGTTATGCTGCCGAAATTTTATAAAAAAATGAGTTTTGAAAATGAATTTAAAATTAAAATTAAAATTTTTCCTACTCGTTTTTAGTTTTTAAAGAAAACCCAACCCAACGATATTTCAGAAAGTATGAAAGAGTTTAGGGTTCGCTCCACGGGTTTCGTTTAGTCTGATGAGTCGGGTCTGAGAGGGATCCGTTGGGGTGCCCGGCGTGATCTACCGGATCAAATTTAGAGGTATCCGGGTTGGGTCGCGTTAGAAATCACCCCAAACCAGCAGCTCACACCCCTCCTTTCTCAGCTGGACTCACCGTAGTGCACTCCCTTTTTTTCTTTCTTTTCTTTTCGGTTCTTCTTTGTTTGCTCGACTTCTCTCTTTCTTTCTTTCAATTTTTGGTCGATCAACACCCCTTTTATAGCTCCCTCACAACCTCATTTTGCCCCTTTAAAATCATGAAAATGACCATCAAGCCCTTAGTGAATTGTTTTAATCCAATTGGTCCATAAACTTTCATAATTATCCATCCAATTCTCTTTAATCAATTTTAATTAATCTCAACTACAAATTTAGTCAAAAGATGATTATTAGGTGTTAATCCACCATTGGTCCATCAATAATCACATGAATAGTGCTTTTAGAATAGGTTTAATATCATAAAATCTCATTTATACCCTTAACATTAAAAATTAATACAATTCATTCAGAAATAAATTCCAAATTAATTCTATGATCACTCATTCATCAAATTGACTTTACAATACTCTAATTAGGTCTCTTAGGACTCAATCCATGGCTTCAAAAAAAAATCAAACGAAGTTTAGGTCAATAGTGTTCACAATCCTGTCCGTAAGAGTGTTTTCGTCGGATAACTTTCGGAACCTTCAGAAACTACCCAAACAGACTCATTTTTTTTTTGTTTCAGTTTTATTAGGTCCTACTAACCATTCTAAATATTTTCGATTTTCCGGGGTCTGTCTCAAAATTTCACTATTCATCGGATACTATTAATCTAAAGATACTATTCACCCAAAAATGTTACTATTTATCCGTAAATTCACTGTTAACTATAAAATGAAAGTTTGGGGTCTTACATATGTTTATTTCAAAAACAAAATAAAATAAAATTTCTTATTTGTTCCTTTTGTTTTATATATTTCATTGTTAGGTCTGGCTCAACATTATTTTAAGGCTTAGGTGAAAATGTAAAATTAAACTCTTTTATCTACTATTTAATTATCATTTTTAAAAATATTTTATTTGTAATTTGATCTTATTTGTATTATGAATAAGGACATTGACATGATTATTTGCGAGGGTAGGCTTGAATAAGTTTTTCAAATAAACTTCAATTGTAAATTAAAAAAGAAAAAGAAAATATTATAAAATGAATATATATATATGTATGTATGTATGTATGTATGCTTAGTTAGAGGATACATAATGATTTTTATCCTTTAAAATTCATATTATTAATAAATATATTAACTAAAAAAGAAGAGTAAAAAGACTCAACAAAATTAAAAGAAATGTGAAAGGTAAGCAAAATCGAACATCAATAAATCTTGATTTAAAGATATTCAAATTATTAAATTTAATAATTGTATAAGCGATAATTTAAAGACATTGTCTACATTTTGACAATTTTAAATTACTACCGTACATTAGATTAAAGAGTGCATTAGGAAAAGCACCAAAAGCAAAAAATATTAAATGTAAGTAATATAATATGCAGCTAACATAGTAGAGTGAAGAAATTATATGAAATTTCATATTTGATGTATCAAATCAAAATTTTTACAAATACAATATGATAGAAATCAAGAAAGCAAGCCTATGGATCCTTGGAGCATCAATGGGGGACCTATGACAAGGGCTCGAGCTAAAAGGATGAAGGAAGCGTTAAATGGGCTCGTTCAAGATATTTGAGCCAAGAGTCTTGCACAACATGATTTGGATAGCTTGGAGGAAACATCAAGGCTTCAAAATATTATTTAAGTTCAAGAACAAGTCCAAGAACATCAATCTTGAGGAAATCTTGAGGCTTGAGTGTCAGTTATAATGCAATTGGGCTGTTATTTATTGAATTGATTTAAATTGGGCCTAATTTATATTATGGGTTTGTTTAAAATTAGTTTAATTATTAGGCTTTTAATTAGGGGGCTGAGTCATTTATTTAAATTAAAAACCCACTATAAGTGTGTTTAGAAAAGTCAAAGTCAATTAAAAATAGGGTTTTATTTAGTTTTCAATAAGGATTAGGATTGTATGCCTATAAAAATGGCTATTAAATCTAAATTTTCAATCAGTTGTTTATGGAATAAAGATTTAACTTTTCTCCATTATTCTTTTGTGAATTTTGAGAATTGCATCAAGATTTGTTCTTAATTTATCAATCTTGACTTATCTCTCACATTCTCATCTCTTACTTGGGGAGTGGCGTCGTTATATCTTTGGTTTTTGATTTTCTAATCAACGGGTCAAAGATTTTCTACAATCTGAATTATCTTTCTTGGGTTTGTGTTTCAATTTAATTGTGGGTATCGTATCGATATATACGGGGTTCGCATCAGTTGGTATCAGAGCTTCGGTTAATTAATTCAGGTTTGATTTATCAATTTATTTTCTTGCTTTCTGATTTATTTTATTTGCCGCAAATCACATCTTTTTTTTTTTTTTTTCCGTTTCAAGAATTGTCGCAATATCAATCTTTTCTTTGATCTTGCAATTTGCATGCATCGCAAACAGCAACCATCACTATCTTTTTCTTTGTTCTCGAAATTTTTACGCGTCACAAAACCATCAACCATCAATTTTTTTTTCCTTTGTTCTTGCAAATTGCACACCATTCACATAATATCAACAAACAATTTGTTTGCCTTTTGTTTCTAGTAGTGCCACACACACGTCACCAGACATCATCAATTTGCTTGAGATCTATTCGCTACAAATTATTTGTGCGTCATCATTGATTCATGTTGTTTCCATAATTTCAGTGACCGCATGTCATCAATTATTTTGAATTCTTGAATTCTAGAAAGGGGAAACTTCATTTTAGTCCCTAAGATTTGGCGAAATATCAAAATTTTAAACATCTATTGGAAACAGCTCTTTTAATCCCCAACTTTTCCAAAACTCTTCAAAATAGTCCAAACCGTCGGTCAACTAATGGTCAAACCAAACAGAAATATTCAAAAGACTTAATTACCCTCATCACTTAAAATAACCGTTTTGCCCCCAATGAAATCACAATATTATATATTTTTTATCCAATAAAAAATCGACACGTGTATATAATTATTATTTTTTTAAATATGATCATTTTTTTAATTAAATAAGAATAAAAAAAAAAAACAAATGGCAGAAAAATATTTTTCTTTTCATCCTCTCTTTCCTGAGATTGCAAGAAAAAAAAAACCAATGACAGGGCAACGATCGACGATCTGGTGCATCGATCTGGTTCGATCAATGCACCAGATCTGGTGATGATCTGGTTCAAACTAGATCGTCGCACTTCCAGATCTGGTGACGATCTGGTTCGTCGCACCAGATCTGGTGCGACGATCTGGTTCGTCGCACTAGATCGACTGTCGATCTGGTGCGACGAACCAGATCGACAGACGATCTGGTGCGACGGTCGTCGCACCTGATCGTCGCACCAGATCGACAGTCGATCTGTGTCGCACCAGGTGCGACGATCGTCGCACCACTGTCGATCTAGTGCGACGAACCAGATCGACAGACGATTTGGTGCGACGATCGTCGCATCGTCGCACCTGGTGCGACGATCGTCGCACCAGATCGACAGATCATCTGTCGATCTGGGCGACGATGTGCGACGAACTGGTTCGTCGCACCAGATCGTCACCAAATCGACGATCTGGTGATGATCTGGTGCGAACCAGGTCCACGCACCAGATCGACCTGGTTCGTACCCAGATCGTCGATCTGGTTGATTGACGATCTGGTTCGCACCAGATCGTCGATCAGATGGTGCCAACCAGATCGACGAACCAGATTGTTTGGATTTTTGGGTGTGATTGTATGGTGGCTGTTGTTTTCTTTGGTTGTTTTGGTGATGAAGAAGAGTTTTTGTTTGTGTTGATATTCATGATTTAGGACTGGATTTGTGTTGATGATGAAAGTTGATGATGAATGGTGATTTTGTTAGTGAAGAAAATGAAATTTTTTTTTTTAAAATTAAGTTATTTATTAAAATCTTTTTATTTATCAATTTTTTAAATATTTTAAAAACAACCATACACGTGTCATGACGTTAACATTTCATATGAAAAGACCATCTTGCCCTTTTTATCAAAACTATCTGTCACTGTTGACCGTTAGTTGACCGACGGTTTGGACTATTTTGAAGAATTTTGGAAAAGTTAGGGATTAAAAGAGCTGTTTCCAATAGATGTTTAAAATTTTGATATTTCGCCAAACCTTAGGGACTAAAATGAAGTGAGTTGATATTAATTCTCCTTATTTGCAATTCAAATCCTTTACGGTTTTCGAATCTTTCTTGAAATTCAGATTACTTTCTATTATTTCCTCATACTTGTGTCATTGTTGGTCCTTATTTCTTTCGTATTCCTTGTGCACATTCTTTTCTTTGTTGAGATTTGTCAGGGGTGATTATTTCAAGGGTGACCTTGTTGTGATCGATTAGTTCTATAAAGAACTTGGTGAGAAAAGTTTGAGTGTGGACAGAGAGTGTTAAGTTAAATCAAGAGTGCCGAGCGATAAACGCGTGAGGACTAGAGTGAAACACGTGAGGGAGTGTTGTGAATTATTTTCTTTACTAACATTCTCTTCAGGTGTCAAACATGTCTTTAGACAAAGGTAAAAAAGTTGAAGGGGGAGAAAATACGGATGTATCGTTCATGCTCAAGGCAATGCAACAACAATTTAAAAGGATGAACATGGTATTTATGGACTTTAGGGATCGAATGGATAGACAAGACGCTGCCACAGCTAGATTGCAAAGAGATCCGCAAAGGAGAACTTCGGCATTACGTGGAGGCAATGATGAATTAGAGGCTGATTCATATAGGAAAAAGTTGGAAAGAGATGACGTTTCCACTAATGCTAATAGAGGCAGAATTAGAGGTGGTAGAGGTGGTCGTAGAGGTAACAGAGCTAATAGGTATTATGGGGATGTGAATGAGAGAGGAAGAAAGGATGATAGACCCGATAGACCAGATAAGGATCTTGCTAGCATTAAGATGAATATACCCTCTTTCTAAGGGAAGGCTGATCCTGATATGTATCTAGAGTGGGAGAAACGAGTAGAGTTGATCTTTGAGTGTCATAACTTTTCTGAGGAGAAAAAGGTGAAGTTAGTTGCAACCGAGTTTGTCGATTATGCCGTTGTTTGGTGGGGGCAATTAGTGCAAGATAAAAGGAGAAACGAGGAACGTCCTATAAACACTTGGGGTAAGTTGAAAACTATTATGAGGAAGCGGTTTGTTCCGAGGTCATACTATAGGGAGTTATACCGGCGATTGCAAAGCCTTACCGAAGGTTCTAAGAGTGTGGAGGACTATTACAAGGAGATGGAGAAAGCCATGGTTAGAGCCAATATTGAGGAAGATAGAAAAGCTACTATGACGCGATTTCTTTAAGGATTGAATGAAGACATTGCCAATATTTTTGAGTTGCAACATTATGTGGAGCTTAAGGACTTGGTCCATATGACTATGAAGGTGGAGAAACAACTCAAAAGAAAGGGTTCAATGTCACGATATGGTAGAAATTCAGGTTCTATATCCAATTGGAAGTCAAATTGGAGTAGAAAAGAAGATAGAGCATTACAAAAGCCTAAGGCTGAAAGTGCTAAGCCTAAGGAGGGTCGGGATAGCAACTATGATAAGGGCAAGATCGAGGCAACCTAAGGGAGAAACAGGGATATCAAATGTTTTAGGTGTTTGGGAAGAAGACACATAGCTTCGCAATGTCCTAATAAGTGAACTATGATCCTAAGAAAGGATGGAGATATAGAGACTGATGATGAGAGTGATGATGATGAGATGCCACTATTGGAAGATGCTAGTGATGTTAAAATTGAGTATCCCGTAGATGGAAAGTTGCTAGTGGCAAGACGTGCTTTAAGTGTGTAAGTTAAGGAAGATGACGAGGTGCAACGTGATAATATTTTTCATACTAGATGTTATATCAAGAATAGGGTTTGTAGTATGATCATTGATGAGGGTAGTTGCACCAACGTTGCTTGTACTGAATTAGTGGAGAAACTGAGTTTACCTACTTCAAAACATCCTAAACCATATAAGTTACAATAGCTAACTGATTGTGGAGAAGTTAAGGTGATAAAACAGGTGCTAGTATCATTTGCTATTGGTAGGTATAAGGATGAGGTGTTATGTGATGTAGTACATATGCACACGGGACACTTGCTTTTGGGTCGTCCATGGCAATATGATAAAAGAGTAATACATGATGGATTTAAGAATAGATAGTATTTTACCATGAATGGGTGAACAATCACTCTTGTACCATTAACACCTAGACAGGTGTATGAAGATCAAATAAGGATAAGAGAAAATGAGCAAAAGAAAAAGAGCGAGAGAAAAAAAGAGGCTGAGAGTTTAAACACTAGTGAGGTCGAGAGAAAGGGAGTTGAGTGTGAGAGAAAGAGTGACAAAACACTTAAGTGTGTGCAAAAGAAAACTGGGAAGGTCGAGTGTAAACGAGAGAATAAGAGGAAGAAAAGTGAGAAAAAGAAAATGAATGTCTATGCAAAAGGGAGTGATGTGAGGGCTGCTGTTCTAGCCAAGCAGCAAATGTTTGTACTTATGTACAAAGATGCTTATTTTTCTAACTTTGACCTTAATTTGTCTTTGCCTAGTATTATTACAACTCTTTTGCAGGATTTCAATGATGTATTTCCTGAGGAGATACTGGATGGATTGCCACCAAAGAGGGGAATAGAACATCAAAATAACTTTATACCCGAGGCTACAATTCCAAACCGACCTGCATATAGAAGTAATCCTGAGGAGACAAAGGAGCTTCAAAGGCAGGTTGAAGAGTTGATAAAGAAGGGGTATGTGAGGGAAAGCATGAGTTCATGTGCCGTACCAGTATTACTTGTGCCTAAGAAGGATGGGACTTGGCATATGTGCATAGATTGCAGAGCTGTCAACAAAATTAAAGTTAAGTATCGACATCCCATACCTAGATTAGATGACATGTTGGATGAATTGCATGGATCTTGTGTGTTTTCTAAAATTGATCTTAAAAGTGGATATCACCAAATTAGAATGAAAGAAGGAGATGAATGAAAAAATGCATTTAAAATGAAACATGGTTTGTATGAGTGGTTAGCCATGCCTTTTGATTTAACTAATGCACCTAGTACTTTCATGAGATTAATGAATCATGTTTTGCGTTCTTTCATTGGAAAATTTGTTGTGGTCTACTTTGATGATATATTAGTGTACAACAAGAGCATAAATGAACATGTTAGGCATTTGTATTGTGTGCTTGATGTGTTAAGGAAAGAAAAGTTGTATGCTAATTTGAAAAAGTGTTCCTTTTGTACGGATAAGATTGTATTTTTGGGATATGTTATTACGACAGAAGGGATAGAAGTAGATGAGGAGAAGGTTAAGGCTATTAAGGAGTGGCCTAAGCCTAGGAATGTTAGTGAAATGTGTAGCTTTCATGGGCTAGCTAGTTTTTATAAAAGATTTGTTAAATATTTTAGCACCATAGCTACACCATTAACTGAGATTGTGAAAAAAAATGTGGGTTTTAAATGAGAAACTGAGCAACAATATGCATTTGATTTGATTAAAGATAAATTGTGTTCTGCACTATTGCTTGTATTACCTAATTTCTCTAAGACATTTGAGATTGAGTGTGATGCATCGGGAATAGGTATAGGGGCTGTTATTATGCAAGATAAACGTCCTATAGCTTATTTTAGTGATAAATTGAGTGGAGCATCATTGAATTATCCTACTTATGACAAAGAGTTGTATGCTTTAGTTAGGGCCTTAGAAAATTGGCAACATTATTTGTGGCCTAAGGAGCTTGTAATCCATACTGACCATAAGTCCTTGAAGCATTTGAAAGGACAAGGTAAGTTAAGTCGGAGGCATGCCAAATAGGTAGAATTCATATAAACATTTCCTTATATGATCAAGTATAAACAGGGAAAGGAAAATGTTTCAGCTGATGCATTATCTCGCACGTATACTTTGATTTCTACTTTAAATGCAAGATTGTTAGGGTTTGAGCATATTAAAGACTTGTATGTGAATGATCCTAATTTTGCTTCTATGTATGTTGCTTGTAAGAAGGGTTCATTTGGTAAATTTTATAGACATGAGGGGTATTTGTTTAAGGAGAGTAGATTGTGCATTCCTCAAGGGTCTATAAGAGAGTTGTTAGTAAGAGAAGCGCATGGGGGAGGTTTAATAGGACATTTTGGTGTTAGAAAGACTTTGGATGTGTTAGATGAGCATTTCTTTTGGCCACAAATGAAGAGAGATATTGAGAGAATTTGTAAGAAGTGCATAATATGTACAAAGTCTAAGTCTAAAGTTTTACCCCATGGTTTGTATACACCTTTACCCATACCTAGTGAACCTTGGATTGATATTTCTATGAATTTTGTATTGGGTTTACCTAGGTCCAAAAAGGGCCGAGATTCAATATTTGTTGTGGTTGACAGGTTTTCGAAGATGGCTAACTTCACACCATGTCACAAGATCGATGATGCTACACATGTTGCTGACTTATTCTTCAAGGAGATTGTTCGACTTCATGGAGTGCCGAAGAGCATTGTTTCAGATCGAGATATAAAGTTCTTAAGCCATTTTTGGAGAACTTTGTGGGGGAAGCTAGAAACGAAATTATTGCTTTCTACTGCTTGTCATCCGCAAACTGATGGACAAACAGAGGTGGCTAATAAGACTTTGGGTCCTTTGTTGCGTTCCATTATCCAAAAGAATTTGAAGAATTGGAAAGATTGTTTGCCACATGTAGAGTTTGCTTAAAATAGGAGTGTGCATTCAACTACTGGTTGTTCACCATTCAAAATTGTGTACGGGTTCAATCCACTTACTCCTTTGGATTTAATACATTTCCCTATGAAGGAAAGAGCTAACTTAGATGGTAAGAAAAAAACTGAATTTGTTAAGCAATTGCACGAGAGAGTTAGGCAATATATTGAGAGGTCAACCGAGCAATATGCTACTCAAGCTAATAAGGGGCGAAAGAGAATCGTATTCGAACCAGAAGATTGGGTTTGGGTGTATATGTGCAAAGAGAAGGTTTCCTGTTCAACGAAAATCTAAGTTACAACCTCATGGAGATGGTCCATTCCAAGTGCTCGAACGCATCAATGACAATGCGTACAAGATAAACTTGTCAGGTGAGTATAATGTTAGTGCTACTTTTAATGTTTTTTATCTTTCTTCTTTTGATTTTGACGTAGGTGCCGATTTGAGGACAAATCCTTTTGAGGAGAGGGGGAATGATGGAAATCAAGAAAGCAAGCCTATGGATCCTTTGAACATCAATGGGGGACCTATGACAAAGGCTCGAGCTAAAAGGATGAATGAAGCTTTAAATGGGCTCGTTCAAGATATTTGGGTCAAGAGTCTTGCACAACATGACTTGGACTACTTGGAGGGAACATCAAGACTTCAAAATATTATTCAAGTTCAAGAACAAGTCCAAGAACATCAATCTTGAGGAAATCTTGAGGCTTGGGTGTCAATTATAATGCAATTGGGCTGTTATTTATTTAATTGATTTAAATTGGGCCTAATTTATATTATGGGTTTGTTTAAAATTAGTTTAATTTATTAGGTTTTTAATTAGGGGGCTGAGTCATTTATTTAAATTAAAAGCCTACTATGGGTATGTTTAGAAAAGTCAAAATCAATTAAAAATAGGGTTTTATTTAGTTTCCAATAAAGATTAGGATTGTATGCCTATAAAAAGGGCTATTAAACCTAAATTTTCAATCAATTGTTTATGGAATAAAAATTAACTTTTCTCCATTGTTTTTTTGTGAACTTTGAGAATTGCATCAAGATTTACTCTTAATTTATCAATTGACTTATCTCCCACATTCTCATCTCTTTCTTGGGGAGTGGCGTCGTTATATCTTTGGTTCTTAATTTTCTAATCAACGGGTCAAAGATTTTCTATAATCTGAATTATCTTTCTTGGGGTTGTGTTTCAATTTGATTGTGGGTGTCATATCGATATATACGGGGTTCGCATCGCAATATTTGAATAGAAAAATAAATATAGACAAGAATTTTATTCAATATAAATAAGAAATATGCAATTCACTGAAAATTTATTTATTTATTTATTCTGTTGTCAAAAAAGTTAATAAGTAAAAAGTATATAAATAAATTTTACGATACATTATTTTATATAATTAGTACATAAAAATACACTTTTAATATTAGGAAATTGATTGTATTTGTCAAAATATGTTGCTTATAGAAACATTTATATTTGCTTAATTTTATTAATGCCATTACTTTAATCATTCTGGTTTAGTGTATTTTTATGCTCATTGAATTGATATTTTTGACATGATTAAGGGTTATTTATTTTGGTCTTATGGCGTTTTCAGAAAACAAAATAATGTTAGTGCTCGAACGCATCAATGACAATGCGTACAAGATAGACTTGTCAGGTGAGTATAATGTTAGTGCTACTTTTAATGTTTTTTATCTTTCTTCTTTTGATTTTGACGTAGGTGCCGATTTGAGGACAAATCCTTTTGAGGAGAGGGGGAATGATGGAAATCAAGAAAGCAAGCCTATGGATCCTTTGAACATCAATAGGGGACCTATGACAAAGGCTCGAGCTAAAAGGATGAAGGAAGCTTTAAATGGGCTCGTTCAAAATATTTGGGTCAAGAGTCTTGCACAACATGACTTGGACTATTTGGAGGGAATATCAAGACTTCAAAATATTATTCAAGTTCAAGAACAAGTCCAAGAACATCAATCTTGAGGAAATCTTGAGGCTTGAGTGTCAATTATAATGCAATTGGGCTGTTATTTATTTAATTGATTTAAATTGGGCCTAATTTATATTATGGGTTTGTTTAAAATTAGTTTAATTTATTAGGTTTTTAATTAGGGGGCTGAGTCATTTATTTAAATTAAAAGCCTACTATGGGTATGTTTAGAAAAGTCAAAATCAATTAAAAATAGGGTTTTATTTAGTTTCCAATAAAGATTAGGATTGTATGCCTACAAAAAGGGCTATTAAACCTAAATTTTCAATCAATTGTTTATGGAATAAAAATTAACTTTTCTCCATTGTTTTTTTGTGAACTTTGAGAATTGCATCAAGATTTACTCTTAATTTATCAATTGACTTATCTCCCACATTCTCATCTCTTTCTTGGGGAGTGGCATCGTTATATCTTTGGTTCTTAATTTTCTAATCAACAGGTCAAAGATTTTCTATAATCTGAATTATCTTTTTGGGGTTGTGTTTCAATTTGATTGTGGGTGTCATATCGATATATACGGGGTTCGCATCGCAATGTTTGAATAGAAAAATAAATATAGACAAGAATTTTATTCAATATAAATAAGAAATATGCAATTCACTGAAAATTTATTTATTTATTTATTCTGTTGTCAAAAAAGTTAATAAGTAAAAAGTATATAAATAAATTTTACGATACATTATTTTATATAATTAGTACATAAAAATACACTTTTAATATTAGGAAATTGATTGTATTTGTCAAAATATGTTGCTTATAGAAACATTTATATTTGCTTAATTTTATTAATGCCATTACTTTAATCATTCTGGTTTAGTGTATTTTTATGCTCATTGAATTGATATTTTTGACATGATTAAGGGTTATTTATTTTGGTCTTATGGCGTTTTCAGAAAACAAAATAATGTTAGTGCTCGAACGCATCAATGACAATGCGTACAAGATAGACTTGTCAGGTGAGTATAATGTTAGTGCTACTTTTAATGTTTTTTATCTTTCTTCTTTTGATTTTGACGTAGGTGCCGATTTGAGGACAAATCCTTTTGAGGAGAGGGGGAATGATGGAAATCAAGAAAGCAAGCCTATGGATCCTTTGAACATCAATAGGGGACCTATGACAAAGGCTCGAGCTAAAAGGATGAAGGAAGCTTTAAATGGGCTCGTTCAAAATATTTGGGTCAAGAGTCTTGCACAACATGACTTGGACTATTTGGAGGGAATATCAAGACTTCAAAATATTATTCAAGTTCAAGAACAAGTCCAAGAACATCAATCTTGAGGAAATCTTGAGGCTTGGGTGTCAATTATAATGCAATTGGGCTGTTATTTATTTAATTGATTTAAATTGGGCCTAATTTATATTATGGGTTTGTTTAAAATTAGTTTAATTTATTAGGTTTTTAATTAGGGGGCTGAGTCATTTATTTAAATTAAAAGCCTACTATGGGTATGTTTAGAAAAGTCAAAATCAATTAAAAATAGGGTTTTATTTAGTTTCCAATAAATATTAGGATTGTATGCCTATAAAAAGGGCTATTAAACCTAAATTTTCAATCAATTGTTTATGGAATAAAAATTAACTTTTCTCCATTGTTTTTTTGTGAACTTTGAGAATTGCATCAAGATTTACTCTTAATTTATCAATTGACTTATCTCCCACATTCTCATCTCTTTCTTGGGGAGTGGCGTCGTTATATCTTTGGTTCTTAATTTTCTAATCAACAGGTCAAAGATTTTCTATAATCTGAATTATCTTTCTTGGGGTTGTGTTTCAATTTGATTGTGGGTGTCATATCGATATATACGGGGTTCGCATCGCAATGTTTGAATAGAAAAATAAATATAGACAAGAATTTTATTCAATATAAATAAGAAATATGCAATTCACTGAAAATTTATTTATTTATTTATTCTGTTGTCAAAAAAGTTAATAAGTAAAAAGTATATAAATAAATTTTACGATACATTATTTTATATAATTAGTACATAAAAATACACTTTTAATATTAGGAAATTGATTGTATTTGTCAAAATATGTTGCTTATAGAAACATTTATATTTGCTTAATTTTATTAATGCCATTACTTTAATCATTCTGGTTTAGTGTATTTTTATGCTCATTGAATTGATATTTTTGACATGATTAAGGGTTATTTATTTTGGTCTTATGGCGTTTTCAGAAAACAAAATAATGTTAGTGCTCGAACGCATCAATGACAATGCGTACAAGATAGACTTGTCAGGTGAGTATAATGTTAGTGCTACTTTTAATGTTTTTTATCTTTCTTCTTTTGATTTTGACGTAGGTGCCGATTTGAGGACAAATCCTTTTGAGGAGAGGGGGAATGATGGAAATCAAGAAAGCAAGCCTATGGATCCTTTGAACATCAATAGGGGACCTATGACAAAGGCTCGAGCTAAAAGGATGAAGGAAGCTTTAAATGGGCTCGTTCAAAATATTTGGGTCAAGAGTCTTGCACAACATGACTTGGACTATTTGGAGGGAATATCAAGACTTCAAAATATTATTCAAGTTCAAGAACAAGTCCAAGAACATCAATCTTGAGGAAATCTTGAGGCTTGGGTGTCAATTATAATGCAATTGGGCTGTTATTTATTTAATTGATTTAAATTGGGCCTAATTTATATTATGGGTTTGTTTAAAATTAGTTTAATTTATTAGGTTTTTAATTAGGGGGCTGAGTCATTTATTTAAATTAAAAGCCTACTATGGGTATGTTTAGAAAAGTCAAAATCAATTAAAAATAGGGTTTTATTTAGTTTCCAATAAAGATTAGGATTGTATGCCTATAAAAAGGGCTATTAAACCTAAATTTTCAATCAATTGTTTATGGAATAAAAATTAACTTTTCTCCATTGTTTTTTTGTGAACTTTGAGAATTGCATCAAGATTTACTCTTAATTTATCAATTGACTTATCTCCCACATTCTCATCTCTTTCTTGGGGAGTGGCATCGTTATATCTTTGGTTCTTAATTTTCTAATCAACAGGTCAAAGATTTTCTATAATCTGAATTATCTTTCTTGGGGTTGTGTTTCAATTTGATTGTGGGTGTCATATCGATATATACGGGGTTCGCATCGCAATGTTTGAATAGAAAAATAAATATAGACAAGAATTTTATTCAATATAAATAAGAAATATGCAATTCACTGAAAATTTATTTATTTATTTATTCTGTTGTCAAAAAAGTTAATAAGTAAAAAGTATATAAATAAATTTTACGATACATTATTTTATATAATTAGTACATAAAAATACACTTTTAATATTAGGAAATTGATTGTATTTGTCAAAATATGTTGCTTATAGAAACATTTATATTTGCTTAATTTTATTAATGCCATTACTTTAATCATTCTGGTTTAGTGTATTTTTATGCTCATTGAATTGATATTTTTGACATGATTAAGGGTTATTTATTTTGGTCTTATGGCGTTTTCAGAAAACAAAATAATGTTAGTGCTCGAACGCATCAATGACAATGCGTACAAGATAGACTTGTCAGGTGAGTATAATGTTAGTGCTACTTTTAATGTTTTTTATCTTTCTTCTTTTGATTTTGACGTAGGTGCCGATTTGAGGACAAATCCTTTTGAGGAGAGGGGGAATGATGGAAATCAAGAAAGCAAGCCTATGGATCCTTTGAACATCAATAGGGGACCTATGACAAAGGCTCGAGCTAAAAGGATGAAGGAAGCTTTAAATGGGCTCGTTCAAAATATTTGGGTCAAGAGTCTTGCACAACATGACTTGGACTATTTGGAGGGAATATCAAGACTTCAAAATATTATTCAAGTTCAAGAACAAGTCCAAGAACATCAATCTTGAGGAAATCTTGAGGCTTGGGTGTCAATTATAATGCAATTGGGCTGTTATTTATTTAATTGATTTAAATTGGGCCTAATTTATATTATGGGTTTGTTTAAAATTAGTTTAATTTATTAGGTTTTTAATTAGGGGGCTGAGTCATTTATTTAAATTAAAAGCCTACTATGGGTATGTTTAGAAAAGTCAAAATCAATTAAAAATAGGGTTTTATTTAGTTTCCAATAAAGATTAGGATTGTATGCCTATAAAAAGAGGCTATTAAACCTAAATTTTCAATCAATTGTTTATGGAATAAAAATTAACTTTTCTCCATTGTTTTTTTGTGAACTTTGAGAATTGCATCAAGATTTACTCTTAATTTATCAATTGACTTATCTCCCACATTCTCATCTCTTTCTTGGGGAGTGGCGTCGTTATATCTTTGGTTCTTAATTTTCTAATCAACAGGTCAAAGATTTTCTATAATCTGAATTATCTTCTTGGGGTTGTGTTTCAATTTGATTGTGGGTGTCATATCGATATATACGGGGTTCGCATCGCAATGTTTGAATAGAAAAATAAATATAGACAAGAATTTTATTCAATATAAATAAGAAATATGCAATTCACTGAAAATTTATTTATTTATTTATTCTGTTGTCAAAAAAGTTAATAAGTAAAATGTATATAAATAAATTTTACGATACATTATTTTATATAATTAGTACATAAAAATACACTTTTAATAGTAGGAAATTGATTGTATTTGTCAAAATATGTTGCTTATAGAAACATTTATATTTGCTTAATTTATTAATGCCATTACTTTAATCATTCTGGTTTAGGTTAGTGTATTTTTATGCTCATTGAATTGATATTTTTGACATGATTAAGGGTTATTTATTTTGGTCTTATGGCGTTTTTCAGAAAACAAAATAAAGAAGCCCAACTTAAAAGCATTATTAGGCCCAAATGTTGCCTAGCCTATTAAATTAGTCAAGTCAAGCAGACCCAAATTAAGGAGAGATTTACATAATTGGATATTTAATTGAACAAGAAATTTTCTGGAGAGATTTACATAATTGGATATTTAATTGATTGAGAAATTTTCTCAATTCTCACAATTTTGGACAATCAATTGAAGGAGAGATTTGTGTATTTGGATGCTTAATTGCTTGAGAAAATCTCTCAATTCTCAGCCTATAAATTCCAACTTCAATGTGATTCAAAGGGCAACCAATTTTGGGGAGAAAATTAGTGTTTTAGAAATAAAGTGTCTTGCTAAATCATCTTCATACTTTATTTGTAGAGTGTGTAAAATAATGAGTAAGTTAGGATTAAAGTTGGAGTGAGGCTAACGAGTAATCTTAATTGTAACGTTACTGTTATTCTAGTCTGTTTACTTTTAAGTTCTTCGATATTTATGTTAAACTCTTTTTGAAGTTTTAATTCCAAAACTTACATTTTTGAAGTTCCATTTATTTTCAGTCAAGCTTTCTTTATGTGATATATGTTGAAATTATAATTCTGTTTGATATATTTATAAGTTGATTTTGACTTGCAGAACTGTCAATTTGATATATTATCGTTCTTAGAAAACTTATAAATTATATCCGAGATTGTTCTTAAATTGAAAAAGTTTGGCAAATATTATTGATGTTTTTTTTTTTTTTTGTTCTTCAAATCCATATTTGTCAATTGTCTGTTTGGGATGTGAAACATGCAATTGAGTAGTAATTAAAAAATCAAACTTGGTAATAGTAAATTACACAATTAAATGACCTTCAAAGCCTTATCACTTTCTCTATTGGTTGTTATATTATTTTTCGATTTATTCTTCATTTAAAAATTCTCAAGTAATTCTCCCTCTAATTTTTTTTTCTCTATTATATTTTTCTTTAAATCTTACTGGTTTGAATTCTTCTTGTTATTCAACTATTTTGTGAGATCGATACTTTAAAGTTATGTTGTGACAACTGCTTAACTGAAGGTAATATTTTGAGCATAATACATAAATTTTTTATTTTCTCGATGGGCTAGGGCAAGCTTGAGCCCACCCTAGCCCATTAAATGATAATGAAAAAAAAAAAGCAAAGCATTGTATTTTAAGTTTATTAATTTATTGTTAATTTCTTATTTTTCTTTATAAGCTTTTAATTCTTAAATTAAATTAAAAAATCAATGTTGGGTAGAATATATTTCAGGGTATTTTCTAAATTAGGAGAATATAGTATATGGCGTTATTTATTGTAATTATATTGTAATGTATTGTTATTTTTTTTTTTAAGAAAAAAACAAGCCGTTAATAAAATGAGTCTAGATAATTGAAGCCCTTAGGTGTTTGCTGCTTTATAATAAAAAATTATCAGGATTCCTTTTAACTTCATTCTTGGATTGATAGAATCATGCAATGCATTTGCTTCATTAATTATATCCATATATTTTTTAAATTGTTTAAGAAAATAATTACAAAATATTGTAAGTTATGAATTGTGTCAAATTTAATTATTATGAAATAAGAATTGTTGTATACACTTCAAAGTTCAGTTGTTTGTTAAATTCAGGAACAAGTTTAAATCTCTCTTATTAATATCGTGTAACTTCAAAGATATGTCTCCGCATAAGTAAGCAAGTTACATTCAATCATGTATTTTCTAATCAATTATCAATTAAGTAATACGAAAAGAAAAAAAAAAAGATTTTAGGATTTATTGATTAAATATACTAAATAAAAATTTGATATTTTACGATTTATTGATTGGATATATGTCAAACTAAAATTATTAAATTTTTAAAAAAAATTAAAAAAAAAAGAGAGAACTAATTAAAATAATGTAAAGCTATATTTATTAATTTAGAACTAAAAATTGTTACCAAGATTTTGATGACACAAATAAATTGTTAGTGTTGGTCGAAGATAAATGGCAAGAGAAAAATTTAAAGCTTGGTTGTCAAAAGACAACAGAATCCAAAACAAAATAAACAGTACAAAATCAAGAACCTATAAAAGAAAATTTAAAAAGAAATTGTATATAAGAAAAAATATAAATTTTTAATTAAATAATTTTTTTAAAAGAATTTAGGGGAGGCACTCGCCTCTCCTGAACCCATATTGAGTCCAGCAGTCATCTCAGTGATGGCTCCGATGAAGAAATATCTTTTTTTTTTTAATTTTTATGTTTCTAACTAGATATTAAAATATAAAATGGAAAGATGAAAATGTCCTTGACATTTCTTTTAACCACTTAATTAAAGAATATTGAAAATTTTAAGCACAATATAAAGTTTAAAATTCTTAAGATTCAAGCAAAAACAATATATATATACATATATATATACACACTCACACATGTAAGTATATCATAAATCTATTTCTTCTTCATTGTTTGTTTCTTATTTAAGCAATTATCAATCAATCCAGTGGTTGCCTTTCATTGCTTACCATTATCTATCAATTTGAAATCAAACAAAAGTATAAATATTGGGGTGAAAAAAAAGAAACAAACAAACAAATAGAAGTTGTTTTAGGGTTTATAATTAGAAAAGAGGAAATGAATATGACCCAATTCTAAAAACAATTGGTTTGAATAATTTTCATTAGATTTTTTTTTTTTTTTGTCTTTATTAGTAAAGACAATTTATAGTTATATAAAAAATTGGAATAATCCCAAAATCCCTATTATAGTTTGTAAAACTATTTATTTTACCATCCATGATTTTATTTTTGTTCAAAATCCTCCATAATGTTAATAAAAACACTCAAAATACCCCTACAGACGTGTGAAATGATGATAATGCCCCTAATAATCACGAATTAATTATGAAGTCCAAAGGAGTAAAATAGACAATTTCTATTATTTTATTAACGTCAGAGAGAATTTTAGACAAAAATGAAAACTATAAGTGGTAAAATGAACATTTTTTGCAAATTGTAATAGATTTTTTCGAATTATCTTTAAAAAATTGTAGTGTTTGAAAACAATCAGATTGTCATTAACAAAAACTTAAAAAAATCAAGATATTTAGTGGATTGTCAATAACTTCACCCCTCATCCAAAACAAAATCAAAAGATTCTCTTTCATACATATTCTATTAGATGTAAAATGATCATTGACTTCCCCTAAGCTGAGCTACTAAGCATTCAGCTACAACTACCACATTGAAATACAAAAATGGATATCTTGGTAAATGATTCGAGGAATTACTTTGTATCCATGTTAGACAACTTTAGTGCAAGTACCCTTCACCCTCCAAGTACTAGATTGCCACTTCCTCTGCTGCAATTTTCTTTTTAGCTTGGGGTTTACTATAGCACTCCAGAACTATATCCTGATAATCTTCTATTTCTAAGATAGCCTTGTAAGTGAACCTGCAAACGAAAGATATGAATTCAGTACGTAAGCCAAACACCAAGCTGCAAGGGAAGTTCATTCATAAGTTGGTTAGTGAACAAAAAGACAAGTTCAATAAAGAACGCATTTGCACTGTTGATTAATGTATCCGGAATTGCAATGATTTTGATGTTAATTATCCACGCTATATGGGGTGTTGGAGAGATAATAGATCCTGACGTTTTAATTCAATCGTCCAGAAGGGTTGTCAGAATTCCTCAATTGGACAAAATCAAGCTCCGATTTCTAGCACTTCCAAAGAATAGGCTGAAAAATCAATCGTTTTAAGCAAATTTTCTAGTATCATGCAACATACAAATGGATGCAACTCATTTTCATAATATTTCTGACAAACCCATTTCCTTAGGCGATCTAGTCGACACTCTACGGTGACCCTTCAGCTAGCCCTTACACTCAACTAAAGGATCTCCGCAGAGCTAAGCCGTGTTCTTTCTGAAACCTTTTCGAAAAGAGCGAAAAAGCTGGAAAATTTGTCATTTTAATTTCAAACCTTTGTAAAACATTTTATAAAAATTTGGGCAGCATCCCGTCTGTTTTTTGGACTTTGGCACCCTGCAGATTATAAAATTTAACACTTCTAAAATATCATAAATCAATTTCCCCAAACTATAAAGCCTCAGACTCTCATTTTTCAACACAACCACAACCACAATTTCACATTTCAATTTATAAACTCATTACCAACTAAGTCATATGTCATGCATCAATTTACTCCAAAAACACAATTTAAATCTAAGTTAACCACAAAAAAATATTTACAAAACCACGTAGAGATAACAAAATATATACAACTTCTTTTAAAATCGAACAAAAATAAAAGTAGATAATCATATGAGTGCTATCGCCACACGGCTGTCTGGTATCTTCTCGGGGTAATCCGCAGCTATGGTACTTGTGCCTGGAAAGGTTTATTTGAAAAATACAGAAAACGTTTGGTGAGCTTTGAAAGCTCAGTGAGTGTTATATAACATATTTAAAACCATATTTTCATAAAAGCCTCCCTAATACAGTTTTAATAATTTGAATCAAATCCATTTATTCTAAATTGAGTTTCATGCATTAATATTATAAAATATATATTGCACGGTTTTTAATTTCATAAACGGATCTACTATGGTTGCAGGGTTTTCATTCTAAAAACCTTTCCTTTTTCTGAAATGAACTAGTCCGACTCCATTTGTAGGTGTCCTACCAACCAGCCCCTTTCATTATTATAAAACCGGACATGGTCCGACTCCGCTCATAGGTGTCCTGCCAACCAGTTCGGCTCTCATCAACCTCTAGTGACCCGTGCCACGTGACACCCTAGTATAGAGCGGGATCCTGAATCGCTCTTTATCTAGTTCAAGTAGCTAAATACTGCATCGCTACAGAGCAAGACTTTGTCTCACTTTGGTGTAAGCTAGCTAATAATATACCCTCTACGTGCATTGGACTAATCTCTCGGACATTTGACCGACACGACTACTTGCGGGTACCTCCCGCAGTTAGTATAGTTAGTGACATACCGACATTACTAACTCTACCAATGCATGCTTCGGGTACTTAACCCAGACCGATAATATTCTGATACTTTTTGGGTAAGCCATAGGTTTTACTTTTCACATTTTTAAAACTAAAATCTATTTTATATACAATTCAAAATGAAAAATCATCGTTTTAACGAAATACAAAGACTATATTATCCGTTACCATGCAACTTATCATTTAAATCGTATTTCGCTTTTACCAAAACATTCAAACATGCATGAAACATTCATTTATAAATCAAATCAAATCAATACAAAACTCATGGAAAATCATTTTGACACTTACCTCAACTAGAGATCACTTCTGAATAGCTTTCCGGAAGGCTCCGAAATGCTCCCTATCGCTCTTCCCTTGCTCCACTGGCTTGCTCGTCACCTACACAACATATATATATACGTAAAATTTATGTTTGCGTCAACTTCTGGAAACTCGAAATAACTAGAATTATACAATTGTCCCCAAGTGACCCGGTTTCCTCGTAAACCTCCCTTTTTCGTTCCTTTATCGATTCTAGGGTTCTAAACTTAGTTTTCTTCGCGTGGAACCTATTTATTATCACCTAGGGATGTTCTGGCACTAACGAAATCACGTTCGGGGGCCCAAAATGAAAATCGTCCGATTTCAACCCCTTTAGGCAGAACACTATTCACAGCCCTATTCAGGGCTTTTCTTCGTTCCATTTTCGCTTCGAACATCTTCCCAACTCGCCATCTAGTCGGTTCAAGTGTCGGTATAGAAAGAAATGGTTATCAAGTAAGCGTTTGAGGCCAAAAACGTGTTATTTTCGCTACTAATTTTTAGGTGTTTTCTTGGTTTTGAGTTCTAAATTTAATCTTTGACTTTTCATAATCTCAATATGCCTAATTAAACTCGTTAGGGTCATTCAAACACTCCACGGACACATTATGGGTCAATTTACGGAATCGCCCTTCAAACTAGTTTAGTGCGCGATTCAATTTCTCTTCAAATTTTTGATATTTTCTTGGTTTCCTAAGCTTCCAATAAGCATTAATTCACTTAGTTTTTAACTTATTTTTACTCAAACTAACTAACAAACAAATCATAACAAAACCCATTTCGAATTAACTTAATCACCAACAAAATCATCAACTTCAAACTTAAACAACTCACCCTTTTCTCTTCCTCGCGAAATCACTGTCTTTCTCTTCAAGTTGACTTCGTTTTGGGGCTGATTTTAGGGTGATTTTGGATTGGTTTTGGTGGCAGATCTGGTGCGAAAATGGATGGGTTCTGGTTAGATCTTCCTCTCTTCCTCTATCTCTCTCTCCCTCTCGATCGGCCGTCAATCTATCACCGGTTCTACATCTAGTTCATCCTCAGTTCTGCTCTCTTTCGGGTTGGATTTGCGTCGCATGTTTCTGTTCTGCTTCGGATCGAGTTCGGCGGCTGGATTACGTGCGGTTAGGGTCGAGTTCGGCTGGTGATCGGAACAGCTCGTCATCGGTTGCGTCTGGTTCTGCATGCTGGTTGGCGCGGTGAGGTCTAGTCGGCGAGTTGGCATTGGTTTGGCCGATGGTCCACGTCGTCGGGTTGTCCTCTTCTTCTTTTTCTTCTTCTTCTCCTTCTTTTCTTCTTCTTCTTCTTTTTCTCGGTCTGTGACAGGTCTCTCTCTCTCTCTCTCTCTTTTTTTTTTCTTTGTTTTGATTTTGTGATTAAATATCACATTTTGGGCTTCATGTTTTCCTCCACAAACAACTCTACAAATGATGGTCATATCCCTGAAAATTTTCATTCTCATACCTTAGTTTTTAGCTAAATTTTACTTTGACCATAAAAATTAAATCTTATCTTCAATTTAGTCTCTTGTCACATTAAATAATTACTAGATTTTATTTACCATTTTATCCTTTCGTTTAATCTCCAATCGAGTTTAAATTGATCTCTATTGGTTCCCTATAACCTTAGGCGCTTCTATTGACCATTTAGGGTCTTTAATAGTTATTTAGAGACTATTTTTGGGAAACCGGTAAAATTAAAATAGAAGGTTTACAATTTCAGT
Source organism: Nephelium lappaceum (assembly GCA_021234005.1). NCBI lineage: Eukaryota > Viridiplantae > Streptophyta > Magnoliopsida > Sapindales > Sapindaceae > Nephelium > Nephelium lappaceum. The sequence continues at coordinate 10,317,088 of CM038002.1, forward strand.
TTTAAGTTATGTTGAGCTTGAGTGTAAATGTGATTATTTCTCTTTTAATTTTGTTATTTATGTGTAAAACCAAATAGTCATTGAGTACTTACCGACTAGCCAACTAGTCACTAGGAGCTAGGTAGCCAATTTTTTAGCGCCTAGAGAGTTCTGGAACATTGATTGTAACATGATGTCGTTAATAATATATATATATTCATATATTCTAAAATTGTTGATTGCATTTTATTAAATACTTATTATATCTTGTTACAATTAAACATGTCTTATTATAATCAGTAAATGTGATCGACAGTATCACACTTATTGATTGTAATTAGATATGTTTAGTTATAATCATATATAATAAAGATATAATATATCAGTATCATACAACATTCTAAAATTTATTAAATATTTATAATATCTTATTATAATTAAAAATGTCTTATTACAACAAGTAAATGTAATTGACAGTATCACTCTTACTTATTGTAATTGGATATGTTTAGTTGTAATTAGATATAATAAAGAAATAATATATTACAACCAACAATTTTAGAATACAATCATTTTTTTTTTCTTTATTAAGTATATCCATACCCTAGATGTATGTTAGAATGTGTCTCTATCTATCTATATATATATATATATATTTCAAAAGTAATGCGTGACCTTAATAATTTTGGCCTAGATAAGTGAGGCCTTATTCAATAAGCAAACCTATTTGCTACAATCTGGTAAAAATTAGGGAATTTTTTTTACTAGCACCTTTATTTTAATTTTTCATATTAGAATTCCTTTAGCTATCAATCATGTGCTTGATTTATATTCATATTTAATTTTTTTTAAATAATCATAAATTTTTAGACGCTAAATAATTATAAGATTTGATTAACTATGAAGGTAAAGTTACAATTTCTTATATTTACTTCTTAATTACTAGTATTATAATAAAAATATCGTCTTTACAATATAATCTTATTCATATCATGAAAAAGATATATAAGCATTGTAATCGAAGTTTATGGTTAACGTTTAGATTTCTTTATGAACTTTACATTTTCGAAACAAATTTAAATCTTCATTACAAAACAATAATATTTAAGGATATTTTTTAAATGAGAGAATTTTTTATTACTATTATTTATTGTAATTATATTGTAATGTGTTGTAATCTATAATAATAGAGTAATGATAAGTTTCTCAAATTTTTTGCCCAAATTCATACTCAAATGACATGATATATAAGTTGTCGTAACTGCTAACGGGTTTTCAATTGTCAGCCTCATATTAATAATCACATCATCTTATGATTTATAAAATATTGATTACTTATATTGTAATATCATTTAGGCATGAATTTGGACAAAATATTTGAAAAGCTTAGCATTAGTTATAATTATGTTGTTAAGAACAAATTAGCCTTTAATAAACGAGCCTAGATAAGGGAGGTCTTAGGCATTGAAACGGCCCTATTTATTGTTATATAATAAAAATTATTAGGATTCCATTTAGCTTCATTCTTGGGTTGATGGCATCATGCAATGCAATTTATATTTATAGTCTTTTTCTCATTTAAATTATTATAAAATTTATTAAATATAATTTCAAATTTAATTATAATGACAATAGTTTGTCATAAGAAATTAGAATTGACGTATAGACTTCAAAGTTCAATTGCTCGTTACATTCATGAAAAAGTTGAAGTCTCTCTAATTAATCATGTATATTTTTTAAATTATCATTGCAGTTTAAAATATGACAATTTAATATAAAAGTAGAAGAAAACATACAAATCACAAAAGACACATTTGATTTACAATTCAAAAATCATTTTCCAAACTTGTGTTTTAAAAGTCTATAAATGTATTTTGTGTGGGTCAAATTATTTTATATTTCACATGAATAAATCTCTTCAAAGTATTACATTTTAAACGACCACCTAAAGTAGTGATGAAATTCCTTTCCCGATGTCAATATCTTTACCATTTCAAGTGCAATCTAAATCGTTTATAAAACAAGAAAACTTCAACTTTATGCAAGGAAATGATCATGAAAAATGATGATTCGGTATGAACTAGATAAATTGTAACAACATATTAACACCAAAGCATTCTCTAGTCTGTCATCCAAAAAGTCCATATATAATTAAAAATGACAAAATTTTTCTACTTTTTTAATTTTAAATTTAGAAATATTATTATTTTAAATAATTTCAATGAACTCTATAAATATGCACCACATATCAGAGCAAGGTTTTGGAAAGTTTTGGGAAGTTTTGAGAAAAATCAATTTCAAAGAGTTTTAAGGAAATTTCAATACGTTTTAGATCGTTTGAAGAGTTGCATGATTTTGTATGATTTTTAAACTTCATTTTCATGCATTCCAACATCATAGATATGCAACATCGTGGTCATGGTCGCCCGAGGATTTGGAGGGCAGCTGAGGTACCTACGAGAGAAGAGGAGTCTGAGCATGGTGCGGAGTCTGTGAATGCCCCTGTAGAGCAGCCTACATTTGAGTAGGGAGTACCGAATTGGTCAGTGTTTCAGTAAAGTGATTGCAAAATATGAGATAAAGCTATAGATTGATTTATGAAATAGATGTAAAAGATAAAGGAAAGTGATAAAAAGATATTCCAGTGATTAGAGATTTTCCTGATGCATTTGGATGATATAATCTTATGTTTTGAACAATTAGAATGAATATAGAGTTATTTCGTGTAATTACTATTTAGCACAAGATGTAGAACTTGAAAATGTTGATATGATGAGTCATAAAAGTGTGGAATAAATTGGAAGGATAGTATGTAAATGAAATAGATCATGTATGATTCAAAATTTTGAGTTTAGATAACTTTTTGATTGATGGATAGTATGTAATGAGATTTGGTTATCATATATGGATATAATTCTCTATTTTAAGTGCAAATGAAATTTAAGGATTTCAGTCTCGCTTAGAGAAATTTTCAGAGTTAAGTGTTGATATCAAATCCAAATGTGATTAATTGTGTGAGTAAGGTATTGTTGTCGAATAGTAGAGTTGCGCAACGAAAGCGTAGGGTATAATCTTTAGTTCGAAACCAATCATGTTTATTAGAATCGAAATCAAGATATGAAGCAGTAGACTGTAAGTTTGAGATAATGGAAAGAGATTGAAGGACATTCCGGTAATTAGAAAATTTCCGAATGTGTGCTTTCAAGAAACCCTCCTGGTTTCTACCCGAGAGGGAAATTAGTGAATATGACCAGAAGTTGTAATGTTCATTACATTTGAATTGACTACTGATTTAAGATTGATGTGAATAATTGGCGATTGAATTTTGAAATGTTTAGATGATATGATTTTATGGTTTGAGTAATTAAATCAGATACGATATTATTATGTTTAATAATTGCTTAGGATAAAGCACGAATTTTGAGAATGTTGATAGTAGGAATCACAAAAGTCATAGAGTTCATTAGAAAGATAACAAGTAAGTAAGATGGATCCTGTACGAATGAGATTTTTGATGTTAAATAATCTGCTAATTGATGGATGTGATGAAATGAGGTTGAGTTAGTATATGTGGACATGATTGTCTATTTTTGAATATAGACAAGATTTGAGAATTTAAGTTCGTTATTGAAGATTTTGGAGTTAAGTGTGAATCTTGATGAAATAATGAAATTGCGTAGCAAAAGTGTATTGTGTAATCTTTAATTTGAGAAATTCATGTCTATTAGATTTGAAATTTGAGTTATGGAACAATAGATATCAATTTGGAAATGGCAATATGAGATAAATATAAATGAGATATAGTTTTAATGCCATGAAATATGATACAGAAGGGGATATAGGTAATGATTCTTAAATTGATATTGATGTTTAAGTATTGATTGATTTAAGAGCTTTCTATTTTATTCCTTTTGTGGATCTTATTGATGGAATTAGTTTGGATGCGAGATTATGGGAGTGTAGTATCAAGTAATTTTTCCTTCAGATGATGAGATGAGTTTAGGTTGACGTTAATCTTAAGTTGTGACCTGAAATATGAGATAGATCAGTCTGTATCTTTGGCTGTGTTGATGATCTGATTAAGGAAAAATGAGAGCCTTATTTGAGATACGGTACGTAGATCCTTAAGTAGTATCATAGTTTATGAGTTTCAAATGATTAGAGTTCTTGAGAAGGAATGACAGAGAGTTAGTAAGTCTAAGCTTATAATTCAATTTCTAAACGAGAAACTCAGGAAGAAGATATCTGAACAGGATGTTCAAGCAATGATGATGTAAAGGTTAGAGCGATGGTACGGAAAATGTTATGAATGATGTTACAGTGAAAAAGGATTCAAAAGAGAGAATTATCCAGAAGAGATCATTTAGAAATTTCGAGGACGAAATTTTTATAAGGAGGGGAGAAATTGTAAGCCCTTGAATTTGATTTTATGGAGTCCCCGGAAATAGTCCCTAAATAATTATTGGAGACTCTAAATGGTTCATGGAAGTGCCTAAGGATATATGGAACCCATAGAAATTGATTTTGACTCGATTAGAGATTAAATGGAAGGATAAAATGGTGAATGAAATCGAGTGAGTATTTAAGATGATAAGGGACTAAATTGAAGATAAGTTTTAATAATTGTGGTCAAAGTGAAATTAAGCTAAAAGTCAAGGGAGGAGACCGATATTTTTAAGGGACGTGACCGTCATTTTGAGGATAGTTTGGGGAGGAAAGCATAAAGCCAAAAAGTTGTCTAAAAATCTAAAGAGAGAGAGAGTGAGCTGTCGCAGAAAAGAAAAGAGAAGAGAAAGAAAAAGAAAGAAGAAAAAGAAAGAAGGAAGAAGAAACAAGAAGAAGACCGCCGCGTCGGAGGAAAATCACCGCCGATCTACTGTCGCCAAGCTCGCCGCACCTCGCCACAGAACCGAGCTGACCGAAGTGGAGCAGAACTCGACGTCGCGCGCGAAGAGGAAGCAGATCCGAGCAGAACTGACCGCCGACCGTTGCCGCGACGACGCCGACGAGCTTCTCTAGCTGATTCCGACGCCGAGCTCGTTGATCCAGCCGCAAAACCAACGCCGATCAGACCTGAACAAGAGCAAAACCAAGCTTGATTCCAGCTCGTAATCATCACCTAAACCCGATCCAAGTACAGCTGAAGCTGAAATCAGAATAAAGAAGGTAGATCGGGGAAGAAAAATGAGAAATTAGTCGAGAGAGAGAGAGATCGCGCAAGGGAGAGGAAGGAGAGGAAGATCCAACCGAACCCAGTCCAAAACCACCCCCAAAACAGTCCCTAAGCGAAGTCAAAGCGAAGAGAAATAATGATTTCGCGAGGAAGATAAGGGGTGAGTTGTTTACTATTGATTTTAATGATTTTATTGATGATTAAAGTTGATTCGAAATGGATGTTAATTTGATTTGTTTATTGGTTGATTTTGAGTAAAAATAAGTTGGAAAACAAGTGGATTTAAGTATATTGAGAGCTTAGAGAACTAAGAAAATATCAAAGATTTAAAGAGAATCCAAATCACGCGTTAAATTAGTTTGAAGGGCAATTTCGTAAATTGACCCTTATGGCATCCGTTGAATGTTTGGACGATCCTAATAAGTTTAATTAAGAGTATTGAAGCTATTAAAAGCGAAAGATTAAGATTAGAAATCAAAATGGAGAGTTGCGCGTAAAAAGGGTCATTTAGGGATGATTGTGTAATTTCAAGTTTCCAGAGGTTTACGCGAACGTAATATGTTGTGTAGGTGACGAGGGAGCTCGAGGATCGAGGCGAGAGGATTAGGGGCTCCGCACGCGCTATTTTCAGTCATCAGTTTTGTGAGTGAGTTTTATTTAAAGATTTTAAAAGTATTTCAAATTATCAAATTTGATTTGATAAGTAATTGCTTGAGTTTATTTTAAATGCATTGATATATGCATGAGCATTAGTTTGAAATGAGAATGTGATTTTATATACATATATATAAAGTTGAAATGAAATTTCAGAAACTAAGTTTTCAAGTTTGAATTGAGAAAATCAGTTTTAGTGCTTAATGCACTCAGAAAATGAGTTTTAGTGCTTATGGCACTCAGAAATCATATTTTAGTGCTTTACGCACTCAGAAACGAGAATTGTGCTTTTGCACCAGAAAGTTAAAGCAGAAAAGAGAAAAGTGTTTTCAAAACCAGAAAGTATCCCCTCAGGGATTTTCAGAGATTACAGAGCAGTTTAGACCCGATCGGTCTATCCCACTTCAGTTGGCACAGTCTTGGGGAGGGATAAGTCACTAACCAGGGGGATAAGTGTCAGAGTCTGTCAGTCGAGTCGCCATTACTGATGTGGGGTAGTGTTTCGTGTGCTATGGTTAGCGCTGAGAAATTCCGCACATGGCCACGAGATGTCTCAGGTTAGGCGAGCTATGGTTAGCGTTGAGAAATTCCGCACATAGCCGCGAGATGTCTCAAGAGTTGACGAGCTATGGTTAGCGCTGAGAAATTCCACACATAGCCGTTAGATTCGAGAGACCCCAGATTTAGGGATACTATGGTAATTTTAAAAGATACCAGGAAACAGTTTTAAAAAGAAAAGCAGATTTGAGATAAAAGATATTTTATAATTATTATTGAAGTTATTTATGATTTACAGTTGCAAGTTTTGTATTTAAATACGTGCTTGTGTTTATATATGGAAACTCTTGTTTAAGTTGATATTTAAGAGATTTAAGTGTGAAACGTTTTAGAAACAAAGAATAGTTTTCAAACGTTTTCAGAGGAGGACGTTTTGAAAAACAGATTTTCAAAGAAAAGATAAATTACCACTCACTGAGCTTCTAGCTCATTATTTTCTGTTTTATATAAAAACCTCCTTAGGTACTCTCAACAGGTAGCCTAGCAGTAGCATCACCTTCAGTGGGCGAGCCAGCGCGACACGACATCATTTAAGCAACTCATTTTGTTTCATCAGCTAGATTTCCATGTAAATCTCTTTTAAAGTGTATAATTGATTTGTAATTAATCGCTTGTGGATGTTTTTAAATTGTTTTTGATTAAATATGTTTTATTAAATTGTGTTTGGATTTATTGAGTTGAATTGAAAATTTATATGCATGATTGAGGCCTACGGGCAACCAGAAGTTGGGTTGGTGATAAATTTTAGTCGAAGTATTGTTTTTCTGTAAACAGGTTTTCTGGAACGTTAAAAATACAGTTGTTATGTTGCCGAAATTTTTAAGAAAAAATGAGTTTTCGAAAAATGAATTTAAAAAAAAAAAAAAAAAAAATCTTCTTGCGCGTTTTCAGTTTTTAAAGAAAACCAACCCAACGATGTTTCAGAAAGTATGAAAGAGTTTAGGGTTCGCTCCGCGAGTTTCGCTTAGTCCAACGAGTCGGGTCTGAGAGGGATCCGTTGGGGTGCCCGGCTTGACCGATCGGATCAGAGTTAGAGGTATCCGGGTTGGGTCGCGTCACCACATTACTTGACATGTATAGTAGTATAACATATGTACATCTAAATGATTGAATGTATTTAAAATTTGTTTTAGCCTTAACGAATAGATTTTCACTTTAATATCCATCGTTCTTTTTTTTTTTTGTGACGTTACATTTTAAAAACTTGAATGTAGGTCATAGATAATTATCAATTTAAGAACCAATGAAAAGTAACTGCCATTAACTAATGTTTTCCAAAAAAAAAAAAAAAAAATTCTAAATTTAGGACGAGCTTAAAACTATTTTCAGGACTTACAAAAAAAGAAAATCAAGAAATGGAAAACACAAGTTATTTTCTCACAAGCTCTTAAGAGATTTGTGTAATTATATAGATTAAAATTCATTCATAAATGTTTAAGTAAATGAAAAACTGATCTTAAAAATTCTAATTTTTTTTTTTGTTATATTAGACTGAGACAAAACTAAAACTTATAAAAAAATAAAATAAAATAACATAAAAAATAATTTAAACAGCACTGGACATAATTTGTCCCATGAAAAGTGGGAGGACTATTGGGATTAAATAAACTTCGGAAGAGCAGAATTATCCTGTCCAATCCAAAACATATCCAAAATAAGTAAATGCAGCATGCACAAAATATTATATAAAGCTGCTTCATGCATGAAGTAATTAAGAAATATATTTCTACAAATCATAACAGTATGGGAAAATATTTGTTGCAGGTGATTTTGGTTTTCTTTCATCTTCAGATAGTATGCGAATGAGCATTTTGGGAAAATCCTAGAGTACATGCTAGTGTCACCAATGATCTTGGTGCAAATGTAGTTCTCACGGCTCATTGTAAATCAAAGAATGATGATATAGGGGAACACATACTCCCCTATAAAGGCAAATTCGAGTTCTCATTTCGACCCCAGATTTTTGGAGACACATTGTTTTTTTGCAATTTCAAATTGGAGAATCAATTTCATAGGTTTGACATTTACAATCAAGAAATAGACAAAATTATGTATTTCAGTCCACTTCACTGGATGATAAGACGTGATGGTCCATGTATGGTGGATCTCGAGCCAAACAAAAAACATGGCACAGAACAATGCTTCAAACGGCATAATTGACCTGTTTTGATCTCTAGCATTCTTATTAGTTGTGAGATCAATGGGAATGGATCTTCCAGTATTATCTACTACTTAATTATACTATTCTTATAAGTTGTTTTCTTTTGTTTCATGTGGTTTGCTGCCATGACTGGCTCAACATTATTTGAAGCCTTTGGCAAAAAATTTAAAATTACACCTTCCTCTATTTATTATAGTTACTATTATTATACAATCAGCAACCTATTTTAATTTTTTGTTCTCTACTTTTATCCATATAATAATATATTTGACGATACTCATACCTACCCTCTCTTGAGTTAAGGAGAATCATGTGAAAACTGTGATATTTCTAATTGAAATCTGGATTTACTAAAAATATTTTTGAAAAAAATCCCATATATCTCATGGCTTTTTTTTTATAAACTTTAATCTAAACAAATCGAAAATCTATACATTTCTCGTGTTAGACCCTTTTACTGAATATATAAAATATTCATTAAGTACTAAAAAAAAATATTTCACTTGCAAAAGTATTTTTAAAATACATTTAAAAAATTTGGTTAATTAAATATGATACACACTAAAGCAAAAAGTTTATCACCACGTGGCCTTTTCACAATGCATTAATTTGTACGAGTTTGTGACTAATATTTGAAAAAATGGGTTTTATAAAAGAGTGAGTGGTAACATTCAGTGAATGGATATAACTTTTTCTAAAAATATTTTTAATAAAACATCATGTATTAGTAGTAATAAGAAACGATTCTTAATGATTCATATACAATCATATCTAAAAATAAAATTAAATTCAAATTTTGTGTCATAATAAAACTGTAAACACATGTATGAATAATCTGCAACTATAATCTATATAAACTTCTCTGAAATCTCTTCCGAACAACAACACAAGCATCTCTGATTTAACCATCATGTTTTAAGCCTCTATCAGACCTTATCCACGGACTTATGGATCTTATACACATGCGGGTCCTTAATCTCCACCCAACCATAACTTTTTGTCCAAATATTCTGTCAATCCATCCAAAATTTTCTCTTCTTTAGCTTCTCTCTCTTCTTCTTGTTTTTTTTGTTCTTTTTCTTTCTTTTCTTCTTCTTTTCTTCTCGGCTTCACGTCACTATTTTCTTTCATTTTTCTACTGCCCAATTTCAAGTCTGTATGTGTTTTCTATTGCCTCACTAACTCTTAATTATATATAATATACAATCCACCATCTTGGCCTCACTCTCTCTTGTTCAATTAAATATGATTTTTCATTTCATGTTTTTGTCTCATGTCATGTTCAATAGCTGACTATTGCTTTACTATGCTAATTAAGAGACACTTTTCTTCTTTCTATAAAATGTCCACTGACTCGATCTCTTCGTCCTTCTCTCTATTTCATTGTTTCTCTCTTTGTTCTAACTTTCAGTAAGAATATATGACGGGACCCGCCTCGCCTTTCCCTTTGTGGGGCCCAAGTGCCCACTTGGCACCCCACGGAATCCCTCTAGATTCTATTCCTGATAGACCCCTTTCCCTAGGCGATCTACCAGCACCCTACGATGACCCTCCAGCCAGCCCTTTCACTCAACTAAGGGATCCCCACAAAGTTAAGCCGTGTTCTTTCTGAAACCTTTTCGAAAATAGAGGAAACGTGGGAAAATTTTTCGTTTTTATTTTAAACTTTTACAAAACATTTTATAAAAATTTGGGTAGCATCCTATCCGTTTTTCAGACTTTAGCCACCCTGCAAATTGTAAAATTTAACATATCTAAAATATCACAAATCAATTCCCCCAAACTACAGAGCCTCAGGCTCTCATTTTTCAACACAACCATAACCACAATTTCAAATTTCAATTTATAAACTCATTATCAACAAAATCATATGTCATGGATCAATTTACTTCAAAAACATAATTTAAATCTAAGTTAACCGCAAAGGAATATTTACAAAACCACGTGGATATAATAAAATATATGTAACATCTTTTAAAGTCAAACACAAACAAGAGTAGGTAATCACATGAGCACTATTACCGCGACTTGTCTGGTATCGTCTCGGGGTAATCCATAGCTATGGTACCTGTGCCTGGGGAGGTTTATTTGAAAAATACAAAAAAACGTTTGGTGAACTTTGAAAGCCCAGTGAGTGTCATATAACATATTTAAAACCATATTTTCATAAAAACTTCATAAAAACCTCCCTAAAACAATTTTAATAGTTCGTATCAAATCCATTTATTCGAAATTAAGTTTTATGCATTAATATTATAAGATACATGTTGCACGGTTTTCAATTTCATAAACGGAACTACTATTGTTGAGGGGTTTTTATTTTAAAACATTTCTTTTTATGAAACGAATTTATCCGACTCCACTCGTAGGTGTCCTGCCAATCAGTCCCTTTCATTATTATAAAACCGGAAATGATCCGACTCCACTCATAGGTGTCCTGCCAACCTCTAATGACCCATGCCACATGGCACCCTAGTATGGAGCGGGATCCTAAATCGCTCTCTATCCGGTTTAAGTAGCGGAATACTGCATCGCTACAGAATGGAACTCTGTCTCGCTCGGGTGTAAGCTAGCTAATAATATACCTTCTACGTGCATTGGACTAATCTCTCGGATATCTGACTGACACGACTACTTGCGGGTACCTCCCGCGGTTAGTATAGTTCGTGACGTAACGACACTACTAACTCTACCAATGCACGATTTGGGTACTCAACCCAGACCGGTAATATTTTGATATTCTTTGAGTAAGCCATAAGTTTTACTTTTCACATTTTTAAAAAAAAATTAAAATCCATTAAATATGCAATTCAAAACGAAATTCATCGTTTAAACAAAAATACAAAAACTATATTATTCGTTACCATGCAATTTATCATTTAAATCATATTTCACTTTTACCAAAATATTCAAACATGCATGAAACATTCATTTATAAAACAAATCAATACAAAACTCATTGAAAATCATTTTGACACTCACCTTAACTAATAGTTATTTCCAAATAGCTTTCCGGAAGGCTCCTAAATGCTCCCTATCGCTCTTCCCTTGCTCCACCGACTTGCTCGTCACCTATACAATATATATATATATATACGCAAAATTTACGTTTGTGTCAACTTCTGGAAAGTCAAGATAACTAAAATTATACAATTGCCCCCAAGTGACCCGTTTTACTCGTAAACCTCCATTTTTCGTTTCTTTATTGATTCTAGGGTTTCGAACTCCGTTTTCTTCACTCGGAACCTATTTACTATCACCTAGGGACGTTTTGGCACTAACAGAACCCTGTTCGGGGGTTTGAAACGAAAATCATCCAATTTCGACCCCTTTTGGCCGAACCTATTCACTAGCCCAATCGAGCTATTTTCTTTCCTCCGTTTTCACTCCAATCATCTTCCCAACTCGCCATCGAGTCGATTCAAGTGTTGGTATGGATAGAAACGGTCATCGGGTAAGCGTTTTAGACTAAAAACACGTTATTTTCGCTACGAATTTTTAGGCGTTTTCTTGCTTTTGAATTCTAAATTTAATCTTTAACTTTTAATAATCTCAACACTCCTAAGTAAACTCGTTAGGGTCATTCGAACACTCAACGATGCATTATGGGTCAATTTATGGAATTGCTCTTCAAGCTAGTTTAGCGTACGATTTGATTTCTCCTTAAATTTTTGATATTTTCTTGGTTTCCTAGGCTCCTTATCAACATCAATTCACTTATTTTTCAACTCATTTTCACTCAAAACCAACCAACAAATAAATTGAAATACAATCCATTTCGAATCAACTTAATTGCCAACAAACTTCATTAACTTCAAGCTTAAACAACTCACCCATTTTTTCCTCTTCACGTTGACTTCGTTTTTGGGTTAATTTTGGGGAGGTTTTTGGACTAATTTTGGTGACAAATCTGGTGCAAAAATGGATGGGTTTTTGGTTGAATCTTCCTCTCTTCCTTCTCCTCTCTTCCTCTCTCTCTCTCTCTCTCCCCCTCGACCTACCCTACTTTCACCACGTTCTTCACTGGTTTCGCCGTCAATCTGCTGCTGGTTCTGCGTGAGTGGACAACTGGTTTGGCTTCAGTTCAGCTCGATCTTGGCGAGTTTGGCGTCGGATTCGGCTTGAGCATCTCGTCAGCATCGGTCCTGCGCCGATCGACCTTGTTTTGCAGGCGATTCTGCGTCGGGTCTGGTTCGCGTCAACTGCAGGTCTGGTCGGCGAGGTCTGGTTGAGTGCGCGTCTTCGTTTCTGCATGGTGAAAGGTCTGCTCGATGGTTGGTTCGGTGCAGCTTGGTCGACCGGCGTTAGCTTCTTTTTCTTCTTCTTCTTCTTCTTTCTCTCCTTCTTCTTCTGGTTCGGCGAGACTGTCATCTGTTTTTGATTTTGTGATTAAATCAATTTTTGGGCTTCTTGTTTTCCTCCACAAACAACTCTAAAAGTGACAGTCACATCCTGAAAAAATTTTTAACCACAATTATTTTGTTCTTATCCCTTAACTTTTAACTCAATTTTACTTTAATCACAATTATTAAAACTTATCTTCAATTTAGTCCCTTATCACATTATATAATTACTCGATTTCATTCACCACTTTACCTTTCTGTTTAATCACAATCGAGTTTAGATCGATCTCTAAGAATTCCTTATAATCTTAGGTGATTCCCTTGACCATTTAGGGTTCCTAATAGTTATTTAGGGAGTATTTCTGGGAAACCCGTAAAATTAAAAATAGAGAGTTTACAATTTCTCTCCTCCTTATAAAAATTTCGTCCTTGAAATTAGATTACATACATTGTTCAAAAAGGTGCGGATACTGTGCATGCATCTACTCCTCATGCTCCCATGTAGCTTCCTCAGATCCGTGATTCCTCTACAAGACTTTAACCAATGGTATCGCTTTGCGGCGTAACACCTGCTCTCGACTGATCTAAGATCTCTACAGGCTGCTCTTCGTAGGTCAGATTCTCTTTAAGTTACATTGGCTGCTCTCTAAGAATATATGAAGGATCTACTACATACTTCCGTAGCATGGAAACATGGAATACGTCGTGGATATTTGCTAACTCTAGTGGCAGCTTTAGATGATACGCCACTTCTCCAATCCTCTCCACGACTTCGTACGGCCTCATGTACCATGAACTCAACTTGCCTCGCCTTCCGTATCTTAGCACTATTTTTCATGGTGAGATCCACAGGAACACTCTGTTACCAACCTGAAATTTCAAATCTCTTCTTCGATTGTCTGCATAGCTCTTCTGCCTGTCATTGGCTGCCTTCAGCTTTTCTCTGATCAAATTTATCTTCTCTGTAGTGATCTGGACAATCTCTGGGCCAATCAATTTCCTCTCACCAACCTCATCCCAACAAACTGGGGTCCTGTATTTCCTGCCATACAACGCTTCATATGTTGCCATCTCTATACTTGACCGATAGCTGTTGTTGCAGGCAAACTCTATCAGTGGTAGGTAAGTATCCCAACTCCCTCTGAATTCTATAACACAAGCTCTCAATATATCCTCAAGGGTCTGGATAGTCCTCTCAGATTGGTCATCTGTCTGTGGGTGAAATGTCGTACTGAAATATAATCTGGTGCCTAAAGCTTCCTGTAGCTTAGGCCAGAATCTAAATGTAAACTGAGGGTCTCTATCTAATACGATGGACACTGGGGCGCCATGCAATTTTACGATCTCATTTACGTACAACTATGCCAACCTATCCAGAGAATAGGTATTTTTAATCGCTAAAAAGTGAGCGAACTTCGTCAATCGATCAACAATCAGTCATATAGCATCATGTCCACTCTGTGTTATTGGTAGCCCTACCATAAAATCTATAGTAATCCTCTCTCATTTCCACTCAGGGATCGGTAGGGGCTGTAGTAGACCTACCGGTTTCTGGTGCTCTGCTTTAATCTATTGACAGGTCAAGCATCTGGAAACGAACTCTGCTATCTCTTTCTTCATTCCTCTTCACCAATAATGATCTCTCAGAGTCTGATACATTTTCATACTTCTTGGGTGCATGACATAAGCTGATGAGTGTGCCTCTTTCGTGATCTCTTTCTTTAGATCTCCCACATCTGGCGCACACAATCTCTAACCCAACACCAATGTCTCGTCTTCTTTCAACGCAAATTTACCTCCTTGCCTAGCTTCAATTCTACCCTTGAGTTTCAGTAATTTTGGATCCTGCAACTGAAGGTCTCTGATATGATCCACTAGAATTGGACGGACATGAAATGCTGCTACTAATGCTCCTGAGTCCGTCGACTTCAATCTGACGCCCATGGATCTCAACTCCACTAGTAAGGGTAGATACTCCACCTTTAGCTAAGCTAATAAATGGGTAAACTTGCGACTTAAAGCGTCTGTCACTACGTTAGCCTTGCCTGGATGATATTCTATGGTGTAGTCATAATCTTTAATGAGTTCTATCCACCTTCTCTACCTCATATTTAATTCCTTCTAGGTGATCAGGAAAGATCCTACAGGATGCTGACAGAACCTAATCCGAATTTTACCATACTTACATCTAGAGGGTCTCGCCCGGCACCCCAACGGATCCCTTCTAACCCTACTTAATGGGCTAAGAGAAATTCTTGGAGTGAACTCTTAAAATCTTCTCTTACTAAGTAAAATTATAATGAGTTAGATTTTTTTTTTTTTCAATTAGAAAATTTGACAGCACAACGATTGTGTTTTTGCTATTCCCAAAATACCTGCAAAGGAAAAATAAACTTCCATACACTTTTGTTTTTCCAAACCAACTTCTTTCACAACCATATATTTTAATCAGAAATTCATTTCATAAAAATTCAAAAGTATAAAATCGTAATTCAAATACTTTATAACTTATGCAATGATTTAAAAACTAGGAATTTAACGTCACAAATAAATCTGGACCACTCATATATATATACATGATTCTTTTTTAATGCAAAATATGCAACGTATTTATATAGAAGCATGGTCGCGTCATTGCCCACTTACACTTCTAGAGGAGCCCTTCCATCTCGGTTACCCACATCTGTACCTGAGGAGGTTTTTAACATAAAACAGAAAATAATAAGCTATGGGAGCTTAGTAAGTGCAGATATTTTTTTTTTTATCTTAAAATATTTTATTTCTTAAAAATACCTCCTTAAAACCTTTTTAAAATTTCATTTCTTTTCTTAAAATTACTCATAAATTTCAAAACTTATTTCGTTGTAAAGTGTGAGTGATGAATCCATAAAGTACATAGTTTCGTAAAATCTCACAATTTATAAAACCATAAAACCTGTAAGGGCATCAACATACACATAAAACTTATATATACATAAAAATTCCATATAATGTAAAAGTTTTTAAGCTTAAATTTTTCTTAAATCATAAAGCATACTTAGGAAAATTATAAATGCATAAATACATAAAATTCATATGAACTTGTAAATTGAATATAACGTGAACTTATATATGCTTAAAACTTCATATGTATATATACTGCATTTAATTTAAAACTTAAAAATAATACAACTCTCATTTAAATTACTAGACTTACATATGTAAATTACAATTTATATAGATACTTAAAATTCATATAAAATTTTGATTTCCTTTCAATACATAGCTTAAAATAGGAAATCTGTAAACTTGCATATATTCATACAACATCATGAAAAACTTACAACTATAAAACATATAAAAATTCAATTCCATTTCCGTACATAGCTTAAAATGGAATTTCCGTAAAGCTCCTATAGATATTCATAAAATTCCATAGAAAACTTAGGGGGTTATAAAATGCATAGGATGAAATTCCATTTCTTAACCTTTTTCTCGAAACTTAAATTCATTTAATTGTAAAACGTACTTAAAGCATATTAAATATTTTCCTTTGTTTTCAATGCTCAAAATACTTACTTAATTTTTCGAAAAGCACCATTCGTACCCCATATTACTTACAACCATGTGGAAGCCGAAATAACACTAGCCGACGTGGAGTCACGTGGCATTTTAATAGATACCAAGCGCGACACTTACATACTTATAAAGACATCTTGCGGTTATGTGTGGAATGTTACATCGCTAACCATAACACGAGATAATATCCCACAAGAGTAAAGGCGACTCAATAGACTTAACATCCCCCCAAGATAGAGACGCATTCCCCCTAGACTTGCCACATTATTATGGGATATACCGGCCCGGTCATAAAACTTATTTATGAAGGTGGGTATACTTATGACATTTGAAAATTCATTTTATTTTTCTTATTTAGTGCAAAAGCAAAAGAATCACTTGTTAGAGCGAAATAGACATAAAAATCCGATTTCCAAGTGCATAAAACACAAAACTTATACTTCCAAGTATATAAAACATCAGATCTCATGTCTTAAATGCATAAAGCACCAAAGATTATTTTAAACTTATTCATACATAAAGCCTCATATATATATAAAATTTCCTGTCAAAACTTAAATTTTAATAAACATACAAAAGGGGTAAAAATCTTCATATAAAGACATATATATCATTGCAAAATATACATATAAAAACATCATAAAAACTTCATAATTGCGTAAGCCTCATATGACATGTGTAATTTACAAAGCTTATAACATACCAAACGCTTAAAATTTGGTATAGTGAAATCTAAACGTTTTTCTTTGCATAACACAAAACATAACCTTGTGTGAATTTAAAACTTAAATTAAACTTAAACTTCAATTTAAAACAAGCTTATGTTTATAAAATCATAATTGATAACCTTTGCTACAAATGTCATATAAACCCAATTTCTTATTTAAATTGCCAAAATGCCAAATACATGGTAAAATGTTTAAACCCTTAAATCAAACATAAACTTATATGCAAAACTTAGTTGGGAATTCACCATTAAATTTTTCTTATAACTTTCAAATTTGATTACCAACGCTTAAAAATAAAAAGTAGCACTCACCAATAGCCTCCTTTGGTTCCGTCTACTTGTCCTTCACCTACACATCACATCCGTGCTTAAAATAAGCTAAACTTAACTATACAAAACTCAATACATAGCTTAGAACTCAATTAATTCACTTAAAAACTATTTTACCTACTTACTTCCCTATTCGGTTTCAACTTAATCGAAGCCTTAAAATTCCGTTTTCTTTGCATGAATCCTACTTATTCTTACCTAGGAACACCCCCATACACACGAAACCATCATTCGAAACTTGAAACAAAAAGTGATAAAAACACACCCCCTTTGGCTGAATGATATACCCAACCTTCCCCATTGATTTTCTTTGCTTAATTTTTGTTCCAATCACCTCCCTAACTCACATTTAGATTACCCGTAAAGCAGTTCTAAAAAAGTCCAACTAACGGGTGTCCAAACCTAGGAAAAACCTTAATTTTTCATCACTTTTTAAGTGCCATTTCTATAATTTTCATTCTAATTCTCATTTCTTCTTTCCTTAAGGTTTCCTTAATGTCATACATACTTTGACATATTCATTTAATGCATGAAAACACATACATGGGGTGATATTTTATAATCTCCATCAATACCCTTCACCTAAAGCCATAAACTATAAGTTGTCTTAATTGATTCTCAGCATATTTTTAAACTTATCCTAGGTTTCCTTAGCATGAATTCAACATGAAATCATGCTTAATAACATCAAATAACCTTGGTTCCATACTTCCCTAATTATGGTCTTACATAGCCTATCACATAAACACTTCATTTCATTCAATTTTTGCATTTTATTTCATTCAAGCATTTTGTCAAACACTTGGTGAGCATGAAAATTCATTTAAAATCAATTCAACCAATTAATTGATCATTCCAACAAAACCTTAACATATCAAACCTAATGATTTCCATATAGTTTGTACTTATTTTTAGCGTCATAAATATCCACTTAAATCATACATAAAAACCTCATCAAAAATCCAACCAAAACATCACTCAAACATCATCACCAAATCAACACAATATCATGGAAATAACTTCAAAATTCATAAAACTAACCTTGATTTTGATTGTTCTTACTTCCAAACTTGTTTTCCTAGCTTAGGGAAGCTTGAATCCATGATTTGGAGGTTGAAAATTGGTTGAACCCACTTAATCTTCTTCCTCCCTTAGTTGGCTGCACATGCTCCCTTTCTTTGCACTCTCTCGGTTTCTCTTCCTCTCTTTGGCGTGCATGGTTTCAATTTGTTGACAAGTCAATGTGTTTATACTTTTAACAATTCCATAATGACCATAATATCCTTTAATTAATTAGACTTTGGCCCTTAGCTTTTGCTTATTCCATTTTAGCCCATTTCATGTAAACTTATCTCCATTTGATCCCTACTTCACTTTATCTTAATCCCACTTTGACCACAAGTAGGAAAACTTGTTTCATTTTAGTCCCTTGTCATACTTACTATTCACTTAATACTATTTACAATTCATTCCGAAATAAATTCCAAATTAATTCTATGATCACCCATTCATCAAATTGACTTTACAATAGTCTAATTAGATCTCTTAGAACTTCATCCATGGCTTCGAAAAATATTTAAACGGAGTTTAGGTCAACCGTATTCACAATCCTATCCATAAAGGCGCTTTCATTGGGTAACATGTGGAACCTTCAGAAACTACCCAAACGAATTCATTTTCACTTCGTTTCAGTTTTATGGGGTCCTACTAATCATTCTAAACAATTTCGATTTTCCAAGGTCCATCTCCAAAATTTCACTATTCATCGAATGCAATTCATCCGAAAATACTATTCACTCGAAAATATTACTATTCATCCGAAAATAAGATTGAGGGCTTACAGATACACCATAGAGACAATGCCTCCATATCCTTAAAGCGAACACTACTGCTGCGAGTTCAAGGTCGTGTTTTGGGTAATTCTTCTCATGATTCTTCAACTATCGCGATGTGTACATTACTACCATGTCATTCTACATCAACACACACCCTAAACGTTGTCTAGAGGCGTCGCAATACACAGTGAGGCCATCCTCCCCAGACGGAAGGGTGAGGACTGGTGCCAAGATCAACTTATGCTTCAACTTATCAAAGTTGTGCTGGCACGCATATGACCATACAAACTTTTCATCTTTTCTCATTAGTCCGATAAACGAGGCTGCTATCTTCAAAAACCCCTCTACGAACTTCCTATAGTAGCCTGCCAGTCCCAAAAAGCTCCTAACCTCGATCACATTCATGGGTGCTTTCCAACTTAGAATCGCTTCTATCTTTTAGGGATCCACACTCAACCATTAGCTAATATCACATGTCTTAAGCAAGCAATCCAATCTAGTCAAAACTGACACTTACTAAACTTCTCATATAGTTGGTGCTCTCTTATGGTCTGCAGGACTATCCTAAGATGTTTCACATGCTCCTCTAGACTACCTAAATATACCAAAATGTCATCAATGAACACAATCACGAACTAATAAACCAAATTTATTTAAACCTTGCAAGTGCACAAATCGTTTGACTGAGTATAGCGACAAGCAAGGGTCGATCCCACGAAGAGTTTTAACTTACTTTAATTTTAAATTTATTTAAGACCTAAACTAGAGCAATTAAAATAAATTAAGAGGGCTTTTGGAATTAAATTGAGATTAATGCATAAACTTAAATAAAAGAAAATCAATAAATAAAAGCTTAGTTAGAACATCCTATCCACCACTAAACAATCCCTCAATTTGCTAAAAAGATTAATAAAACAAATTCATAATAATGCATGATGAAGATATTCACGACAAGGTATGATTAACTCATGTCGTATAGATTCTTCCTTAATTAGTATACAAATCGCATGATGTCTACGCAGATGCGTGTATTCCTAATTATTACCTAGCATGATGTCTACTTAGGTTTAATAATTGGAACCTATTAAGCATTAGAAGAATATGAATATCACACCAATCCTAGAACATGATGTCTATTCTAGGTATCTATGAATTAATGTCCCTCAATTGGTTTGTAAGCAATTGATTGTTGCAAACAAAGAATATGCCCGTATGATGTGCGGTTTATATTCTTACAACATAATTCTAAAAATATGTTTCTAAGGTGATCAATCAAAGAAACAAAATAAATAGAATAAAATTAAACAAGAGACATTAATTTCATCATGCAAAATATAAATCTTTATTGAAAAGATAAACAAATTGAGTTCATGTTTAGGGCTTCAAGTTAGCCCTAACTAATAAACTAACTAAATAAAAATAAAGAAAAGAAAAGATGAAACCGAAGCCTTCATCCTTGCTCCTCCGCTTCTCTCTGTCTTCTGATCTCCTCTTTTTTCTCCTAATTGAATGGTGAAAGCACCTATTTATAGGCACCCAATCCTTGAGAGACAAGATTTCCTCAATTGAGAAGGATTCCACTTCCAACTTTGATTTAGAATCAAGTTTTGATTTGGAATGTGAATCCCTTTTTATTTTAGGACTAAAACTCTTCCTAATTGCTTGACTCATCTAATTAGGACGTTTAAAGGTTTAGGAAATTGATTAGGAATGCTAAAAGAGGAAATTGGAATTTCCTATGTTTTCCCGTTATCAGGTCTCGTGACAGCCTGACCTTCGTGTACTAAATCCATCATAACTTTCTCTAGAAAACTCCAATTGATGAACCGTCAGCGTCTATGGAAACTAGACATCCGGGGCTTTAATTTGATAGGTTATGACTCACACAACTCGAACTGTGCACTTCGTACGAGCTCCCGCAAGTCACGTCACGTTTCTGCCCAAAATTCTGTAATTTCCTTCTAAAACATTCTCCAATTCCTTGAGCTGCAATTAATCTTCAAAAATCCTTCGATTCCATCATTTTTCTTCTCAAAACCTAATTCAAAGCATAAAAACACAAAACAAATTAAAAGTACCAATTCCACACAAAAACATAGCATGAACAATAAGTAATATGGGCATAAAATAATGATAATTAATGACTCAACACGAACCTATCCAGATGTAGCCGAAACACCATATTCATCAAATCCATAAATGCAGTTGGAGCATTCGTCAACCCTAATGGCATCACCAAGAACTCATAATGTCCATAGTAGGTCCTGAAAGTAGTCTTCGGAACATCCTCTACACGAACTTTCAACTGATGATAACCTGACCTCAAGTATATCTTAGAATACGCTCTGGATCCCTACAACTGATCAAACAGATTATCAATCCTCAGGGAGTGGGTACTGATTCCATATCGTCACCTCATTCAACTATCAGTAATCAATGCACAACCTCAAACTCCCGTCCTTCTTCTTTACAAAAAGCACTCGAGTACCCCTATGGAGATGTACTAGGCTTCACAAATCCTTTATTCAGTAGCTCTTCCATCTGAACTTTCAACTATCTTAACTCTATTAGAGCCATTCTGTATGAGGTAATGGAAATTGGTTCGGTTCCCAAAACCAGGTCTATCTCAAATTCTATCTCCCCATCTGGTGGCAATCCTAGGAGATCCTCCGGGAATACATCTAGGACTTCTCTAACCACCGGAATCTCTTCTGGGCGAACCTCACTCTTTTCCGTATCAACCATATACGCCAAATACCCTTGGCAACCCTTACGAATCATCCTACTAACTGTCATCGTAGTGATCAGACTGGTAACAATCGCCTTATGTACCCCACAGAACACTACCTCTGGTTTCCCCTGATCGGGCCAACTTAACTTCTTTTCTATAATAGTCCATTATGACTCTATACTTAGATAACCAATCCATCCCTAGAATAACATTGAAATCTTGTATGTCTAATACAATCAAATCTACTAGAAACCCTCTCTCAATCACAATCTTCCTGTCTCTAATCACTCTGTCTACTATCAACGAGTTCCCGGTCGGGATGGATACTAGTATACTACTATCCAATGGTAGAACTAGTGCATTCACTTTCACCGAAAACGACACGAATATGAAGGAATGCATAGCCCTTGGGTTATCCAATACTTAAGCAGAATGGTCAAGAATCGAGATCATACCGGTGACAACCTCCGGAGCTACATCGGCCTCCTGCTGGGTGACTGAAAAGACACAAGCCTGGGTGCGCGGTTTACCAGTCTGAGTTGCTGAAGTAGACGTCCCTCTGCCCATCGCACCCTTGGTAGAGGTTGAGGTACTCCGTCATCTCAATTGGAAGCTCCTGCCTCCTCATCTCTAAACCGTGCCCGCCTGTAAAGGGCCTGTGGTTGAAGATCCAGCCTCTGAACTAGAAGTAATCAACTGTGGGCACTCTCGTATGAAATGTCCCTCCTGCCCACAATGGTAGCATGTGAGGCCTCTGGTCTTGCACCTGCACTCTCCCTCGTGTCTCTTTCCGTGGGTACTGTACTCTAGGATAGCACCCCTAGTGTCGCGGGATCCTCCTAAAGCCGCTGGTGGTCTGAACGATCATTGTCTGGAGGACGCCTCTCTACTTATCCTCCTACCATCTATCTATCTAGGCTTCTGATCCTTTTTTGCCATCTTGCTTGGCCCCTCCTATGACTAACTGGAGCTACTGCGCTTGCTTCCTTACTTTCTACTCTGTTCATTTCTCTCTACCTCAAGTGTCGCCTCTACTAGTCTAACATATCTATCATTTGGGGCCAACGAGAGGTGGACTTTCAGATCTGGATGTAAACCTACGAAGAATCTCTTGCCCTTCTATTCTTCGTTCTCTACAATAAGAGGGACTGCCCTGATCAGCTTGGAAAATCTCTTTTCATAATCCATTGGATTTTTACTCTAGACTGAAGAATTCGTCTGTCTGTGCATCCTGGTACGATTGAGGGTAAAAATGCTCTCTGCACTCTCTCTCAAATACCGCCCAGGAAACCCCCTCCTGGTGTCATCTCTCTAGGGCCTTCCACCAGTCTTGGGCCTTATCCTCCATCAAGAATGAGGTGAACTATACTCTCTGCTCTTTCGAGCAATCCATCACTCTATATATTTTCTTCATGCGATCTAACCACACCAGGGCACTCTCTGAATCGCCCTTACAGTCGAGCGACTTTCCTCCCAACTTCTTTACTCTCTTAATGTCATTCTTCCTATCACCGAGAGCCTTCTGCGGCTGCTGCATCGTCGCTGCTAACATTTGCATAAACTGATGCATATCAAAGTCTGGCCACTCGGTCCTTCCTACTCAAATGCAGGCTGCTCTACTAGGGCATTCACAGACTCAGTACCATACTCAAACTCCTCGAAAAGTGGTGCCTCAACAGTTGGAGCACCTGCAAGAGCTCTATCGGAACCCCGTCTACCATGTCCGCTTCTGCGTTGATCCATAATATTGTGATTTCGAAACATCAAACTTATCAAAAACTAGAAAATCAATTCAAAATAAGATGCATGACACTAAAAATACATGTGGTTGCTTATTTCACAATCAAAACAAAACGTGCTAAATTTTTTATTTTCAAAATCGCACTTAAACCGCACTCTGATACCAAACTGACAGACCCCTTTCCTTAGGCGGTCTACCGGCACCCTACGGTGACCCTCCAGCTAGTCCTTTCACTCAACTAAAGGATCCCCACAGAGTTAAGTCGTGTTCTTTCTGAAACCATTTCGAAAACAGCAGAAACGTAAGGAAATTTTTCGTTTTTATTTCAAGCCTTTACAAAATATTTTATAAAAATTTGGGCAACATCCTGTTTGTTTTTCGAAAAATGCCACCCTGCAAATTATAAAATTTAACACTTCTAAAATATCACAAATCAATTCTCTCAAACTACAGAACCTTAGGCTCTCATTTTTCAACACAACCACAACCACAATTTCACATTTCAATTTATAAACTCAATATCAACAAAATCATATGTCATGTATCAATTTACTTCAAAAACACAATTTAAATCTAAGTCAACCACAAAAGAATATTTACAAAATTAATAAAATATATACAACATCTTTTAAAGTCAAACAAAAACAAGAGTAGGTAATCACATGAGCACTATCACCGCGGTTGTCTGGTATCGTCTCGAGGTAATTCGCAACTATGGTACATATGCCTGAGGAGGTTTATTTGAAAAATACAAAAGAAAACATTTGGTGACCTTTGAAAGCCTAGTGAGTGTCATATAACATATTTAAAACCATATTTTCATAAAAACCTTCCTAAAACAATTTTAATAGTTCGTATCAAATCCATTTATTCTAAATTAAGTTCATGCATTAATATTATAAAATACACGTTGCATCGGTTTCCAATTTCATAAACGGATCTACTATGGTTACGGAGTTTTTATTTTAAAACATTTCTTTTTATGAAACGAACTGGTCGGACTCTGCTCATAGGTGTCCTGCCAACTAGCACCTTTCATTATTACAAAACCAGAAATGGTCCGACTCTGCTCGTAGGTATCCTGCCAACCAGTTCGGCTCCCGCCAACCTCTAGTTACTCGTGCCACATGGCACCTTAGTATGGAGCGCGATCTTGAATCGCTCTCTATCCGGTTCAAGTAGCGGAATACTGCATCGCTATAGAGCGAAACTCTGTCTCACTAGGGTGTAAGCTAGCT
The DNA here is from genome assembly GCA_021234005.1 of Nephelium lappaceum. Classification (NCBI taxonomy): domain Eukaryota; kingdom Viridiplantae; phylum Streptophyta; class Magnoliopsida; order Sapindales; family Sapindaceae; genus Nephelium; species Nephelium lappaceum. Next base: position 10,342,116 of record CM038002.1, read on the forward strand.
AATAATATACCTTTTACATGAATTGGACTAATCTCTCGAACATCTGACTGACACGACTACTTGCGGGTACCTCCCGTGATTAGTATAGTTAGTGATGTAATGATACTACTAACTCTATCAATGCATGTTTCGGGTACTCAACCCAGACCGGTAATATTTTGATACCCTTTGGGTAAGCCATAAGTATTACTTTTCACATTTTTTTTTTTTTTGTAAATTAAAATCCATTTTATATGCAATTCAAAACGAAATTCATCGTTTAAACAAAAATACAAAACTATATTATTCGTTACTATGCAACTTATCATTTAAATCAATTTCACTTTTACCAAAACATTCAAACATGCATGAAACATTCATTAATAAATCAAATCAACACAAAACTCATGGAAAATCATTTTGACACTCACCTTAACTAACGGTTACTTTCGAATAGCATTCCAGAAGGCTCCAAAACACTCCCTATCGCTCTTCCCTTGCTCCATCAGCTTGCTCGTCACCTACACAACATATATGTACGTAAAATTTACGTTCGCGTCAACTTCTAAAAACTCGAAATAATCAAAATTACACAATTGCCCCAAAGTGTACCCGTTTTATTCGTAAACCTCCGTTTTTCATTTTTTTTTTTATTGATTCAAGGGTTTCGAACTCCGTTTTCTTCACTCCGAAGCTATTTACTATCACCTAGGGACGTTCTGGCACTAATAGAATCACGTTCGGGGTTCAGAAATGAAAATCGTCCAATTTCGACCCCTTTTGGCCGAACCTATTCCCTAGCCCAATCGGGCAGTTTTCTTTCCTCCGTTTTTGCTCTAATCATCTCCCCAACTCGCCATCTAGTCAGTTCAAGTGTCAGTACGAAAAGAAACAGTCATCGGGTAAGCGTTTTAGGCTAAAAACCCGTTATTTTCGCTACGAATTTTTAGGTTTTCTTGGTTTTGAATTCTAAATTTAATCTTTGACTTTTAATAATCTCAATACGCCTAATTAAACTCGTTAAGGTCATCCGAACACTCAACGGACGTATTATGGGTCAATTTAGGGAATTGCCCTTCAAACTAGTTCAGCGCGCGATTTGATTTCTCCTTAAATTTTTGATATTTTCTTGGTTTCCTAGGCTCCCTATAACATCAATTCACTTATTTTTCAATTCATTTTCACTCAAAACCAACCAACAAATAAATTGAAATACAATCCATTTCAAATCGACTTAATCACCAAAAAAAATCATTAACTTCAAGCTTAAACAACTGATCCCTTTTTCCTCTTCGCATTGACTTAGTTTTGAGGTTGATTTTGGGGCGGTTTTTGGACTGATTTTGGTTACAGATCTGGTGTGAAAAAGGATGGGTTTTGGTTAGATTTTCCTCTCTTCCTTCTTCTCTCTCCCTCTCTCTCTCTCTCCCTTCTCGACCTACCCTAGTTTCGTCGCGTTTTTCACTGGTTTCATCATCGATCTACCGTAGGTTCTGCATGTGTGGAGGATTGGTTTGGCTTCGCTTCAACTTGGTCTTGGCGACCTTAGCGTCGGATTCGGCTAGAGCAGCTCGTCGGCGTTGGTCCAACGCCGATCGGCCTTGTTCTGCATTGGGTCTAGTTCGCATAAACTGCAGGTCTGGTCCACAAGGTCTAGTCAGGAGCGCATCTTCGTTTCTGCTCGGCAACGGGTCTACTTGGCGGCTGGTTCGGCGAGCTTGGTCGGTCGGCGTCAGCTTCTTCTTCTTCTTCTTCTTTCTCTCATTCTTCTCGTTCGACGAGGCTGTCATTGTTTTTTATTTTGTGATTAAATCAATTTTTGGGCTTCATGTTTTCCCCCACAAACAACTCTAAAAATAACAATCACGTCTTGAGAAAATTTCAATCTCCTCCATTAGCTTTTAACTCAATTATACTTTAATCGCAATTATTAAAACTTATCTTCAATTTAGTCCTTTGTCACATTATATATACTCGATTTCGTTCACTACTTTACCTTTCCTTTTAATCACATTTGAGTTTAAATCAATCTCTAAGGATTCCCTATAACCTTAGGTGCTTCTCTTGACCATTTAGGGTCCCTAATAGTTATTTAGGGAGTATTTCTGGGAAACCCGTAAAATTAAAAATAGAGGGTTTACAATTCCACTATATCCAGCCCGAAATTCGAGGAGCAAAGCCTAGAATTGAAAATCATCAGAATTCAGAGAAACGTAAAATTTATTAAAAATTTATTTTCTATATTTTAAAATTTCTTAAGAATTTCGGTAGAGTTTTCTCTGCTTTTCGAGATTGCCAAAATTTACAAAATCAACTTGCAAATCAAAATTTACACTTCTAAAGTTTCACACATTTTCTCAACTTTCAATTGGACCTCAAGTCCATTTCAATGACAATCTCTAGCCATAATTTCTAAGAAAATAAAATCAAATCAGTTTAATATAAACTTAAAAATAAAAATTTCTTTGCAAATCCAGAACTTTACAAACCAAAAATAATCAATTTAATTTCATTATAGAATGAAGTTAACTATAATTAAATTATGACTAATATATTACAAAAAATAAAGTTCATATATTCTTTTATGCATTGTCACTTATACAATCACAGAAATTTTATTTCTTTAGCCACTTTCATTCGGATGGAGGGAAACATGTATCATGTCAGTATGAACCTACACTTGAAAAGGTTTTTTAACAAAAATTTATAAAATATGAGCTATGAAAGCTCAGTGAGTGCGAGGTTTTTTAACTTAAATTCTTTTCTAAAAGGAGCTCAGTGCGTGCGAGGTTTTTTAACTTAAATTCTTTTCTAAAAGGATAACCTCCCTAAAACATTTATAAAAATTTCTATTCCTTACAGTTTTAAGAAATATAAATTCAGAGTGAATTCAAATTCCAAAAATAATAAATTTCAAAACTAGCAGATACACATTTATATTAAAATAGTAATCAATTTCAGAAATTTTATGAAATTTTCATAAAATTTCTTATATAACAGAATTTCAAAATAGTTTCAGATATAATAGGATTTCATATAATTTCAAAACCACCAACGGATTTCCAAAAGCATACAGATAATGGTCACACGTACTAAGCAAGACGAACCACTATCCCCGGCACTAGTGACAACCATCAGTGCTTCATGCCCAGTGTTCTTCACACTTTCTGGCATATACAAAAGATATCTCACTAACGCGCTGCAGATTAAATCCATAGTGCAAGGGCGATGACGGGACCCGCCCCGCCTTTTCCTTTACAGGGCCCAAGTGCCTGTCTGGCAACCCACGGAATCCCTCTGGATTCTATTCCACTACATCCATCTGGGAGTCCGATTAGCAGAGCTTAGAACTGAAAATCATCATAATTAAGATAAACTTAAAATTAATTAAAATTAGTTTTCTATAGTTTAAAATTTCTTTAAAAATTTCGACAGAATTTCCTCTATTTTTCAGGATTACCAAAGTTTACAAAATTAACCTACAAATCAAAATTTACACTTCTAAAGTTTCACACATTTTCTCAGTTTTCAATTGGACCTCAGGTCCATTTCAAAGGCAATCCCTAGCCACAATTTCCAAGGAAATCAAATCAAATCAGTTTAATATCAACTTTGAAAATAAAAATTCGTTAACAATCTGGAATTTTAAAATCAAAATAATAATTTACATTCAAAAGATATTTACAACCAAAATAAAGTTCATATGTTCTTTTGTGCATTGCTACTTATACATTCGTAGAAATTTTATTTCTTCAGCCGCTTTCATTCGAATGGAAGGGAACGTGGATCCTGTCGGCTGGAACCTGCATTGAGGAGGTTTTTAACAAAAATTTATAAAATGTGAGCTATGAAAGCTCAATGAGTGCGAGGTTTACTAACTTTAATTATTTTCTAAAAGGGTAACATCTCTAAAACATTTATAAAAATTTTTATTTCTTACAATTTTCAGAAATATAACTTTAGAATCGATATTAACAAAAATTCAGATTCAAAATTACAAAATTCAAAACCAGTAGATAAAATTTTATTAAAAATGGTAATCAATTTCAGAAATTTTTATAAAACTTCATACATAACGGAATTTCAAAACAATTTCAGATATAATAGAATTTCATTAATTTCAAAACCACCAATGGATTTCCAAAAGCAGACAGATAATGGTCACATGTACTGGGCAGGACGAACCACTATCCCCAGCCATCAGTGCTTCACGCCTAGCGTCCTTCACACTTTCTAGCATATACAGAAGACATCCCACTAACACGCTGCGGATTAAATCCATTGTGCAAGCGCAGAGTGAAATAATATCCCTCGCATATATTTGGCAATGCGATTCGACTGACAGACTCAATTCCCCCAAGAGTTAGTGACATCTCATCCTAGAACTTGCCATACACACAGGGATATTTCGATCGAGTCTAAACAGATATATATTTTCAGATACCATCAATTCCATAACAGATAGTGTAATCCATTGGGTTTGAAAAAAAATCAATAATTTTTTTATGCCACTCACAATAAATTCATTTATTTCAATTGCTCATAAAAACCATAAATAATTTTGAATGGTATATAATTCACATTTCATTGCATATATTTTTCATGCATAAACCATAACACATTCAAATTAAAATGGAACATTTAAATCATGTATTAGTTTCCATAAAAACATAAAATAATTGAATTGTTTCACAATCAAAACAACTTTAACATAACATGGTAAAAATATAATTTTGTACTCACTATTTTTGATCACTTGGTGGCTAATCAATCCTCCCCTTTTTAACTTTCTTTTTGCCCAATTTGAACACCTATAAACCACCATTTAGGTCCCAAAATTTCATCAATAACAAGCTCATTCATAGTTAAACAAAATCACATTTTTATTAACCAATACTAACAATCCATATTAATTCTTAAACTAATCTTAAACTAACCCAATTAACCATTATTCATTTTCATCATTGTAACCCATTCTCCTTCATTTAATTCATAAGCAAAATTCATCAATTTCAACATTTAAAATCCATTCATTCAACCAACTAACTTACCTTGTTTTCTTGATCATTCTTGGAGCTAAGAGGATGAAAAACTTGAGAGAAATCACCCCAAACCAGCAACTCACTTCTTTCTTCTGCTTCTTCGGTTGCACACACCCCTTTTTTTTTTTCTCTTTTCGGTTCTCCTTTGTGGTTGCTTGAATTGCTTCTTGTTTGGATTTCATTTGGTCTTCAACTTTATATACTAGGCTGCCTTAATGACCATTTTGCCCTTAAGATTCACCTAAAATGCCAAACATATCCCTTAATTACACTAATCACACTTTTATTGGTTATTACTTACATAATTATCCATCACACATAATTTAATCAATTTCTAATTTATCTTCACCACATATTTAGTCAAAAGGTGACTATTAGGTGTTAATCCGCCATTGGTCCATCAATAATCACATGGATTGTGCTTTTAGAATGAGTTTAATATCATAAAATTTCATTTATACCCTTAACATTAAAAATTAATACAATTCACTCCGAAATAAATTCCAAATTAATTCTATGATCATCCATTCATCAAATTGACTTTACAATACTCTAATTAGGTCTCTTAGGACTCAATCCATGGCTTTGAAAAAAAAATTCAAACGGAGTTTAGGTCAACAGTATTCACAATCTTGTCCGTAAGGGCGTTTTCATCGAGTAACTTTCGAAACCTTCAGAAACTACCAAAACGGACTTTTTTTTCTCGGTTTCAATTTTATTGGGTCCTACTAACCATTCTAAATATTTTTAATTTTTCGAGGTCCGTCTCAAAATTTAACTATTCATCAAGAACTATTCACCCGGAAATATTACTATTCATCCGTAAATTCATTGTTAATTATAAAATCAAAGTTTGGGGTCCTACACGCGAAGTGAAATAATATCCCTCGCATATATTTGGCGACGCGACTCGACTGACAGACTCAATTCCCCCGAGAGTTAGTGACAACCCATCCCATGACTTGTCATACACATAGGGATATTCCAATCGGGTCTTAACAAATATATATTTTTAGTTATCGTTAATTCCATAACAAATAGTGTAATCCATTGGGTTTGAAAACCTAATAACTTCTTTATGTCATTCATAATTAAATTTCATTTATTTCACTTGCTCATAAAAACCATATATCATTTTGAATGACATATAATTCACATATGATTGCATATATTTTTTATGCATAAACCATAACTCATTCAAATTAAAAATGGAACATTTAAATCACGTATTAGTTTCCATAACAACATGAAATAATTGAATTATTTCACAATAAAAACAACTTTAACATAACATGATAAAAATATAATTTTGCACTTATTATTTTTGATCCCTTGGTGGCTAATCAATCCTCTCCTTTTTCTTCACTTTTGGACTTCAATTTGGTCACCTATAATTCACCATTTCAAGCCCAAAAATCCATCAATAACATGTCCATTCATAATTAAAATAAATTCACATTTCCTTAACTAAACTTCAATTACATCAAAACTAATTCCGTTACTGATTCATCCAACACTTTCTAATTTCCATTTCTTTCCATTCTGTTGGTATTTATTCGACATCATACACATTCAAACACTTTAATACCCTATGGTATCATATGAATTCAATTAAATTCAAGGTGACCTTCAACCTAACAAAAATTAAATTTCATACCAATTCATCCATTTAATTAGAACTCCTTCCATCAATTATCCTCATACCAATTAATTCATCAACCAAAACCCTTAAACACCTTAAAATCCAACACCCATACTAGGCAACCATTCTTGCTGTCCACTACATCCACAAAAATACAGTCATTCATTTCATTTTTCTTCAATTAAATCACACAAATCACCATCAATCTAACTCATCTAACATTCAATAAACTAAAATCAATTAAACCCATCAATTATCATCATCATCCATTCAAACCCTAACATTCAACATACTAACAAAATCCAACCGAACTCATATCACATTCTAATTCAATTCTAAGCTTAAAATCATGATAAACAACCTTCAAATAACTCACAAACAACATCAACTCGTCCATCAACCACCATCTTCAACAAAACCTATAAAAACTCATCAAAAACTCTATCAATTTAACTATAAATTCAACCAATTAACTTACCTTATTTTCCTTGATGATTCTTGGAGCTAGGATGGTCGAAAACTTGCTGAAAATCGCCTTGGATCAGCAGCTCTCTTGGTCTCTTCCATGGCTGCACACACACCCCTCACTTTTATTTGGTTTCTCGATTCCTCTTTGTTTGCCCGAATACATCTCTTTCTTTTCTTTCATTTGGTCAGTCATCACCCCTTTTATAGCTCCTTCACAATCTCATCTTGCCTCTTTAAAATCATGGAAATGACCATCAAGTCCTTAGTGAGTTGTTTTAATCCAATTGGTCCATAATCACTCATAATTATCCATTCAATTATCTTTAATCAATTCTAATTAATCTCAACCACAAATTTAGTCAAAAGATGACTATTAGGTGTTAATCCACCATTGGTCCATCAAAAATCACATGGATTGTGCTTTTAGAATGGGTTTAATATCATAGAATCTTATTTATATCTTTAATGTTAAAAATTAATACAATTCATTCCTAAATAAATTCCAAATTAATTCTATGATCATCCATTCATCAAATTGACTTTACAATACTCTAATTAGGTATCTTAAGGTTCAATCCATGACTTCAGAAAAAATTCAAACGAAGTTTGGATCAACAGTATTCACAATCCTATCTATAAGGGTGTTTTCGTCGAGTAACTATCGAAACCTTCAGAAACTACCCAAATGAACTCATTTTTACTCCGTTTCAGTTTTATTGGGTCCTACTAACCATTCTAAATATATTTGATTTTCCAGGGTCCGTCTCAAAATTTTACTATTCATCGATACTATTCACCCAAAAATATTACTATTCATCCATAAATTCACTATTAATCATAAAATGAAAGTTTGAGGTCCTACAATATATATGATGTCTGCTGATTGATCCTGCAAAACTTGTCTCTTCCTTTAAATAATATTGTCCACCAACTCTCTCATATTCCCTACGCTCATTTTTGTCTAATTCTCATTTCTAATTTTACATCCAATATTTGGTTTCTTTTAAAAATATCCACCTAGTGGATATTTGTCCATATGCTCCATTTGTTTTTAAAACTTTGACTGAACCAAATTAATAACAATAAACTGCGCTTCAATTGTTTGAAGTCAAGTAATCTCTTAGGTTCACTTGAATTTGAATCTTACAATAATTACATTTTTATGAGATAAATTAGTGAATTTTTTATTTTTATTAAACTTTTACACTCTATTGTTATATATGTTTTAAAGGTTTTTTTTATAAATTGTATTAACTTTCAACTTAACTAACATCTAATTTGTGAATTTTCTTTATCTAAATTTGTAAGATCAAAATTGCCAATAGATTGGAATGTTTTAATTATTTTTTTTATCTTTCATTTCTTTTGTTGTAAGACAGTGTTGATTTTATTATTTTATTGATTTGTTTCTTAAAAATATTTTAATTACAATATAAGTGTGATTTTATCCAAATTCATTTATTAGGTGTGTTATTTTGATTTGACATTAACTTTTTTATTCAATAATTTTTTTATAAAATCATATACTATGTTATGATATTAGTTTTTTAAACATTATAACTATTATTGGTAGTAAATAGTAATACTATAGAACTTAGTAGTGATATAATTGATTTAGTCATTTAAATTCACATCCACGTATAGTTCAAATAATTAATGCACTTTCCATTGACATCCTTAATAGGGGTTTAAATTCTATCTTGCATTTTACGAGTATGTATGAGGAGTTTTTCCATTTGTTGTAGGAGAAGTGGCAGACCCAAACTTTTATATTGGAGAAGACATTTTATAACAAAACAAAATAAAATAAAAATTAAAGATAAAAATAATTATAGTTCACTTTTCTCTAGTTACTCACGTATCTCATTTCTCTTTACGAATCTACAGAGCTCTTTCTCACAAACTCACTCTTCTTCACTTAAACTTTATTGATTCTTATTTGAACAACATTAAAAAAAGAATAAAAGAACTTCCATGTTTTTTTTTAAAAAAAAAAAATCAATTTGGTTTCAAATAATGTAAATGTTTGATAGCTTCTTTAAATAAATTATCCACAACATACACCAAGTAATAACGAGATGTGAGAGAGACACAAAAGATTGAAAAATTAAAAATCTATATATATATATATATATATAGCCAATAGTTTGTGTAAATATAATATAATTTGTGATAAAAAAAAAAATAGTTCATGATAATTGTGTAAAACTGTTTATAGTTTGCAATAATAATAACGCATTGTGAAATTAAATTATTACAAATTCCAAAGGCTACTTGGTTAGAGTCATTATGGCATGATACTCTACATTATTTAAAAAAAAAATGAAAAAATGCTGCAGTTTTTAGTAAGGGACGAAATTAAACCCCCATACTGCCACATATAATACAAACGTTGAGCCATCAATACACTTCCATTTCTATGATCTCATTCACTTCGATAGTTATATATAACAATTTATTTATATATTTAAATATGCAATGATTAATATCATAACCGTAATTAATTTTCAAAAAAAAAAAAAATAGGAGGAACACATGTCTCGTCTAGGCCCAAAGGTAGGTCCACCCCTTGTGGGAGTCTCATAATATTATATGTGTTAATTTTTGAGTCATACATACGGTGTTCAATCTCGATAGATTTTAATAGATATTTGGTATGATAACTTACAATTATATATATATATATATATTAGGGGTCATCTACAATACATTTGGGTATTGATATACCTGAACTGATTATAGTCTAAAACTATTGATTGTATTTTATTATATTTGATTGCAATTAAATATATACTATAGTTGTAAATATGATTAGATTTATTTAGTTGTAATCAAATATAATAAATCTATAATTGGATATAATAAAACACAATCAGTAATTTGAGAATAATCATTTATAATTGTCAGGTGTATCAATATCCAAATATATCATAGAATGTGTAATATATATATATATAAATTTAATATGTATTGGTATGTCAATTAATAGTATTTACATCATAGTTTGATTCTAGCATTATTGTATATAATATGTTTTATTCTAGTACCCCATCTCATATAAATTTATGTGTTCGTCACTGGATGGCATTATGCGATACAATTTATATTCATGGTCTTTTTCTTTCTTAAATTATTATAAAATTTTATTAAATATGGTTTCAAATTTAATTATCATGACAATATGTAAATCCTTTATTTTAATTTTACGGGTTTCCCAGAAATAATCCCTAAATAATTATTAGAGACCCTAAATGGTCCATTGAAGCGCTTAAGGTTATAGAGAATCCTTAGAGATCGATTTAAACTCGATTGGAGATTAAACGAAAAGATAAAATGGTGAACGAAATCGAGTAATTATTTTATATGACAAGGGACTAAATTGAAGATAAGTTTTAATAATTGTGGTCAAACTAGAATTGATCTAAAAGCTAAGGGGAAGAATGAAATTTTCTCAGGACGTGACTGTTATTTTTAAAGTTGTTTGTGGAGGAAAGCATGAAATGAAAATGTGATATTGAATCACAAAGAAAAAAAAACAAAAGACAGATATGTCTCCAAAAGAAGAATAGAAGAAGAAGAAGAAAAGAAGAAGAAGAAGAAGAGAACGCCAACGCCGATGCAGAAACTGAGTAGCCGCAAGCCCACCTGAAACCAAGCTCGAGCCGCACGTAGACACACAGCGAAGCACGACCCTGAGCTCGTCTTGAAGCGGAGCAGAAATCGAGCAGAACAAATGACACCGAGCTGCCGTCCCGACCAAGCTGCTCCGACCACCTGAACCCTATGTCAAGCTCAGCTCATTCAACCGAGAAGCTCGCCAAATCCAGTTCAAGCCGGCACCGAACACGATCGGAATTAGACCTGTCACAGACCGAAAAAGCACGCAGACCCGACGGCGAAACTAAGTTAGATCGAAAGGGAGAGAGCGAGAGAGGAAGAAAGGAGAAGGAAGAGAGGAAGATCCAACAGAACCCAGCTCAGATCTACCACCATAACTGCCCCAAAACCAGTCCAAAATGAAGTCAACGCGAAGAGAAAGAGGGTGGTTTTGTGAGGAAAAAAATGGGTGACGAGCAAGCCGGTGGAGCAAGGGAAGAAAGATAGGAAGTGTTTTAGAGTCTTCCGAAAAGCTATTCGAAAGTGATCGTTAGTTAAGGTGAGTATCAAAATGATTTTCCATGAGTTTTGTGTTGATTTGATTTATAAATGAATGTTTCATGCATGTTTGAACGTTTTGGTAAAAGTGAAATATGATTTAAATGATATGTTGCATGGTAACGGATAATATAGTTTTTGTATTTTGCTTAAAACGATAATTTTTTGTATTGAATTATATATAAAAGAGATTTTAGTTTTAAAAAGGCGAAAAGTAAAACGTATGGCTTACCCTAAAAAGTATCAGAATATTAATGGTTGGGTTGAGTACCCGAAGTATGCATTGGTACAGTTAGTAGTGTCGATACGTCACTAACTATACTAACCGCGGAAGGTACCCGCAAGTAGTCGTGTCGGTCAAATGTCTGAGAGATTAGTGCAATGCATGTAGAGGGTATATTATTAGCTAGCTTACACCCGAGCGAGACAGAGTTCCACTTTGTAGCGATGTAGTATTCCGCTATTTGAACCGGATAGAGAGTGATATAGGATCCCGCTCCATACTAGGGTGTCATGTGGCACGAGTCACTAGAGGTTGCCGGGAGCCGGATTGGTTGGCAAGATGCCTATGAGCGAAGTCGGACCATGTCCGATTTTATAATAATAAAATAGGCTGGTTGGCAGGACACCTACGAGCAAAGTCGGACCAGTTCATTTCATAAAAATGAAAGGTTTTTAGAATGACAACCCCGCAACCATAATAGATCCATTTATGAAATTAAAAACCGTGCAGCATGTAATTTATAATATTAATGCATGAAACTCAATTTAGAATAAATGCATTTGATTAAAATTATTAAAACTATTTTAGGGAGGTTTTTATGAAAATATGGTTTTACATATGTTATATGATACTCACTGGGTTTTCAAAGCTCACCAAACGTTTTCTGTATTTTTCAAATAAACTTCCCCAGGCACAGGTACCATAGCTGTGGATTACCCTGAGATGATATCAGACAACCACAGCGACAGTGCTCATGTGATTATCTACTTTTTGTATTTGTTCGATTTTAAAAGATGTTGTATATATTTTATTATTTCTACGTGGTTTTGTAAATATCCTTTTGTGGATTTAAATTATGTTTTTGGAGTAAATTGATGCATGACATATGATTTAATTGATAATGAGTTTGTAAATTGAAATGTGAAATTGTGGTTGTGGTTGTGTTGAAAAATGAGAGCCTGAAACTCTGTAGGTTGGGGAAATTGATTTGTGATATTTTAGAAGTGTTAAATTTTATAATCTGTAGGGTTGCAAAGTCCAAAAAATAGACGGGATATTGCCCAAATTTTTATAAAATATTTTACAAAGGTTTGAAATAAAATGAAAAATTTCCCCGCATTTCCACTGTTTTCAAAAAGGTTTTAGAAAGAACATGTCTTAGCTCTGCGGGGATCCTTTAGTCGAGCGCAAGGACTAGCTAGAGGGTCACCGTAGAGTGCCGGCAAATCGCCTAGGGAAAGAGGTTTGTCACAATAGGTTGTCATAAGAAATTAGAATTGATGTATAGACTTCAATTGCTTGTTAAATTCATGAACAAACAATAAAAGTCTAACAGAAATCTCAGAAGCGCTTCAGGAAATCGAATGGCTCTTCATTCTGGTTTACTGCTCATTGTCGATCTAAGGATGATGATATTGGGCAAAAAGTACTCCCTTATCATGGCAGCCTCTCATTCCATTTTAGACCCCACATTTATGGGAAAACATTGTACTTCTGTAGTTTTCAATGGAAGAACCAATTTCATAGGTTTGATATTTACAATTATAAAAATATAGCTAAAATTGTTTATAATGAAGAATATAATTAAAATGATCCATGTCATTGGAGTATAAGACCAGACGGTCCATGTTTGGTGGACCTAACAACAAACAAAAAGCACGGCAAGGAACAATGCTTTAGGTGGACATAAATGACCTGTTTTCATATCTCTAACATGCTTGTTAATTGTGAGATCAATGTGGATGTATCTTCAAATATTATGCGCTTCTCATGATTTCTAATCAATTACTTTATTTGTTTCTTTCGGAAATGGAAAGTTTACACCCTCTTGTATGTTAGGATATTTTTTAAATAAGAGATTTTTTTTTTATATTATTATTTTTTGCAATTATATTGTAATGTGATGTGATCTATAATAATATTGTTAAGAAAAAACTAGCTCTTAATAAAATGAACAAGATGAGGGAGGTCTTAGGCATTGAGCCGACCCTATTTGCTGCTATTTAATAAGCATTAGTAGGATTCCTTTAGCTTCATTCTTGGGTGGATGGCATCATGCAATGCATGTGATTGATTTATATTCATATTCTTTTTTTATTTTTTTTAAAATTATTATAAAATTTTATTAAATATGAATTGTGTCAAATTTAATTATTATGACAATAGATTGCTATAAGAAATTAGAATTGATGTATAGACTTCAAAGGTGAATTGCTTGTTAAACTCAAGAATAAGATAAGTTGAAATCCCTGTAATTAATAATATATTTTTTAAATTATTAATTGTTGCAGTTCAAAACATGAGAATTTAATGCAAAAGTAGAAGAAAACATACAAATCACAAAATTCATGTTTGATTAGCGATGGGAGCTAGCTATCATTAGGACTGACATTGAGCAAGTTATGGCTGGTTTGATAAGAAATTCAACTTGGGAGTGTCAACAGAAACCTCAGAAGCGTATCAGGAAATCAAATGGCTTGGGATTCTGGTCTATGGCCGTGTGAAATTTGATGATCAGGTCATAGTCTTCAAAACAAAAAAGAATCATCCCCAATCTAATGTTGGAACCATAATCACGGACATTATTATCACTCTATTTGAGGGCTCTTTATGTAAGGCTCGAATCCAAATTGATCAAGAAGATTAATTGAAGCTTAAATTTTAAGTGGGTTGAAATTAATTTAAGAAAGTCCAATAGAAAAAATAATAATAATAAAGTGTTTCTGGCCAGACCAAGCAAGCTCAATTAATTGGAATGATTTTCTAGCAAACAAAAATAAATCAAATGAAGATGAAATGAGAAATCAAATTAGAAAAGAAAAAAAAAAATCATGCATGAAAGGAGATTGAAACGGCTGCATTTTGTCTGTATATATATATATATATATATATATATATATACAAGTTATTATTAGAAGCAAACAAAGGCAGAAAACACTGTACAGAATCCGACCAGCAGAAAGCAAAAAAATATATACATACTGAGACGAAGACCGTAAGAAAAAGAGAGGAAAAATAGAAAAAAAATTCAAGATACTTGAGCGGAATATTTGGGTGTCTGAATTATTTAGATAAGCAGTTTTATTTCAATAGGTTTTGGAATCCAAAAATTAGTTAATTTTTTCATAAATTTTAAATTGAGTTTTAGGTGATTTAGGTTAAATCCATGATTATGAAGAATTAGACGGGAATCTATATTATACACAGATATGAGCAAAGGAGTTATGTGAGTATATTGTTTTATTTATTTTGAATTAATTATCTATAATTATAGATTTCAGATTTTATTATTTATGGATTATTAGAAATGAATTAACTGTTAGTTAATGAATTTACTGGATTGTTTTTTTTTAATTAAATTGATTTATTATATTATTTAAATTTCAAGTTTTATTTATTTAATTGTTATTAGAAGAAAATTATTTAATTTGTCTATTGATTTATTGATTACAAATTATGATTTTTTCTTTGAAATATATGAATTATGATTTTTTCTATTTGATTATAGAATATTTATTTATATTATAAAAAAAAAAAGAGTTATTGAGAATTATATTTATATTTAGAACTAGAATTATACAATTTGCATATAAAAATGAATTGAATTCTGGAAACGATTAAAATGAGACTTGTAGAACACTTCCCTCTAATGATCACAGGCTTCACATGTGTAAATCTTAGAGAGTCGTCCAGCACGTGTATGACCAGATGCTATTCCTCGCTCTACGTGTGTATTAAGTATCTCCACCACATATGACTAGGTTTTCCGGGTACTAGATTGGTGTAGATTGAGCTTTTATAAATGTGCAAAAATGATCCATACAAATGTTTTCAATTTATTATGATACAAAATGAATTAAATGTGAATTCAATATTATTTTTAGATATGATTGAATATGAATTATTGAAATTTTATTTTTGTTATTTGTATTATATTATTGTGATAGTTATTATCGAAATGAAATGATTTTATCTAGTTTTTAAAAATTATATGCATTCACTTGGCGTTAGCACTCATTTTTTTATAAAACCCAATTTTTCAAGAATTTGTCGTAGGTTGATACAGATTATTGTATATCTTGAGAAGGGTCATATGATGATAAATAATTTTGCTATTGGGTAGATTATTTTAATTAATCAGATTCTTAAATATGTTTCAAAAATACTTTTTCAAATAAAATAATTTTTTCAAATATTTTGTGAATATTTTATACATAAATCCAACATGAGAAATGTACAGTTTTCTGTTTTATTGAGACTTAATTTTATAAGGAAGTCATGAGTTAATAAGAAATATTTTAAAATGTGTTTTTATTAAAATCCAAATTTTAATAAGAAATATCACAATTTTCATGGAATTCTCCTAAATTCAAGAGAATAGTCGGAATAGGTCATGTCACCTTAGCTCTCAGACTAGTTTTTTTTTTTTTTTTTTCCTCATGCTTTAGCTATAAGCATGGTACTTTGGTCAATGATTTTATTACTTTTGGATGGATGTGACAAGTCCTAATCCGGATCATACCATACTAGCATCCGGAAAGCCCTGTCTGACACCCCAACAGAATCCTCTTAAACCCTACTAATTGAGGTAAAAAAACCTGTGGAGCAAACCCTTAAAATCATTTAATCTTCCCTCACTTTCTTAAGTCAAGAATGGGTTGGTTTTTTTTTTTTTTTAAAGAAAAATCTGACAACATAACGACTGCGTTTTTAACATTCCCAAAATACCTGCAATAAAAATACACTTTCAACTATTTTCATTATCCAACCCAAACTTCTTCCACAAACATATTCTCAAACTTTCTTTCCACTTAAACCACATAACTTTAAAGTCATATAAAACCATAAGCCATAGGCGAAAAACCATAACCAAAAGCTCATAAGAAATTAACTTAGATAAGATAAATACTTTTCACCACTTCAATAAAACTTACACCACTTTATACATATCAAAAACATAAATATAAGTAATTATTTTTAATGCCATAAAACATATCAAGAAAGTACAACAAAAGAAGAGACTTTTCAACTTCCATATGTCATGCAAAAGAAGCAAGCGTCTAATATGCACCCACCTATTCTAACAGAAGGGATCTCGTGCCTTGGTCACCTACGCTAGCACTTGAGGAGGTTTTTGAAATAAAACAAAAAAAGAGTGAACTTATTAAAGCCTAGTGACAGGCCTCATTCCTTAGGCAACCTCACGGTAACCCTCTAGCGAATATCTAATCCGACTGAAAAATTCCCATGAAGCTAAGTCATCTACTTTTCTAAATCTTTTCTATACTTTACTAAATCTTCTTTAAATTATGGAAACATGAGGAAATTTTTTCTTTTAAAATCTAACACTTCTGCAAAACAGTTTTATAAAAATTCGGGCAGCATAACGACTGTTTTCTAAACATGCCACCTTGCAAAAGTTTCAAAAATAATTTTATACACTTCTATAGCATATCTATCTCAACTTCTGGGCCTCTAGCCCTAAATTCATTTTCCACAATCCAACCACAAACATACTTTTAATTATTATAAACTCAAAATCATTTTGCTGAGACTAAAATTTTGATATAAATTCTAAAACATTATTTATAATATATATACATTAAAATTCTTAATAAATATATACATTCATAAAACATAATATCTCAATAAGCATCATGTCAAAGTTGGCCCACCTAGTCCCATGTAGGAGATCTGGCACTACGGTTACTTGATCTTGCACCTGGAGAGGTTTTTCGAAAACAAAGTAGAAAATATGAGCTAATGAAACTTAGTAAGTGATAAGTAATCTTTTACTGATAAAATTTCTTTTCTAAAAACTTACCTCCTGAAAACATTTAAAAATGAATTCTTTAAACAGTTTTTTAAAATCCGTAAATCTTAAACTTCTAATAAATAACCTTATAAAAATCTCATATAAATACATAAATGATATAATATACTAAAATTGATTATAAAATCTTCCATAAACATTTAAAATCACTTCTTTTTAAATATTTTCATTTCTAAATGAGATTTTCTAATACTGAATCATTCTATTTCTTTTCAGATCATAAAATCTATAATTTACTAAAATTTAACAAAACTTTCTATATTGTTGTCAAGCATAAAAATATAAAACTTCATTTATACTGTTAAAAAAATATATAAAATATATAATACTAAATTATCGTCAAACTTTAAAATCTTTTGCTTCTTTTACTTGATTTCTTTTCTAAATGCCCCAAATGGAACCCAGTAAAGCTGCTGACCGACAAAGCAACTAAACTAGCGCGGTACAATGTGAGTGAAAATTTAGTCACATGCCAAGTAAACTAGTGTCGTGCAATGTGATGTCACGTGGCAACTAAACTAGCGCCGCTCACCGTGACTCTAAAAGACCTCCTACCACCACAAAGCAGAATGCTACAATGCATAAGTGGCATGAGATATCACCCTAGATGTGTGAAGGCGACTCGATAGACTCAACCCCAACTCTGACAAACTCTAGGTGGAACGAGTCATTCATTCCCCCAATACTAGTGACACGCCCCCAATACTTGCCACACACACATAGGGCTCTACGGCCGGATCTTTACCTTTTTTTTCTATCTTTTTCTGCCAATTCCATATTTTCTATCATGGGTGGTTTATTGGCCTTGAAAAATTTCTTTTTCTTTTTGAAATGCTAAATCATTTTCTTTCGCTTGAAAATATTAAAAACTTTCTCTTTTACTTTTGAAAACCCAATAATTACGTGTAGAATTTTACATCGCAAGGCATAGCGTAAGACAACATCCCACACACGTAAAGGGGACGCGTGTGTGGGATGTTAATTGCTAACATATCTGCTACAATCATGGAATTTGATTTCCATATTAAATTAATTGATTAGGCTAAAACAAGTAATTATTTAAAAGCAGGTAATTACTTCGGTCAAACATAATAAATTGATGTTTTTTAATCATACTATAAAAAATTGAAATGTTATATATAAAGATTGATATTTCCTTATAAGCCAAAAAGTTAATGAATGGTCAAATGTGCAAGTTTATTTGGTACTACTTTTATGGGATTAGATTGGATTTAATTAACATTTTGATTATTTTTTTTTATAGAAACATTTTGATTTGTTTGATATAAAACAATATAGGACTAAAATATACATCATGTGTTTGCTATAGTTTGGAGATTAATTTAGTAAAATCGATTGAATTAAATTATTTTTCATATAAATTAAATTTTTTTAAATATTTTATAATCATTTAAAAATAAAAATTATAGTTTCAATATTTTTAAAATGAGTATTTTATTTAGAAATACATTATATTAATGATTAGAAAAAAAAATTAATCCAAACACACCCACTACTACCATGATTTGATGAGAGAGAACCCTTATTAAATCTGATAAGATTCCGGTGTGATATCTTACCAAAAAAAAAAAAATACCTGCCAATATAAGCAAATGCACCATGCACAAAAGCTTATATAAATAAAGCCCTCTATTAACTGCTTTCGCCACAAAATAATTAAGAGATATAGTTCAACACATGGGAAAATACACATTGCAGTTGATTTTTGTCATCTTGCTTCTTCAAACAGTATGCGAAGCAGCATTTTGGCAACCCTCTATGGTTCATGCTAGCGTCACCAACGATATTGGAGAAGGTGTAGTTCTCACCATTCATTGTAAATCTAGGGATGATGATTTAGGGGTACAAAGCCTCCCTTATAAAGGCCATTTCGCATTCCATTTTCGACCCAAATTTTTTGGAGGCACATTGTTCTTCTGTGGTTTTCGATGGGAGAATCAATTTCATTGGTTTGACATTTTCACCGACGACATACGTGCAATTATTGTTGATCATGCGCTTCACTGGATGATAAGACGTAGGGGTCCGTGTTTGGTGGACCTAGGAAAAAGCTATGATCATGGCACAGAAATATGCTTCCAATGGCATGACTGACCTGTTTTGGTCTCTTGCAGTACTCTTTATTAATAAGTGAGATCAATGGGGATGTATCCTCAAATATTCTCATAATTGTCTTCTTTGTTTTTCATTATATTGGTCTTGAATTCAGTGGTCAAATATACCTTATCTGCATGCTTCTACCTTCCCCTCTCTAATTATAACTGTATTTGGCTTGACTTAAATACAGTCTGTGTAAGACGCCTCAATCCGGACCGCCACTAGCCTCCTATCCGAATGGTATGCCCGGGCACCCCAACGAATCCCTCTAGGCCCATCTTGATGGGAAAAAGACATTCGAGGAGCGAACCCTCTTAGTTTGAAACTTAACTTCAACGGAAGCTTAATCTTTTAAACCTTAAAGTTGAAATAGTTTGGGTTGGGTTGACACTATTCATTTGATCATTTTTAAAACTCAAAACCGACAGCATAACGACTGCAATTTGAATAAACCAAAAACCTGAAAAGCAATTTGGACACTTCAAACTATAATCACAATCCAACCCAACTTTTCGCAATCCAGTTTATCAACATAAACACAAAAATTTAAAACCTTCAAAGACAAGATATAAACATGTGCTTTTAAATCTAGTAAGTTTGATTTTACAAGCACAAAATGATGCACTTTCACACAATTCTAAAGGTATAACTCTTTTTATAGAAAATGTATAAACATATGCAGAATACAAAATACACAAAATATGCATATTACATTCTTCAGGAAGCAAATGCCAACACTTGCGCCCACTTAAATACGGAGGACGGAGGTTTCACTAGTCTTCACCCACACAAGTACCTGAGGAGGTTTTTATAAACAATTTGAAGAGTCAATGAGTGCAATAGTTTAGAAACTTAACTTTACTTTCCGAAAACTTCCTCCTTAGAAAACTTTAATAAAAGTTTCTATTTCTTAAAAGATATTTAAAGTGTAAATCTCATTCAATTGCATAGCATTAATATAAACAACTTATAATAAACTTGTAAAGTATAAATCTGAACATACTTAAAATAACTGAACTTTATAAAAGCACCATTCGTAACCCTAATCTCTTGACCACATGGCGACTTAGCTAAGGCCGCATGTGTGATAGGTCACAAGGCGATGTATCTGACATCCACCGCAACCAACTCTCTGAGACCTCTCAGCAACTACGTGCGGAATTCTGCATCGCTAACCGTAGTGCGAGATCATATCCCACAAAATAGGGGCGACACACTCACTCATAAATTTAACCACACAGTTAGTGACTCGTTTCCCCCAACCCTTGCCTTACTAAGTGGGATATACCGTACGGGTCTGAACTCGATAAACTGGTGGGTACTTATGGCCTTTGAAAACTTTATTTTTCTCTAATGCTATGTCTTACAAATCTTTATACTTGGTGCACAAGCACAAAAGCTTTAACTTGAAAGCTTTAAACTTGAGTCCTTGGACTCATTTACTTTACAAATACAATACATGTATTTAAATACAAGAACTTATACATGCAAAAGCATAAAATCTAGCTTATCAATGCAAAAACATAAAATCACTTTAGAAAACTCTTTGAAAGTACACTCACCTTAAGCTTGGACTTAACTCGAATGAGCTTCAAAAGCCCTCTCGTGATCCGGTCGGATGCTCTTCACCTACACAACACATATATACGTAAATTTACGTTTGTGTCAACTTCTGGAAACACGAAATAATAAAAATTATATAATCGCCTCTAAGTGACCCTTTTTAGGCGTAACTCTCCATTTTTTTTTATTCATTAATTTAATCTTCGACTTTTATTAATCTCAATATGCCTAATGAAACTCATTAAGGTCATTCAAACTCTCAACGGACGTCATATGGGCCAATTTACAAAATTGCCCTTCGAACTAGTTTAGAGCATGTTTTGTTTTCTCTCTAAATCTTTGGTATTTTCTTAGTTTTCTAAACTCTCAATATGCTTAAATCCTCTTATTTTTCAACTCATATTTAATCAAAACTAATCGACAAAATAAATCACAATAAAACCCAATTAATTTAACATTATTTAGTCACTTAACACCCATTCTAATTTAACTCCATTTATCATCACAAAACCAACATCAAAATCAACTCAAATTAAATCCAAAATCTCACAAACTAACCTATTTTCGTGCTTGAGTCAAGGGGAAGGAGTTTGAAAGTGTAAAAGGGATGATTTGGACCTTGTTTGATGCTAGAAATGGGCTGTTCGAACACCCCAGTGCAGCTCTCGGTTTTTAGTTGCAACAGCCCGTTTTGCTACTGTTTTGATGTATTTTGGCTCCCATTTTGCTTCCAAATGGTTCTCCTCTTACCCTAGTACCTTAGCCTAGTTAGATTCATGGAAAAGAAGCTTGAAAACTCAAGAAAATGGCTTACTTGGACACTAATTTCTGCTACTGTCGAGCACTCTGCAGCTCGCGATTTTCTTCTTCGTTTGGCAGCCCGATCTGAGTTATTTTGCCTCTCTTCCACTTGATCCAAGTTGGGTTGATGCTAAGGAGCTTAAAGCTTGAAGAAAAGGGCTGGATCTCCTCCTTCCTCTCCTCCCTCACTCGGTTATCTCGCTTTCCATCGCGTCTCTGTCCTCAGCGTTTTAGTTTCTGTTTTAAGCTGTTTTGGCTTGCGTTTGAGGTCTGATTTGGTCTCTAGTTTGAGCTGTTTTTGGGCGTGATCTTGGTGTGATGGGCTCTTCTTCTTCTTCTTCCTTTGCTCTCTTGTTTTGATTTTGATTTTGTGAGTTGTTCGACTGTCTTCTGGTTTTGATTTCAGCTCACTGTTTTCTTTCTTTTATTTTGGTGAGTCAACTCATTTTTCGTGGCGTCTAATTTTCCTCCACAATCAATTATAAAAATGACGGTAACATCCTGATAAAATTGCGGTATTTCCTTAACTTTTAACTTAATTTTACTTTGACCACAATTATTAATATTTATCTTCGATTTAGTCCCTTATTTCCTTAAATATTTACTCGATTTCATTCACCATTTTATCTTTCCGTTTAATCTCCAATCGAATTTAAATCGATCTCTATCGGTCCTCTATGACATTAAGCATTTCCATAAACCATTTAGGGTCTCCAATAATTATTATGGGACTATATCTGGGGAAATTCATAAAATCGAATTCGATGGCTTACACTATGTTCCTTTCTTCTTTAATGGGAAGTTTATGCTGATGGGATCCACCCCGTCTTTCCCTTTATAGGGCCCAGGTGCCTACCTGGCACCTTACAGAATCCCTCCGGATTCTATTCCACTACATTCAGCCGGGAATCCGAGGAGCAAAGCCTAAAACTGAAAATCAACAGAATTCAGAGAAACTTAAAATTTATTGAAATTTATTTTTCATAGTTTAAAATTTCTTAAAAATTTCAGCAGAGTTTTCTCTATTTTTCGGGATTACCAAAATTTACAAAATTAACCTGTAAATCAAAATTTACACTTTTAAAGTTTCACATATTTTCTCAACTTCTAATTGGACCTCAGGTCCATTTCAATGGCAATCCCTAGCCTCAATTTCTAAAAAAACTAAAATCAACTCAGCTTAATATCAACTTAAAAATAAAACTTTCTTTACAAATCCAGAACTTTACAATCCAAAAATAATCGATTTAATTTTATTACATAATAAAGTTAACTATAATTAAATTATGGCTAATATATTTACATTCAAAAGATATTTACAACCAAAAAATAAAGTTCATATATTCTTTTGTGTATTGCCACTTATACATTCATAGAAATTTTATTGGAACCTGCACCTAGGGAGATTTTTAATAAAAATTTATAAAATGTGAGCTATGAAAGCTCAGTGAGTGCGAGGTTTTCTAACTTAAATCATTTTCAAAAATGGTAACCTCCCTAAAACATTTACAAAAATTTTTATTTCTTACATTTTTCAAAAATATAACTTCAGAGTCGATAATAACAGAATTCAGATTCAAAATAATAAAATTTAGAACCAGTAGATAAAAATTTATATTAAAACCATAATCGATTTCAGAAATTTTTTTATAAAATTTCATATATAACAAAATTTCAAAACAGTTTCAGATTTAATAGAATTTCATATAATTTCAAAACCATCAATGAATTTCTAGAAGCATACAGATAATGGTCACACGTACTAAGCGGTACGAACCACTATCCCCAACATTCGTGATAGCCATCAGTGCTTCATGCCCAGCGTCCTTCACACTTTCTGGCATATACAGAAAATATCTCACTAACGGGCTGCAAATTAAATCAATAGTGCAAGTGCGAAGTGAAATAATACCCCTCGCATATATTTGGCGACGCGACTCGTCTGACAGACTCAATTCCCCCCAAAGTTGGTGACAACTCATCCCATGACTTGCAATACACGTAGGGGTATTCCGATCGGGTCTAAACAGGTATATATGTTTAGATACCGTCAATTCCATAACAGATAGTGTAATCCATTGGATTTGAAAATCTAATAACTTCTTTATGTCATTCATAATTAAATTGCATTTATTTCACTTGCTCATAAAAACCATATATGATTTTGAATGGCATATAATTCACATTTCATTGCATATATTTTTTTCATGCATAAACCATAACAACGTGAAATAACTGTGTTATTTCACAATCAAAACAACTTTAACATAACATGGTAAAATATATATATATATATATAATTTAGCACTCACTATTTTGGATCACTTGGTGACTAATCAAGCCTCTCCTTTTTCTTGACTTTTGGACTTCAATTTGGTCACCTATAATTCACCATTTTAGGTCCCAAAATTCCATTAATAACAATCCCATTCATAGTTAAACAAAATCACATTTTTATTAACCAATACTAACAATCCATATCAATCCTTAAACTAATCTTAAACTAACCCAATTAGCCATTATTCATTCTCATCATTGTAACCCATTCTCCTTCATTTAATTCGTAAGCAAAATTCAACACTTGCAACATTTAACATCCATTCATCCAACCAACAAAATTTTCAATCCAATTAATACATTTAGACGCACTAAACTCATGGAATAATCCCACCATACATCCAACACTTCTTAACTTCAATTCCCTTCATTCCATTCATATTTATTCAAGATCATACATATTCAAACACTTTAATATCCTATAGAATCACATGAATTAATTAAAATTCAAGGTGCCCTTCAACCTAACAAAAATTAAATTTCATACCAATTCATCCATTTGATTAAAACTCCTTCCATCAATTATTCTCATACCAATTAATTTATCAACCAAAACCCTTAAACACATTAAAATCCAATACCCACACTAGGCACCGATTCTTGCCATCTACTAACTCCACACACACACACACACAATCATTCATTTCATTTTTCTTCAATTAAATCACACAAATTTCTATTAATCCAACCAAATCCTATAGGATATTAAAATCATGATAAACAACCTTCAAATAACTCACAAACAACATCAACTCATCCATCAACCACCATCTTCAACAAAATCCATAAAAAAAAAACTCATCAAAAACTCTATCAATTTAACTATAAATTCAACCAACTAACTACCTTGTTTTCTTGATGATTCTTGGGATGAAAAGCTTGAGAGAAATCACCCCAAACCAGCAGCTCACACCCCTCCTTTCTTAGCTGGACTCACGGCTGTGCACTCCCTTTTTTTTTCTTTTCTTTTCAGTTCTTCTTTGTTTGCTCGACTTCTCTCTTTCTTTCTTTCAATTTTTGGTCGATCAACACCCCTTTTATAGCTCCCTCACAACCTCATTGTGCCTCTTTAAAATCATGAAAATGACCATCAACTCCTTAGTGAATTGTTTCAATCCAATTGGTCCATAAACTTTCATAATTATCCATCCAATTTTTTTAATCAATTTTAGTTAATCTAAACCACAAATTTAGTCAAAAGATGACTATTAGGTATTAATCCACCATTGTTCCATCAATAATCACATGGATAGTGCTTTTAGAATAGGTTTAATATCATAAAATCTCATTTATACCCTTAACATTAAAATTAATACAATTCATTCCGAAATAAATTCCAAATTAATTCTGTGATCACCCATTCATCAAATTGACTTTACAATACTCTAATTAGGTCTCTTAGGACTCAATCCATGGCTTCGAAAAAAATTCAAATGGAGTTTAGGTCAACAATATTCACAATCCTGGCCGTAAGGGCGTTTTCGTCGGGTAACTTCGAAACCTTTAGAAACCACCCAGAAGAACTCATTTTTTCTCTGTTTCAGTTTTATTGGGTCTTACTAACCATTCTAAATATTTTTGATTTTCCGGGGTTGATCTCAAAATTTCACTATTCATCGAATACTATTCACCTGTAGACACTATTCATCCGAAAATATTACTATTTATCCGTAAATTCACTGTTAACCATAAAATGAAAGTTTAGAGTCCTACATATGCTTATTTCAAGAACAAAATAAAATAAATTTTCTTCTTTGTTCCTTTTGTTTTATATATTTCATTGTTAGGGCTGGCTCAACATTATTTTAAGGCTTAGGTAAAAATGTAAAATTAAACTCTTTTATCTACTATTTAATTATCATTTATAAAAATATTTATTTGTAATTTGATCTTATTTGTATTATGAACAGGGACATTGGCATGATTATTTGCAAGGGTAGGCTTGAATAAGTTTTTCACATAAACTTCAACTGTAAAGGAAAAAAGAAAAAGAAAAAGAAAATATTATAAAATGAATATATATATATATATATGTATGTATGTATGTATGTATGTATGTATGCTTAGTTAGAGGATACATAATGAGTTTCATCCTTTAAAATTCATATTATCAATAAATATATTAATTAAAAAAGAAGAGTAAAAAGACTCAACGAAATTAAAAGAAATGTGAAAGGTAAGCAAAATCGAACATCAATAAATCTAGATTTAAAGATATTCAAATTATTAAATTTAATAATTGTATAAGCGATAATTTAAAGATATTGTCTACATTTTGACAATTTTGAATTACTACCATACATTAGATTAAAGAGTGCATAAGGAAAAGCACCAAAAGCAAAAAATATTAAATGTAAGTAATATAATATGCAGCTAACATAGTAGAGTGAAGAAATTATATGAAATTTCATATTTGATGTATCATATCAAAATTTTTACAAATACAATATTTGAATAGAAAAATAAATATAGACAAGAATTTTATTCAATATAAATAAGAAATATGCAATTCACTGAAATTTTATTTATTTATTTATTCTATTGTCAAAAAAGTTAATAAGTAAAAAGTATATAAATAAATTTTATGATACATTATTTTATATAATTAGTACATAAAAATACACTTTTAATATTAGGAAATTGATTGTATTTGTCAAAATATGTTGCTTAAAGAAACATTTTTATTTGCTTAATTTTATTAATGCAATTAGTTTAATCATTCTGGTTTAGTGTATTTTTATGCTCATTGAATTGATATTTTTGACATGATTAAGGGTTATTTATTTTGGTCTTATGGCGTTTTTCAGAAAACAAAATAAAGAAGCCCAACTTAAAAGCATCATTAGGCCCAAATGTTGCCTAGCCTATTAAATTAGTCAAGTCAAGTAGACCCAAATTAAGGAGAGATTTACATAATTGGATATTTAATTGATTGAGAAATTTTCTGGAGAGATTTACATAATTGGATATTTAATTGATTGAGAAATTTTCTCAATTCTCACAATTTTGGACAATCAATTGAAGGAGAGATTTGTGTATTTGGATGCTTAATTGTTTGAGAAAATCTCTCAATTCTCAGCCTATAAATACCAACTTCAATGTGATTCAAAGGGCAACCAATTTTGGAGAGAAAATTAGTATTTTAGAAATAAAGTGTCTTGTTATATCATCTTTATACTTTCTTTGTAGAGTGTGTGAAATAATGAATAAGTAAGGTTAAAGTTAAAATGAGGCTATCGAGTGATCCTAATTGTAACGTTACTGTTATTCAAGTTTGTTTACTTTTAAGTTCTTCAATATTTATGTTAAACTCTTTCTTAAGTTTTAATTCCAAAACTTACATTTTTGAAGTTCCATTTATTTTCAGTCAAGCTTTCTTTATGTGATATATGTTGAAATTATATAAGTTGATTTTGACTGCAGAACTATCAATTTGATATATTGTCATTCTTAGAAAACTTATAAATTATATCCGAGATTGTTCTTAAATTGAAAAAGTTTTGCAAATATTATTGATGTTTTTTTTTGTTCTTCAAATCCATATTTGTCAATTGTCTGTTTGGGATGTGAAACATGCAATTGAGTAGTAATTAAAAATCAAACTTGTTAGATCGATACTTTAAAGTTATGTTGTGACAACTGTTTAACTGAAGGTAATATTTTGAGCATAATACATAAATTTGTTATTTTCTCGATGGGCTAGGGTAGGCTTGAGTGCACCCTAGCCCATTAAAGGGGAAACTTCATTTTAGTCCCTAAGGTTTCACGAAATATCAAAATTTTAAGCATCTATTGGAAACGGTTCTTTTAATCACCAACTTTTCCAAAACGCTTCAAAAAAATTCAAATTCGTAGTCAACTAACAGTCAAACTAACCAAAAATTTGAAAAAGACTTAATTACCCCTTATAACTTGAAAATGACTATTTTACCCTTAATAAAATTAAAATATTATATATTATCTGACCAATGAAAAGTTGACATATATACACAAATATATTTTTTTAAAAAATCTTATTACTTTTTTTTTAAATTAAACAATAAATTAATACAAAAACAGATTCCAAGAAAAAAAATGTAATTTTGAAAATATTAAGTTAAAAAATAAAACAAATTTAAAAAAAAAATTAAATAAGTTAATTTTTAAAATTAAATTTTTCTCTTTGATCTAGAGTCCAAATCAATCCAGATCTCCTCCCTCTCTTTTACCTATCTCTCATCTCCTTCGTTCTTCTCCGCCTCCCTCTCCTCCGTCCTTTGTCTTTCTTCTTCAGTCTCTTCTCCGTCTCATGGAACCCCGACGAAGGCTCTCTTCGCTTGGTTCGATCGAACCCAGACGAAGCTCTCTTCGTCTGGGTTCGATCGAACCCAAACAAAGCCGCTCTTCGTTTGCGTTCGATCGAACCCAGACGAAGGGCTTCATTGGGGTTCGATCGAACCGAGACGAAGAGCGTATTCGTCTGGGGGTCATCTGGGGTTCGAACCCAAACGAAGATGCTCTTCGTCTGGGTTCGTCGAACCCAGATGAAGAGCTTCATCTGAGTTCGACGAACCCAAACGAACTCCTCATCTGGGTTTGGTCATCAACCCCCTGTTTCGATTTTTTTTTTTTTTTTTTTTTTTTTTACAAGCAGTTTTGATTTTTTTTCTTAATATTGTTGTTGTTGTTATTGTTGTTGTTGTTGTGGAGATCGAATCTCCACCGAAGTGGGTTGTTGATGAACAATCTTGTTGAAGATGGTGTGGAGATCCACCAGATTGGATCTCCACCGTCCATCCAGGTGGATGGACGATGGAGATCCAATCTGGTGGATCTCCACTTTTTATTTATCTTTATTTTTTTTTCATTTGTTTTATAAAGTTAATTTTAATAAATTATTTAAATTAATTTGTTCTCTGTAAAAAGACTATTCTACCATTTCCATCCAAATAATCTATCACGTTGACCGTTAATTAACTAACGGTTTAGACATTTTTTAAGAGTTCTGGAAAAGTTAAGGATTAAAAGAGCTGTTTCCAATAGGTGCTTAAAATTTTGATATTTCGCAAAACCTTAGGGGCTAAAATGAAGTTTCCTCGCCTATTAAATGATAATGAAAAAGAATCAAAGCGTTGTATTTTAAGTTTATTAATTTATTGTTAATTTCTTATTTTTCTTTATAAGCTTTTAATTCTTAAATTAAATTAAAAAATCAATGTTGGGTAGAATGTATTTGAGGGTATATTCTAAATTAGAGAATATAGTTTATGGCGTTATTTATTGTAATTATATTGTAATGTATTGTTATTTTTTTTTTAAGAAAAAAACAAGCCGTTAATAAAATGAGTCTAGATAATTGAAGCCTTAGGTGTTTGCTGCTTTATAATAAAAAATTATCAGGATTCCTTTTAACTTCATTCTTGGATTGATAGAATCATGCAATGCATTTGCTTCATTAATTATATCCATATATTTTTTAAATTGTTTAAGAAAATAATTACAAAATATTGTAAGTTATGAATTGTGTCAAATTTAATTATTATGAAATAAGAATCGATGTATACTGACGCGACCCGAACCGAATACCTCTAACTCTGATCCGGTCGATCACGCCGGGCACCCCAACGGATCCCTCTCAGACCCGACTCGTCGGGCTAAGCGAAACCCGTGGAGCGAACCCTAAACTCTTTCATACTTTCTGAAACATCGTTGGGTTGGGTTTTCTTTAAAAACTAAAAACGCGTAGGAAAATTTTTTTATTTTAATTTTAAATTCATTTTCGAAACTTATTTTTCTAACAAATTTTCGGCAGCATAACGACTGTATTTTTAACGTTCCCGAAAAACCTGTTTATAAAAATATCAACACTTCGACTAAAATTTATCACCAACCCAACTTCTGATTGCCCGTAGGCCTCAATCATGCATTTGATTGTTAAATCAACTTATGAAAATTCAAATGACATTTAATAAACCGTATTTAAGTCAAAAATAGTTTAAAAACAGTTATAAACAAATAATTACAACTTTTAAATTACTTATACATTTCAAAAGATATTTACATGAAATATAACTGATGAAACAAAATAAGCTACTCAAATGATGTTGTGTCGCGCTGGCTCACCCGCTGGAGGCAATGCTACTGATCGGCTACCTGCTGAGAGTACCTGAGGAGGTTTTTATATAAAACAGAAAATAATGAGCTAGAAGCTCAATGAGTGATAATTTATCTTTTCTTTGAAACTCTGGTTTTCAAAACGTCCTCCTCTGAAAACATTTGAAAACTATTCTTTGTTTCTAAAGCATTTCAAACTTAAATCTTTAAAACATCAACTTAAACATGAGAATTCATCTCTAAGCACATGCATGTATTTAAATACAAAACTTGCAACTGTAAATCATAAATAACTTCAATAATAATTATAAAATATCTTTTATCTCAAATAAGCTTTTCTTTTAAAAGCTGTTTCTCGATATCTTTCAAAATTACCATAGTATCCCTAAATCTGGGGTCTCTTAAGTCTAACGGCTATGTGCGGAATTGCCCAGCGCTAACCATAGCTCGCCAGCTCGGAGACATCTCGCGGTTATGTGCGGAATTGCCCAGCGCTAACCATAGCTCGCCTACTTTGAGACATCTCGTGGCCATGTGCGGAATTGCCCAGTGCTAACCATAGCACACGAAACACTACCCCACATCAGTAATGGCGACTCGACTGACAGACTCTGACACTTATCCCCCTGGTTAGTGACTTATCCCTCCCCAGGACTGTGCCAACCGAAGTGGGATAGACCGATCGGGTCTAAACTGCTCTGTAATCTCTGAAAATCCCTGAGGGGATACTTTCTGGTTTTGAAAACACTTTTCTCTTTTCTGCTTTAACTTTCTGGTGCAAAAACATAATTCTCTTTTTCTGAGTGCGTAAAGCACTAAAATCTGATTTCTGAGTGCCATAAGCACTAAAACTCATTTTCTGAGTGCATTAAGCACTAAAACTGATTTTCTCAATTCAAACTTGAAACTTAGTTTCTGAAATCTCATTGCAACAACTTTATATATATTTATGCATATAAAATCACATTCTCATTTCATGCTCATGCATATATCAATGCATTAAAATAAACTCAAGCAATTACTTATCAAATCAAATTTGATAATTTGAAATACTTTTAAAATCTTTAAATAAAACTCACTCACAAAACTGATGACTGAAAATAGCGCATGCGGAGCCCCTAATCCTCTCGCCTCGATCCTCTAGCTCCCTCGTCACCTACACAACATAATACATTCGCATAAATCTCTGAAAACTTGAAATTACGTAATCGTCCCTATATGACCCATTTTTACGCGCAACTCTCCATATTAGTTTCTAATCTTAATCTTTCGCTTTTAATAGCTTCAATACTCTTAATTAAACTCATTAGGGTCGTCCAAACATTCAACGGATGTCATAAGGGTCAATTTACGAAATTGCCCTTTAAACTAGTTTATTGCGCCTTTTGGATTCTCTATAACTCTTTGATATTTTCTTGGTATTCTAACCTCCTTATCAACTTCAAATACTTATTTTTCAACTTGTTTTCACTCAAAAACAATCAACCAACAAATCACAACGAAATCCATCTCAAATCAACTTATACACCAACAAAAATCATCATTTTCAAACTTAAACAACTCACCCCTTTTTCTATTGCGTTGACTTCGCTTTAGGGTGGTTTTGGATTGGTTTTGGGATGGATCTGAGCTGGGTTTGGGCTGGTTTCCTTCCTCTTTTCTTCCCCTCTCTTCCTCTTTCTCTTTCCCCCTTGGTTCTGCCGCGGTTCGCCGTCGTCGCTGTCGCCGATCTGCACGTGCGGAGAGCTGTTTTGGCAGCTGGATCAGCTCCGCTTCAGCTCCATTCAGGTCTAGCTTGAGCTGATCTTGGTGCAGGTTGGGATGGGGCAGCTCATCGGCGTTGATTGGGGCTGTTTCGCGACAGTTTCAGCTTGGTCTGTCACGGTTCTGCTGCACGTTTCTGCTTCGGTTCGCGGCGGCTGGATGGCTGGACGGCGATGGTGCACGGCTGGTCGGCGTTGGTGGCTTCTCCTTCTTCTTCTTCTTCTCCTCTTCTCTTCTCTTTCTCTCTTTTTCTTTCTTCTTTCTTTTCTTTCTTTCTTTCTTTCTTTCTCGCGAGAGAGAAGCTACTGGTTTTGTTTGATTTTCACTTTGAAAAGTCAACCATACTTCTTGGCTTCTATTTTCCTCCACAATACTCTCAATAATTTCACTTATGCCCTAAGACAAATCCATTATTCTCCCTTAAATTCTAGCTTAATTCCACTTTGACCATAATTATTAAAATTTATCTTCAAATTAGTCCCTTATTCACCTTAAAAATTATTCGATTTCCTTCATCATTTTATCATTCCGTTTAATCTCTAATCGAGTCAAAATCGATTTTTATGGGTTCCATATATCCTTAGACATTTCCATGAACCATTTAGGGTCTCCAATAATTATTTAGGGACTATATCTGGGAAAATCCGTAAAATTCAATTCGAGGGCTTACATATACACTTCAAAGTTCAATTGTTTGTTAAATTCAGGAACAAGTTTAAATCTCTCTTGTTAATATCGTGTAACTTCAAAGATATATCTCCGCATAAGTAAGTGTTGAGTCATTAATTATCATTATTTTATGCCCATATTACCTCTTATTTATGCTATGTTTTTGTGTGGAATTGGTACTTTTTATTTGTTTTGTGTTTTTATGTTTTGAATTAGGTTTTGAGAAGAAAAATGATGGAATCGGAGGATTTTTGAAGATTAATTGCAGCTCAAGGAATTGGAGAATGTTTTAGAAGGAAATTGCAGAATTTTGGGCAGAAACGTGACGTAACTTGCGAGAGCTCGTACGAAGTGTACAGTTCGAGTTAGTGTGAGCTATAACCTATCAAATTAAAGCCCCAGATGTCTAGTTTTCATAGCCACTAACGGTTTATCAATTGAAAGTTTATATAGAAAGTTATGACCGATTTAGTGTCTAAAGGTCAGACTGTCACGAGATCTGACAGCTATGGAAAAATATAGGAAATTCGAATTTCCTGTTTTAGCATTCCTAATCAATTTCCTAAACCTTGAAACGTCCTAATTAAATGAGTTAAGCAATTAGGAAGAGTTTTAGTCCAAAAATAAAAAGGATTCACATTCCAAATCAAAACTTAATTCTAAATCAAAGTTGGAAGTGGAATCTTTCTCAATTGAGGAAATCTCGTCTCTCAAGGATTAACTGCCTATAAATAGGTGCTTTCACCATTCAATTGGGAGAGATTAGAAGACAAGATCGAAAGACAGAGAGAGAAGCAGAGGAGCAAGGCTGAAGGCTTCAGTTTCATATTTTCTTTTCTTTATTTTTATTTACTTAGTTTATTAGTTAAGGCTAACTTGAAGCCCTAAACATGAACTCGATTTGTTTATCTTTTCAATAACATTTATATTTTGCATGATGAAATTAATGTCTCTAGTCTAATTTTATTCTATTTATTTTGTTTCTTTGATTGATCACCTTAGAAACATATTTTTAGGATTATGTTGTAAGAATATAAACCGCACATCATACGGGCATATTCTTTGTTTGCAACAATCAATTGCTTACGAACCAATTGAGGGACATTAATTCATAGATACCTAGAATAGACATCATGTTCTAGGATTTGTGTGATATTCATATTCTTCTAGTGCTTAATGGGTTCCAATTATTAAACCTAAGTAGACATCATGCTAGGTTATAATTAGGAATACACGCATCTACGTAGACATCATGCGATTTGTATACTAATTAAGGAAGAATCTATACGACATGAGTTAATCATACCTGTTCGTGAATATTTTCATCATGCATTACCATGAATTTGCTTTATTAATCTTTTTAACAAATTGAGGGATTGTTTAGTGGTGGATAGGATGTTCTAACTAAGCTTTTATTCATTGATTTCTTTTATTTAATTTAGTGTATTCTCAATTTAATTCCAAAAACCCTTTTATTTATTTTAATTTAGTTTAAGTCTTAAATAAATTTAAAATTAAAGTAAGTTGAAACTCCTCGTGGGATCGACCCTTGCTTGTCGCTATACTCAATCAAACGATTTGTGCACTTGCAAGGTTTAAATAAATTTGGTTTATTAAAAAATTAACCAACAGTAAGCAAGTTACATTCAATCATGTATTTTCTATTCAATTAAGTAATACGAAAAAAAAAAAAAAAGATTTTAGGATTTATTGATTAAATATAGTAAATTAAAATTTGATATTTTATGATTTGTTGATTGGATATATGTCAAACTAAAATTATTAAATTTAAAAAAAAAATTAAAAAAAAAAGAGAGAACTAATTTAAAATAATGTAAAGCTATATTTATTAATTTAGAACTATAAATTGTTACCAAGATTTTGATGAAACAAATAAATTGTTAGTGTTGGTCGAAGATAAATGGCAAAAGAAAAATTTAAAGTTTGGTTGTCAAAAGACAATAGAATCCAAAACAAAGTAAACAGTACAAAATCAAGAACCTATAAAAGAAAATTTAAAAAGAAATTGTATATAAGAAAAAATATAAATTTTTAATTAAATAATTTTTTTAAAATAATTTGAGGGGAGGCACTTGCCTCTCCTAAACCCATATTGAGTCTAGCACTCATCTCAGTGATGGCTCTAATGAAGAAATATCTTCTTTTTTTTTTTTTTAATTTTTATGTTTTTAACTAGATATTGAAATATAAAATGGAAAGATGAAAATGTCCTTGACATTTCTTTTAACCACTTAATTAAAGAATATTGAAAATTTTAAGCACAATATAAAGTTTAAAATTCTTAAGATTCAAGCAAAAACAATATATATATTATACACTCACACATTTAAGTATATCATAAATCGATTTCTTCTTCATTGTTTGTTTCTTATTTAAGCAATTATCAATCAATCCACTGGTTGCCTTTCATTGCTTACCATTATCTATCAATTTGAAATCAAAGAAAACTATAAATATTGGGGAGAAAAAAAAAAACAAACAAACAAATAGAAGTTGTTTTAGGGTTTATAATTAGACAAGAGGAAATGAATATGACCCAATTCTAAAAACAATTGGTTTGAATTATTTTCATTAGATTTTTTTTTTTTTTTTTTTTTTTTTGTCTTTATTAGTAAAGACAATTTATAGTTATATAAAAAAAATTGGAATAATCCCAAAATCCCTATTATAGTTTGTAAAACTATTTATTTTACCATCCATAATTTTATTTTTGTTCAAAATCCTCTATAACGTTAATAAAAACATTCAAAATACCCCTCAAGACATGTGAAATGATGATAATACCCCTAATAATCACGAATTAATTATGAAGTCCAAAGGAGTAAAACAGACAATTTCTATTATTTTATCAACGTCAAAGAGAATTTTAGACAAAAATGAAACTATAAGTGATAAAACGAACCTTTTTTACAAATTGTAACAGATTTTTTGGAATTATCTTTAAAAAATTGTAGCGTTTGAAAACAATCAGATTGTCATTAACAAAAACTTAAAAAAATCAAGATATTTAGTGGATTGTCAATAACTTCATCCCTCATCAAAACAAAATCAAAACATGCTCTTTCATACATATACTACTAGATGTAAAATGATCATTGACTTCCCCCAAGCTGAGTTACTAAGCATTCAGCTACAACTACCACATTGAAATACAAAAATGGATATCTTGGTAAATGATTCGGGGAATTACTTTGTATCCATGTTAGACAACTTTAGTGCAAGTACCCTTCACCCTCCAAGTACCAGATTGCCGCTTCTGCTGCTTCCTCTGCTGCAGTTTTCTTTTTAGCTTGGGGTTTACTATAGCACTCCAGAACTATATCTTGATAATCTTCTATTTCCAAGATAGCCTTGTAAGTGAATCTGCAAACGAAAGATATGAATTCAGTATGTAAGCCAAACACCAAGCTGCAACGAAAGTTCATTCATAAGTTGGTTAGTGAACAGAAAGACGAGTTCAATAAAGAATGCATGTGCACCGTTGATTAATGTATCCGGAATTGCAATGATTTTGACGTTAAATTATCCACGCTATATGGGGTGTTGGAGAGATAATAGATCCTGACGTTTTAATTCAATTGTCCAGAAGAGTTGTCAGAATTCCTCAGTTGGACAAAATCAAGCTCCGATTTTCTAGCACTTCCAAAGAATAGGCTGAAAAATCAATCGTTTTAAGCAAATTTTCTGGTATCATGCAACATACAAATGGATGCAACACATTTTCATAAATATTTTTGACAGACCCCTTTCCTTAGGCGATCTGTCGGTATCTTACGGTGACCCTTCAGCTAGCCCGTACGCTCAACTAAAGGATCTCCGCAAAGTTAAACCGTGTTCTTTCTGAAACTTTTTCGAAAACAACGGAAACGTGGGGAAATTTTTCATTTTTATTTCAAACCTTTGTAAAACATTTTATAAAAATTTGGGTAGCATCCCATGTATTTTTCGGACTTTGCCACCCTACAGATTATAAAATTTAACACTTCTAAAATATCATAAATCAATTTTCCCAAACTATAGAGCCTCAGGCTTTCATTTTTCAACACAATCACATTCACAATTTCACATTTCAATTTATAAACTCATTACCAACTAAGTCATATGTCATGCATCAATTTACTCCAAAAACATAATTTAAATCTAAGTTAACCACAAAAGAATATTTACAAAACCACGTAGAGATAATAAAATATATACAACTTCTTTTAAAATCGAACAAAAATAAAAGTAGATAATCACATGAGTGCTATCGTCACGGCTGTCTAGTATCTTCTCAAGGTAATCTACAGCTATGGTACCTGTACCTGGAGAGGTTTATTTGAAAGATACAGAAAACGTTTGGTGAGCTTTGAAAGCCCAGTGAGTGTTATATAACATATTTAAAACCATATTTTCATAAAAGCATCCCTAAAACAGTTTTAATAATTCGAATCAAATCCATTTATTCTAAATTGAGTTTCATGCATTAATATTATAAATTTATGTTGCACGGTTTTCAATTTCATAAACAGATCTACTATGGTTGCGAGGTTTTCATTCTAAAAACCTTTCCTTTTTCTGAAATGAACTGGTACAACTCCACTTGTAGGTGCCCTGCCAACCAGCCCCTTTTATTATTATAAAACCGGACATGGTCCGACTCCATTAGTAGGTGTCCTACCAACCAATCCGGCTCCCACCGACCTCTAGTGACTTGTGCCACATGACACCCTAGTATAGAGCGGGATCCTAAATCCCTCTCTATCCGGTTCAAGTAGCTAAATACTGCATCGCTACAGAGCATGACTCTGTCTCGTTTGGGTGTAAGCTAGCTAATAATATACCATCTACGTGCATTGGACTAATCTCTCAGACATCTAGCCGACACGACTACTTGCGGGTACCTCCCGTAGTTAGTATAGTTAGTGACATACCGACATTACTAACTCTACCAATGCACGCTTCAGGTACTCAACCCAAACCGATAATATTCTGATACTTTTTGGATAAGCCATAGGTTTTACTTTTCACATTTTTAAAACAAAAATCCATTTTAACTACAATTTAAAACGAAAAATCATCATTTTAACGAAAATACAAAGACTATATTATCTGTTACCATGCAAGTTATCATTTAAATCGTATTTTGCTTGTACCAAAACATTCAAACATGCATGAAACATTCATTTATAAATCAAATCAAATCAATACAAAACTCATGGAAAATCATTTTGACACTCACCTTAATTAACAATCACTTTCGAATAGCTTTCCGAAAGGCTCCGAAATGCTCCTTATCGCTCTTCCCTTGCTCTACCGGCTTGCTCGTCACCTACACAACATATATATACGTAAAATTTACATTCGCGTCAACTTCTGGAAACTCGAAATAACCAGAATTATACAATTGTCCCCAAGTGACCTGTTTTACACATAAACCTCCCTTTTTCGTTCCTTTATCGATTCTAGGGTTCCAAACTCAGTTTTCTTCACCTGGAACCTATTTATTGTCACCTAGGGATGTTTTGGCACTAACGGAATCGCGTTCGTAGGCCCAAAATGAAAATTGTCCGATTTTGACCCCTTTAGGCCGAACACTATTCACAGCCTATTCGGGCCTTTTCTTCGTTCTATTTTCGCTCCGAACATCTTCCCAACTCACCATCTAGTCGGTTCAAGTGTCGATATAGAAAGAAATGGTCATCGAGTAAGCGTTTTAGGCCAAAAACATGTTATTTTCGCTACTAATTTTTAGGCATTTTCTTTGTTTTGAGTTCTAGATTTAATCTTTGACTTTTCATAATCTCAATACACCTAATTAAACTCGTTAGGGTCATTCGAACACTCAACGGATGCATTATAGGTTAATTTACAGAATCGCCCTTCAAACTAGTTTAGTGCGTGATTTGATTTCTCTTCAAATTTTTGATATTTTCTTAATTTCCTAAGCTCCCAATAAGTATTAATTCACTTTGTTTTTAACTTATTTTTACTCAAAACTAACTAAAAAACAAATCATAACAAAACCAATTTCGAATCAACTTAATCACCAACTAAATCATCAACTTCAAACTTAAACAACTCACCCCTTTCTATTCCTCGCGAAATCATCGTCTTTCTCTTCGAGTTGAGTTCGTTTTGGGGTTGATTTTAGGGCAATTTTGGATTGGTTTTGGTGGCAGATCTAGTGCGAAAATGGATGGGTATTGGTTGGATCTTCCTCTCTTTCTTCTCATCTCTTCCTCTCTCTCTCTCTCTCCCTCTCAATCGGCCGTCGATTTGTCACCAGTTCTGCGTCTAGTTCGTCCTCGGTTCTGCTCTCTTTCGGGTTGCATTGGTGTCGCACGTTTCTGTTATGCTTCGGATCAAGTTCGGCGGCTAGATTGCGTGCGGTTCGGGTCGAGTTTGACTGGTGATCGAAACAGCTCGTCATCGGTCATGTCTAGTTCTGCGTGCTGGTTGGCGTAGCGAGGTTTGGTCGGCAAGCTTGGTGTCGAGTTGCCCAGTGGTCGACATCGTCGCGTCATCCTTTTCTTCTTTTTCTTCTTCTTCTCCTTCTTCTTCATTTTCTTTTTCTCAGTTTGCGACAGGTCTCTCTCTCTCTCTCTCTCTTTTTCTTTTCTTTGTTTTGATTTTGTGATTAAATATCAAATTTTGGGCTTCATGTTTTCTTCCACAAACAACTCTAAAAATGATGATCATATCCCTGAAAATTTTCATTCTCATACCTTAGCTTTTAACTAAATTTTACTTTGACCACAAAAATCAAATCTTATATTTAATTAAGTCCCTTGTCACATTAAATAATTACTAGATTTCATTTATCATTTTACCCTTTTGTTTAATCTCCAATCGAGTTTAAATCGATCTCTATGGGTTCCCTATAACCTTAGGCGCTTCCATTGACCATTTAGGGTCTCTAATAGTTATTTAGAGACTATTTCTTGGAAACCCGTAAAATTAAAATAGAGGATTTACAATTTCAGTTTTAAGTTATGTTGAGCCCGAGTGTAAATGTGATTATTTCTCTTTTAATTTTCTTATTTATGTGTAAAACCAAATAGTCATTGAGTACTTACCAACTAGCCGACTAGTCACTAGGAGCCAGGTAGCCAATTTTCTAGTGCCTAGCGAGTTCTGGAACATTGATTGTAACATGATGTCATTAATAATATATATATTCATATATTCTAAAATTGTTGATTGCATTTTATTAAATACTTATTATATCTTGTTACAATTAAATATGTTTTATTATAATCAGTAAATGTGATCGATACTTTCACACTTATTGATTGTAATTAGATATGTTTGGTTATAATCATATATAATAAAGATATAATAAATCAGTATCATACAACATTCTAAAATTTATTAAATATTTATTATATCTTACTATAATTAAAAATGTCTTATTATAATAAGTAAATGTAATTGACAGTATCACTCTTACTGATTGTAATTAGATATAATAAAGAAATAATATATTACAACCAACAATTTTATAATACAATCACTTTTTTTTTCTTTATTAAGTATATCCATACTCTAGATGTATGTTAGAATGTGTCTCTATCTATCTATCTATATATATATATATATATTTCAAAAGTAATGCGACCTTAATAATTTTGGCCTAGATAAGTGAGGCCTTATTCAATAAGCAAACCTATTTGCGACAATCTAGTAAAAATTAGGGAAATGTTTTTTAGTAGCACGTTTATTTTAATTTTTCATATTAGAATTCCTTTGCCTATCAATCATGTGCTTGATTTATATTCATATTTAATTTTTTTTTAATAATCATAAATTTTTAGATGTTAAATAATTATAAGATTTGATTAACTATGAAGGTAAAGTTACAATTTCTTGTGTTTACTTCTTAATTACTAGTATTATAATAAAAATAGTGTCTTTACAATATAATCTTATTTATATCATGAAAAAGATATATAAGCATTGTAATCGAAGTTTATGGTTAATGTTTAGATTTCTTTATGAACTTTACTTTTTCGAAATAAATTTAAATCTTCATTACAAAACAATAATATTTAAGGATATTTTTTAAATGAGAGAATTTTTATTACTATTATTTATTGTAATTATATTGTAATGTGTTGTAATCTATAATAATAGAGTAATAATAGGTTTCTCAAATTTTTTGCCCAAATTCATACTCAAATGACATGATATATAAGTTATCGTAACTACTAATGGGTCTTCAATTATCAACCCCATATTAATAGTCACATCATCTTATGATTTATAAAATATTGATTACTTATACTGTAATATCATTTAGGCATGAATTTAAACAAAATATTTGAAAAGTTTAGCATTAGTTATAATTATGTTGTTAAGAACAAATTAGCCTTTAATAAACGAGCCTAGATAAGGGAGGTCTTAGGCATTGAAACATCCCTATTTGCTGTTATATAATAAAAATTATTAGGATTCCATTTAGTTTCATTCTTGGGTTGATGGCATCATGCAATGCAATTTATATTTATAGTCTTTTTCTCATTTAAATTATTATAAAATTTATTAAATATAATTTCAAATTTAATTATAATGACAATAGGTTGTCATAAGAAATTAGAATTGATGTATAGACTTCAAAGTTCAATTGCTCGTTAAATTCATGAAAAAGTTGAAGTCTCTCTAATTAATCATGTATATTTTTTAAATTATCATTGCAGTTTAAAATGTGACAATTTAATATAAAAGTAGAAGAAAACATACAAATCACAAAAGACACATTTGATTTACAATTCAAAAATCATTTTCCAAACTTGTGTTTTAAAAGTCTATAAATGTATTTTGTGTGGGTCAAATTATTTTATATTTCACATGAATAATGTTAGACATTGTGCCCTAAGAGCTTGTAATTTATAAACGTTTAAATAAATTATAAATAAATAAAGTTTATTTTATTCAAATTAATGTGCATTTATGAAATGTTTGCTTCATACGAATATCATGTAGCATCCATGATTACTTATGTAGTCTTAAATTAAGTATGTAAGTATTATATACAAGAGGATTTAGTTTGAGATTAGTAATCAAAAAAGTCCGTAGAAAGCAAACAAAGCTGGGTACTTTATTTGTAGTAAATCTACAGTTGCGGTCCATTTCGTATTTGATATGATGATCTTATCCGGGATTGTTCATATGGCGATATGAAAATGGAGGCACTTATATAATAGAGATTATATAGGACTGGACCTCGATAAAATGACTTTCTTATTAATGTCCGTTAAATAAAGAAATTCTTATTTATCGATTAGATGATCATATATGGATTGATCTTAATCCTGAGTATTTAATGGACTCCTATTGGTTGGGTCATGTCTTTTGATTTACATGGGTGAGACTGCTATAGATTTATGGTCAATATGCTTCGTACTTTGGAGATGTGATTTAATAAGTAGCTGGGAACATTCTACACAATAGTGGAATCCACTCCTTCTTGCGAGAAGTAGATGAGTAGTTCCCTTAAGTGTTGATTCGGGTCTTGAACAATAAGAGCGCTCAACTTTCTGTTTATGAGTAAATGGAAAGATAAATTCATAAGTTGTTATGGATATATTGTTCATTAGAGAATCAATGGTACTTAATGGAACAAGATATAATTAGAGAGGTGTAACGGATTTTAATAACCTAGCTCTAATTATGAACTACTCGTGGAGGATCGAACCATATGAAATGATTAAATCGATGGACATTGAAAATTCAAATTGTGTAAAACATCTACAATTTTGAGAGTGCAACCTTAAGTTTTTAGTGGAGTAACTCTAAGGTTAATAATAGTGAATTATTAATTAAAGAGTTTAATTAATAATTTCGATATTATTGGAACTCAAATTGTAGGTCTATTTGGTCCCCTTGCTAGCTCACAACCACATAAAAAAAACAAGTTAAAGAATATAATTGGATTGTCCGATTATTGATGTACATATAAATTTATGTACATGTTCATAAATTATTTAAATAATTTGATTATTTAAATATTTATAATTATTTAATTAATGGTTAATTATTTAATTATTTGTAGAGGTCATGGGTTCAATTCTAAATGATGTCATTAAATTAATTATGATTTAGAATCATTTTATTTAATAAAAAATCATTTAATTAATCAATGGAAATAATAATTTTAATTGGAATAAGATTCCATTTAAATTATATTAAAAGAGTTTTAATTTAATGGGAATTAGATTCCATATTAAATTAAAAGAATAGAATTCTAATCCAATAAGGAATTTGATTCCATATTTGATATAAATTAAGTCTTTCAATTTAAATAGGAATTTGGATTCATTGTTAAATAGGAAGAGCCTTAGTTTACCAAGATATAAAAAAGATGTTTTTATGATTGGTAATAGTAGTGGTGATTGAGAGAATTTTTGGCTATTTGAACCAAAAAATTTCCATTGATTAAAAATCACCTAATAACCATCTACTTCAAAAGGATCTTCAAAAAATTGTGCCCACACACAGTTTCTTTTGTAAAGAGTCATAGCAAGGAAGATCAGGTGGTGAAGAATCTGCGAATCAAAAGGGATCAATTCAATTTTCATGCAAGGTAAGATTCGATCTTATGAATTAATTATTGAATCGTTATTACTAGTATCGATTGGGCATGTTTTATTTGAAAATTTTTAAGATTCACATTTCCGCATTCGAATTAAAATCTAAATTTTTCCCTTCAATTGGTATCAGAGTCCCGTTTTGCTAGTTTAATAATTGATTCAATAATGATTGAATTTTCTTTTGATTATGATTCTTTGTATGTCATAGAGTAGGCACTAATTATTGATGTATATATATTTTATAATTCATGTTTGATGAATTGGGTTTGCATGGATTGATCGTTAATTGTATGGTTCTTTGGCTAATTTAATTTGATTAATTTGTAAGCCGTTTGTGGCAATTTAATTTCCTTGTAATCATAGATTAAGGATTTTATT
The DNA here is from genome assembly GCA_021234005.1 of Nephelium lappaceum. Taxonomy (NCBI): domain Eukaryota; kingdom Viridiplantae; phylum Streptophyta; class Magnoliopsida; order Sapindales; family Sapindaceae; genus Nephelium; species Nephelium lappaceum. Next base: position 10,385,773 of record CM038002.1, read on the forward strand.
TTTGTCGAAGAATTAAACGCGAGGAAGGATGCTTTTATGGGCGAAAATTGCAGTTGAAATCGACTAAAATTCTGGGTTATCGAAACGGGGTTGTGGCTGTCCGCAAAATTGTTTTGAACAGCCCAAAAGAGCAGACTTGTGCGGCTGTTTAAACTGGTTTTGAACCAGTTTCGGCCGTGCAACCAAGTGAGTGCAGGTCTGATGACGTGACTGGTTTTGAACTAGTTCGAGTGCGCAAGAGATAGCGAATCGAATACGACCAACGTACACCAGCAGTGCATGTGATGCACGGCCAGACTTGGTGAATGGAGTCTGATGCGTTGTAGGGCTGTGCGACGGACTGGTGCGACTGGTTATGAACCAGTGAAACACTGGTCTGCTGCACGTCTGTTTCGTATGGACAGAACGCGCATGGCTGATGCGCTGGTGCAAGTCTGGTTCGGCTGGAGAGAACGAGCATAGCTGACGCTTTTGCTGCAGCAGATTGGTGCGAACTGGTTTTGAACCAGTTGGGCGTGCAGCTGAGCGGCTAAGAACTTCAGCGGACCAGTTTGGCTGCGCATAGGTGGCTGATCGACTGTGCGGACTGGTTTCGAACCAGTTGCGCTCGAGCGGCTGGACTGCAGCGCGCTGCGCTGGTGCGGCTGGACTGCCGTGCGCAGCGCTGATGCAGTTGCTGCGCTGCAGTGTGCTGCGCTGGTGCGGCTGGACTGCAGTGCTGGTGCTGGTGCGGTTGCTGCGCTGGTGCGGCTACTGCGCTGGTGCAATGGTTCGCTGCGCAATGGGGACTGGTTGCGTTTGTGCTGTATGGTGTGGTTGTATGAACTGGTTTTGAACCAGTTTTGGTGTGCGATTAGTAATCTAGTGGAAATGGCACCGACAAGATGATAATTTGATGGATTGATGCATGTGATGCAAGACCATAAAGTTACACCATGTCCATGTGTGCGTGCAGTGGGCTGCATGTGAGAATGCATGCACGGAGTGTGCATGTGTGATGCACACCAAGTGCAGCAGCCTGCATGCACCAGGTGGCAAGTTGTAGATGCCACTTGGCAGCTCAAAGCTGCTGCCATATGGCAGTAGCTGGACTGTTTCCAAATAGTCTCAAATGCGATCCGTTTTCGAATTTTCTTGAGTTTCAGGTTTCCGTTTTCAATCGTAAAAATTACAGAAAATTATCCACTCGTTTTGGATAATTTTTTATGGCTTTAATATCAAGAAATGGGTTTATAACCCAATCCATTTGATGGAGGTTCTTGATAATTAAATTAGACTTAATTATAAGCCTTAAAGAGCCCAACAAGACCTTGAAGACCATGAAGTTCTTGAAGATTACAAGTGAAGGACAAGGAATGCCTTGGTTAATTTTGTAATATCTAAAGTTAGGTTGTTAAAGCCAAAGAACTCGGTCAATTACATATTATTTATTTAAATTGTTTATCATGTGATGATTGAATAATTTGTTGATAACATGATCATGCATAAAATATATCATATAGAATAGAAAGTGCCTACTCGTTGCATTATAACATGACATACTGTAAGCCCTCTATTGTAATTTTTCGGATTTCCCAAGAATAGTTCCTAAATAATTATTGGAGACCCGAAATGGTCCATGGAAATGCCTAAGGGTATAGGGAACCCTTAGAGATCGATTTCGACTCGATTGGATATTAAACGGGAAGTTAAAATGATAAATGAAGTTGAATAATTTTTTAAGGTAGAAATGGATTAAAGTGAAAATAACTTTTAATAATTGTGGTTGTTGTAAGATTAAGCTAAAATCTAAGGGAGGAGAATAAAATTGTTTTAGGGTGTAAGTGGAATTAATGAGACTTGTGTGGAGGAATATAGAAGTCAAGATGTATGGTTGACTTTTCAAAATAAAAAGCAAAACCAGAAGCTTCTCTCTCGCGAGAAGAAAGAAAGAAAGAAAGAAAGAAGAAAGAAAAGAGAGAAGAAAGAAGAAGAAGAAGAAGAGAAGAAGGAAGAGTGCCGGCCGACCAAGCCACCAACGCCGACCAGCTTGCTGTCGTCGCCGTCCAGCCGTGAACTGAAGCCAAGTTGCAGCAAAACCGTGACCGACCGAAGCTGAAGACCAAGCTGAAACCGCGACGAGACAGCTCCGATCTACGCGGAGGAGACGCCGACGAGCTGCTCCAGCTCAACCTGCACCAAGATCAGCTCAAACCCGACCTGAATGGAGCTGAAACGGAGCTGATCCAGCGCCCAGAACAGCTTTCCACGCGTGCAGATCGGCGGCAGCAACGACGGCAAATCGCGGCAGAACCAAGGGGGAAAGAGAGAGAGGAAGAGAGGGGAAGAAAAGAGGAAGGAAACCAGCCCAAACCCAGCTCAGATCCATCCCAAAACCAATCCAAAACCATCCCAAAAGCGAAGTAACGCAATAGAAAAAGGGGTGAGTTATTTAAGTTTGAAAATGATGATTTTTGTTGGTGTATAAATTGATTTGAGATGGATTTCGTTGTGATTTGTTGGTTGATTGTTTTTGAGTGAAAACAAGTTGAAAAATAAGTATTTGAAGTTGATAAGGAGGTTAGAATACCAAGAAAATATCAAAGAGTTATAGAGAATCCAAAACACGCAATAAACTAGTTTAAAGGGCAATTTCGTAAATTGACCCTTATGACATCCGTTGAATGTTTGGACGACCCTAATGAGTTTAATTAAAAGTATTGAAGCTATTAAAAGTGAAAGATTAAGATTAGAAACTAAAATGGAGAGTTGCGCGTAAAAAGGGGTCATATAGGGACGATTACGTAATTTCAAGTTTTCAGAGATTTACGCGAATGTATTATGTTGTGTAGGTGACGAGAGCGCTCGAGGATCGAGACGAGAGGATTAGGGGCTCCGCACGCGCTATTTTCAGTCATCAGTTTTGTGAGTGAGTTTTATTTAATGATTTTAAAAGTATTTCAAATTATCAAATTTGATTGATAAGTAATTGCTTGAGTTTATTTTAAATGCATTGAGATATGCATGAGCATTAGTTTGAAATGAGAATGTGATTTTATATGCATATATATAAAGTTGTTGAAATGAAATTTCAGAAACTAAGTTTTCAAGCTTGAATTGAGAAAATCAGTTTTAGTGCTTAATGCACTCAGAAAATGAGTTTTAGTGCTTATGGCACTCAGAAATCAGATTTTAGTGCTTTACGCATTCAGAAAAGAGATTTGTGCTTTTGCACCAGAAAGTTAAAACAGAAAAGAGAAAAGTGTTTTCAAAACCAGAAAGTATCCCCTCAGGGATTTTCAGAGATTACAGAGCAGTTTAGACCCGATTGGTCTATCCCACTTCAGTTGGCACAGTCCTGGGGAGGGATAAGTCACTAACCAGGGGGATAAGTGTCAGAGTCTGTCAGTCGAGTCGCCATTACTGATGTGGGGTAGTGTTTCGTGAGCTATGGTTAGCGCTGGGCAATTCCGCACATGGCCACGAGATGTCTTAGAGCAAGCGAGCTATGGTTAGCGCTGGGCAATTCCGCACATAGCCGTTAGACTTGAGAGACCCCAGATTTAGGGATACTATGGTAATTTGGAAAGATATCGAGAAACAGCTTTTAAAAGAAAAGCTTATTTGAGATAAAAGATATTTTACAATTGCTATTAAAGTTGTTTATGGTTTATAGTTGCAAGTTTTGTATTTAAATACGTGCATGTGCTTAGAGATGAATTCTCTTGTTTAAGTTGATATTTAAGAGATTTAAGCGTGAAATGTTTTAGAAACAAAGAATAGTTTTCAAACGTTTTCAGAGGAGGACGTTTTGAAAAATAGATTTTCAAAGAAAAGATAAATTATCACTCACTGAGCTTTTAGCTCATTATTTTCTGTTTTATATAAAAACCTCCTCAGGTACTCTCAGCAGGTAACCGATCAGTAGCATTACCTCCAGCGGGTGAGCCAGCGCGACACGACATCATTGAGAAGCCCATTTTGTTTCATCCATTAGATTTTCATGTAAATATCTTTTAAAATGTATAAATGAATTGTAATTATTCGTATGCAACTGCTTTTAAACTGTTTTGGATTTAAATGCGGTTTATTAAATATTGTTTGAATTTATTTAAGTTGATTTAGAAATCAAATGCATGATTGAGGCCTACGGGCAACCAGAAGTTGGGTTGGTGATAAATTTTAGTCGAAGTGTTGATATTTTTGTAAACAGGTTTTTCGGGAACGTTAAAAATACAGCTGTTATGCTGTCGAAATTTTGTTAGAAAAATGAGTTGCGAAAATGAATTTAAAATCAAAAATAAAAATTTTTCCTACGCGTTTTTAGTTTTTAAAGAAAAACCCAACCCAACGATGTTTCAGAAAGTATGAAAGAGTTTAGGGTTCGCTCCACGGGTTTCGCTTAGCCCGACGAGTCGGGTTTGAGAGGGATCCGTTGGGGTGCCCGGCGTGATCTACCGGATCAGAGTTAGAGGTATCCGGTTCGGGTCGCGTCACATACACACATGTATTATTATTTATTTTTTCTATTAAATAGTTTATTAGTTAAAATAGAGATAATAATACATTAAATACCAATTTTTATAATTTGTTAGGATTTTAGTTGAAAATCCTAGGTTCACAAATTAGAAATATAAAATTAGTTTTAATGTGATTAAAATAAATATATTTCAAATAATTGGTAGTTATAATGTGGATTAGATTTTAAGAGTTAAAATTGGGTAATCTCACATTAAATCTAATCTTAATAATTAAAGAGTTTAGATTATATAGATTAGATCTTTCATAATAAATTAGATTTTTAAGAGTTAAAAATCTGGTAATTTATTAGGTGTTAATAGGATGATGATTCTAATAACATACTGATTTCTAGTAACTTAGATTATACTTGTTAGCCGTTAATAATCCAAGATGATGACTAGGAATATTAAATAGAAAACCCTAATCCTAAAATAGTGAGTGGGAGAGGGATATATGACAATATATCCCACGGTCTCTATCGTTAGTTCAACACCGTGAGATTTGAGTGGTGCCTCGAGACGGCTTTGTTTTCGTCCCCCTAAGGGTGGTGTCCATTTAGGTCAATATCAAGGTTGACTTCCTAACGGATAAGATTTCTGGATGTATTTTGTGATTGACCTACCCTAAGGCTGGCAATTCTCAAGTTAAGTTTGAGAGATCTGAAATGATGGGTTACACTCACAAAAGGAATAAATTAATTATTTAGTTTATTCATTGACCGAAATAAGCGGTAGTCAGATAATATAGGAATAAGAGTTATTCTGTTATATTATTCGACTGAGATTTTCTCAATCTAACATACAAATATTTGGCCTACCCTAAGGTGGCATTTATTTGTGGCATGTTAGATTATCGTGGCATAGTAATTCTTTTTAGGGTTTTTCTTATTCATTATTCATGTATCATGCATCATGTTTAATTTTATGCTAAAATTTATGATATTCATATGAAACAAATTTTGAATAAAATGTTTTATTTATTTATTTCAGCAATGCCATCATCTTTAATTACCATACTTGCCAATGATAAACTGAATGGGGAAAACTATGTTAAATGGAAAAATAATATGACGCTATTCTGGTTTGTGAGGATTTAAAATTTATCCTGACGGAGGAGTGTCCTCCTGTGTCACCTGTAAATGTCACACGTAATGTACGTGAAAACTACCAAAATTGGGTTATGTCTGGTGAGGCAAATGTTGCTGAAACTTTTGCCTCTAATAAGAAAAAGAGGAAAAGGACCACCAGTAAGGCTAAGGTAAAGCCTAAGAAGCAGGCTACCCAAAAGAAGAAGCAAAAGAGCTCTAAGGCTTCCCAACCCAAAGAAAAATGTTTTCATTATGATGTGGAAGGTCATTGGAAGAGGAACTGTCCAAAGTACCTCGAAGAGCTTAAGAACAAAAAGAAAATGAAAGGTAAATATGATTTACTTGTCATTGAATCTTGTTTAGTGGAGAATGAGTTATTTACCTGGATAATTGATTCAGGAGCCACTAATCATGTTTGTTCTTCTTTACAATTGATTGATTCTTTGAGGGAGCTTGATGAGGGCGAGTTTACCATGCGAGTGGGCACTGGGGATGTCGTTTCAGCTAGAGCAGTGGGAGAAGTTAGACTTCAATTTTCTAATAGTTGTTTTATTGTTTTGAACAATGTTTATTATATTCCGAATTTTAGAAGAAATTTGATTTCGGTTTCTAAATTAATGGAACATAATTATTCAATTTCTTTTAGTAATAAAGTTGTTATTATTTCTAGAAATGGTTTGAATATTTGTTCCAGAATATTAGAAAACAACATTTACATGTTAAGATCGTTAACACGTAATTCACTGCTCAATGCTGAATTGTTTAAAGTTGAAAAACCTAAAACAAAGCGACATAAGATTTCTCCTAATGATGATACCTATCTTTGGCATCTAAGACTTGGACATATTAATCTTGACAGAATAGACAGACTACTAAAGAGTGGAACTTTAAGTGAGTTAAAGATCGGCACCTTACCTGTTTGTGAATCTTGTTTAGAAGGTAAAATGACTAAGAGACCTTTTAAGACAAAAGGTTATAGAGCCAAAGAACCGCTAGAGCTTATACATTCGGATATTTGTGGTCCAATGAATGTTAAAGTTAGAGGTGGTTATGAATATTTCGTCACATTCATTGATGATTATTCTAGATATGGGTATGTTTACCTAATGCAACGAAAGTTTGAAACTTTTGAAAAGTTCAAAGAGTTTAAAACTAAAGTTGAAAACCAATTAGGTAAAACATTGAAAGCTCTACGATCAGATCGGGGAGGAGAGTACTTTGATACAGAGTTCAAGGATTACTTGATTAAGAATGGGATTATATCCCAACTCACGGCTCCCGGAACACCACAGCAAAATGATGTTGCAGAAAGGAGAAATCGTACCCTGTAGGATATGATGAGATCTATGATTAGTTTCTCATCTTTAAATAGTTCTTTCTGGGGATATGCATTGCAAACTGCAGTAAATATCCTGAATGTAGTTCCTTCAAAGTCTATTCCTAAAACACCTTTAGAGTTGTGGAATGGTCGCAAAGTTAGTTTGCAACATTTTCGCATATAGGGGTTGTCCAGCACATGTGCTGAAGAACAAGACTGGGAAGCTGGAACCACATTCAAAAGTTTGCCTATTTGTAGGTTATCCTGGAGAGACTAGGGGCGGATTCTTTTATAGTTCTGAAGAAAACAAAGTGTTTGTATCGACAAACGCTACGCTTCTTGAAGAGAAGTATTTGAGAGAGTACAAACCTCGAAGTAAGATTGTACTCGAGGAGTTATTGTCTGGTTCGACCAGTATCCAATCAACAATAGTTGTTGATAATAATTTAGTTAAAACTACGTCTGAGCGTCAGACAGACTTTCATCAGAATCATTTATCACCTCGTCGTACTGAAAGGGTTGTTAGACCACCTATTCGTTACAGAAATATCGGAGAGGCACAGATTGCTATCTCTGATGAGAGTGTATATGATCCATTGACATATAATGATGCAATGGAAGATTCTGATAAGGAAGAATGGCTTAAAGCTATAAATCTCGAGATAGAGTCCATGTACTCAAATTCAGTCTGGGAACTTGTGGATCAACCAGATGGGGTAAAACCCATAGGTTGCAAATGGATCTACAAGAGGAAGAGAGGATTGGATGGGAAGGTGGAGACCTTCAAAGCTAGGCTAGTGGCAAAAGGTTATACTAAAAAAGAGGGAGTTGACTATGAAGAAACTTTCTCATCAGTAGCCATGCTTAAGTCCATTCGTATTCTTCTATCCATAGCTGCATGTCTCGATTACGAGATATGGCAAATGGATGTCAAGACTGCATTCTTGAATGACAATCTTGATGAAAGCATCTATATGGTGCAATCAGAGGGATTCATGATCCAAGGTCAAGAGCAAAAGGTTTGCAAGTTGCAAAGGTCTATTTATGGATTTAAGCAAGCTTCTCGATCTTGGAACATTAGATTTGATACTTCGATCAAGTCTTATGGTTTTGAGCAAAATGTCGATGAACCTTGTGTATACAAGCGTATCATCGATAAGAAAGTGGTTTTCCTCGTACTTTACGTCGATGATATTCTACTCATTGGGAATGATGTAAGAGCATTATCTGATGTAAAAAACTGGCTTGCTAACCAATTCCAAATGAAAGATTTGGGAGAGGCTAGTTATGTTCTTGGGATCCAAATCATACGAGATCGTAAGAACAAACTGTTAGCATTGTCTCAAGCATTATACATTAATAAGATCCTTGTACGTTATTCGATGCAGAATTCCAAGAAAGGTTATTTACCTTCTCGGCATGGAGTTCACTTGTCTAAGGAACAATGTCCTAAGACACCTCAAGAAGTTGAGGATATGAGACGAATTCCCTATGCCTCTGCAGTAGGCAGTCTCATATATGCTATGCTATGCACGAGACCTGACATATGTTATTCAGTGGGAGTAGTCAGTCGTTATCAATCTAACCCAGGATTGGATCATTGGGTGGCAGTAAAATGTATTCTCAAATATCTTCGAAGAACGAGAAACTATATGCTAGTATATTCTGGTGAGAATTTGATTCCAACAGGATATACAGATTCTGATTTTCAGTCGGATAAGGATTCTCAAAAATCCACGTTTGGGTCAGTATTCACCCTAGGTGGTAGGGCTATAGTATGGAGGAGTGTTAAGCAATCTTGTATCGTTGACTCCACCATGGAAGCAGAATATGTAGCAGCTTGTGAAGCAGCTAAAGAAGCAGTTTGGCTTCGTAAGTTCTTGACAGATTTAGAAGTTGTTCCAAATATGGATAAGCCAATCACACTTTATTGTGATAATAGTGGTGCAATGGCTAATTCGAAAGAACCTAGAAGCCATAAGCGTGGAAAGCATATAGAAAGAAAATATCATCTCATTAGAGAGATAATACATATAGGAGATGTGTCGGTGATGAAAATAGCTTCACAGGACAACCATGCTGATCCGTTTACAAAGACCTTAATGGCTAAAGTGTTTGATGGTCATCTAAGAGGGTCTAGGATTACGAGATATGTCTCATTTGCTTTAGGGCAAGTGGGAGATTGTTAGACATTGTGCCCTAAGAGCTTGTAATTTGTAAACGTTTAAATAAATTATAAATAAATAAAGTTTATTTTATGCAAATTAATGTGCATTTATGAAATGTTTGCTTCATACGAATATCATGTAACATCCATGATTACTTATGTAGTCTCAAATTAAGTATGTAAGTATTATATGCAAGAGGATTTAGTTTGAGATTAGTAATCAAAAGAGTCCGTAGAAAGCAAACAAAGCTGGGTACTTTGTTTGTGGTAAATCTACAGCTGCGGTCCATTTCGTATTTGATACGATGATCTTATCCGGGATTGTTCATATGGCGATATGAAAATGGAGGCACTTATATAATAGAGATTATATAGGACTGGACCTCGATAAAATAACTTTCTTATTAATGTCCGTTAAATAAAGAAATTCTTATTTATCGATTAGATGATCATATATGGATTGATTTTAATCTTGAGTGTTTAATGGACTCCTATTGGTTGGGTTATGTCTTTTGATTTACATGGGTGAGACTGTTATAGATTTATGGTCAATATGCTTCGTACTTTGGAGATGTGATTTAATAAGTGGCTGGGAACATTCTACACAATAGTGGAATCCACTCCTTCTTGCGAGAAGTAGATGAGTAGTTCCCTTAAATGTTGATTCGGGTTTTAAACAATAAGAGCGCTCAACTTTCTGTTTATGAGTAAATGGAAAGATAAATTCATAAGTTGTTATGGATATATTATTCATTAGAGAATCAATGGTACTTAATGGAACAAGATATAATTAGAGAGGTGTAACGGATTTAATAACCTAGCTCTAATTATGAACTACTCGTGGAGGATCGAACCATATGAAATGATTAAATCGATGGACACTGAAAATTCAAATTGTGTAAAACATCTACAATTTTGAGAGTGCAACCTTAAGTTTTTAGTGGAGTAACTCTAAGGTTAATAATAGTGAATTATTAATTAAAGAGTTTAATTAATAATTCCGATATTATTGGAGCTCAAATTGTAGGTCCATTTGGTCCCCTTGCTAGCTCATAACCACATAAAAAAACAAGTTGAAGAATATAATTGGATTGTCCGATTATTGATGTACATATAAATTTATGTACATGTTCATAAATTATTTAAATATTTATAATTATTTAATTAATGGTTAATTATTTAATTATTTGTAGAGGTCATGGGTTTAATTCTAAATGATGTCATTAAATTAATTATGATTTAGAATCATTTTATTTAATGAAAAATCATTTAATTAATCAATGGAAATAATAATTTTAATTGGAATAAGATTCCATTTAAATTATATTAAAAGAGTTTTAATTTAATGAGAATTAGATTCCATATTAAATTAAAAGAATAGAATTCTAATCCAATAAGGAATTTGATTCCATATTGGATATAAATTAAGTCTTTCAATTTAAATAGGAATTTGGATTCCTTGTTAAATAGGAAGAGTCTTAGTTTACCAAGATATAAAAAAGATGTTTTTATGATTGGTAATAGTAGTGGCGATTGAGAGAATTTTTGGCTACTTGAACCAAAAAATTTCCATTGATTAAAATCACCTAATAACCATCTACTTCAAAAGGATCTTCAAAAGATTGTGCCCATACACAGTTTCTTTTGTGAAGATTCATAGCAAAGAAGATCAGGTGGTGAAGAATCTGCGAATCAAAAGAGATCAATTCAATTTTCATGCAAGGTAAGATTCGATCTTATGAATTAATTATTGAATCGTTATTACTAGTATCGATTGGACATGTTTTATTTGAAAATTTTTAAGATTCACGTTTCCGCAGTCGAATTAAAATCGAAATTTTTCCCTTCAAATAAATCTCTTCAAAGTATTACATTTTAAACGACCACCTAAAGTAGTGATGAAATTCCTTTCCCAATGTGAATATCTTTACCATTTCAAGTGCAATCTAAATAGTTTATAAAACAAGAAACTTCAACTTCATGCAAGGAAATGATCATGAAAAACGATGATTCGGTATGAACTACATAAATCGTAACAACATATTAACACCAAAGCATTCTCTAGTCTGTCATCCAAAAAGTCCATATATAATTAAAAATAACAAAATTTTTCTACTTTTTAATTTTTAATTTAGAAATATTATTATTTTAAATAATTTCAATGAACTCTATAAACATGCACCACATTACTTGACAGTATAGTAGTATAACATATGTACATCTAAATGATTGAATGTATTTAAAATTTGTTTTAGCCTTAACGAATAGATTTTCACTTTAATATCCATTGTTTTTTTTTTGTGACGTTACATTTTAAAAACTTGAATGGAAGTCATAGATAATTAGCAATTTTAGAACCAATGAAAAGTAACTGCCATTAACTAATGTTTTCCAAAAAAAAAAAATGTTAAATTTAGGACGAGCTTAAAACTATTTTCAGGACTTACAAAAATAGAAAATCAAGAAATGAAAAACACAAGTTATTTTCTCACAAGCTCTTAAGAGATTTGTGCAATTATATAGATTAAACTTCATTCATAAATGTTTAAGTAAATCAAAAACAGATGTTAAAAATTCTATTTTTTTTTTTTTGTTATATTAGACTGAGACAAAACTAAAACTTATAAAAAAATAAAATAAAATAACATAAAAAATAATTTAAACAGCACTGGACATAATTTGTCCCATGAAAAGTGGGAGGACTATTGGGTTTAAATAAACTTCGGAAGAGCAGAATTATCCTGTCCAATCCAAAACATATCCAAAATAAGTAAATGCAGCATGCACAAAATATTATATAAAGCTGCTTCATGCATGAAGTAATTAAGAAATATATTTCTACAAATCATAATAGTATGGGAAAATATTTGTTGCAGGTAATTTTGGTTTTCTTTCTTCTTTAAATAGTATGCGAATGAACATTTTGGGAAAATCCTAGAGTACATGCTAGTGTCACCAATGATCTTGGTGCAAATGTAGTTCTCACGGCTCATCGTAAATGAAAGGATGATGATATAGAGGAACACATACTCCCCTATAAAGGCACATTCGAGTTCTCATTTCGACCCCAGATTTTTTGACACATTGTTTTTTTGCAATTTCAAATTGGAGAATCAATTTCATAGGTTTGACATTTACAATCAAGAAATAGACAAAATTATGTATTTCAGTCCACTTCACTGGATGATAAGACGTGATGGTCCATGTATGGTGGATCTCGAACCAAACAAAAAACATGGCACAGAACAATGCTTCAAATGGCATGATTGACCTGTTTTGATCCCTAGCATTCTTATTAGTTGTGAGATCAATGGGAATGGATCTTCCAGTATTATCTACTACTTAATTGTACTATTCTTATAAGTTGTTTTCTTTGTTTCTTTTGTTTCATGTGGTTTGCTGCCATGACTGGCTCAACATTATTTGAAGCCTTTGGCAAAAAAATTAAAATTACACCTTCCCCTATTTATTATAGTTACTATTATTATACAATCAGCAACCTATTTTAATTTTTTGTTCTCTACTTTTATCCATATAATAATATATTTGACGATACTCATCCCTACCCTCTCTTGAGTTCAGGAGAATCCTGTGAAAACTGTGATCTTTCTAACTAAAATCTAGATTTACTAAAAATATTTTTGAAAAAAATCTCGTAAATCTCATGGTTTTTTTTTTTTTTTTTTTATAAAATTTAATTTAAACAAATCGAAAATCTATACATTTCTCGTGTTAGACCCTTTTACTGAATATATAAAATATTCATTAAGTACTAAAAAAAAATATTTCACTTGCAAAAGTATTCTTAAAATACATTTAAAAAATTTGGTTAATTAAATATGATACACACTAAAGCAAAAAGTTTATCACCACGTGGCCTTTTCACAATGCATTAATTTGCACAAGCCTGTGACGAATATTTGAAAAAATGGGTTTTATAAAAGAGTGAGTGCTAACATTTAGTGAATGGATATAACTTTTTCTAAAAATATTTTTAATAAAACATCACATATTACTAGTAATAAGAAACGATTCTTAATGATTCATATATAGTCATATCTAAAAATAAAATTAAATTCAAATTTTGTGTCATAATAAAACTGTAAACACATGTATGAATAATCTGCAACTATAATCTATATAAACTTCTCTAAAATCTCTTCCGAACAACAACACAGGCTTCTCTGATTTAACCATCATGTTTTAAGCCTCTATCGGACCTTATCCACGGACTTATGGATCTTATACACATGCGGGTCCCTAATCTCCACCCAACCATAACTTTTTGTCCAAATATTTTGTCAATCCATCCAAAATTTTCTCCTCTTTTGCTTCTCTCTCTTCTTCTTGTTTTTTTTTTTTACTTTTTCTTTCTTTTCTTCTTATTTTCTTCTCGGCTTCACGTCACTATTTTCTTTCATTTTTCTATTGCCCAGTTTCAAGTCTGTTTGTGTTTTCTATTACCTCACTAACTCTTAATTATATCTAATATACAATCCACCATCTTGGCCTCACTCTCTCTTGTTCAATTAAATCTGATTTTTCATTTCATGTTTTTGTCTCATGTCATGTTCAATAGCTGACTATTGCTTTACTATGCTAATCAAGAGACACTTTTCTTCTTTCTATAAAATGTCCACTGACTCGATCTCTCCGGTCTTCTCTCTATTTCATTGTTATCTCTCTTTGTTCCAACTTTCAATAAGAATATATGACGGGACCCACCCCGCCTTTCCCTTTACGAGGCCCAAGTGCCAGCCTGGCACCCCACGGAATCCCTCTAGATTTTATTCCTGGTAGACCCCTTTCCCAAGGCGATCTGTCAGCATTCTACGATGACTCTCCAGCCAGCCCTTTCTCTTAACTAAGGGATCCCCACAAAGCTAAGCCGTGTTCTTTCTAAAACATTTTCGAAAACAACGGAAACGCGGGGAAATTTTTCGTTTTTATTTCAAACCTTGACAAAATATTTTATAAAAATTTGGATAGCAACCTGTCCATTTTTCGGACTTTGTCACCCTGCAAACTGTAAAATTTAACACATCTAAAATATCATAAATCAATTCCCCCAAACTATAGAGCCTCGGGCTCTCATTTTTCAACACAACTACAACCACAACCACAACCACAATTTCACATTTCAATTTATAAACTCATTATCAACAAAATCATATGTCATGGATCAATTTACTTCAAAAACACAATTTAAATCTAAGTTAACCACAAAGGAATACTTACAAAGCCACGTGGATATAATAAAATATATGCAACATCTTTTAAAGTCAAACAAAAACAAGAGTAGGTAATCACATGAGCACTATTACCGCGGTCGTCTGGTATCGTCTCGAGGTAATCCACATCTATGGTACCTATGCCAGGTGAGGTTTATTTGAAAAATATGAAAAAACGTTTCATGAACTTTGACAGCCCAATGAGTGTCATATAACATATTTAAAACCATATTTTCATAAAAACCTATTAAAACAATTTTAATAGTTCGTATCAAATCCATTTATTCTAAATTAAGTTTCATGCATTAATATTATAAGATAAATGTTGCACAGTTTTCAATTTCATAAACGGAACTACTATTGTTACGAGGTTTTTATTTTAAAACATTTCTTTTTATGAAACGAACTGGTCCGACTCCATTCGTAGGTGTCCTGCCAACCAGTCCCTTTCATTATTATAAAACCGGAAATGGTCTGACTCCGCTCATAGGTGTCCTGCCAACCAGTCCAGCTCCCGCCAACCTCTAATGACCCGTGCCACATGGCACCCTAGTATGGAGCAGGATCTTGAATCGCTCTCTATCCGGTGCAAGTAGCGGAATACTGCATCGCTACAGAGCGAAACTCTGTCTCGCTTGGGTGTAAGCTAGCTAATAATATACCTTCTACGTGCATTGGACTAATCTCTCAAACATCTTACCAACACGACTACTTGTGGGTACCTTCCGCGGTTAGTATAGTTAGTGACGTAACGACACTACTAACTCTACCAATGCACGCTTCGGGTACTCAACCCAGATAGGTAATATTCTGATACTCTTTGGGTAAGCCATAAGTTTTACTTTTCATATTTTTTTAGAAAAAATTAAAATCCATTTTATATGCAATTCAAAACGAAATTCATCGTTTAAACAAAAATACAAAAACTATATTATTCGTTATCATGCAATTTATCATTTAAATCATATTTCACTTTTACCAAAATATTCAAACATGCATGAAATATTCATTTATAAATCAAATCAACACAAAACTCATTGAAAATCATTTTGACACTCACCTTAACTAATGGTCACTTCCAAATAGCTTTTCGAAAGGCTCCAAAACGCTCCCTATCGCTCTTCCCTTGCTTTACCAACTTGCTCCTCACCTACACAACATATATATACGCAAAATTTACGTTCGCGTCAACTTCTGGAAAGTCGAAATAACTAAAATTATAAAACTACCCCCAAGTGACCCGTTTTACTAGTAAACCTCTGTTTTTCGTTTCTTTATTGATTCTAGGGTTCTGAACTCCGTTTTCTTCACCCGAAACCTATTTACTATTACCTACGAACGTTCTGGCACTAATAGAATCTCGTTTGGGGGTCTGAAACGAAAATTGTCCAATTTCGACCCCTTTTGGTCGAATCTATTCACTAGCCCAATCGGGCGATTTTCTTTCCTCCGTTTTTGCTCCAATCATCTTCCTAACTCGCCATCAAGTCAGTTCAAGTGTCGGTACAGAAAGAAACGGTCATTGGGTAAACATTTTAGACTAAAAACACGTTATTTTCGCTATGAATTTTTAGGCCTTTTTTTGGTTTTGAATTCTAAATTTAATCTTTAACTTTTAATAATCTTAATATGCCTAATTAAACTCGTTAGGGTCATCCAAACACTCAACGGATGCATTATGAGTCAATTTACGGAATTGCCCTTCAAACTAGTTTAGCGCACGATTTGATTTCTCCTTAAATTTTTTATATTTTCTTGGTTTCCTAGGCTGCCCTATCAACATCAATTCACTTATTTTTCAACTCATTTTCACTCAAAACCAACCAACAAATAAATTGAAATACAATCCATTTCGAATCAACTTAATCACCAATAAAAATCATTAACTTCAAGCTTAAACAACTCACCCCTTTTTTCCTCTTCGCGTTGACTTTGTTTTGGGGTTGATTTTGGACAGGTTTTTGGACTGATTTTGGTGACAGATTTGGTGCGAAAATGGATGGGTTTTGGTTGAATCTTCCTCTCTTCCTTCCTCTCTCTCTCTCCCTCTCGACCTACCCTCGGTTTCACCACGTTCTTCACTGGTTTCGCCATCAATCTGCTACTGGTTCTACATGCGTGGACGACTGGTTTGGCTTCAGTTCAGCTCGGTCTTGGCGAGCTTGGCGTCGGATTAGGCTGGAATAGCTCATCGGCGTTGGTCCTTGCACTTATCAGCCTTGTTTTGTAGGAGGTTCTGCATCAGGTCTAGTTCGTGTCAACTGCAGGTCTGATCGGCGAGGTCTGGTCAGGTGCGAGTCTTTGTTTATGCTCGGTGAAAGGTCTGCTTGATGGCTAGTTCGACGAGCTTAGAGCAGCTCGTCGGCATCGGTCCTATGCTAATCGGCCTTGTTTTGTAAGGCAGTTCTGCGTCAGGTCTAGTTCGTGTCAACTGCAAGTCTGGTCGGCGAGGTCTGGTTAGCTGCGAGTCTTCGTTTATGCTTGGTGAAGGGTCTGCCACCTCTGGTTCGACGAGCTTGGTCGGCCGGCGTCAGTTTCTTCTTTTTGGGCTTCTTGTTTTCCTCCACAAACAACTCTAAATATAACAGTCACGTCCCGAGAAAATTTCATTCTCCTCCCTTAACTTTTAACTCAATTTTACTTTAACCACAATTATTAAAACTTATCTTCAATTTAGTCTCTTGTCACATTATATAATTACTCGATTTCATTCACCACTTTACCTTTTCGTTTAATCACAATCGAGTTTAGATCGATCTCTAAGAATTCCCTATAACCTTGGGTGCTTCTCTTGACCATTTAGGGTCCCTAATAGTTATTTAGGGAGTATTTCTAGGAAACTCGTAAAATTAAAAATAGAGTGTTTACAATTTCTCTCCTCCTTGTAAAAATTTAGTCATCGAAATGAGATTACATACATTATTCAAAAAGGTGTGGATATTGTGCATGCATCTGCTCCTCATACTCCCATGTAGCTTCCTCGGATCCATAATTTCTCTACAAGACTTTAACCAATGGTATCACTCTACAACGCAACACCTGCTTTCTACGATCTAAGATCTCTACAAGCTACTCTTCGTAGGTAAGATTCTCTTTAAGTTACACCGGCTGCTCTCTAAGAATATATGAAGGATCTACTACATACTTTCGTAGCATGGAAACATAGAATACGTCGTGGATATTTGCTAACTCTAGTGGCTAGTTTCAAACGATACGCCACTTCTCCAATCCTCTCCACGACGTTGTACGGCCCCATGTACCACAGACTTAGCTTGTCTCGCCTTCCGAATCTTAGCACTCTTTTCCATGGTGAGATCCACAGGAACACTCTGTCACCAACCTGAAATTCTAAATCTCTTATTCGATTGTTCGTATAGCTCTTCTGTTTGTCACTAGCTGCCTTCAGCTTTTCTCTGATCACATTTATCTTCTCTGTAGTGAACTAGGTAATCTTTGGGCCAATCAATTTCCTCTCACCTACCTCATCCCAGCAAACTGGGGTCCTGTATTTCCTGCCATACAATGCTTCATATGGTGTCATCTTTAGACTTGACTGGTAGTTGTTGTTATAGGCAAACTCTATCAGTGATAGGTGAGTATCCCAACTCCCCCTAAATTTTACAACACAAGCTCTCAATATATCCTCAAGGGTCTGGATAGTTCCTCTCGGATTGGCCGTCCGTCTGAGGGTGAAATGTTGTACTGAAATATAATCTGGTGCTTAAAGCTTCCTGTAGCTTAGGCCAGAATCTAAATGTAAACCGAGGGTCTCTGTCTGATACCATGGACACTGGGGTGCCATGCAATTTTATGATCTCATTTATGTACAACTGTGCCAACCTGTCCAGGGAATAGATATTTTTAATCGCTAAAAAGTGAGCGGACTTCGTCAATTGATCAACAATCACCCATATAGCATCATGTCCACTCTGTGTCCTCGGTAGCCCTACCATAAAATCCATAGTAATCCTCTCTCATTTCCACTCAGGGATCGGTAAGGGCTGTAGTAAACCTGTCGGTTTTTGGTGCTCTGCTTTAATCTATTGACCACTCAAGCATCTGGAAACGAACTCTGCTATCTATTTCTTCATTCGTCTTCACTAATGGTGATCCCTTAAAGTTCGATACATTTTTGTACTTCCTGGGTGTATGACATAAGCTGATGAGTGTGCCTCTTCCATGATCTCTTTCTTCAGATCTCCCACATCTGGCACACACAATCTCTGACCCAACACCAGTGTCTCGTCTTCTTTCAGTGTAAATTTACCTCATTGCCCAACTTCAATTCTACCCTTGAGTTTCATTAATTCTGGATCCTACAACTAAAACTTTTTGATATGATCCACTAGAATTGGACGGACGTGAAATGCTACTACTAATGCTCCTGAGTCCATCGTCTCTAATTTGACGCCTATGGATCTCAACTCCACTAATGAGGGTAGATACTACACCTTCAACTAAGCCAATAAATGGGTAAACTTGTGACTTAAAGAGTCTGCCACTACGTTCACCTTGCCTGGATGATATTCTATGGTGCAGTCATAATCTTTAATGAGTTCTATCCACCTTCTCTACCTCATTTAATTCCTTCTGGGTGAATAAATACTGCAGACTTTTGTGATCAGTAAAGATCCTGCAAGATACTGATAGGACCCAATCCGAATCTTACCATACTTACATCCAGAGGGTCCTGTCTGGCACCCAACGAATCCCTCCTAACCCTACTTAATGGGCTAAGAGAAATTCGAGGAGCGAACCCTTAAAATTTTTTCTTACCAAGTAAAATTAGAATAAGTTGGATTTTTTTTTTTTTTCAATTAGAAAATTCGATAGCATAACGGTTGTGTTTTTGCTATTCCCAAAATACCTGCAAAGGAAAAATAAACTTCCATACACTTTTGTTTTTCCAAACCAACTTCTTTCACAACCATACATTTTAATCATAAATTCATTTCATAAAAATTCAAAAGTATAAAATCGTAATTCAAATACTTTATAACTTATGCAATGATTTAAAAACTAGGAATTTAACGTCACAAATAAATCTGGACCACTCATATATATATACCTAATTCTTTTCGAATGCAAAATATGCAACATATTTATACAGAAGCACGGTCGCGTCATTGCCCACTTACACTTCTGGAGGAGTCCTTCCATCTCTGTCACCCACATCCGTACCTGAGGAGGTTTTTAACATAAAACAAAAAATAATGAGCTATGGGAGCTCAGTGGGTATAGATATTTTTTTTTATCTTAAAATATTTTATTTCTTAAAAATACCTCCTTAAAACCTTTTTAAAATTTCATTTCTTATTCTTAAAATTACTCATAAAATTCAAAACTTATTTCGTTGTAAAGTGTGAGTGATGAATCCATAAAGTACATAATTTCGTAAAATCTCACAATTTATAAAACCATAAAACCCGTAAGGGCATCAACATACACATAAAACTTATATATACATAAAAACTCCATATAATGTAAAAGTTTTTAAGCATTTTTCTTAAATCATAAAGCATACTTAGGAAAATTATAAACGCATATGTACATAAAATTCATATGAACTTGTAAATTGAATATAACCGTGAACTTATATATGCTTAAAACTTCATACGTATATATACTTCATTTAATTTAAAACTTAAAAATAATACAACTCTCATTTAAATTACTAAACTTACATATGTAAATTACAATTTATATAGATACTTAAAATTCATATAAAATTTTGATTTCCTTTCAATACATAGCTTAAAATCGGAAGTCCATAAACTTGCATATATTCATACAACATCATGAAAAACTTACAACTATAAAACATATAAAACTTCATTTCCATTTCCGTACGTAGCTTAAAATGGAATTTCCATAAAGCTCCTATATATATTCATAAAATTCCATAGAAAACTTAGGGGTTATAAAATGCATAGGATGAAATTCCATTTCTTAACCTTTTTCTCGAAACTTAAATTCATTTAATTGTAAAACGTACTTAAAGCATATTAAATATTTTCCTTTGTTTTCAATGCTCAAAATACTTATTTAATTTTTCGAAAAACACCATTTGTACCCCGTATTGCTTACAAACACGCGGAAGTCGAAATAACGCTAACCGGCATGGAGTCACGTGGTATTTTAACAAATACCAAGCGTGACACTTACATACTTACAAAGACATCTCGCGGTTATATGTGGAATGTTACATAGCTAACCATAACACAAGATAATATCCCACAAAAGTAGAGGCGACTCAATAGACTTAATATCCCCCCAGGATAGAGATGCATTCCCCCTAGACTTGCCACACTGTTATGGGATATACCGGCCAGGTCATAAAACTTACTTATAAAGGTGGTATACTTATGACATTTGAAAATTCATTTTATTTTTCTTATTTAGTGCAAAAGCACAAGAATCACTTGTTAGAGCGAAATAGACATAAAAATCCGATTTCCAAGTGCATAAAGCACAAAACTTATACTTCCAAGTATATAAAACATCAGATCTCATGTCTTAAATGCATAAAGCACCAAAGATTATTTTATACTTATTCATACATAAAGCCTCATATATATATATATATAATTTCCTGTGAAAATTTAAATTTTAATAAACATACAAAAGGGGTAAAAATCTTCATATAAAGACATATATATCATTGCAAAATATACATATAAAAACATAATAAAAACTTCATAATTGCTGTAAGCCTCATATGAAATGTGTAATTTACAAAGCTTTTAACGTACCAAATGCTTAAAATTTTGTATAGTGAAATCTAAATGTTTTTCTTTGCATAACACAAAACATAACCTTGTGTGAATTTAAAACTTAAATTAAACTTAAACTTCAATTTAAAACAAGCTTATGTTTATAAAATCATAATTGATAACCTTTGCTAGAAATGTTATATAAACCCAATTTCTTATTTAAATTGCCAAAATGCCAAATACATGGTAAAATGTTTAAACCTTTAAATCAAACATAAACTTATAAGTGAAACTTACTTGGGCATTCACCATTAAAATTTTCTTATAACTTTCAAATTTGATTACCAACGCTTAAAAATAAAAAGTAGCACTCACCTTAAATTCGAATTTCCTTAAGTGGCTCCAATAGCCTCCTTTGGTTCTATCTACTTGTCCTTCACCTACACATCACATCCGTGCTTAAAATAAGCTAAACTTAACCATACAAAACTCAATACATAGCTTAGAACTCAATCAATTCACTTAAAAACTATTTTACCTACTTACTTCCCTATTCGGTTTCAACTTAATTAAAGCCTTAAAATTATATTTTCTTTGCATGAATCCTACTTATTCTTACCTAGGAACACCCCCATACACACGAAACCATCATTCAAAACTTGAAACAAAAAGTGATAAAAACACACCCCCTTTGGCCGAATGATATACCCAGCCTTCCCCATTGATTTTCTTTGCTCAATTTTTGTTCCAATCACCTCCCTAACTCGCATTTAGATCATCTGTAAAGCGGTTCTGAAAAAGTCCAACTAACGGGTGTCCAAACCTAGGAAAAACCTTAATTTTTATCACTTTTTAAGTGTCATTTCCATAATTTTCATTCTAATTCTCATTTCTTCTTTCCTTAAGATTTCCTTAATGTCATACATATTTTGACATATTCATTTAATGCATGAAAACACATACATGGGGTGATATTTTATAATCTCCATCAATACCCTTCACCTAAAGCCATAAACTATAAGTTGTCTTAATTGATTCTCAACATATTTTTAACTTATCCTAGGTTTCCTTAGCATGAATTCAACATGGAATCATGCTTAATAACATCAAATAACCTTGGTTCCATACTTCCCTAATTATGGTTTTACATAGCCTATCACATAAACACTTCATTTCATTCAATTTTTGCATTTTATTTCATTCAAGCATTTTGTCAAACACTTGGTGAGCATGAAAATTCATTTAAAATCAATTCAACCAATTTAGTGATCATTCCAAAAAAACCCTAACATATCAAACCTAATGATTTCCATATAGTTTGTACTTATTTTTAGCATCATAAATCTCCACGTAAATCATACATAAAACCTCATCAAAAATCCAACCAAAACATCACTCAAACATCATCACCAAATCAACACAATATCATGGAAATAACTTCAAAATTCATAAAACTAACCTTGATTTTGATTGCTCTTACTTCCAAACTTGTTTTCCTAGCTTAGGGAAGCTTGAATCCATGATTTGGAGGTTGAAAATTGGTTGAACCTACTTAATCTTCTCCCTCCCTCAATTGGTTGAACATGCTCTCTTTCTTTGCATTCTCTCGGTTTCTCTTCCTCCTTTTGGCGTGAATGGTTTTAATTTGTTGACAAGTCAATGTGTTTATACTTTCAACAATTCCATAATGACCATAATATCCCTTAATTAATTAGACTTTGGCCCTTAGCTTTTGCTTATTCCATTTTAGCCCATTTTATGTAAACTTATCTCCATTTGATCCCTACTTCACTTTCTCTTAATCCCACTTTGACCACAAGTAGGAAAACTTGTTTCATTTTAATCTTTTGTCATACTTACTATTCACTTAATACTATTTACAATTCATTCCGAAATAAATTCCAAGTTAATTCTATGATCACCCATTTATCAAATTGACTTTACAATACTCTAATTAGATTCTTAGGACTTCATCCATGGCTTCGAAAAATATTTAAACGGAGTTTAGGTCAACCGTATTCACAATCCTATCCATAAAGACATTTTCATCAGGTAACTTCTAGAACCTTCAGAAACTACCCAAACGAACTCATTTTCACTCCATTTCAGTTTTATGGGGTCCTACTAATCATTCTAAATATTTTCGATTTTTCAGGGTCCATCTCCAAAATTTCACTATTCATCGAGGTACTATTCATTCAAAAATACTATTCACCCAAAAATATTACTATTCATCCGAAAATAAGGTTAAGGGCTTACAGATACACCTTAGAGATAATGCCTCCATATCCTCAAAGCGAACACTACTACTGCGAGTTCAAGGTCATGTGTTAGGTAATTATTCTCATGATTCTTTAACTGTCACGATGCGTACGTTACTACCATGTCATTCTGCATCAACACACAGCCTAAACCCTATTTGGAGGCATCAAAATACACAATGAAGCCATCCTCCCCAGGCGGAAGGGTGAGGACTGGTGTCGAGGTCAACCTATGCTTCAACTTATCAAAGCTGTGTTGGCACGCGTCTGACCATACAAACTTTTCATCTTTTCTCGTCAGTCCGGTAAGCAGGGCTGCTATCTTCGAAAACCCCCTACGAACTTCCTGTAGTAGCCTGCTTGTCCCAAAAAGCTCCTAACCTTGATCACATTCGTGGGTGCTTTCCAACTTAAGATCACTTCTATCTTTTGGGGATCCACACTCAACCCATTAGCTGATATCACATGTCTTAAGAAAGCAATCTGATCCAGGCAAAACTGACACTTACTAAGCTTCTCATATAGTTGGTGCTCTCTTAAGGTCTGCAGGACTATCCTAAGATTTTTCGCATGCTCATCTGAACTACCTGAATATATCAAAATATCATCAATGAACACAATCACGAACCTATCCAGATATAGCCGAAACACCCTATTCATCAAATCCATAAATGCGGCCGGAGTATTCATCAACCCTAATGGCATCACCAAGAACTCATAATGTCCATACCGGGTCCTGAAAGCAGTCTTCGGAACATCCTCTACACGAACTTTCAACTGATGATAACCTGACCTCAAGTTTATCTTAGAATACGCTCTGGATCCCTACAGCGGATCAAATAGATTATCAATCCTTGGGAGTGGGTACTGATTCCATATCGTCGCCTTATTTAACTATCGGTAATCAATGCACAACCTCAAACTCCCGTCCTTCTTCTTTACAAAAAGCACTGGAGCACCCCATGGAGATGTACTAGGCTTCACAAATTCTTTATCCAGTAGCTCTTCCATTTGGACTTTCAACTCTCTCAACTCTGCTGGAGCCATTCTGTATGGGGTAATGGAAATCAGTTCGGTTCCCAAAACCAGGTCTATCTCAAATTCTATCTCCCTATCTGGTGGTAATCCTAGGAAATCCTCCGGGAATACATCTAGAAATTCTCTAACCACCGGAATCTCTTCGGGGTGAACCTCACTCTTTTCCGTATCAACCATATACGCTAAATACCCTTGACAACCCTTACGAATCATCCTACTAGTTGTCATCACAGTGATCAGACTAGTAGCAATCGCCTTACGTACCCCACGAAACACTACCTCTAGTAACCCTAATCGGGCCAACTTAACTTATTTTCTATAACAGTCCACTATGACTCTATACTTAGATAACCAATCCATCCCTAGAATAACATCGAAATCTTGTATGTCTAATACAATCAAATTTGCCAGAAACTCTCTCTCAATCACAATCTTCTCGTCTCTAATCACTCTGTTTGCTATCAACGAGTTCTCAGTCGGGATGGATACTAGTATACTACTATCCAATGATAGAACTAGTGCATTCACTTTCACCGAAAACGGCATGGATACGAAGGAATGCGTAGCCCTTGGGTTAACCAATACATAAGCAAAATGGTCAAGAATCGAGATCATACCGGTGACAACCTCCGGAGCTACATCGGTCTCTTGCTGGGTGACCGAAAAGACACAAGTTTGGGTGCGAGGTCTACTAGTCTGAGCTGCTGAAGTAGACGTCCCTCTGCCCATCGCACCCCTAGTAGAGACTAAGGTACCCCGTCATCTCATTTGGAAGCTTTTGCCTTCTCTTTTCTGAACCGTGCTCACCTGTGAGGGGTCTGTGGTTGAAGATCCAGCCTCTGAACTAGAAGTAATCAATTGTGGGCACTCTCGTATGAAATGTCCCTCCTGCCCACAATGGCAGCATATGAGGTCTCTAGTCTTGCACCTGCACTCTCCCTCATGTCTCTTTCCATAAGTACTGTACTCTGGGATAGCACCCCTGATGTCGCGAGATCCTCCTGAAGCTGCTGGTGGTCTGAACGATCCCTGTCTGGAGGACGCCCCTCTGTGCATCCTTCTACCACCTATCCATCTGGGCTTCTAATCCTTTTTTGCCATCTTGTTTGGTCCCTCTTGCGACTGACTGGAGCTACTGCGCTTGCTTCCTGACTTTCTACTCTGTTCATTTCTCTCTACCTCTAGTGTCGCCTCTACTAGTCTGACATTTCTAACATTTTGGGCCAACGAGAGGTGGACTTTCAAATCTGGATGTAAACCTGTGAAGAATCTCTTGCCCTTCTATTCTTCGTTCTCTGCAATCACAGGGACTACCCGCATCAACTCGGAAAACCTCTTTTCATAATCTGCTATGGACATAGATCTTTACTCTAGACTGAAGAACTCGTCTGTCCACGCATCCTGGTACGATTGAGGGTAAAAATGCTCTCTGTACTCTCTCTCAAATACCGCCCAAAAATCCCCTCCGGGTGTCATCTTTTTAGGGCCTCCCATCAGTCTTAGGCCCCATCCTCCATCAAGAATGAGGTGAACTGTACTCTCTGCTCTTCCGAGCAATCCATCACTCCAAATATTTTCTTCATACGATCTAACCACACCAGGGCACTCTTTGGATCACCCTTGCTATCGAACGACTTTCCTTCCAACTTCTTTACTCTCTTAATCTCATTCTTCCTATCACCACGAGCCTCTCGCGGCTGCTGCATCGTCGCTACTAACATCTGCGTAAACTGATGTGCATCAAAACCTTCCGCAGCCTGGCCACTCGGTCCTTCCTACTCAAATGTAGGCTGCTCTACTAGGGCATTCATAACTCAGTACCACGCTCAAACTCCTCGAAAAGTAGTGGCTCAACAGCTAGAGCACCTGTAAGAGTTATATCGAAACCCCGTCTACCACGTCTGCGTCGATCCATTGTGTTGTGATTTCCAAACATCAAACTTATCAAAAACTGGAAAATCAATTCAAAATAAGATGCATGACACTAAAAATACATGTGGTTGCTTATTTCACAATCAAAACGAAACATGCTAAATTTTTTATTTTCAAAATCGCACTTAAACCGCGTTCTAATACCAAACTGACAGATCTCTTTCCCTAGACGATCTGTCGGCACCCTACGGTGACCCTCTAGCTAGTCCTTTCGCTTAACTAAAGGATCCCCGCAAAGCTAAGTCGTGTTCTTTCTGAAACCATTTTGAAAATAGCGGAAACGTGGGGAAATTTTTCATTTTTATTTCAAGCCTTTACAAAACATTTTATAAAAATTTGGACAGTACCCTGTTTGTTTTTCGGAAAATGCTACCCTGCAAATTATAAAATTTAACACTTCTAAAATATCATAAATCAATTCTCCCAAACCACAGAGCCTCAGGCTCTCATTTTTCAACACAACCACAACCACAATTTCACATTTCAATTTATAAACTCATTATCAACAAAATCATATGTCATGCATCAATTTACTTCAAAGACACAATTTAAATCTAAGTTAACCACAAAAGAATATTTACAAAATCACGTGGATATAATAAAATATATACAACATCTTTTAAAGTCAAACAAAAACAAGAGTAGGTAATCACATGAGCACTATCACCGTTGTTGTCTGGTATTGTCTCGGGGTAATTCACAACTATGGTACATGTGCCTGAGGAGGTTTATTTGAAAAATACAAAAGAAAATATTTGGTGAGCTTTGAAAGCCCAGTGGGTGTCATATAACATATTTAAAACCATATTTTCATAAAAACCTCCCTTAAACAATTTTAATAGTTCGTATCAAATCCATTTATTCTAAATTAAGTTTCATGCATTAATATTATAAAATACATATTGCACGGTTTTCAATTTCATAAACGGATCTACTATGGTTACGGGGTTTTATTTTAAAACATTTCTTTTTATTAAACGAATTGGTCCGACTCCGCTCGTAGGTGTCCTACCAACCAGCACCTTTCATTATTACAAAACCAGAAATGGTCCGACTCCGCACGTAAGTGTCCTGCTAACCAGTTCGGCTCCCGCCAACCTCTAGTGACTCGTGCCACATGGTACCCTAGTATGGAGCGTGATCTTGCATCACTACAGAGCGGAACTCTGTCTCTCGGGTGTAAGCTAGCTAATAATATACCTTCTATGTGCATTGGACTAATTTCTCAGATATCTGACTGACACGACTACTTGCGGATACCTCCCACGGTTAGTATAGTTAGTGATGTAATGATACTACTAACTCTATGAATACACGCTTCGGGTACTCAACCCAGACTGGTAATATTTTGATACTTTTTGGGAAAGCTATAGGTATTACTTTTCACTTTTTTTTTTAAAATTAAAATCCATTTTATATGCAATTCAAAACGAAATTCATCGTTTAAACAAAAATACAAAACCTATATTATTCGTTACCATGCAACTTATCATTTTAATCATATTTCACTTTTACCAAACTATTCAAACATGCATGAAACATTCATTAATAAATCAAATCAACACAATACTCATGGAAAATCATTTTGACACTCACCTTAACTAACGGTCACTTTCGAATAGCATTCCGAAAGGCTCCAAAACGCTCCCTATCGCTTTTCCCTTACTCCATCAGCTTGCTCATCACCTACACAACATATATGTACATACAATTTACATTCGCGTCAACTTCTGGAAACTCGAAATAACTAAAATTACACAATTGCCCTGAAGTAACCCATTTTACTTGTAAACCTTCCTTTTTCATTTTTTTATTGATTCTAGGGTACCGAACTCCGTTTTCTTCACCCGGAACCTATTTACTATCACCGAGGGACGTTCTGGCACTAACAGAATCGCGTTCAGGGGTCCAAAATGAAAATCATTCGATTTCGACCCTTTTTGGCCGAACCTATTCCCTAGCCCAATCAGGGGCTTTTCCTTCCTCCGTTTTTGCACCAATCATCTCCCCAACTCGCCATCTAGTCAGTTCAAGTGTCGGTACGGAAAGAAACAGTCATCGGGTAAGCGTTTTAGGCTAAAAACGAGTTATTTTCGCTACGAATTTTTAGGTTTTTTCTTGGTTTTGAATTCTAAATTTAATCTTTGACTTTTAATAATCTCAATACACCTAATTAAACTCGTTAAGGTCATCCGAACACTCAACAGATGCATTATGGGTCAATTTATGGAATTGCCTTTCAAACTAGTTCGGCGCGCGATTTGATTTCTCTTTAAATTTTTTATATTTTCTTGGTCTCCTAGGCTCCCTATCAACATCAATTCACTTATTTTTCAACTCAATTTTACTCAAAACCAACCATCAAACAAATCTAAATAAAATCCATTTCGAATTAACTTAATCACCAAAAAAAATCATTAACTTCAAGCTTAAACAACTCACCCCTTTTTCTTTTTCGCATTGACTTCGTTTTAGGGTTGATTTTAGGGCGGTTTTTGGACTAATTTTGGTGAGAGATCTGGTGTGAAAAAAGGTGGGTTCTGGTTGGATTTTCCTCTCTTCCTTCTTCTCTCTCCCTCTCAACCTATCCCGGTTTCGTCACGTTTTTCACTGGTTTCATCATCGATCTACCGCCAGTTCTGCATGCGTGGAGGATTGGTTTAGCTTCGGTTCAACTCGGTCTTGGCGAGCTTGGCGTCGGGTTTAGCTAGAACAACTCGTCGGCATTGGTCCTATGTCGATCAGCTTTGTTCTGCAGGCGATTCTACGTCGGGTTTGGTTCGCGTCAACTGCAGGTCTGGTCGACGAGGTCTGGTCGGGAGCGCGTCTTCATTTCTGCTCAGCGACGGGTTTACTTGGCGATTGGTTCGGCGAGCTTGGTCGGTCGGTGCCAGCTTCTTCTTCTTCTTCTTTTTTCTTCTTCTTCTTCTCGTTCGACGAGGCTATCATTTGCTTTTCATTTTGTGATTAAATCAATTTTTGGGCTTCATGTTTTCCTCCACAAACAACTCTAAAAATAACGGTCACGTTTTGAGAAAATTTCATTCTCCTCCCTTAGCTTTTAACTCAATTTTACTTTGACCACAATTATTAAAACTTATCTTTAATTTAGTCCTTTGTCACATTATATAATTACTCAATCTTGTTCACCACTTTACCTTTCCGTTTAATAACAATCGAGTTTAGATCGATCTCTAAGGATTCCTTATAACCTTAGGTGCTTCTCTTGACCATTTAGGGTCTCTAATAGTTATTTATGGAGTATTTATGGGAAACCCGTAAAATTAAAAATAGAGGGTTTACAATTCCACTATATCCAGCCTGAAATCCAAGGAGCAAAACCTAAAACTAAAAATCATCAGAATTCAGAGAAACTTAAAATTTATTTTCTATATTTTAAAATTTCTTAAGAATTTCGGTAGAGTTTCCTTTGCTTTTCGAGATTGCCAAAATTTACAAAATCAATCTGCAAATCAAAATTTACACTTCTAAAGTTTCACACATTTTCTCAACTTTCAATTGGACCTCAAGTCCACTTCAATGGCAATCTCTAGCCATAATTTCTAAGAAAATAAAATCAAATCAGTTTAATATCAACTTAAAAAAAAAATTTCTTTACAAATCCAAAACTTTACAATCCAAAAATAATCAATTTAATTTCATTATAGAATAAAGTTAACTATAATTAAATTATGACTAATATATTGCAAAAATAAAGTTCATACATTCTTTTGTGCATTGTCACTTATACATTCACAGAAATTTTATTTCTTTAGCCACTTTCATTCGGATGGAGGGAAACGTGTATCCCGTCAGCTGGAACCTTCACTTGAAAAGGATTTTTTAACAAAAATTTATAAAATATGAGCTATGAAAACTCAGTGAGTGCGAGGTTTTTTAACTTAAATTCTTTTCTAAAATGATAATCTCCCTAAAACATTTATAAAAATTTCTATTCCTTACAGTTTTCAGAAATATAAATTCAGAGTGAATTCAAATTCCAAAAATAATAAATTTCAAAACTAGCAGATACACATTTATATTAAAATAGTAATCAATTTCATAAAATTTCATAAAATTTCTTATATAACAAAATTTCAAAACAATTTCAGATATAACAGAATTTCATATAATTTCAAAACCACCAATGGATTTCCAGAAGCATACAGATAATGGTCACGCATACTAGGCAAGACGAACCACTATCCCCAGCACTAGTAACAGTCATCAATGCTTCACACCCAGCGTTCTTCACACTTTCTAGCATCTACAGAAGATATCTCACTAACACGCTGCGAATTAAATCCATAGTGCGAGGGCGATGACGGGACCAGCCCCGCCTTTTCCTTTATAGGGCCCAGGTGTTCGTCTAGCACCGTACATAATCTCTCTGGATTCTATTCCGCTACATCCATCCGGGAGTCCGATGAGTAAAGCCTAGAACTGAAAATCATCAGAATTCAGATAAACTTAAAATTAATTAAAATTTGTTTTCTATAGTTAAAATTTCTTTAAAAATTTCGGCAGAATTTCCTCTATTTTTCAGGATTACCAAAGCTTACAAAATTAACCTACAATTCAAAATTTACACTTCTAAACTTTCACACATTTTCTCAATTTCCAATTGGACCTCACACCCATTTCAAAGGCAATCCCTAGCCACAATTTCTAAGGAAATCAAATCAAATCAGTTTAATATCAACTTTGAAAAAAAAAAATTTCTTTAACAATCTAGAATTTTAAAATCAAAATAATAATTTACATTCAAAACATATTTACAACCAAAATAAAGTTCATATGTTCTTTTGTGCATTGCTACTTATACATTCACAGAAATTTTATTTCTTCAGCCGCTTTTATTCGGATGAAGGGGAACGTGGATCCTGTTGGCTAGAACTTGCACCTGGGGAGGTTTTTAACAAAAATTTATAAAATGTGAGCTACGAAAGCTCAATGAGTGCGAGGTTTACTAACTTAAATTATTTTCTAAAAGGGTAACCTCTCTAAAACATTTATAAAAATTTCTATTTCTTATAGTTTTCAAAAATATAACTTCAGAATCGATATTAACAAAAATTCATATTCAAAATAACAAAATTTAGAACTAGCAGATAAAATTTATATTAAAAATGGTAATCAATTTCAAAAATTTTCATAAAACTTCATATATAACAGAATTTCAAAACAATTTCAGATATAATAGAATTTCATTTAATTTCAAAACCACCAATGGATCTCTAAAAGCAGACAGATAATGGTCACACGTACTGGGCGGGATGAACCACTATCCCCAACACTAGTGACAACCATCAGTGTTTCACGCCTAGCGTCCTTCACACTTTCTAGCATATACAGAAGACATCCCACTAACACGCTACGGATTAAATCCATAGTGCAAGCGCGAAGTGAAATAATATCTCTCGCATATATTTGGCGACGCGATTCAACTGACAGACTCAATTCCCCCAAGAGTTAGTGACATCCCATCCCAAAACTTGCCATACACGCAGCGATATTTCGATCGGGTCTAAACATATATATTTTTTCAGATATTGTCAATTCCATAACAGATAGTGTAATCCATTGGGTTTGAAAAAAATCAATAATTTCTTTATGCCACTCACAATAAATTCATTTATTTCAATTGCTCATAAAAACCATATATAATTTTGAATGGTATATAATTCACATTTCATTGCATATATTTTTCATGCATAAACCATAAAACATTCAAATTAAAATGGAACATTTAAATCATGTATTAGTTTCCATAACAACATAAAATAATTGAATTATTTCACAATCAAAACAACTTTAACATAAAATGGTAAAAATATAATTTTGCACTCGCTATTTTTGATCACTTGGTGGCTAATCAATCCTCCCCTTTTTAACTTTCTTTTTGCCCAATTTGAACACCTATAAACCACCATTTTAGGTCCCAAAATTTCATCAATAACAAGCTCATTCATAGTTAAACAAAATCACATTTTTATTAACCAATCCTAACAATCCATATTAATCCTTAAACTAATCTTAAACTAACCCAATTAACCATTATTCATTTTCATCATTGTAACCCATTCTCCTTCATTTAATTCATAAGCAAAACTCATCAATTTCAACATTTAAAATCCATTCATTCAACCAACTAACCTACCTTGTTTTCTTGATCATTCTTAGAGCTAAGAGGATGAAAAACTTGAGAGAAATCACCCCAAACCAACAACTTACTTCTTCCATCTTCTTCTTCTTCTTCGGTTGCACACACCCCTTTTTTCTTTCCCTTTTCGGTTCTCCTTTGTGGTTGCCCGAATTGCTTCTTGTTTGGATTTCATTTGGGCTTCAACTTTATATACTAGGCTCCCTTAATGACCATTTTGCCCTTAAGATTCACCTAAAATGCCAAACATATCCCTTAATTACACTAATCACACTTTTATTGGTTATTACTTACATAATTATCCACCACACATAATTTAATCAATTTCTAATTTATCTTCACCACATATTTAGTCAAAAGGTGACTATTAGGTGTTAATCCACCATTGGTCCATCAATAATCACATGGATTGTGCTTTTAGAATGAGTTTAATATCATAAAATTTCATTTATACCCTTAACATTAAAAATTAATACAATTCACTCCGAAATAAATTCTAAATTAATTCTATGATCACCCATTCATCAAATTGACTTTACAATAGTCTAATTAGGTCTCTTAGGACTCAATCCATGGCTTTGGAAAAAAATTCAAACAGAGTTTAGGTCAACAGTATTCACAATCCTGTCCGTAAAGACGTTTTCATCGGGTAACTTTCGAAACCTTCAGAAACTACCCAAACTGACTCTTTTTTTTCTTTGTTTAAGTTTTATTGGGTCCTACTAACCATTCTAAATATTTTCGATTTTCCAAGGTCTGTCTCAAAATTTTACTATTCATCAGATACTATTCACCCGAAAATGTTACTATTCATCTATAAATTCATTGTCGGTCATAAAATCAAAGTTTGGGGTCCTACACACGAAGTGAAATAATATCCCTCGCGTATATTTGGGGACGCCACTCGACTGACAGACTCAATTCCCCCCAGAGTTAGTGACAAACCATTCCATGACTTGTCATACACGTAGGGATATTCCGATCGGGTCTAAACAAATATATATTTTTAGTTACCGTTAATTCCATAACAGATAGTGTAATCCATTGGGTTTGAAAACCTAATAACTTCTTTATGTCATTCATAATTAAATTTCATTTATTTCACTTGCTCATAAAAACCATATATCATTTTGAGTGGCATATAATTCACATATCATTGCATATATTTTTTATGCATAAACCATAACACATTCAAATTAAAAATGGAACATTTAAATCACGTATTAGTTTCCATAACAACATGAAATAATTGAATTATTTCACAATCAAAACAACTTTAACATAACATTAATGAAAATATAATTTTGCACTTATTATTTTTGATCACTTGGTGGCTAATCAATCCTCTCCTTTTTCTTCACTTTTGGACTTCAATTTGGTCATCTATAATTCACCATTCCAAGCCCAAAAATCCATCAATAACATGTCCATTCCATAATTAAAATAAATTCACATTTCCTTAACTAAACTTCAATTACATCAAAACTAATTTCATTACTGATTCATCCAACACTTTCTAATTTCCATTTCTTTCCATTCCATTGGTATTTATTCAACATCATACACATTCAAACACTTTAATACCCTATGATATCACATGAATTCAATTAAATTCAAGGTGCCCTTCAACCTAACAAAAATTAAATTTCATACCAATTCATCCATTTAATTAAAACTCCTTCCATCAATTATCCTCATACCAATTAATTCATTAACCAAAACCCTTAAACACATTAAAATCCAACACCCATACTAGGCACCCATTCTTGTTGTCCACTACGTCCACAAATACACAATCATTCATTTCATTTTTCTTCAATTAAATCACACAAATCACCATCAATCTAACTCATCTAACATTCAGTAATTAAACCCATCAATTATCATCATCATCCATTCAAACCCTAACATTCAACACACTAACAAAATCCAACCGAACTCATATCACATTCTAATTCAATTCTAAGCTTAAAATCATGATAAACAACCTTCAAATAACTCACAAACAACATCAACTCGTCCATCAACCACCATCTTCAACAAAACCGATAAAAACTCATCAAAAACGCTGCCAATTTAACTATAAATTCAACCAACTAACTTACCTTGTTTTCCTTGATGATTCTTGGAGCTAGGATGGTCAGAAACTTGGTGAAAATTGCCTTGGATCAGCAGCTCTCTTGGTCTCTTCCATGGCTGCACACACACCCCTCTCTTTTATTTGGTTTCTCGATTCCTCTTTGTTTGCCCGAATACATCTCTTTCTTTTCCTTCATTTGGTCAGTCATCACCCCTTTTATAGCTCCTTCACAATCTCATCTTGCCCCTTTAAAATCATGGAAATGACCATCAAGTCCTTAGTGAGTTGTTTTAATCCAATTGGTCCATAATCACTCATAATTATCCATTCAATTATCTTTAATCAATTCTAATTAATCTCAACCACAAATTTAGTCAAAAGATGACTATTAGGTGTTAATCCACCAATGGTCCATCAATAATCACATGGATTGTGCTTTTAGAATGGGTTTAATATAATAAAATCTCATTTATACCTTTAATATTAAAAATTAATACAATTCATTCCGAAATAAATTCCAAATTAATTCTATGATCACCCATTCATCAAATTTACTTTACAATACTCTAACTAGGTATCTTAAAGTTCAATCCATGACTTCAGAAAAAATTCAAACGGAGTTTAGATCAACATTATTCACAATTCTATCTGTAAGGGTGTTTTCATCAGGTAACTTTCGGAACCTTCAGAAACTACCCAAATGAACTCATTTTTACTCCGTTTCAGTTTTATTGGGTCCTACTAACCATTCTAAATATATTTGATTTTCCGGGGTCCGTCTCAAATTTTCAGTATTCATCGGATACTATTCACCCGAAATTGCTACTATTCATCCATAAATTCACTATTAATCATAAAATGAAAGTTTGAAGTCCTACAATATATATGATGTCTACTGATTGATCCTGCAAAACTTGTCTCTTCCTTTAAATAATATTGTCCACCAACTCTCTCTCATATTCCCTACGCTCATTTTTGTCTAATTCTCATTTCTAATTTTACATCCAATATTTGGTTTCTTTTAAAAATATCCACCTAGTGGATATTTGTCCATATGCTCCATTTGTTTTTAAAACTTTGACTAAACCAAATTAATGACAATAAATTGCGCTTCAATTGTTTGAACTCAAGTAATCTCTTAGGTCCACATGAATTTGAATCTTACAATAATTACATTTTTATGAGATAAATTAGTGAATTTTTTATTTTTATTAAACTTTTACACTCTATTATTATATATTTTTTAAAGTTTTTTTTTTATAAATTGTATTAACTTTCAACTTAACTAACATCTAATTTGTGAATTTTCTTTATCTAAATTTGTAAGATCAAAATTGCCAATAGATTGGAATGTTTTAATTATTTTTTATCTTTCATTTCTTTTGTTGTAAGATAGTGTTGATTTTATTATTTTATTGATTTGTTTCTTAAAAATATTTTAATTACAATATAAGTGTGATTTTATCCAAATTCATTTATTAGGTGTGTTATTTTGATTTGATATTAACTTTTTTATTCAATAATTTTTTTATAAAATCATATACTATGTTATGATATTAGTTTTTTAAACATTATAACTATTATTGGTAGTAAATAGTAATACTATAGAACTTAGTAGTGATATAATTGATTTAGTCATTTAAATTCACATCCACGTATAGTTCAAATGATTAATGCACTTCCCATTGACATCCTTAATAGGGGTTTAAATTCTATCTTGCATCTTTACAAGTATGTATGAGGAGTTTTTCCATTTGTTGTAGGAGAAGTGGTGGACCCAAACTTTTATATTAGAGAAGACATTTTATAACAAAATAAAATAAAATAAAAATTAAAGATAAAAATAATTATAGTTCACTTTTCTCTAGTTACTCACGTATCTCATTTCTCTTTACGAATCTACAGAGCACTTTCTCACAAACTCACTCTTCTTCACTTAAACTTTATTGATTCTTATTTGAACAACATTAACAAAAGAATAAAAGAACTTCCATGTTTAAAAAAAAAAAATCAATTTGGTTTCAAATAATGTAAATGTTTGATAGCTTCTTTAAATAAATTATCGACAACATACACCAAGTGATAATGAGAAGTGAGAGAGACACAAAAGATTGAAAAATTAAAAATCTATATATATATAGTCAATAGTTTGTGTAAATATAATATAATTTGTGATAAAAAAAAAATAGTTCATGATAATTGTGTAAAACTGTTTATAGTTTGCAATAATAATAACGCATTGTGAAATTAAATTATTACAAATTCCAAAGGCTACTTGATTAGAGTCATTATGGCATGATACTCTACATTATTTAAAAAAAAATGAAAAAATGCTGCAGTTTTTAGTAAGGGACGGAATTAAACCCCCATACTGCCACATATAATACAAACTCTGAGCAATCAATACACTTCCATTTCTATGATCTCATTCACTTCGATAGTTATATATAACAATTTATTTATATATTTAAATATGCAATGATTAATATCATAACCATAATTAATTTTCAAAAAAAATTAGGAGGAACACATGTCTCGTCTAGGTCCAAAGGTAGGTCCACCCCTTGTGTAGGAGTCTCATAATATTATATGTGTTAATTTTTGAGTCATACATACGGTGTTCAATCTCGATAGATTTTAATAGATATTTGGTATGATAACTTACAATTATATATATATATATATATTAGGGGTCATCTACAATACATTTGGGTATTGATATACCTGAACTGATTACATTCTAAAACTATTGATTGTATTTTATTATATTTGATTACAATTAAATATATACTATAGTTATAAATAGGATTAGACTTATTTAGTTGTAATCAAATATAATAAATATATAATTAGATATAATAAAACACAATCAGTAATTTGAAAATATAATTAATCATTTATAATTGTCAGGTGTATTAATATCCAAATATATCATAGAATGTGTCATATATATATATTTAAATTTAATATGTATTGGTACATCAATTAATAGTATTTACATCATAGTTTGATTCTAGCATTATTGTATATAATATGTTTTATTCTAGTACCCCATCTCATATAAATTTATATGTTCGTCACTGGATGGCATTATGCAATGCAATTTATATTCATGGTCTTTTTCTTTCTTAAATTATTATAAAATTTTATTAAATATGATTTCAAATTTAATTATCATGACAATATGTAAATCCTCTATTTTATTTTTACGACTTTCCTAGAAATAGTCCCTAAATAATTATTAGAGATCCTAAATGGTCCATTGAAGTGCTTAAGGTTATAGAGAATCTTTAGAGATCGATTTAAACTCGATTGGAGATTAAACGAAAAGATAAAATGGTGAACGAAATCGAGTAATTATTTTAGATGACAAGGGACTAAAT
The DNA here is from genome assembly GCA_021234005.1 of Nephelium lappaceum. Lineage (NCBI taxonomy): Eukaryota > Viridiplantae > Streptophyta > Magnoliopsida > Sapindales > Sapindaceae > Nephelium > Nephelium lappaceum. The sequence continues at coordinate 10,423,646 of CM038002.1, forward strand.
TGAAGATAAGTTTTAATAATTGTGGTCAAGCTAGAATTGATCTAAAAGCTAAGGGAAAGAATGAAATTTGCTCAGGACATGACTGTCATTTTTAAAGTTGTTTGTGGAGGAAAGCATGAAATGAAAATGTGATATTGAATCACAAAGAAAAAAAAAAAAAAAGATAGATTTGTCTCCGAAAGAAGAATAGAAAAAGAAGAAGAAAAGAAGAAGAAGAAAAAGAGAACGCCAACGTCGATGTAGAAACCGAGCAGCCGCAAGCCCACCTAAAACCAGCTCGAACCACATGTAAACCAGCCGCGAAGCACGACCTGAGCTCGTCTTGAAGCGGAGCAGAAATCACATAGAACAAACGACACCGAGCTGCCGTCCCGACCGAGCTGCTCTGGCCACCTGAACCCAATGTCAAGCCCAGCTCATCCAGTCGAGAAGCTCGCCAAATCCAGCTCAAGCCGACACTGAACACGATCGGAATCAGACCTGTCACAGACTGAAAAAGCATGCAGACTCGACGGCGAAACTAAGGTAGATAGAGAAGGAGAGAGCGAGAGAGGAAGAAAGAAGAAGGAAGAGAGGAAGATCCAACCAAACCCAGCTCAGATCTACCACCATAACTACCCCAAAACCAGTCCAAAAGGAAGTCAACGCGAAGAGAAAGAGGGTGGTTTCACAAGGAAAAAAATGGGTGACGAGCAAGCCAGTGGAGCAAGGGAAGAAAGATAGGGAGTGTTTTAGAACCTTCCGGAAAGCTATTCGAAAGTGATCGTTAGTTAAGGTGAGTATCAAAATGATTTTCTATGAGTTTTGTATTGATTTGATTTATAAATTAATGTTTCATGCATGTTTGAAACGTTTTGGTAAAAGTGAAATATGATTTAAATGATATGTTGCATGGTAACGGATAATATAGTTTTTGTATTTTCGTTAAAACGATAATTTTTTGTTTTGAATTGTATATAAAAGGGATTTTAGTTTTAAAAAGGCGAAAAGTAAAACGTATGGCTTACCCCAAAAAGTATCAAAATATTACTGGTTGGGTTGAGTACCTGAAGCATGCATTGGTATAGTTAGTAGTGTCGATACATCACTAACTATACTAATCGTGGGAGGTACCCGCAAGTAGTCGTGTCGTTCAAATGTCTGAGAGATTAGTGCAATGCACGTAGAGGGTATATTATTAGCTAACTTACACCCGAGCGAGACAGAGTTCCGCTCTATAGCGATGTAGTATTTCGCTACTTGAACCGAATAGAGAGTGATACAGGAGCCCACTTCATACTAGGGTGTCATGTGGCACGGGTCACTAGAGGTTAACGGGAACCGGATTTAGTTGGCAGGACATCTACGAGCGGAGTCGGAGCATATCCAATTTTATAATAATGAAAGGGGCTGGTTAGCAGGACACCTACTAGCAAAGTCGAACCAGTTCGTTTCATAAAAAGGAAAGGTTTTTAGAATGAAAACTCTGCAACCATAATAGATCCATTTATGAAATTAAAAATCGTACAACATGTAATTTATAATATTAATGCATGAAGCTCAATTTAGAATAAATAAATTTGATTAAAATTATTAAAACTGTTTTAGGGAGGTTTTTATAAAAATATGGTTTTACATATGTTATATGATACTCACTGGGTTTTCAAAACTCACCAAACGTTTTCTGTATTTTTCAAATAAACCTCCCCACGCACAGGTACCATAGCTGCGGATTACCCCGAGACGATATCAGACAACCACGGTGACAGTGCTCATGTGATTATCTACTTTTTGTATTTGTTCGATTTTAAAAGATGTTGTATATATTTTATTATTTCTACGTGGTTTTGTAAATATCCTTTTGTGGATTTAAATTATGTTTTTGGAGTAAATTGATGCATGACATATGATTTAATTGATAATGTGTTTGTAAATTGAAATGTGAAATTGTGGTTGTGGTTGTGTTGAAAATTGATAGCCTGAGACTCTGTAGGTTGGGAAAAATGATTTGTGATATTTTAGAAGTGTTAAATTTTATAATCTACAAGGTTGCAAAGTTCGAAAAATGGATGAGATACTATCCAAATTTTTATAAAATATTTTACAAAGTTTTGAAATAAAAATGAAAAATTTCCCCACATTTCCGCTGTTTTCAAAAAGGTTTCAAAAAGAACAAAGCTTAGCTCTGCAGGGATCCTTTAGTCGAGTGTAAGGACTAGCTCGAGGGTCACCGTAACATGTCGGCAAATCGTCTAGGGAAAGGGGTCTGTCACAATAGGTTGTCATAAGAAATTAGAATTGATGTATAGACTTCAATTGCTTGTTAAATTCATGAACAAACAATAAAAGTCTAATAGAAATCTCAAAAGCGCTTCAGGAAATCGAATGGCTTTTGATTCTGGTTTACTGCTCATTGTCGATCTAAGGATGATGATATTGGGCAAAAAGTACTCCCCTATCATGGCAGCTTCTCATTCCATTTTAGACCCCACATTTATGGGAAAACATTGTACTTTTGTAGTTTTCAATGGAAGAACCAATTTCATAGGTTTGATATTTACAATTATAAAAATATAGCTAAAATTGTTTATAATGAAAAATATAATTAAAATGATCCATGTCATTGGAGTATAAGACCAGACGGTACATGTTTGGTGGACCTAACAACAAACAAAAAGCACGGAAAGGAACAATGCTTTAGGTGGACATGAATGACCTGTTTTCATATCTCTAACATTCTTGTTAATTGTGAGATCAATGTGGATGTATCTTCAAATATTATGCGCTTCTCATGATTTCTAATCAATTACTTTATTTGTCTCTTTCGGAAATGGAAAGTTTACACCCTCTTGTATGTTAGGATATTTTTTAAATAAGAGATTTTTTTTATATTATTATTTTTTGCAATTATATTGTAACGTGATGTGATCTATAATAATATTGTTAAGAAAAAACTAGCTCTTAATAAAATGAACAAGATGAGGGAGGTCTTAGGCATTGAGCCGACCCTATCTGCTGCTATTTAATAAGCATTAGTAGGATTCCTTTAGCTTCATTCTTGGGTGGATGGCATCATGCAATGCATGTGATTGATTTATATTCATATTCTTTTTTTATTTTTTTAAAATTATTATAAATTTTATTAAATATGAATTGTGTCAAATTTAATTATTATGACAAAAGTTGCTATAAGAAATTAGAATTGATGTATAGACTTCAAAGGTGAATTGCTTGTTAAACTCAAGAATAAGATAAGTTGAAATCCCTGTAATTAATAATATATATTTTAAATTATTAATTGTTGCAGTTCAAAACATGAGAATTTAATGCAAAAGTAGAAGAAAACATACAAATCACAAAATTCATGTTTGATTAGCGATGGGAGCTAGCTATCATTAGGACTGACATTCAGCAAGTTATGGCTGGTTTGATAAGAAATTCAACCTGGCAGTGTCAACAGAAACCTCAGAAGCGTATCAGGAAATCAAATGGCTTCGGATTCTGGTCTATGGCCGTGTGAAATTTGATGATCAGGTCGTAGTCTTCAAAACAAAGAAGAATCATCCCCAATCTAATGTTGGAACCATAATCACGGACATTATTGTCACTCTATTTGAGGGCTCTTTATGTAAGACTCGAATCCAAATTGATCAAGAAGATTAATTGAAGCTTAAATTTTAAGTGGGTTGAAATTAATTTAAGAAAGTCCAATAGGAAAAAAAATAATAATAAAGTGTTTATGGCCGGACCAAGCAGGCTCAATTAATTGGAATGATTTTCTAGCAAACAAAAATAAATCAAATGAAGATGAATCAGAAATCAAATTAGAAAAGAAAAAACAAAATCATGCATGAAAGGAGATGAAACGGCTGCATTTTGTCTGTATATATATATATATATATATACAAGTTATTATTAGAAGCAAACAAAGGCAGAAAACACTGTACAGAATCCGACCAGCAGAAAGCAAAAAAATATATACATACTGAGACGAAGACCGTAAGAAAAAGAGAGGAAAAATAGGAAAAAAATTCAAGATACTTGAGCGGAATATTTGGGTGCCTGAATTATTTAGATAAGTAATTTTATTTCAATAGGTTTTGGAATCCAAAAATTAGTTAATTTTTTCATAAATTTTAAATTGAGTTTTAGGTGATTTAGGGTAAATCCATGATTATGAAGAATTAGACGGGAATCCATATTACACATAGATATGAGCATAGGAGTTATGTGAGTATATTGTTTTATTTATTTTGAATTAATTATCTATAATTATAGATTTCAGATTTTATTATTTATGGATTATTAGAAATGAATTAATTGTTAGTTCATGAATTTACTGGATTGTTTATTTTAATTAAATTGATTTATTATATTATTTAAATTTCAAGTTTTATTTATTTAATTGTTATTAGAAGAAAATTATTTAATTTGTCTATTGATTTATTGATTACGAATTATGATTTTTTCTTTGAAATATATGAATTATGATTTTTTTTATTTGATTATAGAATATTTATTTATATTATAAAAAAAGAGTTATTGAGAATTATATTTATATTTAGAACTAGAATTATACAATTTGCATATAAAAATGAATTGAATTCTGGAAACGATTAAAATGAGACTTGTAGAACACTTCCCTTTAACGATCACAAGCCTCACATGTGTAAATCTTAGAGAGTCGTCTAGCACGTGTATGACCAGATGTTATTCCTGGCTCTGCGTGTGTATTAAGTATCTCTACCACATATGACTAGGTTTTCCGGGTACTAGATTGGTGTAGATTGAGATTTTATAAATGTGCAGAAATGATCCATACAAATGTTTTCAATTTATTATGATACAAAATGAATTAAATGTGAATTCAATATTATTTTCAAATATGATTGAATATGAATTATTGAAATTTTATTTTTGTTATTTGTATTATATTATTGTGATAGTTATTATCGAAATGAAATGATTTTATCTAGTTTTTAAAAATTATATGCATTCACTTAGCGTTAGCACTCACTTTTTTATAAAACCCAATTTTTCAAGGATCTGTCGTAAGTTGATACAGATTATTGTATATCTTGAGAAGGATCATATGATGATGAATAATTTTGCTATTGGGTAGATTATTTTAATTAATCAGATTCTTAAATATGTTTCAAAAATACTTTTTCAAATAAAATAATTTTTTCAAATATTTTGTGAATATTTTATACATAGATCCAACATGAGAAATGTACAGTTTTCTGCTTTATTGAGACTGAATTTTATAAGGAAGTCATGAGTTAATAAGAAATATTTTAAAATGTATTTTTATTAAAATCCAAATTTCGATAAGAAATATCACAGTTTTCATGGAATTCTCCTAAATTCAAGAGAATAGTCGGAATAGGTCATGTCACCTTAGCTCTCAGACTAGTTTTTTTTTTTTTTTTTCCTCATGCTTTAGCTATAAACATGGTACTTTGGTCAATGATTTTATTACTTTTGGATGGATGTGACAAGTCCTAATCCGGATCATACCATACTAGCATCCGGAAAGCCCTGCCTGGCACCCCAACAGAATCCTCCTAAACCCTACTGATTACGATAAAAAAATCTGTGGAGCAAACCCTTAAAATCATAAAATCTTCCCTCACTTTCTTAAGTCAAGAATGGGTTGGTTTTTTTTTTTTTTTTAAAGAAAAATCTGACAATATAACGACTGTGTTTTTAACATTCCCAAAATACTTGCAATAAAAATACATTTTCTACTATTTTCATTATCCAGCCCAAACTTCTTCCACAAACATATTCTCAAACTTTCTTTCCACTTAAACCACATAACTTTAAAGTCATATAAAACCATAAGCCATAGGCTAAAAACTATAACCAAAAGCTCATAAGAAATTAACTTAGATAAGATAAATACTTTTCACCACTTCAATAAAACTTACACCACTTTATACATATCAAAAACATAAATATAAGTAATTATTTTTAATGCCATAAAACATATCAAGAAAGTACAACAAAAGAAGAGACTTTTCAACTTCCATATGTCATGCAAAAGAAGCAAGCGTCGAATCTGCACCCACCTATTCTAACAGAGGGGATCTCGTGCCTTGGTCACCTACGCTAGCACCTGAGGAGGTTTTTGAAATAAAATGAAGAAAGAGTAAACTTATTGAAGCCCAGTGACAGGCCCCATTCCTTAGGCGACCTGCCGATAACCTCACAATAACCCTCTAGCGGATATCTAATCCGGCTGGAAAGTTCCCATGAAGCTAAGTCGTCTACTTTTCTAAATCTTTTGTATACTTTACTAAATCTTCTTTAAATTATGGAAACGTGAGGAAATTTTTTTCTTTTAAAATCTAACACTTCTGCAAAACAGTTTTATAAAAATTCGGGTAACATAACGACTATTTTCTAAACATGCCACCTTGCAAAAGTTTCAAAAATAATTTTATACACTTCTATAGCATATCTATCTCAACTTCTAGGCCTCTAGCCCTAAATTCATTTTCCACAATCCAACCACAAACATACTTTTAATTATTATAAACTCAAAATCATTTTGCTGAGACTAAAATTTTGATATAAATTCTAAAACATTATTTATAATATATATACATTAAAATTCTTTATAAATATATACGTTCATAAAATATAATATCTCAATAAGCATCATGTCGAAGTTGGCCCACCTAGTCCCGTGTAGGAGATCTGGCACTACGATTACTTGATCCTGCACCTGGAGAGGTTTTCAAAACCAAAGTAGAAAATATGAGCTAATGAAACTCAGTAAGTGATGAGTAACTTTTACTGATAAAATTTCTTTTCCAAAAACTTATCTCCTGAAAAAATTTAAAAATGAATTCTTTAAACAGTTTTCTAAAATCTGTAAATCTTAAACTTCTAATAAATAATCTAATAAAAATCTCATATAAATACATAAACGATAAAATATACTAAAATTGATTATAAAATCTTCCATAAACATTTAAAATCACTTCTTTTTAAATATTTTCATTTTTAAATGAGATTTTCTAATACTGAATCATTCTATTTCTTTTTAGATCATAAAATCTATAATTTACTAAAGTTTAACTAAACTTTCTATATTGTTGTCAAGCATTAAAATACACAACTTCATTTATACTGTTAAAAAAATATATAAAATATATAATACTAAATTATCGTCAAACTTTAAAATCTTTTGCTTCTTTTACTTGATTTCTTTTCTAAATGCACCAAATGGAACCCAGTAAAACTGCTGACCCACATAGCAACTAAACTAGCACCGCACAATGTGAGTGAAAATTTAGTCACATGCCAAGTAAACTAGTGTCATGCAATGTGATGTCACGTGGCGACTAAACTAGCGCCGCTCACCGTGACTCTAAAAGACCTCCTACCACCACAAAGCGGAATGCTACATCGCATAAGTGGCGTGAGATATCACCCTACATTTGTGGAGGCGACTCGATAGACTCAACTCCAACTCTGACAAACTCTAGGTGGAACGAGTCATTCATTCCCCCAATACTAATGACACGCCCCCAATACTTGCCACACATACATAGGGCTCTACGGCCGGATCTTTAACTTTTTTTCCTATCTTTTTCTGCCAATTCCATATTTTCTATCATGGGTGGTTTATTGGCCTTGAAAACTTTCTTTTTCTTTTTGAAATGCTAAATCATTTTCTTTTGCTTGAAAATATTAAAAACTTTCTCTTTTACTTTTGAAAATACTAAAATCATTTTCTTTACTTTCAAAATACTCAAATCTCATCAAATATTAAAATCTATTAATACTTTTACTCGTATATAAAAAGTACTTGCAAACTAACATTTTTAAGGTGCTTGAAATCATGAATACTAAAACATGAAAACGTGCTACATTTAATTTAATGAAAATCAAATTGAAATATACTCAAACATTCCACTCACAAGAATAACTAAAATACTTGAGTTGGAATTAAATTGCAATCTACTAAATTCTTCATTCACCAAGTAAATTAATCAAATATAATCAATAAAACTCATAAAAATAGTTTTTAAAATAACCACTCACAGCTTTACTCTTCCACCACTTGCACAATTTCGCATGGCTCCATTCTCGCTTCCACCTCCCCCTACAATTTATACATTAACATAAATCTATCACAATTATTTCCATTTAGAGTCCATATCAACTACCATTCTAATTGCAACTAAAATAACTTAAACTAGAATGTACACTAAATCACCTACTTAGCCTAAGCTTTACATCTTTTATCTTCTAATCAATTTCCTCTCAGTTTCAAGCCATAATCATCACCAAAACAGCCCATGCATCATACCAACACAAATCAAACTAATCATCCATCCAAAACAGTCCCCTTTAGCCGAACATGAACCTTTGAATCATCATGTGAATTTTCATTTTATCCAACATCAATTTCAGATTTAATACCAATCATTTTATCATCCAAACATTTAAACCAAATAAAATATAATAACATAAGACCAGCCCTACTCTTGGCCTAATCTAAACTCCACACATACCTCACTTAAACTTTTGTATTTCAGCACTACTCCTTGCTCTTTCAATACTTTTTCACACATCAAAACATTTCAAATACATGAAACTTAAATTGAATCACCATATTCCCACCTTGACCATGCATTAGTCGCTTTGCAAACTCAACACTTCTTCAAATTTTCAAACTAAATTTTACATCAACATGCTTCACAATCATGGTAAGTGAACGAACATCTTAAACATCACCAATTCACATTTAAATTTCAAGAGTTCACTTTCATTAGAATGTTTACCAATTGGTCTTGGATCCCTAGGCTTGCTTTCTTTCAAGTTTGAAGCATCCAAACACTAAATCCATGCATAAAAAGTTCATCAAACACCAAAATAAAAACTGGACAGCTTTGGACAGTTTTACTGTCCAGATTTTATCTCACCATTTCAACATAGAAACTCAACTTCTTCACTTGAAAAATCACTTACCTTTGTTAGATATCCTTCCTAGGGTTGTTTACCACCCTCTGGGGCTTGAAATTCACTCAAAAATGGCTTGGAAAGGATGAAGGACAGCAGCTATTCCCTCTGGCCTCTGCCGAACACCCCCCTGCAGCAAGTAATATTGAATGAAGAAAATTCTCATTCATTAATCGAAAACAGGGAAAACAATCTTTATATATACAGCCACAAAACTATAGTTAACTTCTACCTATTTATTTCTTACACCAATGACTACTATCCATCTGGTGCTCTAAGCAACTGCCACCTGTCTACTAAATGTCAATAATCCCTTCCAGTATATTTACACAGTGACATAAATATATAGCATGTTAACTCAACTTATAAACTATAATACATGTCACGTGTTAACATACTTCACATCCCCCCCTCAAGTTGGAGCTTGGTGGAAATCAAACAAGCCCAACTTGGACAGCAAGTGAGAAAAAACTGATGCTGAAAGAGATTTTGTAAAGATATCAGCAAGTTGCATCTTGGAAGGAATGTGTTGAGGTAGAACAAAGCCTTGTTTGTATTTATCCCGAACTAAATGACAATCAATCTCCAAGTGTTTGGTTCTCTCATGGAACACCGGGTTAGCAACAATGTGCAAGGCTGCTTGATTATCACACCAAAGAGAAATAGGAAAGGAACAAGTTAGAGCAAAATCATTTAAGATATAAGACAACCACTGCAACTCACAGACTGTTGAAGCCATGCTTCTGTATTCTGCTTCTGCTGAAGAACGAGAAACAGTAGTCTGTTTCTTTGTTTTCCAAGAGACCAAAGCTGAACCCAAGAAGATACAATAGCCAGTAAGAGACCTTCTACTGTCAGGACATGATGCCCAATCTGCATCACAATAGGCTTGCACTTGCAATGTATTATTTGCTGGGTAAAATAAACCTTTTGAAGGACATCCTTTCAGATATCTAAGGACATGAACAGTTGCATCCCAGTGTGCTTGACAGGGACTGCTGACATACTGACTCAGTTGCTGCACAACATAAGTAATATCGGGCCTTGTAAATCCTAAATATAGCAACCTCCCAACCAATCTCCTATACCTGTTAGGATCTTTCAACAATGGACCTGCATTAGGAACAAACTTATGTCCTTTTGGTAGAGGAACAGAAGCTGGTTTGGCACCTAACAATCCCACATCTGTAAGAATATCAAGAACATATTTCCGTTGATTGATGTAAGTACCAACAGAAGACCTTGCAATTTCAAGACCAAGAAAGTACTTGACATAACCAAGGTCTTTAATAGTGAATGTAGAATGAAGAAAGTTTTTAACAGCAATAATTTCCTCTTCAGAAGAACCTGTAATGAGTACATCATCAACATACACTATCAAAGCCAAAAAAGAAGTAGATGTTGGTTTAACAAACAAACAATTGTCATTTGCTGATTGATGGAAGCCATACTTGGTTAGTTGCAAAGAAAATTCATGATTCCATTGTCTCGAGGCTTGTTTAAGACCATACAAAGATCTTTTAAGTTTACAAACCTCACCTTCCTTTGCTTTAATGTACCCTTCTGGTGGCTGCATATAAACTTCCTCATCCAAGTACCCATGTAAAAAGCATTGTTTATATCTAATTGATGAATAGGCCATGACCGAGCAGCTGCTATGGCTATAAACACCCTTACTGTCACTAACTTAGCAACAGGGGAAAAACTGTCAAAATAATCCACTCCTTCTACTTGGTTATACCCCTTTGCTACAAGTCTAGCCTTTAATCTATCTAGGCTACCATCTGATTTTAGTTTCACTTTATATACCCATTTGGAGCCAATAGCTTTCTTGCCCTGAGGTAAAACTGTCAACTCCCAGGTCTGATTTGCTTCTAATGCAGCAAGCTCTTTACCCATAGCTTCTACCCACTCTTTTTGTTTACTAGCTTGATTATAAGAACTTGGTTCTTGTATACTTGACACATTAGCCAAAAACTCTATGTATGTAGGTGAAAAATCAGAAGATTGATGATAAGGAAATGTGTTAGGTGTGTAAGAAGAAGTTTGATAAATGGACTGGTTTGTGATTTCATTGGCAGTTGATATTGCTATAGGTTGTATAGTGTTTGAGACAAAATCCTTCAACCAACTAGGTTTATGCTTAATTCTAATGCTTTGTCTAACTGGTATGGGTGAAGAATGAGTAGTTGTTAAAGGATTCAAGGTGATAGGTTCAATATCTGTTAAGTTAGGCTGTTTATGAATATGCGACTCAGGTTTCGTTGGAGATAAAGGAGTTGTACAAGCATCGTCATCAATAGAAACAGTAGGTAAAGGAATAAAAGTAGGTGTAGAAGATGTGGAGTTAAATGAAAATTCAGATTCATAAAACACCACATCTCTTGAAGTGAAAATGGAATGAGAGATCATATCATAAACCTTATAAGCCTTTTGACCAGTCCCATATCCAACAAAAATGCATTTAAAAGCTCTTGGATCAAATTTATCCTTATGAGGGTGAGTGTTTGTAGCATAACAAAGACATCCAAAAGTTTTAAGGAAATCATAGTTAGGTGTTTTTCCATAAAGCACTTCATAAGGACTTTTCCAATGAAGCACTGAACTAGGAAGTCTATTAGCAATATATGTTGCTGTCAAGAGGGACTCTCCCCAAAATTTTTTTGGCAAGTGTGATTGGAACATAAGGGATCTAGCTATTTGGAGTAAATGCTTATGTTTCCTCTCCACTACACCATTTTGTTGTGGAGTGTAAACACAAGATTTTTGATGCAAAATACCTAGTTGTGAAAACATATTTTGGCATTCTTGATTCATAAACTCAGTGCCATTGTCAGTTCTAACTTGTTTAACTTGCTTATCAAACTGATTTTTGATCATTTTAAAAAATTTGTCTAAAGTTTGAGCTACTTGGTTCTTATGTGACAACAAAAAAATCCAAGTAGCCCTGCTGAAATCATCTACAAGAGTGAGCATGTAATGTGATCCTGAAATAGATGCTTGTTTATATGGACCCCAAAGATCCATATGTATCATGTCAAAAACTTGATTTGTATGTATTTGACTCTTTAGGAAAGGTAATCTATGCTGTTTGGAAATGGGACAAACATCACAAGGTTTACAAGGATTTATCATATCATCATTTATGAAAGATAAATGGCTTAAAATAGTAGGAGAAGCATGCCCGAGTCTTTGATGCCAAATGGTATTGCAAGATGTTGAAACTTTATTTATATAACAATTGTCAATAGAAACAGAGTTCTTTGGATCAATGGATGCATTATTTATTTGCATAGAAGATACAATTTGAGCATTGAAAGACAACAAAGCTTCATTTGAGAAACAACTTTTGTCTAACACATACAAGTTTCCTATCACTCTACCAACTGCCAACGTCTTCTCAGTCCTCAGGTCCTGTAAAACACAACATGTAGGATCGAAAATGAATTTAACTTTGGCTGTTTTGAAAAGTTTGTTAACTGATAACAGGTTGTACTTAAAACTGGGAACATGTAATGCACCTGTTAACACTATTTTTGGGTGTAAAATCACATCACCAATATGATGGACCAATTTAATTGTTCCATCTGGTAAGTAAACTGGTGTTTTATGTGTTAGGACAGTAGGATTTGCTATGTTTTGCAGGTCAGAACACATATGGTTTAAGGCTCCCGTGTCAACTATCCAAGTTCCTAATTCTAAATAATCAAGAGTATGTAAAGAGTAGTTGAAAAAGGTACCTGCAAAGTCATTCATGTAAGCAAAGTTGACATGATTATTTGCTTGAGCAGTCTTTCCTTTCATGAACCTTGCCACTTCCTGTTGTATCATCTCTGTCATTGCTGCTGTCCATTCATTCCCTTTGGCAACCATTGGTTCATGCTCACTATCCAAAGGTGTCTCAACTATATTAACCCTTTCCTTGTTTTGTTGTTTTCCTTTTTGTTCTTTCAGTTCTTTGTACCAATCTGGGTAGCCATGTAGTTTAAAACAAGTTTCCTTTTCATGACCAATACTTTTGCAAAAATCACAAAACCTCTCACCCTTCTTTCCTGCATCTTTCTTCCTGTATCCCCCTTTATTCATTCCTTCCTTCTTAAAACTCTGCCCCTTTGCAAGCATAGCAGTATTCTCAACATGATCAGTAAAACTAATGTGGACTTGCCTTTGTTTTTCTACCCTCAAAACCATAGAGTAAGCTTTATTCACGCTCGGCAGAGGATCCATCAACAAAACTTGGTTTCTAATGTGATCGTAAGAGTCATTTAATCCCATTAAAAATTGCATCAAGTGACTTGAATTCGTAATCTCAGTTACTGACTTAGCAGCTCCACATGTGCATTGTGGAATCGGCATTAAACATGTGAGTTCATCCCATAGTTTCTTCAGTTTAGTGTAATACTGCACCACTGACAGTCCTCCTTGAGAAATTGAACTAATTTCTCTTTGGAGTTGATAGAGTAAAGGCCCATTACATTCACCAAAACGTTCCTCTAACTCATTCCAAAGTTCCTGAGCTGAGGTTGTGTACAAAAAAGCTTCTACAATTTCTTTCGAAATAGAGTTTAGAATCCATGAAGTCACCATACAATCTACTCTAGTCCATTGTTCATATTCTGGTGACTCCTCATCTGGCATTTTATATTTTCCATTTACGAACCCTAATTTCACCTTAGCTCCTAAAGCTATTTTCATTGATCTACTCCAAGAGAGATAGTTGTTACCTGTTAAAGGAGTCGAGACCAATTGCATCCCTGGATGATCTGAGTTCTGTAAATAGAGAGGATCTCCATTGTTGAATGACCTTGTTTCTACCGTATCATCACCTTCAGTTCTTCGATTCGATCCAGAGACTGAATTCCTCACATCATTCGCCATGTTCGCAATCAAACAAGCAAGACAAAGATACTGAAACTCTACTTAAAAGAAGTGATTAAAAGTATTTCAAGCTAGGATTGGATCAACCTGCTCTGATACCATGAACAATAACAAAGCTTTGCAGCAAGTAATATTGAATGAAGAAAATTCTCATTCATTAATCGAAAACAGGGGAAACAATCTTTATATATACAGCCACAAAACTATAGTTGACTTCTACCTATTTATTTCTTACACCAATGACTACTATCCATCGGTGCTCTAAGCAACTGCCACCTGTCTACTAAATGTCAATAATCCCTTCCAGTATATTTACACAGTGACATAAATATATAGCATGTTAACTCAACTTATAAACTATAATACATGTCACGTGTTAACATACTTCACAATTTACATTTCATTCAACACCTAACTAATACTCAAACATACATCAACTAACTCTCAATACAATTTCAAGAAGTCATGCACCATAGATTCCATATACTTGACATACTTTCAACTTCATTTCAAATGTCACAAAACCACAACAACCATCTTCATATCAACCCAATACACAAATACATCTTATTCTAATAGAATTTCATTTTCCATACAATTAATCACTTTCACACTAACCTTAACAAATTTCATTTATTTTCATTCCATTGATCTTCATTCACCATAAATCACATAAAAACACCACTTAACATCATCAACTCTATGGATTCAATTAAAAACATATTCACCCTTATACTAATAAAAATTCAAACTCACACCAAATCATCATTTTCTTTAATTCTTTTGATTCCAATTACTTCCATTTCATATCAAACACATCATACAACTCATTCAAGCATTAAAACCAACACAACACACACATATACATAACTTGATCATACATTAATATACAACCTCATTCATCATACATTTGATTTCTCTTCTAACAAATCATCTCAAGCCAATATAAAATCTCATATAAACTCATCCATGCATCAAAATAATTCAATCACACCATAGTTCTCATATTGACCACTTACTAGTATATAACCCATCTACTCATTTTCTTTATTTTCTTCAGTTATAATCATATCAATTTCATTTAAAATTCTTCCATAATCATTCAAAATCAATCAACTAACCAATTACACTCCATTAGAAAAATGACACTAAATTCTCACTTTGTTCACATACTAATATATACACAACTCATGCATTCTCTTCATTCTAAATTCAATAATCACATCCAAATGCTTCATTTAATCACCCATTAATCATCTAAAGTCTTAAAATCAAAATCAATTAAATTCCATACAATATACTATAAAACCCTAAACCTAACTCACTAATTTTCGTCAACCATACATGTTACACCAAAACATTTCATATTTAAACTCAAGTTGATGAAATCTACTTTAATCCATGCCAAAAATCTCATTTTAGTACTCATTACAACACTATCTTGACAAAAACCCATAATTTCATCATCAAACTAACAAGAAAATCCATTAAAAACCACTTAACTAAATCCTCACTTGATCTTGGACATGTGATGGTGATTTTGAACGCGAACGGAGGGCGAAATCGCTTGGAAACTCGGATTTTCCCTTTTTCTTCTTCTTCTTCTTTCTTTTTTTTGCTTTTTTTCTCTCGGTTTTTCTCTTCCCCTTTTTATTTTTCCATTTCTTTCTGCTCCTGCACAACAAGCTTCTGGTTTGGCTCTGATTTGTGGCTCTAATTATATATAAGTTTAACAAAATTACCATATCTCCCTTTAAAATGCTATAATATCAATTTGACCCCTAAAGTTTGTTAAAACTGCAAAAATGTCCTACTTCATTACTTGACAAATGTCCTCATCATTATCCACTAGTGCCACTTGTCATTCTCCTATGGTGTCTTGCCCCACATGTCTATCCTGTCTTATCTTTATCCATTCGAGCTTTCTACAACGCCAAGATTCGGCTTTTCTGGCACTTTTTCCAAATCCTTCCAGAATTCTCCGGGGCCTATATTCGGACTACATACATACTCTAGGTAGCCTTGGTGACTCTTAAAAAACATTCTATGGCCCTTTTCGGCTCTCTGTAAATCACTAAATCGTCTTCGGTGATTTCTGGATTAATTTCGTTTCAATCCAAATTCTTTTGAAAGGGTCATTTGAATTTCTAAATTACCTCTTGAGTATCTTAATGCCCATTTAGACCCCTTTCAAAATTTTTTGAATTCGTAAATCTTTCCGAAATTCCTATCGGATTCAGAAGTATCTCTATTTATCTCTAAATAATTACAAAAATATTTCATGGTCACCTAATCATCAAATTAACTATGTAATACTCTAATTGGGTGTCCTAACACTCAATCCCATGCTTTGAAAAATTCAAACGAAGTTTCGATCGATAATATCCATATTTCCGTCTGTAAGGGCATTTTCGTAAATAACTTTTGGAGCCCTTAAAAACTATTCAAATGGACTCATTTTCACTTCATTCTAGTTTCAACAAACTCTAATACTCATTCCGGAGCTTGTGATTCACTTGATCTGTTTTCCAGAAAAATCACTATTCATCCTAAAATACTATTCATCCGACAATATCATGCATCTGGATATATTAGTCATCTAAAAATACTATTCATCCGAAAATACTATTCATTTAAAAATACTATTTCTTCAGAAACACTATTTATGAAATTTCAAGTGTTATACCCAATGAGTGCACATAAGTTGAAACCATAACGTTTGCTTTTTCTAAAATACCTCCATTAAAAAAAAATTAAAAATATAATTTAATTACTTAATTTCTCAAATTGAAATTTCATATGTAGCATAACAAAATAATATATTTGCCAACATAAAAAATACATAAAACCTTTAGTAAAACTTAATATACATAAATATTCATACAAAACTATAAACAATTATGAAATCCCTTTCGAAATAGAATTGTAATTCGCATAAACACAATAGCTTATTTTCAAATTTACTTTGGCATTTTGAAATACACCAATGTTACCCCTTTGAAACTTATAACCACGCGATAGCTAAGTAAATGCTAATCAACATGAAGTCACATGGTGATTTAGCTACAAACACCATCCACGACACTTACAAAGACATCTTAACAACTAAGTGCAGAATTTTACATCGCAAGGCATGGCGTAAGACAACATCCCACACACGTAAAGACGATGCATGTGTGGGATGTTAACTGCTAACATATATGCTACAATCATGGAATTTGATTTCCATATTAAATTAATTGATTAGGCTAAAACAAGTAATTATTAAAAGCAGGTAATTACTTCGGTCAAACATAATAAATTGATGTTTATTAATCATACTATAAAAAGTTGAAATGTTATATATAAAGATTGATATTTCCTTATAAACCAAAAAGCTAATAAATGGTCAAATGTGCAAGTTTATTTGGTACTACTTTTATGGGATTAGATTGGATTTAATTAACATTTTAATTTTTTTTTTTTTGATAGAAACATTTTGATTTGTTTGATGTAAAACAATATAGGACTAAAATATACATCATGTGTTTGGTATAGTTTGGAGATTAATTTAGTAAAATCGATTGAATTAAATTATTTTTCATATAAATTAATTTTTTTTAATATTTTATAATCATTTAAAAATAAAAATTATAGTTTCAATAATTTTAAAATGAGTATTTTATTTAGAAATACTTTATATTAATTATTAGAAAAAAAAAATTAATCCAAACACACCCACTACTACCATGATTTGATGAGGGAGAACCCTTATTAAATCTGACAAGATTCAGGTGTGATATCTTACCAAAAAAAGAAAAAAACCTGCCAATATAAGCAAATGCACCATGCATAAAAGCTTATATAAATAAAGCCCTCTATTAACTGCTTTCGCCACAAAATAATTAAGAGATATAGTTCTACACATGGGAAAATACACATTGCAGCTGATTTTTGTGGTCTTGCTTCTTCAAACAGTATGCGAAGCAGCATTTTGGCAAAGCCCTATAGTTCATGCTACCGTCACCAATGATATCGGAAAAGGTGTAGTTCTCACCATTCATTGTAAATCTAGGGATGATGATTTAGGGGTACAAAGACTCCCTTATAAAGGCGATTTCACATTCCATTTTCGACCCAAATTTTTTGGAGGCACATTGTTCTTTTGTGGTTTTCGATGGGAGAATCAATTTCATTGGTTTGACATTTTCACCGACCATATAGGTACAATTATTGTTGATCATTCCCTGCTTCACTGGATGATAAGACGTAGTGGTCCGTGTTTGGTGGACTTGAGAAAAAACTATGTTCATGGCACAGAAATATGCTTCCAATGGCATGATTGACCTATTTTGGTCTCTTGCAGTACTCTTTATTAATAAGTGAGATCAATGGGGATGTATCCTCAAATATTCTCATAATTGTCTTCTTTGTTTTTCATTATATCGGTCTTGAATTCAGTGGTCACATATACCTTATTTGCATGCTTCTACCTTCCCTTCTCTAATTATAACTGTATTTGGCTTGACTCAAATACAGTCTGTGTTCCTTCCTTCTTTAATGGGAAGTTTATGCTGATGGGATCCGCCCCATCTTTCCCTTTACAGGGCCCATGTGCCCGCATGACACCCTACAGAATCCCTTTAGATTCTATTTCGCTACATTCAGCCAAGAATCCGAGAAGCAAAGCCTAAAACTGAAAATCAATAGAATTCAAAGAAACTTAAAATTTATTTTTCATAGTTTAAAATTTCTTAAAAATTTCAGTAGAGTTTTCTCTATTTTTCAGGATTACCAACATTAACAAAATCAACCTGCAAATCAAAATTTACACTTTTAAAGTTTCACATATTTTCTCAACTTCCAATTAGACCTCAGGTTCATTTCAATGACAGTCCCTAGCCACAATTTCTAAAAAAAATAAAATTTTTCAGTTTAATATCAACTTAAAAATAAAACTTTCTTTACAAATCCAGAACTTTACAATCCAAAAATAATCGATTTAATTTCATTACAAAATAAAGTTAACTATAATTAAATCATGGCTAATATATTTACATTTAAAAGATATTTACAACAAAAAATAAAGTTCATATATTCTTTTGTGTATTGCCACTTATACATTCATAGAAATTTTATTTCTTCAGCCACTTTCATTCGAATGGACAGGAACGTGTATCCTATCAGCTGGAACTTGCACCTAGGGAGGTTTTTTAACAAAAATTTATAAAATGTGAGCTACGAAAGCTCAATGAGTGCGAGGTTTTCTAACTTAAATCATTTTAAAAAATGGTAACCTCCCTAAAACATTTATAAAAATTTTTATTTCTTACATTTTTCAAAAATATAAATTCAGAGTCGATAATAACATAATTCAGATTCAAAATAATAAAATTCAGAACCAGTAGATAAAAATTTATATTAAAATGGTAATCGATTTTAGAAATTTTCTTATAAAATTTCATATATAACAGAATTTCAAAACAGTTTCAGATATAACAGAATTTCATATAATTTCAAAACCACCAATGAATCTCTAGAAGCATACAGATAATGGTCACATGTACTGAGCGGTACAAACCACTATCCCCAACATTCGTGACAGCCATCAGTGCTTCACGCCCAGCGTCCTTCACACTTTCTAGCATATACAGAAAACATCTCACTAACGCACTGCGAATTAAATCAATAGTGCAAGTGCGAAGTGAAATAATACCCCTCGCATATATTTGGCGACGCGACTCATCTGACAGACTCAATTCCCCCCAGAGTTAGTGACAACTCATCCCATGACTTGCAATACATGTAGGGGTATTCTGATCAGGTCTAAACAGATATATATATGTTTAGATACCGTCAATTCCATAACAGATAGTGTAATCCATTGGATTTGCTAATAACTTCTTTATGTCATTCATAATTAAATTGCATTTATTTCACTTGCTCATAAAAACAATATATCATTTTGAATGGCATATAATTCACATTTCATTGCATATATTTTTTTCTTGCATAAACCATAACAACGTGAAATAACTGAATTATTTCACAATCAAAACAACTTTAACATAACATGGTAAAAAATATATATATATATATAATTTAGCACTCACTATTTTGGATCACTTGGTGACTAATCAAGCCTCTCTTTTTTCTTGACTTTTGGACTTCAATTTGGTCACCTATAATTCACCATTTTAGGTCCCAAAATTCCATTTAATAACAATTCCATTCATAGTCAAACAAAATCACATTTTTATTAACCAATACTAACAATCCATATTAATCCTTAAACTAATCTTAAACTAACCCAATTAGCCATTATTCATTCTCATCATTGTAACCCATTCTCCTTCATTTAATTCATAAGCAAAATTCAACACTTTCAACATTTAAAATCCATTCATCCAACCAACAAAATTTTCAATCCAATTAATACATTTAGGCACACTAAACTCATGGAATAATCCCACCATACATCCAACACTTATTAACTTCAATTCCCTTCATTCCATTCAAATTTATTCAACATCATACATATTCAAACACTTTAATATCCTATAGAATCACATGAATTAATTAAAATTCAAGGTGCCCTTCAACCTAACAAAAATTAAATTTCATACCAATTCATCCATTTGATTAAAACTCCTTCCATCAATTATTCTCATACCAATTAATTTATCAACCAAAACCCTTAAACACATTAAAATCCAATACCCACACTAAGCACCCATTCTTGCCATCTACTAACTCCACACACACACACACAATCATTCATTTCATTTTTCTTCAATTAAATCACACAAATTTCTATTAATTCAACTCATCTAACATTCAATAAACTTAAATCCATTAAATCCATCAATTATCATCATCATCCATTCAAACCCTAACCTTCAACACACTAAAAATATCCAACCAAACTCATATCACAATCTAATTCAATTCTAAGCTTAAAATCATGATAAACAACCTTCAAATAACTCACAAACAACATCAACTCATCCATCAACCACCATCTTCAACAAAATCCATAAAAAAACTCATCAAAAACTCTATCAATTTAACTATAAATTCAACCAACTAACTTACCTTGTTTTCTTGATGATTCTTGGAGCTAAGGGGATGAAAAGCTTGAGAGAAATCACCTCAAACCAGTAGCTCACACCCCTCCTTTCTCAGCTGGACTCACAGCAGTGCACTCCCTTTTTTTTTCTTTTCTTTTCGGTTCTTCTTTGTTTGCTCGACTTCTCTCTTTCTTTCATTCAATTTTTGGTCGATCAACACCCCTTTTATAGCTCCCTCACAACCTCATTGTGCCTCTTTAAAATCCTGAAAATGACCATCAACTCCTTAGTGAATTGTTTCAATCCAATTGGTTCATAAACTTTCATAATTATCCATCCAATTTTTTTTAATCAATTTTAATTAATCTCAACCACAAATTTAGTCAAAATATGACTATTAGGTATTAATCCACCATTGGTCCATCAATAATCACATGGATAGTGCTTTTAGAATAGGTTTAATATCATAAAATCTCATTTATACCCTTAACATTAAAAATTAATACAATTCATTCCAAAATAAATTCCAAATTAATTCTGTGATCACCCATTCATCAAATTGACTTTACAATACTCTAATTAGGTCTCTTATGACTCAATCCATGGCTTCGAAAAAAATTCAAACGGAGTTTAGGTCAACAATATTCACAATCCTGTCCGTAAGGGCGTTTTCATCGGGTAACTTTTGGAACCTTCAGAAACCACCCAGACGGACTCATTTTTTCTCTGTTTCAATTTTATTGGGTCTTACTAACCATTCTAAATATTTTTTTATTTTCCGGGGTCCATCTCAAAATTTCACTATTCATCGGATACCATTCACCTGGAGACACTATTCATTCGAAAATATTACTATTTATCCATAAATTCACTGTCAACCATAAAATGAAAGTTTGGGGGTCCTAAATATGCTTATTTCAAGAACAAAATAAAATAAATTTTCTTCTTTGTTCCTTTTGTTTTATATATTTCATTGTTAGGGCTGGCTCAACATTATTTTAAGGCTTAGGTAAAAATGTAAAATTACACTTTTTTATCTACTATTTAATTATCATTTATTAAAATATTTTATTTGTAATTTGATCTTATTTGTATTATGAACAGGGACATTGGCATGATTATTTACTAGGTGTCCTACCAACCAATCCGGCTCCCGCTGACCTCTAGTGACCCATGCCACATGGCACCCTAGTATAGAGCGGGATCCTGAATCGCTCTCTATCCGGTTCAAGTAACTAAATACTGCATTGCTACAGAGCAGGATTCTGTCTTGCTTGGGTGTAAGCCAACTAATAATATACCCTCTACGTGCATTGGACTAATCTCTCAGACATCTAACCGACACGACTACTTACGGGTACCTTCCGCAGTTAGTATAGTTAGTGACATACCGACACTACTAACTCTACCAATGCATGTTTCAGGTACTCAACCCAGACCGATAATATTCTAATACTTTTTGTGTAAACCATAGGTTTTACTTTTCACATTTTTAAAACGAAAATCCATTTTATATACAATTTAAAACGAAAAATCATCGTTTTAACGAAAATACAATGACTATATTATTTGTTACCATGCAACTTATCATTTAAATCGTATTTCACTTTTACCAAAACATTCAAACATGCATGAAACATTCATTTATAAATCAAATCAAATCAATACAAAACTCATAGAAAATCATTTTGACACTCACCTTAACTAACGATCACTTTCGAATAGCTTTCCGAAAGGCTCCGAAATGCTCCTTATCGCTCTTCCCTTGCTCTACCGGCTTGCTCGTCACCTATACAACATATATATACGTAAAATTTACATTCGCGTCAACTTCTGGAAACTCGAAATAACTAGAATTATACAATTGTCCCCAAGTAACTTGTTTTACACGTAAACCTCAATTTTTCGTTCCTTTATCGATTCTAGGGTTTCAAACTTAGTTTTCTTCACCTGGAACCTATTTATTATCAGCTAGGGATGTTCTGGCACTAACGGAATCGCGTTCGGGGGCCCGAAACGAAAATTGTCCGATTTTGACCCCTTTAGGCCGAACACTATTCACAGCCCTATTCGGGGCTTTTCTTCGTTCTGTTTTCGCTTCGAACATCTTCCCAACTCACCATCTAGTCGGTTCAAGTGTCGATATGGAAAGAAATGGTCATCGAGTAAGCGTTTTAAGCCAAAAACATGTTATTTTCGCTACTAATTTTTAGGCATTTTCTTGGTTTTGAGTTATAGATTTAATCTTTGACTTTTCATAATCTCAAGATGCCTAATTAAACTCATTAGGGTCATTCAAACACTCAACGGACACATTATGGGTTAATTTACGGAATCGCCCTTCAAACTAGTTTAATGCGCGATTCGATTTCTTTTCAAAATTTTGATATTTTCTTGGTTCCCTAAGCTCCTAATAAGTATTAATTCACTTTGTTTTTAACTTATTTTTACTCAAAACTAACTAACAAACAAATCATAACAAAACCCATTTCGAATCAACTTAATCACCAACAAAATCATCAACTTCAAACTTAAACAACTCACCCCTTTCTATTCCTCGCGAAATCATCGTCTTTCTCTTCGAGTTGACTTCGTTTTGGGGCTGATTTTTGGGCAGTTTTGGATTGGTTTTGGTGGCAGATCTAGTGTGAAAATGGATGGGTTTTGGTTGGATCTTCCTCTCTTTCTTCTCCTCTCTTCCTCTCTCTCTCTCTCCCTCTTGATCGGGCGTTGATCTGTCACTAGTTCTGCATCTAGTTCGTCCTCGGTTCTACTCTCTTTCGGGTTGGATTTGCGTCACACATTTCTGTTCTGCTTCGGATCGAGTTCGGCGGCTAAATTGCGTGCGGTTCAGGTCGAGTTTGACTAGTGATCGAAACAGCTCGGCATCGGTCGTGTCTGGTTCTACGTGCTGGTTGGCATAATGAGGTTTGGTCGGCGAGCTTGGCGTCGAGTTGCCCGGTGGTCGATGTCATCGTGTCATCCTCTTCTTCTTTTTCTTCTTCTTTTTCTTCTTCTCCTTCTTCTTTTTCTTCTTTTTCTTCTTCTTTTTCTTTTTCTCAGTCTGCGACAGGTCTCTCTCTCTCTCTCTCTCTCTTTTTTTTTCTTTGTTTTGATTTTGTGATTAAATAGCACATTTTGGGCTTCATGTTTTCTTCCACAAACAACTCTAAAAATGATGATCATATCCCTGAAAATTTTTATTCTCATACCTTAGCTTTTAACTAAATTTTACTTTGACCACAAAAATCAAATCTTATCTTCAATTTAGTCCCTTGTCACATTAAATAATTACTAGATTTCATTTACCATTTTACTCTTTTGTTTAATCTCCAATCGAGTTTAAATCGATCTCTATGGATTCCTTATAACCTTAGGCGTTTCTATTGACCATTTAGGGTCGCTAATAGTTATTTAGAGACTATTTCTTGGAAACCCGTAAAATTAAAATAAAGGGTTTACAATTTCAGTTTTAAGTTATGTTGAGCCTGAGTGTAAATGTGATTATTTCTCTTTTAATTTTGTTATTTATGTGTAAAACCAAATAGTCATTGAGTACTTACCAGCTAGCCGACTAGTCACTAGGAGCCAGGTAGCCAATTTTCTGGTGCCTAGCGAGTTCTGGAACATTGACTGTAACATGATGTCATTAATAATATATATATTCATATATTCTAAAATTGTTGATTGTATTTTATTAAATACTTATTATATCTTGTTACAATTAAACATGTTTTATTATAATTAGTAAATGTGATCGACAGTTTCACACTTATTGATTATAATTAGATATGTTTAGTTATAATCATATATAATAAAGATATAATATATCAGTATCATACAACATTCTAAAATTTATTAAATATTTATTATATCTTATTATAATTAAAAATGTCTTATTACAATAAGTAAATGTAATAGACAGTATCACTCTTACTGATTGTAATTAGATATAATAAAGAAATAATATATTACAACCAACAATTTTAGAATACAATCACTTTTTTTTTCTTTAGTAAGTATATCCATACTCTAGATGTATGTTAGAATGTGTCTCTATCTATCTGTCTATATATACATATATATATATTTCAAAAGTAAT
The DNA here is from genome assembly GCA_021234005.1 of Nephelium lappaceum. Taxonomy (NCBI): domain Eukaryota; kingdom Viridiplantae; phylum Streptophyta; class Magnoliopsida; order Sapindales; family Sapindaceae; genus Nephelium; species Nephelium lappaceum. The sequence continues at coordinate 10,448,633 of CM038002.1, forward strand.
GCGACCTTAATAATTTTGGCCTAGATAAGTGAGGCCTTATTCAATAAGCAAACCTATTTGCTACAATCTGGTAAAAATTAGGGAAATTTTTTTAGTAGCACCTTTATTTTAATTTTTCATATTAGAATTCCTTTAGCTATCAATCATGTGCTTGATTTATATTCATATTTAATTTTTTTTAAATAATCATAAATTTTTAGACGTTAAATAATTATAAGATTTGATTAACTATGAAGGTAAAGTTACAATTTTTTGTATTTACTTCTTAATTACTAGTATTATAATAAAAATATCGTCTTTACAATATAATCTTATTTATATCATGAAAAAGATATATAAGCATTGTAATCGAAGTTTATGGTTAACGTCTAGATTTCTTTATGAACTTTACATTTTTGAAAAAAATTTAAATCTTCATTACAAAACAATAATATTTAAGGATATTTTTTAAATGAGAGAATTTTTTATTACTATTATTTATTGTAATTATATTGTAATGTGTTGTAATCTATAATAATAGAGTAATGATAGGTTTCTCAAATTTTTTGCCCAAATTCATATTCAAATGACATGATATATAAGTTATCGTAACTGCTAACGGGTCTTCAATTATCAGCCTCATATTAATAATTACATCATCTTATGATTTATAAAATATTGATTACTTATATTGTAATATCATTTAGGCATGAATTTAAACAAAATATTTGAAAAGTTTAGCATTAGTTATAATTATGTTGTTAAGAACAAATTAGCCTTTAATAAACGAGCCTAGATAAGGGAGGTCTTAGGCATTGAAACGGCCCTATTTGCTGTTATATAATAAAAATTATTAGGATTCCATTTAGCTTCATTCTTGGGTTGATGGCATCATGCAATGCAATTTATATTTATAGTCTTTTTCTCATTTAAATTATTATAAAATTTATTAAATATAATTTCAAATTTAATTATAATGACAATAGGTTGCCATAAGAAATTAGAATTGACGTATAGACTTCAAAGTTCAATTGCTCGTTAAATTCATGAAAAAGTTGAAGTCTCTCTAATTAATCGTGTATATTTTTTAAATTATCATTGCAGTTTAAAATATGACAATTTAATATAAAAGTAGAAGAAAACATACAAATCACAAAAGACACATTTGATTTACAATTCAAAAATCATTTTCCAAACTTGTGTTTTAAAAGTCTATAAATGTATTTTGTGTGGGTCAAATTATGTTATATTTCACTTGAATAAATCTCTTCAAAGTATTACATTTTAAACGACCACCTCAAGTAGTGATGAAATTCCTTTCCCGATGTGAATATCTTTACCATTTCAAGTGCAATCTAAATAGTTTATAAAACAAGAAAATTTCAACTTCATGCAAGGAAATGATCATGAAAAACGATGATTCGGTATGAACTACATAAATCGTAACAACATATTAACACCAAAGCATTCTCTAGTCTGTCATCCAAAAAGTCCATATATAATTAAAAATAACAAAATTTTTCTACTTTTTTAATTTTTAATTTAGAAATATTATTATTTTAAATAATTTCAATGAACTCTATAAATATGCACCACATTACTTGACATGTATAGTAGTATAACATATATATGTACGTCTAAATGATTGAATGTATTTAAAATTTGTTTTAGCCTTAACGAATAGATTTTCACTTTAATATCCATCATTTTTTTTTTGTGACGTTACATTTTAAAAACTTGAATGTAAGTCATAGATAATTAGCAATTTTAGAACCAATGAAAAGTAACTGCCATTAACTAATGTTTTCCAAAAAAAAAAAATGTTAAATTTAGGACGAGCCTAAAACTATTTTCAGGACTTACAAAAAATGAAAATCAAGAAATGAAAAACACAAGTTATTTTCTCACAAGCTCTTAAGAGATTTGTGTAATTATATAGATTAAACTTCATTCATAAATGTTTAAGTAAATGAAAAACTGATGTTAAAAATTCTATTTTTTTTTTTTTGTTATATTAGATTGAGACAAAACTAAAACTTATAAAAAAATAAAATAAAATAACATAAAAAATAATTTAAACAGCACTGGACATAATTTGTCCCATGAAAAGTGGGAGGACTATTGGGATTAAATAAACTTCGGAAGAGCAGAATTATTCTGTCCAATCCAAAACATATCCAAAATAAGTAAATGCAGCATGCACAAAATATTATATAAAGCTGCTTCATGCATGAAGTAATTAAGAAATATATTTCTACAAATCATAACAGTATGGGAAAATATTTGTTGCAGGTGATTTTGGTTTTCTTTCTTCTTCAAATAGTATGCGAATGAGCATTTTGGGAAAATCCTAGAGTACATGCTAGTGTCACCAATGATCTTGGTGCAAATGTAGTTCTCACGGCTCATTGTAAATCAAAGGATGATGATATAGGGGAACACATACTCCCCTATAAAGGCAAATTCGAGTTCTCATTTCGACCCCAGATTTTTGGAGTCACATTGTTTTTTTTTGCAATTTCAAATTGGAGAATCAATTTCATAGGTTTGACATTTACAATCAAGAAATAGACAAAATTATGTATTTCAGTCCACTTCACTGGATGATAAGACGTGATGGTCCTTGTATGGTGGATCTCCAACCAAACAAAAAACATGGCACAGAACAATGCTTCAAATGGCATGATTGACCTGTTTTGATCCCTAGCATTCTTATTAGTTGTGAGATCAATGGGAATGGATCTTCCAGTATTATCTACTACTTAATTATACTATTCTTATAAGTTGTTTTCTTTGTTTCTTTTGTTTCATGTGGTTTGCTGCCATGACTGACTCAACATTATTTGAAGCCTTTGGCAAAAAAAATAAAATTACACCTTCCTCTATTTATTATAGTTACTATTATTATACAATCGGCAACCTATTTTAATTTTTTGTTCTCTACTTTTATCCATATAATAATATATTTGACGATACTCATCCCTACCCTCTCTTAAGTTCAAGAGAATCCTGTGAAAACTGTGATCTTTCTAACTAAAATCTGGATTTACTAAAAATATTTTTGAAAAAAATCCCTTAAATCTCATGGTTTTTTTTTTATAACATTTAATCTAAACAAATCGAAAATCTATACATTTCTCGTGTTAGACCCTTTTACTGAATATATATTCTAGGAAAAAATATTTCACTTGCAAAAGTATTCTTAAAATACATTTTAAAAATTTGGTTAATTAAATATGATACACACTAAACCAAAAAGTTTATCACCACGTGGCCTTTTCACAATGCATTAATTTGTACGAGCCTATGACAAATATTTGAAAAAATGGGTTTTATAAAAGAGTGAGTGGTAACATTCAGTGAATGGATATAACTTTTTCTAAAAATATTTTTAATAAAACATCACATAATACTAGTAATAAGAAACGATTCTTAATGATTCATGTACAGTCATATCTAAAAATAAAATTAAATTCAAATTTTGTGTCATAATAAAACTGTAAACACATGTATGAATAATCTGCAATTATAATCTATATAAACTTCTCTGAAATCTCTTTCGAACAACAACACAGGCTTCTCTTATTTAACCATCATGTTTTAAGCCTCTATCGGACCTTATCCACGGACTTATGGATCTTATACACATGCGGGCCCCTAATCTCCACCCAACCATAACTTTTTGTCCAAATATTCTATCAGTCCAGCCAAAATTTTCTCCTCTTTTGCTTCTCTCTCTTCTTCTTGTTTTTTTTTTTTTTTTTTACTTTTTCTTTCTTTTCTTCTTCTTTTCTTCTCGGCTTCACGTCACTATTTTCTTTCATTTTTCTACTGCCCAGTTTCAAGTCTGTATGTGTTTTCTATTGCCTCACTAACTCTTAATTATATATAATATACAATCCACCATCTTGGCCTCACTCTCTCTTGTTCAATTAAATTTGATGTTTCATTTCATGCTTTTGTCTCATGTCATGTTCAATAGCTGACTATTGCTTTACTATGCTAATCAAGGGACACTTTTCTTCTTTCTATAAAATGTCCACTGACTCAATCTCTCTGGCCTTCTCTCTATTTCATTGTTATCTCTCTTTGTTCCAACTTTCAATAAGAATATATGACGGGACCCACCCTGCCTTCCTTTACGGGGCCCAAGTGCTCACCTGGCACCCCACGGAATCCCTCTAGATTTTATTTCTGATAAACCCTTTTCCCTAGGCGATTTGCCAGCATCCTACGGTGAACCTGAGCTAGCCCTTTCGCTCAACTAAGGGATATCCACAGAGCTAAGCCGTGTTCTTTCTAAAACCTTTTTGAAAACAGCGGAAACACAAGGAAATTTTTCGTTTTTATTTCAAACTTTTACAAAAAATTTTATAAAAATTTGGGTAGCATCCTGTCCATTTTTCGGACTTTGCCACCCTACAAATTGTAAAATTTAACACATCTAAAATATCACAAATCAATTCCCCCAAACAATAGAGCCTCAGGCTCTCATTTTTCAACACAACCACAATTTCACATTTCAATTTATAAACTCATTATCAACAAAATCATATGTCATGGATCAATTTACTTCAAAAACACGATTTAAATCTAAGTTAACCACAAAGGAATACTTACAAAACCACGTGGATATAATAAAATATATGCAGCATCTTTTAAAGTCAAACAAAAACAAGAGTAGGTAATCACATGAGCACTATTACCGCGGCTGTCTGGTATTGTCTCGGGGTAATTTACAGCTATGGTACCTGTGCCTAGGGAGGTTTATCTGAAAAATACGAAAAAACATTTCGTGAACTTTGACAGCCCAGTGAGTGTCATATAACATATTTAAAACCATATTTTCATAAAAACCTATTAAAACAATTTTAATAGTTTGTATCAAATTCATTTATTCTAAATTAAGTTTCATGCATTAATATTATAAGATACATGTTGCTTAGTTTTCAATTTCATAAACGGAACTACTATTGTTACGGGGTTTTCATTTTAAAACATTTCTTTTTATAAAACGAACTGGTCCGACTCCACTCGTAGGTGTCCTGCCAACCAGTCCCTTTCATTATTATAAAACCGGAAATGGTCCGACTCTACTCATAGGTGTCCTGCCAACCAATCCGACTCCTGCCAACCTCTAATGACCCGTACCACATGGCACCCTAGTATGGAGCGAGATCCTGAATCGCTCTCTATCTGGTGCAAGTAGCGGAATACTGCATCGCTACAGAGCGGAACTCTGTCTCGCTCGGGTGTAAGCTAGCTAATAATATACCTTCTACATGCATTGGACTAATCCCTCAAACATCTGACCGACACGACTACTTACGGGTACCTCCCGCGGTTAGTATAGTTAGTGACGTAATGACACTACTAACTCTACCAATGCACGCTTCGGGTATTCAACCCAGACCGGTAATATTCTGATACTCTTTGGGTAAGCCATAAGTTTTACTTTTCACATTTAAAAAAAATAAAATAAAATCCATTTTATATGCAATTCAAATCGAAATTCATCATTTAAACAAAAATACAAAAACTATATTATTCGTTACCTTGCAATTTATCATTTTAATCATATTTCACTTTTACCAAAATATTCAAACATGCATGAAACATTCATTTATAAAACAAATCAACACAAAACTCAATGAAAATCATTTTGACACTCACCTTAACTAATGATCACTTCCGAATAGCTTTTTGGAAGGCTCCAAAACGCTCCCTATCACTCTTCCCTTGCTTCACCGACTTGCTCGTCACCTACACAACATATATATATATATGCAAAATTTACGTTCGTGTCAACTTCTGGAAAGTCAAAATAACTAAAATTATACAATTGCCCCCAAGTGACCCATTTTACTCGTAAGCCTCCGTTTTTCATTTCTTTATTGATTCTAGGGTTCTGAACTCCGTTTCCTTCACCCGGAACCTATTTACTATTACCTACGGATGTTCTAGCACCAACAGAATCTCGTTCGGGGGTCTAAAACAAAAATCGTCCAATTTCGACCCCTTTTGGTCGAACCTATTCTCTAGCCCAATCGGGCTATTTACTTTCCTCTGTTTTCGCTCCAATCATCTTCCCAACTCGCCATCGAGTCGGTTCAAGTGTCGGTACAGAAACAAACGGTCAGCCTTGTTTTGCAGGCGGTTCTGCGTTAGGTCTGGTTCGTGTCAACTGTAGGTCTGCTCGGCAAGGTCTAGTCAGGTGCGAGTCTTCGTTTATGCTCGGTGAAGGGTCTGCTTGATGGCTGGTTTGGTGAGCTTGGTCGGTCGGCGTCGGTTTCTTCTTTTTGGGCTTCTTGTTTTCCTCCAAAAACAACTCTAAAATTGACAGTCATGTCCTAAGAAGATTTCATTCTCCTCCCTTAAGTTTTAACTCAATTTTACTTTAACCACAATTATTAAAACTTATCTTTAATTTAGTCCCTTGTCACATTATATAATTATTCTATTTCGTTCACCACTTTACCTTTTCGTTTAATCACAATCGAGTTTAGATCGATCTTTAAGAATTCTCTATAACCTTGGGTGCTTCCCTTGACCATTTAGGGTCCCTAATAGTTATTTAGGGAGTATTTCTGGGAAACTCATAAAATTAAAAATAGAGTGTTTACAATTTCTCTTCTCCTTATAAAAATTTCGTCATCAAAATTAGATTACATACATTATTCAAAAAGGTATGGATATTGTGCATGCATCTGCTCCTCATACTCCCATGTAGCTTCCTCGGATCCGTGATTCCTCCATAAGACTTTAAACAATGGTATCTCTCTACAGCGTAACACCTGCTCTCTACGATCTAAGATCTCTACAGGCTGCTCTTCGTAGGTCAGATTCTTTTTAAGTTACATCGATTGCTCTCTAAGAATATATGAAGGATCTACTACATACTTCCGTAGCATGGAACACATGGAATATGTCGTAAATATTTGCTAACTCTAGTGGCAGCTTTAGACGACACGCCACTTCTCCAATCCTCTCCACGATGTCGTACGGCCCCATGTACCACAGACTTAGCTTGCCTCGCCTTCCCAATCTTAGCACTCTTTTCCATGGTGAGATCCGCAGGAACACTCTGTCACCAACCTGAAATTCTAAATCTCTTCTTCGATTGTCCGTAGAGCTCTTCTGTTTGTCACTGGCTACCTTCAGCTTTTCTCTGATCACATTTATCTTCTCTGTAGTGATTTGGGCAATCTTTGGGCCAATCAATTTCCTCTCACCTACCTCATCCCAGCAAACTGCGATCTTGTATTTCCTGCCATACAATGCTTCATATGGTGTCATCTTTATATTTGACTGGTAGCTGTTGTTGTAGGCAAACTCTATCAGTGGTAGGTGAGTATCCCAACTCCCCCTAAATTCTATAACACAAGCTCTCAATAAATCCTCAAGGATCTGGATAGTCCTCTCGGATTGGTCGTCCGTCTGAGGGTGAAAATCGTACTGAAATATAATCTGGTGCCTAAAGCTTCCTGTAGCTTAGGCCAGAATGTAAATGTAAACCAAGGGTCTCTGTCTGATACGATGGACACTAGGGCGCCATGCAATTTTACGATCTCATTTATGTACAACTGTGCCAACCTGTCCAGGGAATAGGTATTTTTAATCGCTAAAAAGTGAGCGGACTTCGTTAATCGATCAACAATCACCCATATAGCATCATGTACACTCTGTGTCCTCGGTAGCCCTACCATAAAATCCATAGTAATCCTCTCTCATTTCCACTCAGGGATCGGTAGGGGCTATAGTAAACCTGTTGGTTTCTGGTGCTCTGCTTTAATCTATTGACAGGTCAAGCATCTGGAAACGAACTCTGCTATCTCTTTCTTCATTCCTCTTCACCAATAGTGATATCTTAGAGTCTGATACACTTTCGTACTTCCTGGGTGCATGACATAAGCTGATGAGTGTGCCTCTTCCATGATCTCTTTCTTCAGATTTCCCACATCTAGCACACACAATCTCTTACCCAACACCAGTGTCTCGTCTTCCTTCAGCGTAAATTTACCTCCTTGCCCAACTTCAATTCTACCCTTAAGTTTCATTAATTCTGGATCCTGCAACTGAAACTTCTGATATGATCCACTAGAATTGGACGAATGTGAAATCCTACTACTAATGCTCTTGAGTCCATCGTCTCCGATCTGACGCTCATGGATCTCAACTCCACTAATGAGGGTAGATACTCCACCTTCAGCTAAGCTAATAAATGGGTAAACTTGTGACTCGAAGAGTCTGCCACTACGTTCGCCTTGCCTGGATGATATTCTATGGTGCAGTCATAATCTTTAATAGTTCTATCCACCTTCTCTACCTCATATTTAATTCCTTCTGGGTGAATAAATATTGCTGACTTTTGTGATCAGTAAAGATCCTGCGAGATACTGACAAGACTTAATCTGAATCTTACCATACTTACGTCCGGAGGGTCCCACCTAGCACCCCAACAGATCCCTCCTAACCCTACTTAATGGGCTAAGAGAAATTCGCAGAGCAAACCCTTAAAATCTTTTCTTACTAAGTAAAATTAGAATGAGTTGGATCTTTTTTTTTCAATTAGAAAATTCGACAACATAACGGTTGTGTTTTTGCTATTCCCAAAATAGCTGCAAAGGAAAAATAAACTTCCATACACTTTTGCTTTTCCAAACCAACTTCTTTCACAACCATACATTTTAATCATAAATTCATTTCATAAAAATTCAAAAGTATAAAATCGTAATTCAAATACTTTATAACTTATGCAATGATTTAAAAACTAGGAATTTAACGTCACAAATAAAATTGGACCACTCATATATATATACCTGATTCTATTCGAATGCAAAATATGCAACATATTTATACAGAAGCACGGTCGCGTCATTGCCCGCTTACACTTCTGGAGGAGCCCTTCCATCTCAGTCACCCACATCCGTACCTGAGGAGGTTTTTAACATAAAACAGAAAATATTGAGCTATGGGAGATCAGTGAGTGTCGATATTTTTTTATCTTAAAATATTTTATTTCTTAAAAATACCTCCTTAAAACCTTTTTAAAATTTCATTTCTTATTCTTAAAATTACTCATAAATTTCAAAACTTATTTCGTTGTAAAGTGTGAGTGATGAACCCATAAAGTACATAATTTCGTAAAATCTCACAATTTATAAAACCATAAAACCCGTAAGGGCATTAACATCCACATAAAACTTATATATACATAAAAACTCCATATAATGTAAAAGTTTTTAAGCATTTTTCTTAAATCATAAAGCATACTTAGGAAAATTATAAACGCATACGTACATAAAATTCATATGAACTTGTAAATTGAATATAACGTGAACTTATATATGCTTAAAACTTCATACGTATATATACTTCATTTAATTTAAAACTTAAAAGTAATACAACTCTCATTTAAATTACTAAACTTACATATGTAAATTACAATTTATATAGATACTTAAAATTCATATAAAATTTTGATTTCCTTTCAATACATAGCTTAAAATAGGAAATCCATAAACTTGCATATATTCATACAACATCATGAAAAACTTACAACTATAAAACATATAAAAATTTATTTCCATTTCCGTACGCAGCTTAAATTGGAATTTCCGTAAAGCTCCTATATATATTCATAAAATTCCATAGAAAACTTAGGGGTTATAAAATGCATAGGATGAAATTCCATTTCTTAACCTTTTTCTCGAAACTTAAATTCATTTAATTGTAAAACGTACTTAAAGCATATTAAATATTTTCCTTTGTTTTCAATGCTCAAAACACTTATTTAATTTTTCGAAAAACACGATTCGTACCCCGTATTGCTTACAACCACGCGGAAGCTGAAATAACGCTAACCGACGTGGAGTCACGTGGTATTTTAACAGATATCAAGTGTGACACTTACATACTTACAAAAACATCTCGCGGTTATATGTGGAATGTTACATAGCTAACCATAACACGAGATAATATCCCACAAGAGTATAGGCGACTCAATAGACTTAATATCCCCCCAAGATAAAGACGCATTCTCCCTAGACTTGCCACACTGTTATGGGATATACCGGCCAGGTCATAAAACTTACTTATGAAGGTATTAATCCATCAAAAGATGACTATTAGGTATTAATCCATCAATAATCACATGGATAGTGCTTTTAGAATAGGTTTAATATCATAAAATCTCATTTATACCCTTAACATTAAAAATTAATACAATTCATTCCGAAATAAATTCCAAATTAATTCTGTGATCACCCATTCATCAAATTGACTTTACAATACTCTAATTAGGTCTCTTAGAACTCAATCCATGGCTTCGAAAAAAATTCAAATGGAGTTTAGGTCAACAATATTCACAATCCTGGCCGTAAGGGCGTTTTCGTCGGGTAACTTTCGGAATCTTCAAAAACCACCCATACGAACTCATTTTTTGTCTATTTCAGTTTTATTGGGTCTTACTAACCATTCTAAATATTTTTTATTTTTCGGGGTTCATCTCAAAATTTCACTATTCATCGGATACTATTCACCTGTAGACACTATTCATCCAAAAATATTACTATTTATCCGTAAATTCACTGTTAACCATAAAATGAAAGTTTGGGGTCCTACATATGCTTATTTCAAGAACAAAATAAAATAAATTTTCTTCGTTGTTCCTTTTGTTTTATATATTTCATTGTTAGGGTTGGCTCGACATTATTTTAAGGCCTAGGTAAAAATGTAAAATTAAACTCTTTTATCTACTATTTAATTATCATTTATAAAAATATTTTATTTGTAATTTGATCTTATTTGTATTATGAACAGGGACATTGGCATGATTATTTGCAAGGGTAGGCTTGAATAAGTTTTTCACATAAACTTCAACTGTAAAGGAAAAAAGAAAAAGAAAAAGAAAATATTATAAAATGAATATATATATATATGTGTGTGTATATGTATGTATCTATGCTTAGTTAGAGGATACATAATGAGTTTTATCCTTTAAAATTCATATTATCAATAAATATATTAACTAAAAAAGAAGAGTAAAAAGACTCAATGAAATTAAAAGAAATGTGAAACGTAAGCAAAATCGAACATCAATAAATCCAGATTTAAAGATATTCAAATTATTAAATTTAATAATTGTATAAGCGATAATTTAAAGATATTGTCTACATTTTGACAATTTTGAATTACTACCATACATTAGATTAAAGAGTGCATTAGGAAAAGCACCAAAAGCAAAAAATATTAAATGTAAGTAATATAATATGCAGCTAACATAGTAGAGTGAAGAAATTATATGAAATTTCATATTTGATGTATCAAATCAAAATTTTTACAAATACAATATTTGAATAGAAAAATAAATATAGACAAGAATTTTATTCAATATAAATAAGAAATATGCAATTCACTGAAATTTTATTTATTTATTTATTCTATTGTCAAAAAAGTTAATAAGTAAAAAGTGTATAAATAAATTTTATGATACATTATTTTATATAATTAGTACATAAAAATACACTTTTAATATTAGGAAATTGATTGTATTTGTCAAAATATGTTGCTTAAAGAAACATTTTTATTTGCTTAATTTTATTAATGCAATTAGTTTAATCATTCTGGTTTAGTGTATTTTTATGCTCATTGAATTGATATTTTTGACATGATTAAGGGTTATTTATTTTGGTCTTATGGCGTTTTCCAGAAAACAAAATAAAGAAGCCCAACTTAAAAGCATCATTAGGCCCAAATGTTGCCTAGCCTATTAAATTAGTCAAGTCAAGTAGACCCAAATTAAGGAGAGATTTACATAATTGGATATTTAATTGATTGAGAAATTTTCTGGAGAGATTTACATAATTGGATATTTAATTGATTGAGAAATTTTCTCAATTCTCACAATTTTGGACAATCAATTGAAGGAGAGATTTGTGTATTTGGATGCTTAATTGTTTGAGAAAATCTCTCAATTCTCAGCCTATAAATACCAACTTCAATGTGATTCAAAGGGCAACCAATTTTGGAGAGAAACTTAGTATTTCAGAAATAAAGTGTCTTGCTATATCATCTTTATACTTTCTTTGTAAAGTGTGTGAAATAATGAATAAGTAAGGTTAAAGTTAGAGTGAGGCTAACGAGTTATCCTAATTGTAATGTTACTGTTATTCAAGTTTGTTTACTTTTAAGTTCTTCAATATTTATGTTAAACTCTTTTCTAAGTTTCAATTCCAGAACTTACATTTTTTAAGTTCCATTTATTTTCAGTCAAGCTTTCTTTATATGATATATGTTGAAATTATAATTTTGTTTGATATATTTATAAGTTGATTTTGACTGCAGAACTGTCAATTTGATATATTGTCGTTCTTAGAAAACTTATAAATTATATCCAAGATTCTTCTTAAATTGAAAAAGTTTTGCAAATATTAATGATGTTTTTTTTTTTTTTGTTCTTCAAATCCATATTTGTCAATTATTTGTTTGGGATGTGAAACATGCAATTGAGTAGTAATTAAAAATCAAACTTGTTAGATCGATACTTTAAAGTTATGTTGTGACAACTGTTTAACTGAAGGTAATATTTTGAGCATAATACATAAATTTTTTATTTTCTCGATGGGCTAGGGTAGGTTTGAGCCCACCCTAGCCCATTAAAGGGAAAACTTCATTTTAGTCCCTAAGGTTTCGCGAAATACCAAAATTTTAAGCATCTATTGGAAACAGTTCTTTTAATCCCAAACTTTCCAAAACGCTTCAAAAAAATCCAAATTCGTAGTCAACTAACAATCAAACTAACCAAAAATTTAAAAAAGACTCAATTACCACTTATAACTTGAAAATGACAGTTTTACTCTTAATAAAATTAAAATATTATATATTATCTGATCAATGAAAAGTTGACACATATACACATAATTATATATTTTTTCAAAAAATCTTATTACTTTTGTTTTTAAAAAAAAATCAAACAATAAATTAATGCAAAAACAGATTCCAAGAAAAAAAATCTAATTTTGAAAATATTAAGTTAAAAAATAAAACAAATTTTTAAAAAAAATTAAATAAGTTAATTTTTAAAATTGAATTTTTCTCTTTGATCTAGAGTCCAAATCAATTCAAATCTCCTCCCTCTCTTTTACCTATCTCTCATCTCCTTCGTTCTTCACCGCCTCCTTCGCCTTCTTCTCCTACATCCCTTCTCTTTCTTCTTCAGTCCCTTCTTCGTCTCATGGAACCCCGACGAAGGCTCTCTTCGCCTAGGTTCGATCAAACCCAAACGAAGAGAGCTTCGTCTGGGTTTGACCGAACCCCGACGAAGCCCTTCGTTTGGGTTCGATCGAACCCAAATGAAGAGGGCTTCGTCGGGGTTCAATCGAACCCAAACGAAGGGCTTCGTCGGGGTTCGGTCGAACCCAGACGAAGAGCGTCATCGTCTAGGGGTCATCTAGGGATCGAACCCAGATGAAGAGCGTCTTTGTCTGGGTTCGTCGAACCCAGATGAGGAGCTTCATCTGAGTTTAACGAACCCAGATGAACTCCTCATCTAGGTTTGGTCATCAACCCCCTGTTTCGATTTTTTTTTTTACAAGCAATTTTGATTTTTTTTTCTTAATATTGTTGTTGTTGTTGTTGTTGTTGTTGTTGGGTTGTTTGGTGTGTTAAAGATGGTGGAGATCGGATCTCCACCGAAGTGGGTTGTTGATGAACAATCTTGTTGTTGAAGATGGAGTGGAGATCCACTAGATTGGATCTCCACCGTCCATCCAAGTGGATGGACGGTGGAGATCCAATTTGGTAGATCTCCACTTTTTATTTATCTTTTTTTTTTTTTTTTCATTTGTTTTGTAAAGTTAATTTTAATAAATTATTTAAATTAATTTGTTCTCTATAAAAAGACTATTCTACCATTTCCATCCAAATAATCTGTCACGTTGACCGTTAATTGACTAACGGTTTGAACCTTTTTTAAGAGTTTTGGAAAAATTAAGGATTAAAAGAACTGTTTCCAATAGATGCTTAAAATTTTAATATTTTGCGAAACCTTAAGGACTAAAATGAAGTTTCCCTGCCCATTAAATGATAATGAAAAAGAATCAAAGCATTGTATTTTAAGTTTATTAATTTATTGTTAATTTATTGTTTTTTTTATAAGCTTTTAATTCTTAAATTAAATTAAAAAATCAATGTTGGGTAGAATATATTTGAGGGTATATTCTAAATTAGAGAATATAGTATATGGCGTTATTTATTGTAATTATATTGTAATGTATTGTTATTTTTTCTTTAAGAAAAAAACAAGCCATTAATAAAATGGGTCTAGATAATTGAAGCCTTAGGTGTTTGCTGCTTTATAATAAAAAGTTATCAGGATTCCTTTTAACTTCATTCTTGGATTGATAGAATCATGCAATGCATTTGCTTCATTAATTTATATCCATATATTTTTTAAATTGTTTAAGAAAATAATTACAAAATATTGTAAGTTATGAATTGTGTCAAATTTAATTATTATGAAATAAGAATTGATGTATACACTTCAAAGTTCAATTGTTTGTTAAATTCAGGAACAAGTTTAAATCTCTCTTATTAATATCGTGTAACTTCAAAGATATGTCTCCGCATAAGTAAGTGTTGAGTCCTTAATTATCATTATTTTATGCTCATATTACCTCTTATTTATGCTATGTTTTTGTGTGGAATTGGTATTTTTAATTCGTTTTGTGTTTTTATGCTTTGAATTAGGTTTTGAGAAGAAAAATGATGGAATCGGAGGATTTTTGAAAATTAATTGCAGCTCAAGGAATTGAAGAGTGTTTTAGAAGGAAATTGCAGAATTTTGGGCAGAAACGTGACATGACTTGCGGGAGCTCGTACAACGTGTACAGTTCGAGTTATGCGAGCTATAACCAGTCAAATTAAAGCCCCAGATGTCTAGTTTTCATAGCCACTGACGGTTCATCAATTGAAATTTTCTACAGACAGTTATGACCGATTTAGTGTCTAAATGTTAGACTATCACGAGATCTGACAGCTATGGGAAAATATAGGAAATTCGAATTTCCTGTTTTAGCATTCCTAATCAATTTCCTAAACCTTGAAACGTCCTAATTAAATGAGTTAAGCAATTAGGAAGAGTTTTAGTCCAAAAATAAAAAGGATTCACATTCCAAATCAAAACTTAATTCTAAATCAAAGTTGGAAGGGGAATCATTCTCAATTGAGGAAATCTTGTTTCTCAAGGATTAGCTGCCTATAAGTAGGTGCTTTCACCATTCAATTGGGAGAGATCAGAAGACAAGATCGAAAGACAGAGAGAGAAGCAGAGGAGCAAGGCTGAAAGCTTCGGTTTCATCTTTTATTTTCTTTATTTTTATTTACTTAGTTTATTAGTTAGGGCTAACTTGAAGTCCTAAACATGAACTCAATTTGTTTATCTTTTCAATAAACATTTATATTTTGCATGATGAAATTAATGTCTCTAGTCTAATTTTATTCTATTTATTTTGTTTCTTTGATTGATCACCTTAGAAATATATTTTTATGATTATGTTGTAAGAATATAAACCGCACATCATACGGGCATATTCTTTGTTTGCAACAATCAATTGCTTACGAACCAATTGAGGGACATTAATTCATAGATACCTAGAATAGACATCATGTTCTAAGATTTATGTGATATTCATATTCTTCTAGTGCTTAATGGGTTCCAATTATTAAACCTAAGTAGACATCATGCTAGGTTATAATTAGGAATACACGCATCTACGTAGACATCATGCGATTTATATACTAATTAAGGAAGAATCTATACGACATGAGTTAATCATACCTTGTCATGAATATTTTCATCATGCATTATCATGAATTTGCTTTATTGATCTTTTTAGCAAATTGAGGGATTGTTTAGTGGTGGATAGGATGTTCTAACTAAACTTTTATTCATTGATTTCTTTTATTTAATTTTATGCATTAATTTAGTTTATTCTCAATTTAATTCCAAAAACCCTTTTATTTATTTTAATTTAGTTTAGGTCTTAAATAAATTTAAAATTCAAGTAAATTGAAACTTCTCATGAGATCGACCCTTGCTTGTCGCTATACTTAATCAAACAATTTGTGCACTTGAAAGGTTTAAATAAATTTGGTTTATTAAAAAATTAAACAACAAGTTCTTGGCGCCGTTGCCGGGGAGTTAACATACTTGCTTTGATTTTAAGTTTATTTTTGTTTTATTTTTCAGTTTTTAGTTTAATTATTCTGTTCTCTTTTCAGGATCATGGCTCACCACTACCACGAATTCTATGAGGACAGTTTTGATGATTTGGGGTTTCAATTAGATAACTTAACTCGTGTTGTGTAGCAACTTATTTCCCAAACTATGTGTGCCAATAGAGGATGTTTATCGAGAAATTGTCCGAGAATGTACAAGGAAGTGGAACGAGACCAATGAATGACCTGTAGGAGCTACCAATGGTGCAATCATGGTGGGATGAATGATTTCCAAAGCCCATCCGTAAGGAACAGGAATTGGAGTGGTAGTCAATGGAATGATAGTTGTTGGAGCAGTCAAGCATTAGACAATTATGTGTCTGATTTTAATCAACAATACTATCATCCACATTCAAACTTCTACGACTCAGGATGGAGTAGTCCACCGAATTTCGATCAAAATTCATATCCATCGAATTTTCAAGATCAATTTCAGTAACCTTATAGTCCCCGGTATTTTCAAGGCTATAATCAACACTTCAGTACTCCTTCTCAAGAAGAAAAATCCGTTGAGCAAGATACAAATCTTGAAGAGATGCTTATATCTTTCATATAGGAGACAAGACAAACTAAAGCTCAAATGGCCTTAAGGATAAGGAATTTGAAAAACCAAGTTGAACATTTGGTAACCTTGCGTCACCAATGCGAGCTAGAGGACGATGAACAGTGTCATGCAATCACCTTGAACAGTGGAGAAGAGCTCGAAAAGGGCGAGGATGAGTCTACTTCA
The DNA here is from genome assembly GCA_021234005.1 of Nephelium lappaceum. Classification (NCBI taxonomy): domain Eukaryota; kingdom Viridiplantae; phylum Streptophyta; class Magnoliopsida; order Sapindales; family Sapindaceae; genus Nephelium; species Nephelium lappaceum. Next base: position 10,465,620 of record CM038002.1, read on the forward strand.
GCATTCAAATATTTTATTGAAGATGAGTGAGAAGATAATGAAAAAGGTGAAGTTGAAGAGACCTTAATTCAAGACGAAGAACCTAAGAAGATGCCACAAATTGAGACTACACCATATGTTACAAAGCAATCCATATCCAATGAACTAGGTTTGGGGGTGTTCGAGCCTACCGATGTTACTCGTCAGTTGGTGGATAGGACGTTTAACTAACAAAATGACTTCATTGAAGAGGAGGTGGATGTGCAATATGATGAAATCATAAGTAGGGTTCATGTTGAAGAGGTGGTCTATAAAGAACTTAAGCCTTGGGAACTGCTACCAATGGAAGGGGATCGTTATAAGGTTGATCTGAAGAACAGAGAGGTCGAAGATGTGTGTTCGAATAAGCTACCACTAGATCCTTGTGAGTTCTATGCTATGAAAAGAAAATTCCTTCTTCATCCATATAAGAGAGGAAGATATTTTAAAAAGAGACTCAGAAGATGGAATGAGTACAAGCAGTTGAAAGTTTATCCTAAATCATGCCATCAAGGGCGTGTCTTTAATGGTCGAGACAATATCCTGGAGAAAATTCAAGCGTAAAGGGTCAAGACCATTAATGTGCAGACACACCTACCCATGATTTTAGTTAATTGAGTGGATGGATACTATGTTCGTATGAATTGTGAACTATTAGTGGAGACTACCCTTGGTGAGGAATTGAGCTTTTGAATCATTTCTTTTTTAGGGATTTAATTGTTTCTACTCTTTAAACACTTTTCGTCTTTGTTCTTAATAGATGATCTCTATAAGCTTTGCATTGAATACTAAAGAACAAATCATCATTGTAGATAACATGAGTTGTTTTGATTTAAGAATTGGATGGACTTCTTAGAAGTAACATAGGCAAGTTTTCACCTCATAAAAGCTTATTCCCTCACTTTGAATTGAAATACATCATCAAACCCTTTGAAGCCAAACTTATTTAGCTTTTTTCTTTGTCTACCCTTACTAAATAATCCTATTGAGCCTTAAATTTAACCATACTTTAGAAGTTTGGGATCATACCAAGTGGTGCAAAGGAGAAGAGAATTAAAGTGTTAGTATTGATATGATGTGTACATGGGCATATGTATTGAAAAAGTGTGCTTTTATGCATGATTGTTTTGAAAAAGAAAAAAGCAAAAAAAAAAAAAAAAAGGTTAAAAAAAAAGAAAAAGAAAAAATAAAGAATGAATAAAAATGTAAGGAGCACAAATCAAGTTTTATGATGCCTAGATGTGTAAGGGAAAGAGGAAGTGAATGAAGGAAGAAGAACTGAAAGAAAAATAAGAGAGGAGGAAGAGTGAAGAATAGAAAAGAAAGAAGCTTGTGATGAATTCAAGAACAATGAATGAAGTGCTTTGGTATTATCCTAAGTTCCTTTTGAACCTAGACCATTTATTACTTACTCATTAATCAACCTTAGCCTAGATACAACCTTTAATATGGCCTATTGATCTTTGAAAGAGGGAAGTCCAATTTGAGAGTTAAAGTATGTCATCATGCTCGTTCTTAGTATTTGATTCCATTCATAAGATCTATTTACTTAAAGTGCGATTCTTTTCAACGTCTATATTCATATGTTATGTAAAAGACGCTTGCTATGCCTTTACATAACCTCTATCACATATGATTGCATGAGTGTTTGCCTTAGGACTCTTGAGAGAGTTATGAATGATATCTTGTGAGGATTAAAGTTGAGGCGAAATAAGTCCATGACATGTGAAAATAGTGTTTTGAAATGAGATTGCTTTGAATGTGCTATGAGATTGTTGATGATTATGTTTTAGATTATTAATGACTTATCTTTAGTCTTGATGCAAGATCATGCATGTATGAGATTTTTGTTGATTTGCATTTAGTGACATGTTGATGAGTTATAGGTGGAATGTTTTAACGTTTGTGGGTATCGTTGTTGGTAAACCCTCAAGAGACACAACTCCTCCTACTAGGGGCACCTAGGGGTTTAAAGGCTTGTGGCATACGCTCAATACCATCGTGTTTACCTACGAAAATGGATTGTGTTTTATTTTCCGTATTTTTAGATTAGGTTGTTTTAAAGTTCTTGTTTTACTCGAGGACTAGCAAAATATAGGTTTGGGGGTATTTGTTGAGTCATTAATTATCATTATTTTATGCCCATATTACCTTCTATTTATGCTATGTTTTTGTGTGAAATTGGTACTTTTAATTCGTTTTGTATTTTTATGCTTTGAATTAGGTTTTGAGAAGAAAAATGATGGAATCGGAGGATTTTTGAAGATTAATTGCAGCTCAAGGAATTGGAGAATGTTTTAGAAGGAAATTGCAGAATTTTGGGCAGAAACGTGACGTGACTTGTGGGAGCTCGTACGAAGTGTACAGTTCAAGTTATGTGAGCTTAACCTATCAAATTAAAGCCTCAGATGTCTAGTTTTCATAGCCACTGACGGTTCATCAATTGAAATTTTCTACAGAAAGTTATGACCGATTTAGTGTCTAAAGGTCAGACTGTCACGATATCTGACAGCTATGGGAAAATATAGGAAATTCGAATTTCCTGTTTTAGCATTCCTAATCAATTTCCTAAACCTTGAAACGTCCTAATTAAATGAGTTAAGCAATTAGGAAGAGTTTTAGTCCAAAAATAAAAAGGATTCACATTCCAAATCAAAACTTAATTCTAAATCAAAGTTGGAAGTGGAATCCTTCTCAATTAAGGAAATCTTGTCTCCCAAGGATTAGCTTCCTATAAATAGGTGCTTTCACCATTCAATTGGAAGAGATCAGAAGATAGAGATCAGAAGACAGGATCGAAAGACAGAGAGAGAAGCAGAGGAGCAAGGCTGAAGGCTTCGATTTCATCTTTTCTTTTCTTTATTTTTATTTACTTAGTTTATTAGTTAGGGCTAACTTGAAGCCCTAAACATGAACTCAATTTGTTTATCTTTTCAATAAACATTTATATTTTGCATGATAAAATTAATGTCTCTAGTCTAATTTTATTCTATTTATTTTGTTTCTTTGATTGATCACCTTATATTTTGTCAAGGTTTAAATAAATTTGGTTTATTAAAAAATTAACCAACAGTAAGCAAGTTACATTCAATCATGTATTTTCTATTCAATTAAGTAATACGAAAAAAAAAAAAGATTTTAGGATTTATTGATTAAATATAGTAAATTAAAATTTGATATTTTATGATTTATTGATTGGATATATGTCAAACTAAAATTATTAAATTTAAAAAGAAAATTAAAAAAAAAGAGAGAACTAATTTAAAATAATGTAAAGCTATATTTATTAATTTAGAACTAAAAATTGTTACCAAGATTTTGATGACACAAACCAAGATTTTGATGACACAAAAATTGTTAGTATTGGTCGAAGATAAATCGCAAAAGAAAAATTTTAAGTTTGGTTGTCAAAAGACAATAGAATCCAAAACAAAATAAACAGTGCAAAATCAAGAACCCATGAAAGAAAATTTAAAAAGAAATTGTATATAAGAAAAAATATAAATTTTTAATTAAATAATTTTTTTAAAATAATTTGAGGGGAGGCACTCGCCTCTCTTGAACCCATATTGAGTCTAGCACTCATCTCAGTGATGGCTCCGATGAAGAAATATCTTTTTTTTTTTTAAATTTTTATGTTTTTAACTAGATATTGAAATATAAAATGGAAAGATGAAAATGTCCTTGACATTTCTTTTAACCACTTAATTAAAGAATATTGAAAATTTTAAGCACAATATAAAGTTTAAAATTCTTAAGATTCAAGCAAAAACAATATATATATATATACACTCACACATTTAAGTATATCATAAATCTATTTCTTCTTCATTGTTTGTTTCTTATTTAAGCAATTATCAATCAATCCACTGGTTGCCTTTCATTGCTTACTATTATCTATCAAGTTGAAATCAAAGAAAACTATAAATATTGGGGAGAGAAACAAAAAACAAACAAACAAATAGAAGTTGTTTTAGGGTTTATAATTAGAAAAGAGGAAATGAATATGACCCAATTCTAAAAACAATTGGTTTGAATTATTTTCATTAGATTTTTTTTTTTTTTTTTTTTTTGTCTTTATTAGTAAAGACACTTTATAGTTATATAAAAAAATTGGAATAATCCCAAAATTCCTATTATAGTTTGTAAAACTATTTATTTTACCATCCATAATTTTATTTTTGTTCAAAATCCTCTATAACGTTAATAAAAACATTCAAAATACCTCTAAAGACATGTGAAATGATGATAATACCCCTAATAATCACGTATTAATTATGAAGTCCAAAGGAGTAAAACAGACAATTTCTATTATTTTATCAACGTTAAAGAGAATTTTAGATAAAAATGAAACTATAAGTGATAAAACGAACCTTTTTTACAAATTGTAACAGATTTTTTGGAATTATCTTTAAAAAATTCTAGCGTTTGAAAACAATCAGATTGTCATTAACAAAAACTTTAAAAAATCAAAATATTTAGTGGATTGTCAATAACTTCACCCCTCATCAAAACAAAATCAAAACATTCTCTTTCATACATATACTACTAGATGTAAAATGATCATTGACTTCCCTCAAGCTGAGTTACTAAGCATTCAGCTACAACTACCACATTGAAATACAAAAATGGATATCTTGGTAAATGATTCGGGAATTACTTTGTATCCATGTTAGACAACTTTAGTGCAAGTACCCTTCACCCTCCAAGTACCAGATTGCCACTTTTGTTGCTTTCTCTACTGCAGTTTTCTTTTTAGCTTGGGGTTAACTATAGCACTCCAGAACTTCTATTTCTAGGATAGCCTTGTAAGTGAATCTGCAAAAGAAAGATATGAATTCAGTATGTAAGCCAAACACCAAGCTGCAATGGAAGTTCATTCATAAGTTGGTTAGTGAGCAGAAAGACGAGTTCAATAAAGAATGCATGTGCACCGTTGATTAATGTATCCGGAATTGCAATGATTTTGACGTTAAATTATCCACACTATATGGGGTGTTGGAGAGATAATAGATCCTGACGTTTTAATTCAATCGTCCAGAAGAGTTGTTAGAATTCCTCAATTGGACAAAATCAAGCTCCGATTTTCTAGCACTTCCAAAGAATAGGCTGAAAAATCAATCGTTTTAAGCAAATTTTCTAGTATCATGCAACATACAAATGGATGCAACACATTTTCATAAATATTTCTAACAGACCCCTTTCCTTAGGCGATCTGTCGATATCCTACGGTGATCCTTCAGCTAGCCCGTACGCTCAACTAAAGGATCTCCGCAAAGTTAAACCGTGTTCTTTCTGAAACCTTTTCGAAAACAGCGGAAACACAGGGAAAATTTTCATTTTTATTTCAAACCTTTGTAAAACATTTTATAAAAATTTGGGTAGCATCCCGTGTATTTTTCGGACTTTGCCACCCTGCAGATTATAAAATTTAACACTTTTAAAATATCATAAATCAATTTCCCCAAACTACAGAGCCTCAGGCTCTCATTTTTCAACACAACCACATTCACAATTTCACATTTCAATTTATAAACTCATTACCAACTAAGTCATATGTCATGCATCAATTTATTCCAAAAACATAATTTAAATCTAAGTTAACCACAAAAGAATATTTACAAAACCACATAGAGATAATAAAATATATACAACTTCTTTTAAAATCGAACAAAAATAAAAGTAGATAATCACATGAGTGCTATCGTCACGGCTGTCTAGTATCTCCTTGGGGTAATCTACAGCTATGGTACCTGTGCCTGGAGAGGTTTATTTGAAAGATACAGAAAACATTTGGTGAGTTTTGAAAGCCCAGTGAGTGTTATATAACATATTTAAAACCATATTTTCATAAAAGCCTCCCTAAAACAGTTTTAATAATTCGAATCAAATCTATTTATTCTAAATTGAGTTTTATGCATTAATATTATAAAATTTATATTGCACGGTTTTCAATTTCATAAACGGATCTACTATGGTTGCGAGGTTTTCATTCTAAAATTTCCTTTTTCTGAAATGAATTGGTCCAACTCCATTTGTAGGTGCCCTGCCAACCAGCCCCTTTCATTATTATAAAACCGGACATGGTCCGACTCCGTTAGTAGGTATCCTGCCAACCAGTCCGACTCCCGCCAACCTCTAGTGACCCGTGCCACATGACACCTTAGTATAGAGCGGGATCCTGAATCGCTCTCTATTCGATTCAAGTAGCTAAATACTGCATCGCTAAGAGTAGGACTCTGTCTCGCTTGGGTGTAAGCTAGCTAATAATATACCCTCTACGTGCATTGGACTAATCTCTCAGACATCCAGCCGACATGACTACTTGCGGGTACCTCCCCTAGTTAGTATAGTTAGTGACATACCGACACTACTAACTCTACCAATGCACGCTTCAAGCACTCAACCCAAACCGATAATATTTTGATACTTTTTGGGTAAGCCATAGGTTTTACTTTTCACCTTTTTAAAACGAAAATCCATTTTATACACAATTTAAAACGAAAAATCATCGTTTTAACGAAAATACAAAGACTATATTATTTATTACCATGCAACTTATCATTTAAATCGTATTTTGCTTTTACCAAAACATTCAAAAATGCATGAAACATTCATTTATAAATCAAATCAAATCAATACAAAACTCATGGAAAATCATTTTGACACTCACCTTAACTAATGATTACTTTCGAATAGCTTTCCGGAAGGCTTCGAAATGCTCCTTATCGCTCTTCCCTTGCTCTACCGGCTTGCTCGTCACCTACATAACATATATATACGTAAAATTTACATTCGCGTCAACTTTTGGAAACTTGAAATAACCAAAATTATACAATTGTCCCCAAGTGACTTGTTTTACACGTAAACCTCTCTTTTTCGTTCCTTTATCGATTCTAGGGTTTCAAACTCAGTTTTCTTCACCTGGAACCTATTTATTATCACCTAGGGATGTTCTGGCACTAACGGAATCGCGTTCGGAGGCCCAAAACGAAAATCGTCTGATTTTGACCCCTTTAGGCCGAACACTATTCATAGCCCTATTCGGGGCTTTTCTTCATTCCGTTTTCACTCTGAACACCTTCCCAACTCACCATCTAGTCGGTTCAAGTGTCGATATGGAAAGAAATGGTCATCGAGTAAGCGTTTTAGGCCAAAAACATGTTATTTTCGCTACTAATTTTTAGGCATTTTCTTGGTTTTGAGTTCTAGATTTAATCTTTGACTTTTCATAATCTCAATACGCCTAATTAAACTCGTTAGGGTCATTCGAACACTCAACGGACGCATTATGGGTTAATTTATGGAATCGCCCTTCAAACTAGTTTAGTGCAAGATTTGATTTCTCTTCAAAATTTTGATATTTTTTTGGTTTCATAAGCTCCTAATAAGTATTAATTCACTTTGTTTTTAACTTATTTTTACTAAAACTAACTAACAAACAAATCATAACAAAACCCATTTCGAATCAACTTAATCACCAACAAAATCATCAACTTCAAACTTAAACAACTCACCCCTTTCTATTCCTCGCGAAATCATCGTCTTTCTCTTCGAGTTGACTTCGTTTTGGGGCTAATTTTAGGGCAGTATTGGATTGGTTTTGGTGGCAGATCTAGTGCGAAAATGGATGGGTTTTGGTTGGATCTTCCTTTCTTCCTTCTCCTCTCTTCCTCTCTCTCTCTCTCTCTGTAATCCCTCAAACGTAATTTTATGGATCTCCCCGAAAGGAGTCCCTAAATAATTATTGGAGACCCTAAATGGTCCATGGAAATGCCTAAGAGTATAGGGAACCCTTAGAGATCGATTTAAACTCGATTGAAGATTAAACGAAAGGATAAAACGGTAAATGAAATCAAGTGAGTATTTAAGGTGATAAGGGACTAAATTGAAGATAAGATTTAATAATTGTGATCAAAGTAAAATTAAGTTAAAAGTTAGGGGCGAAGACCATAATTTTATCAGGACGTGACCGTCATTTTTAGAATAGTTTGGGGAGGAAAGCATAAAGCCAAAAGTTCGTCTAAAAAATCAAAAGAGAGAGTGAGAGTTGTCTCATGAAACCAGAGAAGAAAAGAAGAGAGAAGGAAAGAAGAAGAGAAGAAGAAGATGAGCTACCGTCGACGTCCGACCAGATCAAGACCGACGCCAAGCTTGCCGACGCAGCCGCATCTCACCGCACGTAGAACCGAGCAGATCGAAGACAAGCTCGCGCTGACCTATAGCGAAACTCGATGGTAGAAACGATGGATTGAAGGCAGATCAGAACGGAAGAGGACGGCGACGAGCTATCATCCCGACCACCTGCAGAACCCAGCTCCAGCATGACCTGAACTCGACGCAACCAAACTCGTCGACCAACCGACATCACGTGTAAAACCAAGCAGACCTAAAGCTGACCAAACCCGGCAAAACGAGGTAGATCGAACTAGAGAAAGAGCGAGAGAGGAAGAGAAGAGAAAGAGGAGAAGAACTGTAAGCCCTCTAGCGTAATTTTACGGATCTCCCCGGATGCAGTCCCTAAATAATTATTGGAGACCCTAAATGGTCCACGGAAACGCCTAAGGGTATAGGGAACCCTTAGAGATTGATTTAAACTCGATTAAAGATTAAACGGAAGGGTAAAATGGTGAATGAAATCGAGTAATAATTTAAGGTGATAAGGGACTAAATTGAAGATAAGTTTTAATAATTGTGGTTAAAGTGAAATTAAGCTAAAAGTCAAGAGATGTGACCGTCATTTTGAGGATTGTTTGGGGAGGAAAACATGAAGTCAAAGAGTTGTTTTAAATCACAAAAAGTGAAGCTCGAACAGTGAGCAGAATCCAGAGTGTTTTTCGCACGAGAAGAGAAGAAGAAGAAGAAGAATAAGGAGCAGCCACCATCACCGACTAGAACCGCAAGACGAAGACACCTCGAAGCTGAGCAGAACGGCGCCAAGCAGCAGCGAAGAAGCCACCTGAAACTGGTGACGTGTGACTCCAAAACGGAGCAGAACTGCCGCGACGACACTGACGCCGACGCCGACGAGTTGCTCCAACTCGAACTGCATGTAGACCAACTCAAACCCGACCCCAAACCTGAACCAGACCGAGCTAAGACGCAGCTGAAATCGTCCTCCACGCGTGTAGATCCGGCGACAGAGACGACGTCGAGCGATGACGAAATCAACCCCGAATCGCGGCGAAACAAAGGTAGATCGAGAGGGAGAGAACGAGGGAGGAAGAAAGGAGAAAGAGGAGAAGAAAACCCAGCCCAGACCAGCTCCAATCAACGTCTTTTTCAGCTCGAAACCAAGCTCAAAACAGTGTCATGAAGAGAGAATCTAGCAAGGGAAGAGAAGCTCGTGCGTAAGAGAAGAAAAAAGGAGGAGATCCAGTCGAATCAGTCCATTTACGCATCTAAAACAGTCCTGAAACGAGTCCAAACCGTAGAGGAAAAGGATGAGCTCGTGAGGAAGAAAAGGGGTGAGTTACTTAAGTTAAGGTTGATGATTTTATTGTGGATTAAGTTGATTTCGAAGCAGATTTTGTTATGATTCGTAATTGGTTAGTTTTGAGTGAAAAATAAGTGGATTTACATTTATTGGGAGCTTAAGGAACCAAGAGAATAGTGAAAAGTTAAAGATAAAGTGAATCGCGCGATAAACTAGTTTAAGGGGCGATTGTGTAAATTGGTAATTTTGAGTTTCCGGAAGTGATGCGAACGAAAATTTATGTTTCCATATGTTGTGTAGGTGACGAAGGAGGTTGAGGATCGAGGCGAGAGGATTAGGGGCTCCGTACGCACCATTCTCAGTTGTCAATTTTGTGAGTGAGTAAACTTTATTTTTGAAAGATTTTAAAAGTATTTAGTATTTCAAATTGATAAGTTGATTTGATAAATAATTGCATGAGTTTATTTTAAATGTGTTGATATAAGCATGAATTTAGAGCTTAAAATGATGTTATTTTGTGCTTGTGCACTTATCAAAGATATTATAGTACTTAATGCATTCAGAAAATGAGTTTTAGTGCTTATTGCACTCAGAAATCAGATTTCAGTGCTTTACACACTCAGAAAAGAGATTTGTGCTTTTGCACCAGAAAGTTAAAGTAGAAAAGGAAAAGTGTTTTCAAACCCATAAGTATACCCTTAGAGATTACAGATCAGTTTAGACCCGGCCGGTCTATCCCACTTCAGTTGGCACAGTCTTGGAAAGGGATAAGTTACTAACTTGGGGGGATAAGTGTCAGAGTCTATCAATCGAGTCGTCATTACTGATGTGGGGTAGTGTTTCGTGTGCTATGGTTAGCATTGAGAAATTCTGCACATGACCACGAGATGTCTCAGGTTAGGCGAGCTATGGTTAGCACTGAGAAATTCCACACATAGCCGCGAAATGTCTCAGAGTTGACGAGCTATGGTTAGCGCTGAGAAATTCCGCACATAACCGTTAGATTCTAGATACCCCAGTTTTAGGGATACTATGGTAATTTTAAAGGATATCAGGAAACATTTTTAAAAAGAAAAACAGATTTGAGCCAAAAGAAATTTTATAATTATTATTTAAGTTATTTATGATTTACAGTTGCAAGTTTTGTATTTAAATACGTGCTTATGTTTATATATGAATTCTCTTATTTAAGTTGATATTTATGAGATTTAAGCTTGAAACGTTTTAGAAACAAGGAATAGTTTTCAAATGTTTTTAGAGGAGGAAGTTTAGAAAATCAGATTTTCAAAGAAACGAAATATTATCACTCACTGAGCTTCTAGCTCATTATATTTTTCTGTTTTATATAAAAACCTCCTCAGGTACTCTCAGCAGTTAGCCGAGAAGCAGCATTACCTCCAGCGGGAAAACCAGCGTGACAGGACGTCATTTGACCAGCTCATTTTGTTTCCTCAGTTATATTTTCATGCAAATATCTTTTGAAATATATAAGTAATTTGAAAGTTGTAATTATTTGTTTGTAACTGTTTTTAAACTGTTTTTGATTTAAATGCGGTTTATTAAATGTTATTTGAATTTTCTTAAGTTGAATTGAAAATCAAATGCATGATTGAGGCCTACGGGCAACTAGAAGTTGGGTTGGTGATAAATTTTAGTCAAAGTATTGTTTTTCTATAAACAGGTTTTTTGGGAACGTTAAAAATATGGCCGTTATGCTGCCGAAATTTTATTAGAAAAATGAGTTTTGAAAATGAATTTAAAATTAAAAATATTTTTTTTTTCTACGCGTTTTCAGTTTTTAAACGAAAACCAACCCAACGATGTTTTAGAAAGTTATCAGAGAGTTTAGGGTTCGCTCCACGGGTTTCGCTTAGCCCGACGAGTCGGGTTTGAGAGGGATCCGTTGGGGTGTCCGGCGTGACCTATCAGATTAGAGTTAGAGGTATTCGGGTCGGGTCGCATCAAGAACAGCGCAATCAGTTCGAACCCAACTTGAAACCAACTGCAAAACGCGACCAAAACTCGCCAGAATAGTGCTGAAACACGATTGAGCAGAACCAGAGCAAAGACAGCAGATCGGAGGAGAAGAAGAGAGAATCCGGCTAGGGAAGAAGAGCTCGTGTAGAGGAGAAGAAAGAGGGAAGAGATCCAGCCCGAACCAGTCCATTTTCGCCACCAAATCAGTCCCGAAACGAGTCCAAACCGTAGAGGAAAAGGATGAGCTCATGAGGAAGAAAAAGGGTGAGTTATTTAAGTTAGAGTTGATGATTTAGTTGATGATTGAGTTGACTTTGAAGTAGATTTTATCGTGATTCATTGTTGGTTGATTTTGAGTAGAAATGAGTTGAAAAACAAGTGGATTAATGCTCATTGGGAGCTTAGAGAACCAAGAGAATAGTGAAAAGTTAAAGATAAAGCGAATCGCGCGATAAACTAGTTTGAGGAGCGATTGTGTAATTTCAAGTTTCCAAAGGTTTACGCCAATGTAAATTTACATTTCCATATGTTGTGTAGGTGAAGAGGGCGCCCGAGGATCGAGGTGAGAGGATTAGGGGCTCCGTATGCTCCATTTTCAGTTGTCAATTTTGTGAGTGAGTTTGATTTAAAGATTTTAAGAGTATTTCAAATTATCAAGTTTGATTTGATAAATTAATTGTTTACTTGAGCTTATTTTAAATGCATGGATATGAGCATGAATTTAGAGGTTGAAATGATGCTATTTTGTGCTTTTGCACTTACCAAAGATGTTTTAGTGTTTAATGCATTCAGAAAATGAGTTTTAGTGCTTATTGTATCTAGAAATCAGATTTTGGTGCGTTATGCACCTAGAAAAGAGATTTGTGCTTTTGGCACCAGAAAGTTAGAGCAAAAAGGAAAGTGTTTTCAAACCCATAAGTATACTCTCAAAGATTCTAGACTAGTTTAGACCCGATCGGTCTATCCTACATCAGTTGACACAGTCCTGGGGAGGGATAAGTTACTAACCTGAGGGGATAAGCGTCAGAGTCTGTCAGTCGAGTCGCCATTATTGATGTGGGGTAGTGTTTTGTGTGCTATGGTTAGCGTTGGGCAATTCCGCACATAGCCGTAAGAGTACAGATTTAGGGATACTATGGTAATTTTAACAGATATCAAGAAACAGCTTTAAAAAGAGAAAAACATATTTAAGAGAAGAGAAGTTTTAAAAGTATTATTCAAGTTAGTTATGGTTTTCAGTTATAAGTTTTGAATTTAAAAACAAGCATGTGTTTATATATAAATTCTCTTATTTAAGTTGATGTTTAAGAGATTTAAGTTTGAAATGCTTTCAAAACAAAGAATAGTTTTCAAATGTTTTTAAAGGAGGAAGTTTTGAAAATCAGATTTTCAAAGAAAAGATAAATTATCACTCACTGAGCTTTTAGCTCATTATTTTCTGTTTTATATAAAAACCTCCTCACGTACTCTCAGCAGGTAGCTGATCAGTAGCATTACCTTCAACGGGTGAGCCAGCGCGACACGATATCATTTGAGCAGCCCATTTTGTTTCATCAATTATATTTTCATGTAAATATCTTTTAAAAGTGTATAAATGATTTGTAATTATTCGCTCGTAAATGTTTTTAAATTGTATTTGATTAAATGTGTTTTATTAAATTGTGTTTGGATTTTATTTAGTTGATTTGAAAATCAAATGCATGATTGAGGCCTACGGGCAACCAGAAATTGGGTTAGTGATGAAATTTAGTTGAAGTGTTGTTTTTCTGTTAACAGATTTTTTGGAACGTCAAAAATGCAGTCGTTATGCTGCCGAAATTTTGTTAGAAAAATGAGTTTCGAAAATAAATTTAAAATTAAAAATAAAAATTTCCTACCTGTTTTCAATTTTTAAAGAAAATCAACCCAACACTATTTTAGAAAGCATCAGAGAGTTTAGGGTTTGCTTCACGGGTTTCGCTTAGCCCGACGAGTCGGGTCTGAGAGGCATCCGTTGGGGTGTCCGGCGTGATCTACTAGATCAGAGCTAGAGGTATCCGGGTCGGGTCGCATCACTCTCCCTCTCAATCGGTCGTTGATCTGTCACTAGTTCTGCGTATAGTTCGTCCTCGGTTCTGCTCTCTTTCGAGTTGGATTTGCGTCGCATGTTTCTGTTCTGCTTCGGATCAAGTTCGACGGCTAGATTGCGTGCGGTTCGGGTCGAGTTTGACTAGTGATCGGAGCAGCTCGTCATCAGTCGTGTCTAGTTCTGCATGTTGGTTGGAGCAGCGAGGTTTGGTCGGCGAGCTTGGCGTTGAGTTGCCCAATGGTCGACGTCGTCGCGTCATCCTCTTCTTCTTTTTCTTCTTCTTCTCGTTCTTCTTTTCTTCTTCTTCTTCTTCTTCTTCTTCTTCTTCGTTTTCTTTTTCTTAGTCTACGACAGGTCTCTCTCTCTCTCTCTCTTTTTTTTTTCTTTGTTTTGATGTTGTGATTAAATATCACATTTTGGGCTTAATGTTTTCTTCCACAAACAACTCTAAAAATGATGATCATATCCCTGAAAATTTTCATTCTCATACCTTAACTTTTAACTAAATTTTACTTTGACCGCAAAAATCAAATCTTATCTTTAATTTAGTCCCTTGTCACATTAAATAATTACTAGATTTCATTTACCATTTTACCCTTTTGGTTAATCTTCAATCGAGTTTAAATCGATCTCTATGGGTTCCCTATAACCTTAGGCGCTTCCATTGACCATTTAGGGTCTTTAATAGTTATTTAGAGACTATTTCTTGTAGACCCGTAAAATTAAAATAGAGGGTTTACAATTTCAGTTTTAAGTTATGTTGAGCCTGAGTGTAAATGTGATTATTTCTCTTTTAATTTTGTTATTTATGTGTAAAACCAAATAGTCATTGAGTACTTACCAACTAGCCGACTAGTGACTAGGAGCCAGGTAGCCAATTTTCTGGTGCTTAGTGAGTTATGGAACATTGATTGTAACATGATGTCATTAATAATAGATATATTCATATATTCTAAAATTGTTGATTGCATTTTATTAAATACTTATTATATCTTGTTACAATTAAATATGTTTTATTATAATCAGTAAATATGATCAACAGTTTCACACTTATTGATTGAAATTAGATATGTTTAGTTATAATCATATATAATAAAGATATAATATATCAGTATCATACAACATTCTAAAATTTATTAAATATTTATTATATCTTATTATAATTAAAAATGTCTTATTACAATAAGTAAATGTAATTGACAGTATCACTCTTACTGATTGTAATTAGATATAATAAAGAAATAATATATTACAACCAACAATTTTATAATACAATCACTTTTTTTTTTCTTTATTAAGTATATCCATTCTCTAGATGTATGTTAGAATGTGTCTCTATCTATCTATCTATCTATATATATATATATATATATTTCAAAAGTAATGCGACCTTAATAATTTTGGCCTAGGTAAGTGACGCCTTATTCAATAAGCAAACCTATTTGCTACAATCTGGTAAAAATTAGGGAAATTTTTTTCAGTAGCACCTTTATTTTAATTTTTCATATTAGAATTCCTTTAGCTATCAATCATGTGCTTGATTTATATTCATATTTAATTTTTTTTAAATAATCATAAATTTTTAGACGTTAAATAATTATAAGATTTGATTAACTATGAAGGTAAAGTTACAATTTCTTGTATTTACTTCTTAATTACTAGTATTATAATAAAAATATCGTCTTTACAATATAATCTTATTTATATCATGAAAAAGATATATAAGCATTGTAATCGAAGTTTATGGTTAACGTCTAGATTTCTTTATGAACTTTACATTTTCGAAATAAATTTAAATCTTCATTACAAAACAATAATATTTAAGGATATTTTTTAAATGAGAGAATTTTTTATTACTATTATTTATTGTAATTATATTGTAATGCGTTGTAATCTATAATAATAGAGTAATAATAGGTTTCTCAAATTTTTTGCCCAAATTCATACTGAAATGACATGATATATAAGTTGTCGTAACTGCTAACGGGTCTTCAATTATTAGTCTCATATTAATAATCACATCATCTTATGATTTATAAAATATTAATTACTTATATTGTAATATCATTTAGGCATGAATTTAAACAAAATATTTGAAAAGTTTAGCATTAGTTATAATTATGTTGTTAAGAACAAATTAGCCTTTAATAAACGAGCCTAGATAAGGGAGGTCTTAGGCATTGAAACGGCCCTATTTGCTGTTATATAATAAAAATTATTAGGATTCCATTTAGCTTCATTCTTGGGTTGAAGGCATCATGCAATGCAATTTATATTTATAGTCTTTTTCTCATTTAAATTATTATAAAATTTATTAAATATAATTTCAAATTTAATTATAATGACAATAGGTTGTCATAAGAAATTAGAATTGACGTATAGACTTCAAAGTTCAATTGCTCGTTAAATTCATGAAAAAGTTGAAATCTCTCTAATTAATCATGTATATTTTTTAAATTATCATTGCAGTTTAAAATATGACAATTTAATATAAAAGTAGAAGAAAACATACAAATCACAAAAGACACATTTGATTTACAATTCAAAAATCATTTTCCAAACTTGTGTTTTAAAAGTCTATAAATGTATTTTGTGTGGGTCAAATTATTTTATATTTCACATGAATAAATCTCTTCAAAGTATTACATTTTAAACGACCACCTAAAGTAGTGATGAAATTCCTTTCCCGATGTGAATATCTTTACCATTTCAAGTGCAATCTAAATAGTTTATAAAACAAGAAACTTCAACTTCATGCAAGGAAATGATCATGAAAAACGATGATTCGGTATGAACTACATAAATTATGTATTTCAGTCCACTTCACTGGATGATAAGACGTGATGGTCCATGTATGGTGGATCTCCAACCAAACAAAAAACATGGCACAGAACAATGCTTCAAATGGCATGATTGACCTGTTTTGATCCCTAGCATTCTTATTAGTTGTGAGATCAATGGGAATGGATCTTCCAGTATTATCTACTACTTAATTATAGTATTCTTATAAGTTGTTTTCTTTGTTTCTTTTGTTTCATGTGGTT
The DNA here is from genome assembly GCA_021234005.1 of Nephelium lappaceum. Taxonomy (NCBI): domain Eukaryota; kingdom Viridiplantae; phylum Streptophyta; class Magnoliopsida; order Sapindales; family Sapindaceae; genus Nephelium; species Nephelium lappaceum. Next base: position 10,482,163 of record CM038002.1, read on the forward strand.
TGCTGCCATGACTGACTCAACATTATTTGAAGCCTTTGGCAAAAAAAATAAAATTACACCTTCCTCTATTTATTATAGTTACTATTATTATACAATCAGCAACCTATTTTAATTTTTTGTTCTCTACTTTTATCCATATAATAATATATTTGACGATACTCATCCCTACCCTCTCTTGAGTTCAAGAGAATCCTGTGAAAATTGTGATCTTTCTAACTAAAATCTGGATTTACTAAAAATGTTTTTGAAAAAAATCCCTTAAATCTCATGGTTTTTTTTTTAATAAAATTTAATCTAAACAAATCGAAAATCTATACATTTCTCGTGTTAGAGCCTTTTACTAAATATATAAAATATTCATTAAGTACTAGAAAAAAATATTTCACTTGCAAAAGCATACTTAAAATACATTTAAAAAAATTGGTTAATTAAATATGATACATACTAAACCAAAAGGTTTATCACCACGTGGCCTTTTCACAATGCATTAATTTGTACGAGCCTATGACGAATATTTGAAAAAATGGGTTTTATAAAAGAGTGAGTGGTAACATTCAGTGAATGGATGTAACTTTTTCTAAAAATATTTTTAATAAAACATCACATATTACTAGTAATAAGAAACGATTCTTAATGATTCATTTACAGTCATATCTAAAAATAAAATTAAATTCAAATTTTGTGTCATAATAAAACTGTAAACACATGTATGAATAATCTGCAACTATAATCTATATAAACTTCTCTGAAATCTCTTCCGAACAACAACACAAGCTTCTTTGATTTAACCATCATGTTTTGAGCCTCTATCGGACCTTATCCACGGACTTATGGATCTTATACACATGCGGGTCCCTAATCTCCACCCTGTTAGGCATTGTGCCCTAAGAGCTTGTAATTTGTAAACGTTTAAATAAATTATAAATAAATAAAGTTTATTTTATTCAAATTAATGTGCATTTATGAAATGTTTGCTTCATACGAATATCATGAAACATCCATGATTACTTATGTAGTCTCAAATTAAGTATATAAGTGTTATATACAAGAGGATTTAGTTTGAGATTAGTAATCTAAAGAGTCCGTAGAAAGCAAACAAAGCTGGGTACTTTGTTTGTGGTAAATCTATAGTTGCGGTCCATTTCGTATTTGATACGATGATCTTATCCGGGATTGTTCATATGGTGATATGAAAATGGAGGCACTTATATAATAGAGATTATATAGGATTGGACCATGATAAAATGAATTTCTTATTAATATTCGTTAAATAAAGAAATTCTTATTTATCAAGTAGATGATCATATATGGATTGATCTTAATCCTGAGTGTTTTATGGACTCTTATTTGTTGGGTCATATCTTTTGATTTACATGGGTGAGACTGTTATAGATTTACGGTCAATATGCTTCGTACTTTGGAGATGTGATTTAATAAGTGGTTGGGAACATTCTACACAATAGTGGAATCCACTCTTTCTTGCAAGAAGTAGATGAGTAGTTCCCTTAAGTGTTGATTCGAGTCTTGAACAATAAGAGCACTCAACTTTCTGTTTATGAGTAAATGGAAAGATAAAATTCATAAGTTGTTATGGATATATTGTTCATTAGAGAATCAATGGTACTTAATGAAACAAGATATAATTAGAGAGGTGTAACGGACTTTAATAACCTAGCTCTAATTATGAACTACTCGTGGAGGATCGAACCATATGAAATGATTGAATCGATGGACACTGAAAATTCAGATTGTGTAAAACATCTACAATTTTGAGAGTGCAACCTTAAGTTTTTAGTGGAGTAACTCTAAGGTTAATAATAGTGAATTATTAATTAAAGAGTTTAATTAATAATTCCGATATTATTGAAGCTCAAATTGTAGGTCCATTTGGTCCCCTTGCTAGCTCACAACCACATAAAGAAACAAGTTGAAGAATATAATTGGATTGTCCGATTATTGGTGTACATATAAATTTATGTACATGTTCAAAAATTATTTAAATAATTTGATTATTTAAATATTTATAATTATTTAATTAATGGTTAATTATTTAATTATTTGTAGAGGTCATGGGTTCAATTATAAATGATGTCATTAAATTAATTATGATTTAGAATCATTTAATTTAATGAAATAATCATTTAATTAATTAATGGAAATAATAATTTTAATTGGAATAAGATTCCATTTAAATTATATTAAAAGAGTTTTAATTTAATGGGAATTAGATTCCATATTAAATTAAAATAATAGAATTCTAATCCAATAAGGAATTTGATTCCATATTGGATATGAATTAAGTCTTTCAATTTAAATAGGAATTTGGATTCCTTGTTAAATAAGAAATGCCCTAGTTTACCAATATATATAAAAAGATGTTTTATGATTGGTAAGTGTGGTGGTGATTGAGAGAATTTTTGGCTGCTTGAACCAAAAATTTCCATTGATTAAAAATCACCTAATAACCATCTACTTCAAAAGGATCTTCAAAAGATTGTGCCCACACACAGTTTCTTTTGTGAAGAGTCATAGCAAGGAAGATTAGGTGGTGAAGAATTTGTGAATCAAATGGGATCAATTCAATCTTCATGCAAGGTAAGATTCGATCTTATGAATTAATTATTGAATCGTTATTACTAGTATCGATTGTGCATGTTTTATTTGAAAATTTTTAAGATTCACGTTTCCGTATTCGAATTAAAATCGAAAATTTTTCTTTCAATTGGTATCAGAGCCCCGTTTTGCTAGTTTAATAATTGATTCAATAATGATTGAATTTTTCTTTTGATTATGATTCTTTGTATGTCATAGAGTAGGCACAAATTATTGTTTGATATATATTCATGATTGATGAATTGGGTTTGCATGGATTGATCGTTAATTGTATGGTTCTTTGGCTAATTTAATTTGATTAATTTGTAAGCCGTTTGTGGCAATCTAAGCTCCTTGTAATCATATATTAAAGTTTTTATTTTTGTCGGAGATTTAAAAGCGAAGATTGATAACATCGGGGCTGAATTCTGTCACAAAAATTGGGCAAAAAGTTGCGATTGAATATGGAATCGATTTAGAATATATTTGCAGGTTGATGCACGACCAGATGACAGCGTACGAAAGGCTGTGTGACAGCTTAATTCGCAGTCAAGTTCAGCGGTGCAGAAACTTGTGCATGGCTGAATTGCTGCGCTGCAGTGTGCTGTACTGGTGCGGCTGGACTGCAGTGCGCAGCACTGGTGCTGTTGCTGCGCTGCAGTGTGCTGTGCTGGTGCAGCTGGACTGCAGTGCGCAGCGCTGGTGCGGTTGCTGCGCTGTAGTGTGCTGTGCTGGTGCGGCTGGACTGCAGTGCGCAGCGCTAGTGTGGTTGCTGCGCTGCAGTGTGCTGTGCTGATGCAGTTGGACTGCAGTGCGCAGCGATGGTTCGGCTGAACTGCAGTGCACAGGTGTGGAACGGTAGTCTGCTGCGTTTGACGAGCTGATGTGGTTGAGCTCGCTGTGCGTGTGACTGGTTGTGAACCAGTTTAGCTGCGCATGGAGGGCTGATGGCATGCGACTGCTGCCACTTGCCAGTCAAAAAGCTACTACCACAAGACAACTGACAGACCCCTTTTTCTTAGGCGATCTGCTGGCACCCTACGGTGACCCTCCAGTTAGCCCTTACGCTCAACTAAAGGATCCCCCGCAGAGCTAAGCCATATTCATTCTCAATCTTTTTCGGAAACAGCGGAAACGAGGGAAAATTTTTTCGTTTTTATTTTAAAACCTTTACAAAATATTTTATAAAAATTTGGGCAGCATCCCGTCTGTTTTTCGGACTTTGCCACCCTGTAAATAATAAAATTTAACACTTCTAAAATCATAAAAACAATTTCCCCCAACTACGGAGCCTCAGGCTCTCATTTTCCAACACAATCACAACCACAATTTCATGTTACAATTTATGAACTGATTATTAATAAAATCATGTCATGCATCAATTTACTTCAAAACATAATTTAAATCCACAAAATAATATTTACAAAACCATATGGATGTAATAAAATATTTACATCACTTAACATTAAACCAAAAGAAAAGTGGGAAATCACATTAGCACTGACGTCGCGGCTGCCTAGTGTCGTCCGGGGAAATCCGCAGCTATGGTACCTGTGCCTGGGAGGTTTGTTTAAAAAACACAGAAAATGTTTGGTGAGCTTTAAAAGCCCAGTAAGTGTCATATTACATCATTTAAACCATACTTTATAAAAGCCTCCCTAAAACATTTTCAAATTGATTTATTTAAAATCAAGTTTCATGCATCCATAATATAAAACATATATTGCACGGTTTTCATTTCATAATGGGATCTCCTATGGTTGCGGGGTTTTTATTCAAAAATCATTTTTCTTTTCATAAACCGAATATGGTCCGACTCCGCTCGAAGGTGTCCAGCCAACCAATCCGGCTCCCGCCAACCTATAGTGACCCGTACCTCATGGCCTCCTAGTATGGAGCGGAATCCTACATCGCTCTTTCCAGGTCATGCAGCGGAATCCTACATCGCTACAGAGCGGACCCTGTCTCGCTCGGGTAAGCTAGCAAATAATATACCTTTCACGTGCATTGGCCTAATCTCTCAGACATCTGACTGACACGACATCTTGCGGGTATCTCCCGCGGTTAGTTTAGTTAGTGACATACTGACAGTACTCATTCTACCAATGCACGCTTCGGGTACTCAACCCAGACCGTACTCATATGATACTATATGGAAAAGCCATAGGTTTTATTTTCATATTTTCAATCCATTTCACATATAAACAATTCAAACATGAAACCATCATTTCATGAAATTCACAAAATCATATCATCGGTTACCGTGCCATTTGTCATTTAAATCACATTTCATTTTCATCAAAATATTCAAATATGCATGAAACAATCATTCATGATTCAAATCAATGAAAACATATTAAAAATCAGTTTGACACTCACCTTCCGCTATCAATCCAAATGGATTTTCGGAAGCCTCTAAAACTGCGCTCTAGCGTTCTTCCCTGGCTCCACCGGATCGCTCGTCACCTACACAACATATATATACGTAAATTTACGCTCGCATCAACTTCCGTAAACTTAAAATAATTAAAAATTACACCATCGTCTCTAATTGACCATTTTTAGGCGTAATCTCTCCATTTTGATTCCTTAATCAAATTTCCGACTTTTATCAACTTAAATACGCCTAATTAAACTCATTAGGGTCATCCGAACTCTCAACGGACGCCGTATGGGTCAATTTACAAAATTGCCCATTAAACTAGTTTACGCGCGTTTTTGGTTTCTCTTTGAATCTTTGATATTTTCTTGGTTTTCTAAACTCCTTATCAACCTCAAATACTTGTTTTTCAACTTGTTTTCACTCAAAAATAACCAATCAACAAATCACAACAAAACCCATCTCAAATCAACTCATATACCAACAAAAATCATCATTTTCGAACTCAAACAACTCACCCCTTTTTCTATCGCGTTGACTTCGCTTTTGGGATGGTTTTGGACTGATTTTGGGATGGATCTGAGCTGGGTTTGGGCTGGTTTCCTTCCTCTTTTCTTCCCCTCTCTTCCTCTCTCTCTTTCCCCCTTGGTTCTGCCGCGGTTCGCCGTCGTTGCTGCCGCCGATCTGCACACGCGGAGGGCTATTCTGGCCGCAGTTCAGCTTGGTTTCAGCTCAGTTCAAGTCGAGTTTGAGCTGATCTTGGTGCAGGTTGAGCTGGAGCAGCTCGTTGGCTTCTCCTCCGCGTAGATCGGAGCTGGTTCGGCTTGGCGATGCAGCTCCGTTTCAGCCTTGATCTGTCACGGTTCTGCTGCAGTTTTTTTGCTTCGGTTTGCGGCTAGATAGCGACGTTGAACGGCGGGGGTGCACGGCTGGTCGGCGTTGGTGGCTTCTCCTTCTTCTTCTTCTTCTTTCTTTCTTTCTTTCTTGCGAGAGAGAGAAGCTTCTGGTTTGCTTTTCACTTTGAAAAGTCAACCAACATTTTCTTGGCTTCTAATTTCCTCCACACAAGTCTCATTAATTCCACTTATTCCCTAAAACAATTCCATTCTCCTCCCTTAGATTCTAGCTTTATCTCACTACGACCACAATTATTAAAAATTATCTTCACTTTAATCCATTTCTACCTTAAAAATTATTCAACTTCATTTATCATTTTAACTTCCCGTTTAATCTCCAATTGAGTTTAAATCAATTCCAATGGGTTCTCTATGACCTTAAGCGTCTCCATAATTAATTTAGGATCTCTAATCACCACTTAGGGACTATTCCTGGGTATCCGTACAAAAATAAAAATAGAGGGTTTACAACAACAGCTGATCTGTTTTCGAACAGTCCCAAACGCAGTCCGTTTTCGAATTTTCTTGAGTTTCAGGTTTCTGTTTTCAATCGTAAAAATTACAGAAAATTATCCACTCATTTTGGATAATTTTTTATGGCTTTAAAATCAAGAAATGGGCTTCTAACCCAATCCATTTGATGGAGGTTCTTGATAATTAAATTAGATTTAATTATAAGCCATAAAGAGCCCATAAAGACTCATGAAGACTATGAAGTTCTTGAAGACTACAAGTGAAGGCCAAGGAATGCCTTGGTTAATTTTTGTAATATCTAAAATTAGTTTTAGGTCGTTAAAGCCAAAGAACCCGGTCAATCACATGTTATTTATTTTAATTGTTTATCATATGATGATTGAATAATTTGTTGATAACATGATCATGCATAAAATATGTCATATAGAATAGAAAGTGCCTACTCGTTGCATTATAACATGACATACATACATGTATTATTATTTATTTTTTCTATTAAATAGTTTATTAGTTAAAATAGAGATAATAATACATTAAATACCAATTTCATAATTTGTTAGGATTTTAGTTAAAAATCCTAGGTTCACAAATTAGAAATGTATAATTAGTTTTAATGTGATTAAAATAAATATATTTCAAATAATTGGTAGTTAAAATGTGGATTAGATTTTAAGAGTTAAAATTGGGTAATCTCACATTAAATCTAATCTTCATAATTAAAGAGTTTAGATTATATAGATTAGATCTTTCATAAAAAATTAGATTTTTAAGAGTTAAAAATCTGGTAATTTATTAGGTGTTAATAGGATGATGATTCTAGTAACATACTGATTCCTAGTAACTTAGATTATACTTGTTAGCCGTTAATAATCTAAGATGATGACTAGGAATATTAAAATAGAAAACCCTAATCCTAAAATAGTGAGTGGGAGAGGGATATATGACAATATATCCCACGGTCTCCATCGTTAGTTCAACACCGTAAAACTTAAATGGCGCCTCGAGACGGCTTTGTTATCGTCCCCCTACGGATGGTGTCCATTTAGGTTGATCAAGGTTGACTTCCTAACGGATAGGAATTCTAGATGTATCTTGTGATTGACCTACCCTACGACTGTAATTCTCGAGTTAAGTCTATGGACTCCGAAATGATGGGTTACACTCATAAAGGAAATAATTAATTGTTAATTATTTTTCCTGACCGAAAAACGTAGTCAAATAATATATAAAAAAAAAAAGAGTTTTCTGTTATATTATTTGATTGAGAATGTCTCAGTCTAACATACAAATATTTGACCTACCCTACGGCGGCACCTATTTGTGGCATGTTAGATTATCGTGGCATAGTAATTCTTTTTAGGGTATTTTTGATTCATTATTCATGTATCATGCATCATGTTTAATTTTATGCTAAAATTTATGATATTCATATGAAGCAATTTTTTGAATAAAATATTTTGTTTATTTATTTCAGCAATGTCGTCACCTTTAATTACCATACTTGCCAATGATAAACTAAATGGGGATAACTATGTTAAATGGAAAAATAATATGAACGCCATTTTAGTTTGTGAGATCTAAAATTTGTCCTGATGGAGGAGTGTCCTCCTGTGCCACCTAAAAATGCCACGCGTAATGTACGCGAAACCTACCAAAATTGGGTTAAGGCTGCTGAAAAGGCCCGTTGCTACCTGTTAGCAGGAATGTCCGACATGCTTGCTAAGAAGCATAAGGCAATGACTACAGCATCTCAGATGATGGAGTCATTACAAGGGATGTTTGGGCAACCTTCTGAGCAGAAGCGACACAAAGCTGTTTATGCTGCTATGACTGCTAAGATGAAAGAAGGGACATCAGTTCGAGAGCATATCTTGAACATGATGACCTATTTTAATACAGCTGAAACTCATGGTGGGGTGATTAATGAGCTCAAAAAGAAGAAGATGAAAGGTAAATATGATTTACTAGTCATTGAATCTTGTTTATTGGAGGATGATTCATCCACTTGGATAATTGATTCAGGAGCCACTAATCATGTTTGTTCTTCTTTGCAACTGATTGACTCTTATAGGCTGCTTGGTGAGGGAGAGTTCACCATGCGAGTTGGCACTGAGGATGTCGTTTTAGCTAGAGCAGTGGGAGAAGTTAGACTTCAATTTTCAAATAATTGTTTTATTGTTTTGAACAATGTTTATTATATTCCAAATTTTAGAAGAAATTTGATTTCGGTTTCTAGATTAATGGAACATAATTATTCAATTTCTTTTAGTAATAAAGATGTTATTATTTTTAGAAATGGTTTGAATATTTGTTCCGGAATATTAGAAAACAACATTTACATGTTAAGATCGTTAACACGTAATTCACTGCTCAATGCTGAATTGTTTAAAGTTGAAAAACCTAAAGCAAAGCGACAAAAGATTTCTCCTAATGATGATACCTATCTTTGGCATCTAAGACTTGGACATTTTAATCTTGACAGAATAGACAGACTAGTAAAGAGCGGAACTTTAAGTGAGTTAAAGATCGGCAATTTACCTATTTGTGAATCCTGTTTAGAAGGTAAAATGACTAAGAGACCCTTTAAGACAAAAGGTTATAGAGCCAAAGAGCCGTTAGAGCTTATACATTCGGATGTTTGTGGTCCAATGAATGTTAAAGTTAGAGGTGGTTATGAATATTTTGTCACATTAATGATGATTATTCTAGATATGGGTATGTTTACCTAATGCAACGAAAGTCTGAAACTTTTGAAAAGTTCAAAGAGTTTAAAACTGAAGTTGAAAATCAATTAGGTAAAACATTGAAAGCTTTACGATCAGATCGTGGAGGAGAATACCTTGATACAGAGTTCAAGGATTACTTGATTGAGCATGGGATTCTATCCCAATTGACTGCTCCTAGAACACCCCAGCAGAACGGTGTTGCAGAAAGGAGAAATTGGACCCTTTTAGACATGATAAGATCTATGTTTAGTTTCTCATCATTACCTAGTTCATTTTGGGGATATGCATTGCAAACTGCAATGTATATTTTGAATGTTGTACCATTTAAGTCAGTTCCAAAGACACCCTTGGAGTTGTGGAATGGTCGTGAAGCTAGTTTACGACATTTTCGCATTTGGGGTTTTCCAGCACATGTGCTGAAGAACAAGACTGGGAAACTGGAACTACGTTCAAAAGTTTGCATATTTGTAGGTTATCCTGGAGAGACTAGGGGCGGACTCTTTTATAGTCCTGAAGAAAACAAAGTATTTGTATCGACAAACGCTACGTTTCTTGAAAAGAACTATTTGAGAGAGTACAAACCTCGAAGTAAGATTGTACTCAAGGAGTTATTGTCTGGTTCGACCAGTATCCAATCAACAATAGTTGTTGATAATAACATAGTTAAAATCACGTCTGAGCATCAGACATACTTTCGTCAGAATCATCTACCACCTCGTCGTAGTGAAAGGGTTATTAGACCACCTATTCGTTACAGAAATATCGGAGAGGCACAGATTGTTATCTCTGATGAGAGTGTAGATGATCCATTGACATATAATGATGCAATGGAAGAATGATCCAATGGAAGATTCTGATAAGGGAGAATGGCTTAAAGCTATGAATCTCGAGATAGAGTCCATGTACTCAAACTCAGTCTGGGAACTTGTGGATCAACCAGATGGGGTAAAACCTATAGGTTGCAAATGGATCTACAAGAGGAAGAGAGGAGTGGATGGGAAGGTAGAGACCTTCAAAGCTAGGCTAGTGACAAAAGGTTATACTCAAAAAGAGGGAGTTGACTATGAAGAAACTTTCTCACCAGTAGCCATGCTTAAGTCCATTCGTATTCTTCTATCCATAGCTGCATGTCTCGATTACGAGATTTGGCAAATGGATGTCAAGACTGCATTCTTGAATGGCAATCTTGATGAAAGCATCTATATGGTGCAACCAGAGGGATTCGTAATCCAAGGTCAAGAGCAAAAGGTTTGCAAGTTGCAAAGGTCTATTTATGGACTTAAGCAAGCTTCTCGATCTTGGAACATTAGATTTGATACTTCGATCAAGTCTTATGGTTTTGAGCAAAATGTCGATGAACCTTGTGTATACAAGGGTATCATCGATAAGAAAGTGGTTTTCCTCATACTTTACGTCGATGATATTCTACTCATTGGGAATGATGTAGGAGCATTATCTGATGTAAAGAACTGGCTTGCTAACCAATTCCAATTAAAAGATTTGGGAGAGGCTAGTTATGTTCTTGGGATCCACATCATACGAGATTGTAAGAACAAACTGTTAGCATTGTCTCAAGCATCATACATTGATAAGATCCTTGTACGTTATTCGATGCAGAATTCCAAGAAAGGTTATTTACCTTCTCGGTATGAAGTTCACTTGTCTAAGGAACAATGTCCTAAGACACCTCAAGAAGTTGAGGATATGAGACGAATTCCCTATGCCTCTGCAGTAGGCAGTCTCATGTATGCTATGCTATGCACGAGACCTGACATATGTTATTCAGTGGGAGTAGTCAGTCGTTATCAATCTAACCCAGGATTGGATCATTGGGTGACAGTAAAATGTATTCTCAAATATCTTCGGAGAATGAGAAACTATATGCTAGTATATTCTGGTGAGAATTTGATTCCAACAGGATATACAGATTCTAATTTTCAGTCGGATAAGGATTCTCGAAAATCCACGTCTGGGTTAGTATTCACCCTAGGTGGTGGGGCTATAGTATGGAGGAGTGTTAAGCAATCTTGTATCGCTGACTCCACCATGGAAGCAGAATATGTAGCAGCTTGTGAAGCAGCTAAAGAAGCAGTTTGGCTTCGTAAGTTCTTAACAAATTTAGAAGTTGTTCTAAATATGGATAAGCCAATCACACTTTATTGTGATAATAGTGGTCCAGTGGCTAATTCGAAAGAACCAAGAAGCCATAAGCGTGGAAAGCATATAGAAAGAAAATATCATCTCATTAGAGAGATAGTACATAGAGGAGATGTGTCGGTGATGAAAATAGCTTCACAGGGCAACCATGCTGATCCGTTTACAAAGACCTTAACGGCTAAAGTGTTTGATGGTCATCTAGAGGGTCTAGGATTACGAGATATGTCTCATTTGCTCTAGGGCAAGTGGGAGATTGTTAGGCATTGTGCCCTAAGAGCTTGTAATTTGTAAACGTTTAAATAAATTATAAATAAATAAAGTTTATTTTATTCAAATTAATGTGCATTTATGAAATGTTTGCTTCATACGAATATCATGTAACATCCATGATTACTTATGTAGTCTCAAATTAAGTATATAAGTGTTATATACAAGAGGATTTAGTTTGAGATTAGTAATCTAAAGAGTCCGTAGAAAGCAAACAAAGCTGGGCACTTTGTTTGTGGTAAATCTATAGTTGCGGTCCATTTTGTATTTGATACGATGATCTTATCCGGGATTGTTCATATAGTGATATGAAAATGGAGACACTTATATAATAGAGATTATATAGGACTGGACCATGATAAAATGAATTTCTTATTAATATCCGTTAAACAAAGAAATTCTTCTTTATCAAGTAGATGATCATATATGGATTGATCTTAATCCTGAGTGTTTTATGGACTCCTATTTGTTGGGTCATATCGTTTGATTTACATGGGTGAGACTGTTATAGATTTACGGTCAATATGCTTCGTACTTTGGAGATGTGATTTAATAAGTGGCTGGGAACATTCTATACAATAGTGGAATCCACTCCTTCTTGCAAGAAGTAGATGAGTAGTTCCCTTAAGTGTTGATTCGGATCTTGAACAATAAGAGCGCTCAACTTTCTGTTTATAAGTAAATGGAAAGATAAAATTCATAAGTTGTTATGGATATATTGTTCATTAGAGAATCAATGGTACTTAATGGAACAAGATATAATTAGAGAGGTGTAACGGATTTTAATAACCTAGCTCTAATTATGAACTACTCGTGGAGGATCGAACCATATAAAATGATTAAATCGATGGACACTGAAAATTCAGATTGTGTAAAACATCTACAATTTTGAGAGTGCAACCTTAAGTTTTTAGTGGAGTAACTCTAAGGTTAATAATAGTGAATTATTAATTAAAGAGTTTAATTAATAATTCCGATATTATTGAAGCTCAAATTGTAGGTCCATTTGGTCCCTTTGCTAGCTCACAATCACATAAAGAAACAAGTTGAAGAATATAATTTGATTATCCGATTATTGGTGTACATATAAATTTATGTATATGTTCAAAAATTATTTAAATAATTTGATTATTTAAATATTTATAATTATTTAATTAATGGTTAATTATTTAATTATTTGTAGAGGTCATGGGTTCAATTATAAATGATGTCATTAAATTAATTATGATTTAGAATCATTTAATTTAATGAAATAATTATTTAATTAATTAATGGAAATAATAATTTTAATTGGAATAAGATTCCATTTAAATTATATTAAAAGAGTTTTAATTTAATGGGAATTAGATTCCATATTAAATTAAAAGAATAGAATTCTAATCCAATAAGGAATTTGATTCCATATTGGATATGAATTAAGTCTTTCAATTTAAATAGGAATTTCGATTCCTTGTTAAATAAGAAATGCCCTAGTTTACCAATATATATAAAAAGATGTTTTATGATTGGTAAGTGTGGTGGTGATTGAGAGAATTTTTGGCTACTTGAATCAAAAATTTCCATTGATTAAAAATCACCTAATAACCATCTACTTCAAAAGGATCTTCAAAAGATTGTGCCCACACACAGTTTCTTTTGTGAAGAGTCATAACAAGGAAGATCAGGTGGTGAAGAATCTGCGAATCAAAAGGGGATCAATTCAATCTTCATGCAAGGTAAGATTCGATCTTATGAATTAATTATTAAATCGTTATTACTAGTATCGATTGGACATGTTTTATTTGAAAATTTTTAAGATTCACGTTTCCGCATTCGAATTAAAATCGAAATGTTTCCCTTCACACCCAACCATAACTTTTTGTCCAAATATTCTGTCAGTCCATCCAAAAATTTCTCCTCTTTTGCTTCTCTCTCTTCTTCTTGTTTTTTTTTTTTTTTTTTTTTTTTTTTTTTTTACTTTTTCTTTCTTTTCTTCTTCTTTTCTTCTCGACTTCATGTCACTATTTTCTTTCATTTTTCTACTGCCCAGTTTCAAGTCTGTATGTGTTTTCTATTGCCTCACTAACTCTTAATTATATATAATATACAATCCACCATCTTGGCCTCACTCTCACTTGTTCAATTAAATCTGATTTTTCATTTCATGTTTTTGTCTCATGTCATGTTCAATAGCTGACTATTGCTTTACTATGCTAATCAAGAGACACTTTTCTTCTTTCTATAAAATGTCCACTGACTTGATCTTTCCGGCCTTCTCTCTATTTCATTGTTATCTCTCTTTGTTCCAACTTTCAATAAGAATATATGATGGGACCCACCCCGCCTTTCCCTTTATAGGGCCCAAGTGCCCTCCTGGCACCCCAGTGAATCCCTCTAGATTCTATTCCTGATAGACCTCTTTCCCTAGACGATTTGTCAGCACCCTAGGTGACCCTCCAGTCAGCCCTTCCTCTCAACTAAAGGATCCCCACAGAGCTAAGCCGTGTTCTTTCTAAAACCTTTTCGAAAACAGCGGAAATACAGGGAAATTTTTCGTTTTTATTTTAAACCTTTACAAAACATTTTATAAAAATTTGGGTAGTATCCTGTCCATTTTTCGGACTTTGCCACTCTGCAAATTGTAAAATTTAACACATCTAAAATATCACAAATCAATTCCCCCAAACTATAGAGCCTCATGTTCTCTTTTTTCAACACAACCACAACCACAACCACAATTTCACATTTCAATTTATAAACTCATTATCAACAAAATCATATGTCATGGATCAATTTACTTCAAAAACACAATTTAAATCTAAGTTAACCACAAAGGAATACTTACAAAACCACGTGGATATAATAAAATATATGCAACATCTTTTAAAGTCAAACAAAAACAAGAGTAGGTAATCACATGAGCACTATTACCGCGACCGTCTGGTATTGTCTCAGGGCAATCCACAGTTATGGTACCTGTGCTTGGGGAGGATTATCTGAAAAATATGAAAAAAACGTTTTGTGAACTTTGATAGCCCAGTGAGTGTCATATAACATATTTAAAACCATATTTTCATAAAAACCTATTAAAACAATTTTAATAGTTCGTATCAAATCCATTTATTCTAAATTAAGTTTCATGCATTAATATTATAAGATACATGTTGCACAGTTTGCAATTTCATAAACGGAACTACTATTGTTACTGGGTTTTTATTTTAAAGCATTTCTTTTTATGAAACGAACTGGTCCAACTGCACTCGTAGGTGTCCTGCCAACCAGTCCCTTTCATTATTATAAAACCAGAAATTGTCAGACTTCGCTCATAGGTGTCCTGCTAACCAGTCCAGCTCCCGCCAACCTCTAATGACCCGTGCCACATGGCACCCTAGTATGGAGCGGGATCCTAAATTGCTCTCTATCCGGTGCAAGTAGTGGAATACTGCATCGCTATAGAGCAGAACTCTGTCTTGCTTGGGTGTAAGCTAGCTAATAATATACCTTCTATGTGCATGGGACTAACCTCTCAGACATTTGACCGACACGATTACTTGCGAGTACCTTCTGTGGTTAGTATAGTTAGTGACGTAACGACATTACTAACTCTACCAATGCACGCTTCGGGTACTCAACCCAGACAGGTAATATTCTGATACTCTTTGGGTAAGCCATAAGTTTTACTTTTCACATTTTTTTAAAAAAAAATTAAAATCCATTTTATATGCAATTCAAAACGAAATTCATGGTTTAAACAAAAATACAAAAACTATATTATTCGTTACCATGCAATTTATCATTTAAATCATATTTCACATTTGCCAAAATATTCAAACATGCATGAAACATTCATTTATAAATCAAATCAACACAAAACTCATTGAAAATCATTTTGACACTCACCTTAACTAATGGTCACTTTCGAATAGCTTTTCGGAAGGCTCCAAAACGCTCCCTATCGCTCTTCCCTTGCTTCACCGACTTGCTCGTCACCTACACAACATATATACGTTCGCATCAACTTCTGGAAAGTCGAAATAACTAAAATTATACAATTGCCCCCAAGTGACCTGTTTTACTCGTAAACCTCCATTTTTCATTTTTTTTTTATTGATTCTAGGGTTTCGAACTCCGTTTTCTTCACCCGAAACCTATTTACTATTACCTATGGACGTTCTGGCACTAGCAGAATCTCGTTCGGGGGTCTGAAACAAAAATCGTCCAATTTCGACCCCTTTTGGTCGAACCTATTCACTAGCCCAATCGAGCGATTTTCTTTCCTTCATTTTCGCTCCAATCATCTTCCTAACTCGCCATCGAGTCGGTTCAAGTGTCGGTATAGAAAGAAACGGTCATTGGGTAAGCATTTTAGACTAAAAACACATCATCGGGTAAGCCTTGTTTTTGGTTTTGAATTCTAAATTTAATCTTTAACTTTTGATAATCTCAATACGCCTAATTAAACTCGTTAGGGTCATCCAAACACTCAACGGATGCATTATGGGTCAATTTATGAAATTGCCTTCAAACTAGTTTAGTGCACGATTTGATTTCTCCTTAAATTTTTGATATTTTCTTGGTTTCCTAGGCTCCCTATCAACATCAATTCACTTATTTTTCAACTCATTTTCACTCAAAACCAACCAACAAATAAATTGAAATACAATCCATTTCGAATCAACTTAATCACCAACAAAAATCATTAACTTCAAGCTTAAACAACTCACCTCTTTTTTCTTCTTCGCGTTGACTTCGTTTTAGGGTTGATTTTGGGCAGGTTTTTGGACTGATTTTGGTGATAGATCTGGTGAGAAAATGGATGGGTTTTTGGTTGAATCTTCCTCTCTTCCTCTCTCTCTCTCTCCCTCTCGACCTACCCCGGTTTCACCACGTTCTTCACTGGTTTCGCCATCAATCTGTCGTTGGTTTTGCGTGTGTGGACGACTGGTTTGGCTTCAGTTCAACTCGGTCTTGGCGAGGTTGGTGTTGGATTAGGCTGGAGCAGCTCATCAGCGTCGGTCCTGCGCTTATCAACCTTGTTTTGTAGGCAGTTCTACATCAGGTCTGGTTCGTGTCAACTACAGGTCTGGTCGGCGAGGTCTGGTCAGGTGCGAGTCTTCGTTTATGCTCGGTGAAGGGTCTACTTGATGGCTGGTTCGGTTAGCTTGGAACAGCTCTTCGGCGTCGGTCCTACGCCGATCGACCTTGTTTTGTAGGCAGTTTTACGTTAGGTCTGGTTCGTGTCAACTGCAGGTCTGGTCGGCAAGGTCTAGTCAGGTGCAAGTCTTCGTTTATGCTCGGTGAAGGGTCTGCTTGATGGCTGGTTCGGCGAGCTTGGTCGGCTGGCGTCAATTTCATCTTTTTGGGCTTCTTGTTTTCCTCCACAAACAACTCTAAATATGACAGTCACGTCTTGAGAAAATTTCATTCTCCTCCCTTAACTTTTAACTCAATTTTACTTTAACCACAATTATTGAAACTTATCTTCAATTTAATCCCTTATCACATTATATAATTACTCGATTTCATTCACCACTTTACCTTTTCGTTTAATCACAATCGAGTTTAGATTGATCTATAAGAATTCCCTATAACCTTGGGTGCTTCCCTTGACCATTTAAGGTCCCTAATAGTTATTTAGGGAGTATTTTTAGAAAACCCGTAAAATTAAAAATAAAGTGTTTACAATTTCTCTCCTCATAAAAATTTAGTCATCGAAATTAGATTACATACATTATTCAAAAAGGTATGGATATTGTGCATGCATCTGCTCATCATACTCTCATGTAGCTTCCTCGGATCCGTGATTTCTCCACAAGACTTTAACCAATGGTATCGCTCTATGGTGTAACACCTGCTCTCTACGATCTAAGATCTCTACAAGCTACTCTTCTTAGGTCAGATTCTCTTTAAGTTACACCGACTGCTCTCTAAGAATATGTGAAGGATCTACTACATACTTCCGTAGCATGGAAATATGGAATACGTCGTGGATATTTGCTAACTCTAGTGGCAGTTTCAAACGATACGCCACTTCTCCAATCCTCTCCACAACGTCGTACGGCCCCATGTACCACGGACTTAACTTGCCTCGCCTTCAGAATCTTAGCACTCTTTTCCATGGTGAGATCCGTAGGAACACTCTGTCACCAACCTGAAATTCTAAATCTCTTCTTTGATTGTCCGTATAGCTCTTCTGTTTGTCATTGGCTACCTCAAGCTTTTCTCTGATCACATTTATCTTCTCTGTAGTGATCTGGGCAATCTTTGGGCTAATCAATTTCCTCTCACCTACCTCATCCCAGCAAACTGGGGTCCTGTATTTCTTGCCATACAACGCTTCATATGATGTCATCTTTATACTTGACTGGTAGTTGTTGTTGTAGGCAAACTCTATCAGTGGTAGGTGAGTATCCCAACTCCCCCTAAATTCTATAACACAAGCTCTCAATATATCCTCAAGGGTCTGGATAGTCCCCTTGGATTGGCCGTCCGTCTGAGGGTGAAATGTCATACTGAAATATAATCTGGTGCTTAAAGCTTCCTGTAGTTGAGGCCAGAATCTAAATGTAAACCGAGGTTCTCTGTCTGATACGATGGATACTGAGGCGCCATGCAATTTTACGATCCCATTTATGTACAACTATGCCAACCTGTCTAGGGAATAGGTATTTTTAATCCCTAAAAAGTGAGCGGACTTCGTCAATCGATCAACAATCACCCATATAGCATCATGTCCACTCTGTGTCCTCGGTAGCCCTACCATAAAATCCATAGTAATGCTCTCTCATTTCCACTCAAGGATCGGTAGGGGCTGTAGTAAACCTATCGGTTTCTAGTGCTCTGCTTTAATTTATTGATAGGTCAAGCATCTAGAAACGAACTCTGCTATCTCTTTCTTCATTCCTCTTCACCAATAGTGAACCCTTAAAGTCCGATACATTTTGGTACTTCCTGGGTGCATGACATAAGCTGATGAGTGTGCCTCTTCCATGATCTCTTTCTTCAGATCTCCCACATCTGGCACACACAATCTTTGACCCAACACTAGTGTCTCGTCTTCTTTCAGCGTAAATTTAGCTCATTGCCCAGCTTCAATTCTACTCTTGAGTTTCATTAATTCTAGATCTTGCAACTGAAACTCTTTGATATGATCCACTAGAATTGGATGGACGTGAAATGCTACTACCAATGCTCCTAAGCCCATCGTCTTCAATCTAACGCCCATGGATCTCAACTCCACTAATGAGGGTAGATACTCCACCTTCAGCTAAGCCAATAAATGGGTAAACTTGTGACTCAAAGAGTCTGCCACTACGTTCGCCTTGCCTGGATGATATTCTATGGTGCAGTCATAATCTTTAATAAGTTCTATCCACCTTCTCTACCTCATTTAATTCCTTCTGGGTGAATAAATACTGCAGACTTTTGTGATCAGTAAAGATCTTGCGAGATACTGACAAGACCCAATCCGAATCTTACTATACTTACGTCCGGAGGGTCCCGTCTGGCATCCCAACGGATCCCTCCTAACCCTACTTAATGGGCTAAGAGAAATTCGCGGAGCGAACCTTTAAAATTTTTTCTTACTAAGTAAAATTAGAATAAGTTGGATTTTTTTTTTTTCAATTAGAAAATTCGACAGCATAACGGTTGTGTTTTTGATATTCCCAAAATACCTGCAAAGGAAAAATAAACTTCCATACACTTCTGTTTTTCCAAACCAACTTCTTTCACAACCATACATTTTAATCATAAATTCATTTCATAAAAATTCAAAAGTATAAAATCGTAATTCAAATACTTTATAACTTATGCAATGATTTAAAAACTAGGAATTTAACATCACAAATAAATCTGGACCACTCATATATATATACCTGATTCTTTTCAAATGCAAAATATGCAACATATTTATACAGAAGCACGGTCACGTCATTGCCCACTTACACTTCTGGAGGAGCCCTTCCATCTCGGTCACTTACATCCGTATCTGAGGAAGTTTTTAACAGAAAACAGAAAATAATGAGTTATGGGAGCTCAGTGAGTGTAGATATTTTTTTTTATCTTAAAATATTTTATTTCTTAAAAATACCTCCTTAAAACCTTTTTAAAATTTTATTTCTTATTCTTAAAATTACTCATAAATTTCAAAACTTATTTCATTGTAAAGTGTGAGTGATGAATCCATAAAGTACATAATTTCGTAAAATCTCACAATTTATAAAACCATAAAACCCGTAAGGGCATCAACATACACATAAAACTTATATATACATAAAAACTCCATATAATGTAAAAGTTTTTAAGCATTTTTCTTAAATCATAAAGCATACTTAGGAAAATTATAAACCCATACGTACATAAAATTCAAATGAACTTGTAAATTGAATATAACCCGTGAACTTATATATGCTTAAAACTTCATACGTATATATACTTCATTTAATTTAAAACTTAAAAATCATACAACTCTCATTTAAATTACTAAACTTACATATGTAAATTACAATTTATATAGATACTTAAAATTCATATAAAATTTTGATTTCCTTTCAATACATAGCTTAAAATAGGAAGTCCATAAACTTGCATATATTCATACAACATCATGAAAAACTTACAACTATAAAACATATAAAAATTCATTTCCATTTCCGTATGTAGCTTAAAATGGAATTTCCATAAAGCTCTTATATATATTCATAAAATTCCATAGAAAACTTAGGGGTTATAAAATGCATAGGATGAAATTCCATTTCTTAACCTTTTTCTCGAAACTTAAATTCATTTAATTGTAAAATGTACTTAAAGCATATTAAATATTTTCCTTTGTTTTCAATGCTCAAAATACTTATTTAATTTTTCGAAAAGCACCATTCGTACCCCGTATTGCTTACAAACACGCGGAAGGCGAAATAACGCTAACCGACATTGAGTCACGTGGTATTTTAACAGATACCAAGCGTGACACTTACATACTTACAAAGACATCTCACGGTTATATATGGAATGTTACATAGCTAACCATAACATAAGATAATATCCCACAAGAGTAGAGGCGACTTAATAGACTTAATATCCCCCCAAGATAGAGACGCATTCCCCCTAGATTTGCCACACTATTATGGGATATACCGGCCAGGTCATAAAACTTACTTATGAAGGTGGTATACTTATGGCCTTTGAAAATTCATTTTATTTTTCTTATTTAGTGCAAAAGCACAAGAATCACTTGTTAGAGCGAAATAGACATAAAAATCTGATTTCCATGTGCATAAAGCACAAAACTTATACTTCCAAGTATATAAAACATCAGATCTCATGTCTTAAATGCATAAAGCACCAAAGATTATTTTATACTTATTCATACATAAAGCCTCATATATATATATATATAATTTCTTGTGAAAATTTAAATTTTAATAAACATACAAAAGGGGTAAAAATCTTCATATAAAGACATATATATCATTGCAAAATATACATTTAAAAACATCATAAAAACTTCATAATTGCATAAGCCTCATATGAAATGTGTAATTTACAAAGCTTATAACGTACCAAACGCTTAAAATTTCATATAGTGAAATCTAAATGTTTTTCTTTGCATAACACAAAACATAACCTTGTGTGAATTTAAAACTTAAATTAAACTTAAACTTCAATTTAAAACAAGCTTATGTTTATAAAATTATAATTGATAACCTTTGCTACAAATGTCATATAAACCCAATTTCTTATTTAAATTGCCAAAATGCCAAATACATGGTAAAATGTTTAAACTCTTAAATCAAACATAAACTTATATGCGAAACTTACTTGGGCATTCACCATTAAAATTTTCTTATAACTTTCAAATTTGATTACCAACGCTTAAAAATAAAAAGTAGCACTCACCTTAAATTCGAATTTCCTTATGTGGCTCCAATAGCCTCCTTTGGTTCCGTCTACTTGTCCTTCACCTACACATCACATCCGTGCTTAAAATAAGCTAAACTTAACCATACAAAACTCAATACATAGCTTAGAACTCAATCAATTCACTTAAAAACTATTTTACCTACTTACTTCCCTATTCGGTTTCAACTTAATCGAAGCCTTAAAATTCTGTTTTCTTTGCATGAATCTTACTTATTCTTACCTAGGAACACCCCCATACACACGAAACCATCATTCGAAACTTGAGACAAAAAGTGATAAAAACACACCCCCTTTGGCCGAATGATATACCCAGCCTTCCCCATTGATTTTCTTTGCTCAATTTTTGTTCCAATCACCTCCCTAACTCGCATTTAGATCACCTGTAAAGCGGTTCTAAAAAAGTCCAACTAACGGGTGTCCAAACCTAGGAAAAACCTTAATTTTTTATCACTTTTTAAGTGTCATTTCCATAATTTCATTCTAATTCTCATTTCTTCTTTCCTTAAGGTTTCCTTAATGTCATACATATTTTGAAATATTCATTTAATGCATGAAAACACATACATGGGGTGATATTTTATAATCTCCATCAATACCCTTCACCTAAAGCCATAAACTATAAGTTGTCTTAATTGATTCTCAACATAATTTTAAACTTATCCTAGGTTTCCTTAGCATGAATTCAACATGGAATCATGCTTAATAACATCAAATAACCTTGGTTCCATACTTCCCTAATTATGGTCTTACATAGCCTATCACATAAACACTTCATTTCATTCAATTTTTGCATTTTATTTCATTCAAGCATTTTGTCAAACACTTGGTGAGCATGAAAATTCATTTAAAATCAATTCAACCAATTTAGTGATCATTCCAACAAAACCCTAACATATCAAACCTAATGATTTTCATATAGTTTGTACTTATTTGTAGTGTCATAAATCTCCACTTAAATCATACATAAAAACCTCATCAAAAATCCAACCAAAACATCACTCAAACATCATCACCAAATCAACACAATATCACGGAAAAAACTTCAAAATTCATAAAACTAACCTTGATTTTGATTGCTCTTACTTCCAAACTTGTTTTCCTAGCTTAGCGAAGCTTGAATCCATGATTTGGAGGTTGAAATTTGGTTGAACCTACTTAATCTTCTCCCACCCTTAGTTGGTCGAACATGCTCCCTTTCTTTGCACTCTCTCGGTTTCTCTTCCTCTCTTTGGCGTGAATGGTTTCAATTTGTTGACAAGTCAATGTGTTTATACTTTTAACAATTCCATGATGACCATAATATCCCTTAATTAATTAGACTTTGGCCCTTAGCTTTTGCTTATTCCATTTAGCCCATTTTATGTAAACTTATCTCCATTTGATCCCTACTTCACTTTCTCTTAATCCCACTTTGACCACAAGTAGAAAAACTTGTTTCATTTTAATCTTTTGTCATACTTACTATTCACTTAATACTATTTACAATTCATTCCGAAATAAATTCCAAATTAATTCTATGATCACCCATTTATCAAATTGACTTTACAATACTCTAATTAGATCTCCTAGGACTTCATCCATGGCTTCGAAAAATATTTAAACGGAGTTTAGGTCAACCGTATTCACAATCCTATCTATAAAGACATTTTCATTAGGTAACTTCTGGAACCTTCAGAAACTACCCAAACGAACTCATTTTCACTCCCTTTCAATTTTATGGAGTCCTACTAATCATTCCAAACATTTTCGATTTTCTAGGGTCCATCTCCAAAATTTCACTATTCATCGAGGTACTATTCATTCAAAAATACTATTCACCCGAAAATATTACTATTCATCTGAAAATAAGGTTGAGGGCTTACAGATACACCATAGAGATAATGCCTCCATATCCTCAAAGCGAACACTACTACTGCGAGTTCAAGGTCATGTGTCAGGTAATTATTCTTATGATTCTTCAACTATCGCGATGCGTACGTTACTACCATGTCATTCTGCATCAACACACACCCTAAACCCTGTTTGGAAGCGTCGCAATACACAGTGAAGCCATCCTCCCCAGATAGAAGCGTGAGGACTGGTGTCGAGGTCAACCTATGCTTCAACTTATCAAAGTTGTGCTGACACGCGTCTGACCATACAAACTTTTCATCTTTTCTCATCAGTCCGGTAAGTGGGGCTGCTATCTTCGAAAACCCCCCTACGAACTTCCTGTAGTGGCCTACCAGTCCTAAAAAGCTCCTAACCTCGATCACATTCGTGGGTGCTTTCCAACTTAGGATCGCTTCTATCTTTTGGGGATCCACACTCAACCCATCAGCTGATATCACATGTCCTAAGAAAGCAATTCGATCTAGCCAAAACTAACACTTACTAAACTTCTCATATAGCTGGTGCTCTCTTAGGGTCTGCAGGACTATCCTAAGATGTTTCGCATGCTCTCTAAACTACCTGAACATACCAAAATATCATCAATGAACACAATCACGAACCTATCCAAATATAGTCGAAACACCCTATTCATCAAATCCATAAATGCGGCCGGAGCATTCGTCAACCCTAATGGCATCACCAAGAACTCATAATGTCCATACCGGGTCCTGAAAGTAGTCTTCGGAACATCCTCTGCACGAACTTTCAATTGATGATAACCTGACCTCAAGTTTATCTTAGAATACGCTCTGGATCCCTGCAGCTGATCAAACAGATTATCAATCCTCGAAAGTTGGTACTGATTCCATATCGTCACCTTATTCAACTGTCGGTAATCAATGCACAACCTCAAACTCCCGTCTTTCTTCTTTACAAAAAGCACTGGAGCACCCCATAGAGATGTACTAGGCTTCACAAATCCTTTATCTAGTAGCTCTTCCATCTGGACTTTCAACTCTCTCAACTCTATTGGAGCCATTCTGTATGGGGTAATGGAAATCGATTCGGTTCCCAAAACCAGGTCTATCTCAAATTCTATCTCCCTATCTGGTAGCAATCCTGGGAGATCCTTCAGGAATACACCTAGAAATTCTCTGACCACCGGAATCTCTTCGGAACGAACCTCACTCTTTTCTGTATCAACCATATATGCCAAATACCCCTGACAACCCTTATGAATCATCCTACTAGCTGTCATCACTGTGATCAGACTGGTCGCAATCGCCTTACGTACCCCCGGAACACTACCTCTGGTTCCCCTAATCGGGCCAACTTAACTTCTTTTCTATAACAGTCCACTATAACTCTATACTTAGATAACCAATCCATCCCTAGAATAACATCAAAATCTTGTATGTCTAATACAATCAAATCTGCCAGAAACTCTCTCTCAATCACAATCTTCCCGTCTCTAATCACTCTGTCTGTTATCAACGAGTTCCCAGTCGGGATGGATACTAATATACTACTATCCAATGGCAGAACTAGTGCATTCACTTTCACCGAAAACGGCATGGATACGAAGGAATGCGTAGCCTTTAGGTTACCAATACATAAGCAAAATGGTCAAGAATCGAGATCATACCGGTGACAACCTCCGGAGCTACATCTGCCTCTTGCTGGGTGACTAAAAAGACACAAGCTTGGGTGCGAGGTCTACTAGTCTGAGCTGCTGAAGTAGACGTCCCTTTGCCCATCGCACCCCTGGTAGAGACTAAGGTACCCCGTCATCTCATTTGGAAGCTTCTGCCTTCTCTTTTCTGAACCGTGCTCGCCTGTGAGGGGGTTGTGGCTGAAGATCCAGCCTCTGAACTAGAAGTAATCAATTGTGGGCACCCTCGTATGAAATGTCCCTCCTACCCACAATGGTAGCATGTGAGGCCTCTAGTCTTGCACCTGCACTCTCCCTCGTGTCTCTTTCCATAGGTACTGTACTCTAGGATAACACCCCTGGTGTTGCGAGATCCTCTTGAAGCCGTTGGTGGTCTGAACGATCCCTGTCTGGAGGACACCCCTCTGTGCATCCTCCTACCACCTGTCCATCTAGGCTTCTGATCCTTTTTTGCCATCTTGCTCGGCCCCTCTTGCGGTTGACTGGAGCTACTGCGCTTGCTTCCTAACTTTCTACTATGTTCATTTCTCTCTACCTCTAGTGTCGCCTCTACTAGTCTGACATTTCTATCATTTGGGGCCAATAAGGGTTGGACTTTCAAATCTGGATGTAAACCTGTGAATAATCTCTTGCCCTTCTATTCTTCGTTCTCTACAATCACAGGGACTACCCGAATAAGCTCCAAAAACCTTTTTTCATAATCTACTATGGACATAGATATTTACTCTAGACTGAAGAACTCGTCTGTCCACGCATCCTAGTACGATTGAGGGTAAAAATGCTTTTTGTACTCTCTCTCAAATATCGCCCAAAAATCCCCTCCGGGTGTCATCTCTTGAGGGCGTCTCACCAGTCTTGGGCCCCATCCTCCATCAAGAATGAGGTGAACTGTATTCTCTGCTCTTCCGAGCAATCCATCATTCTATATATCTTCTTTATACGATCTAACCACACCAGGGCACTCTCTGGATCGCCCTTGCCATCGAACGACTTTCCTCCCAACTTCTTTACTCTCTTAATGTCATTCTTCCTGTCACCAAGAGCCTCTCGCGGCTGCTGCATCGTCGCTGCTAACATCTACGTAAACTGATGTGCATCAAAACCTTCCACAACTTGGCCACTTGGTCCTTCCTACTCAAATGTAGGCTGCTCTACTAGGGCATTCATAGACTCAATACCACGCTCAACTCCTCGAAAGGTGGTGCCTCAACAGCTGGAGCACCTGTAAGAGTTATATCGGAACCCTGTCTACCGCATCCACGTCCGCGTCAATCCATTGTGCTGTGATTTCCAAACATCAAACTTATCAAAAACTGGAAAATCAATTCAAAATAAGATGCATGACACTAAAAATACATGTGGTTGCTTATTTCACAATCAAAACAAAACATGCTAAATTTTTTATTTTCAAAATCGCGCTTAAACCGTGCTCTAATACCAAACTGATAGACCTCTTTCCCGAGACGATCTGTCGACACCCTATGGTGACCCTCCAACTAGTCCTTTCACTTAACTAAAGGACCCCGCAAAGCTAAGTCGTGTTCTTTCTGAAACCATTTCGAAAACAGCGGAAACGCGGGGAAATTTTTCATTTTTATTTCAAGCCTTTACAAAACATTTTATAAAAATTAGGGCAGTATCATGTCTGTTTTTCGGAAAATGCTACCCTGCAAATTATAAAATTTAACACTTCTAAAATATCATAAATCAATTCTCCCAAACTACAGAGCCTCAGGCTCTCATTTTTCAACATAACAACAACCACAATGTCACATTTCAATTTATAAACTCATTATCAACAAAATCATATGTCATGCATCAATTTACTTCAAAAACACAATTTAAATCTAAGTTAACCACAAAAGAATATTTACAAAATCACGTGGATATAATAAAATATATACAACATCTTTTAAAGTAAAAAAAAAAAAAAACGAGAGTAGGTAATCACATGAGCACTATCACCGCAGTTGTCTGGTATCGTCTCGAGGGTAATTCGCAACTATGGTACATATGCCTAAGGAGGTTTATTTGAAAAATACAAAAGAAAACATTTGGTGAGCTTTGAAAGCCCAGTGAGTGTCATATAACATATTTAAAACTATATTTTCATAAAAACCTCCCTAAAACAATTTTAATAGTTCGTATCAAATCCATTTATTCTAAATTAAGTTTCATGCATTAATATTATAAAATACATGTTGCATGGTTTTCAATTTCATAAACGGATCTACTATGGTTACGGGGTTTTTATTTTAAAACATTTCTTTTTATGAAATGAATTGGTCTAACTCCGCTTGTAGGTGTCCTACCAACCAGCACCTTTCATTATTACAAAACCAGAAATGGTCTAACTCCACGCGTAAGTGTCCTGCTAACCAGTTCGGCTCCCGTCAACCTCTAGTGACTCGTGCCACATGGTACCCTCGTATGAAGCATGATCCTGCATCGCTACAGAGCGGAACTCTGTCTCGCTCGTGTGTAAGCTAGCTAATAATATACCTTCTACGTGCATTGGACTAATCTCTCGGATATCTGACTGACACGACTACTTGCGGGTACCTCCCGCGGTTAGTATAGTTAGTGACGTAATGATACTACTAACTCTATCAATGCACGCTTTGGGTACTCAACCCAAACTGGTAATATTTTGATACTCTTTGGGAAAGCTATAGGTATTACTTTTCACATTTTTTTTTTTTAAATTAAAATCCATTTTATATGCAATTCAAAACGAAATTCATCGTTTGAACAAAAATACAAAAACTATATTATTCGTTACCATGCAACTTATCATTTTAATCATATTTCACTTTTACCAAACAATTCAAACATGCATGAAACATTCATTAATAAATCAAATCAACACAAAACTCATGGAAAATCATTTTGACACTCACCTTAACTAACGGTCACTTTCGAATAGCATTCCGAAAGGCTCCAAAACGCTCCCTATCGCTCTTCCCTTACTCCACTGGCTTGCTCGTCACCAACACAACATATATGTACGTAAAATTTACGTTTGCGTCAACTTTTGGAAACTCGAAATAACTAAAATTGTACAATTGCCCCGAAGTGACCCATTTTACTTGTAAACCTTCGTTTTTCATTTTTTTTTATTGATTCTAGGCTTCTGAACTCCATTTTCTTCACTCGAAACCTATTTACTATCACCTAGGGACGTTCTGGCACTAACAGAATCGCATTCAGGGGTCCGAAATGAAAATCGTTCGATTTCGACCCTTTTTGGCCGAACCTATTCCCTAGCCCAATCGGGCGGTTTTCCGTCCTCCGTTTTTGCACCAATCATCTCCCCAACTCGCCATCTAGTCAGTTCAGGTGTCGGTACAGAAAGAAACAATCATCGGGTAAGCGTTTTTGGCTAAAAACATGTTATTTTCGCTACGAATTTTTAGGTTTTTTCTTGGTTTTGAATTCTAAATTTAATCTTTGACTTTTAATAATCTCAATACGCCTAATTAAACTCGTTAAGGTCATCCGAACACTCAACGGACGTATTATGGGGTCAATTTACGGAATTACCCTTCAAACTAGTTCAGCGCGCGATTTGATTTCTCTTTAAATTTTTGATATTTTCTTGGTCTCCTAGGCTCCCTATCAACATCGATTCACTTATTTTTCAACTCAATTTTACTCAAAACCAACCAACAAACAAATTGAAATAAAATCCATTTCGAATTAACTTAATCACAAAAAAAAAAAATCATTAACTTCAAGCTTAAACAACTCACCCCTTTTTCCTTTTCGCATTGACTTCGTTTTAGGGTTGATTTTAGGGCGGTTTTTGGACTAATTTTGGTGATAGATCTGGTGTGAAAAAAGATGGGTTCTGGTTGGATTTTCCTCTCTTCCTTCTTCTCTCTCCCTCTCGACCTACCCCGGTTCCGTCACGTTTTTCACTGGTTTCATCATCGATCTACCGCCGGTTCAGCATGCGTGGAGGATTGGTTTAGCTTCAGTTCAACTCGGTCTTGGCAAGCTTGGCGTCAGGTTCAGCTAAAGCAACTCGTCGGCGTTGGTCCTACGTCAATCAGCTTTGTTTTGCAGGCGGTTCTACGTCGAGTTTGATTCATGTCAACTGCAGGTCTGGTCGACGAGGTCTGGTAAGGAGCGCGTCTTCGTTTCTGCTTGGCGACGGGCCTACTCGGTGGCTGGTTCAGCGAGCTTAGTCGGTCAGTGCCAGCTTCTTCTTCTTCTTCTTCTTCTTCTTCTTCTTCTTCTTTCTCTTCTTCTTCTTCTTCTTCTTCTTCTTCTTCTTCTTCTTCTTCTTCTTCTTCTTCTTTCTCTTCTTCTTCTTCTCGTTTGGCGAGGCTGTCATCTGTTTTTCATTTTGTGATTAAATCAATTTTTGGGCTTCATGTTTTCCTCCACAAACAACTCTAAAAATAACAGTCACATCTTGAGAAAATTTCATTCTCCTCCCTTAGCTTTTAACTCAATTTTACTTTGACCACAATTATTAAAACTTATCTTTAATTTAGTCCTTTGTCACATTATATAATTACTCGATCTTGTTCACCACTTTACCTTTCCGTTTAATCACAATCGAGTTTAGATCGATCTCTAAGGATTCCTTATAACCTTAGGTGCTTCTCTTGACCATTTAGGGTCCCTAACAGTTATTTATGGAGTATTTATGGGAAACCCATAAAATTAAAAATAGAGGGTTTACAATTCCACTATATCCAGCCTGAAATCCAAGGAGCAAAACCTAGAACTGAAAATCATCAGAATTCAGAGAAACTTAAAATTTATTAAAAATTTATTTTCTGTATTTTAAAATTTCTTAAGAATTTCGGTAGAGTTTCCTCTGCTTTTCGAGATTGCCAAAATTTACAAAATCAACCTGCAAATCAAAATTTACACTTCTAAAGTTTCACACATTTTCTCAACTTTCAATTGGACCACAAGTCCACTTCAATGGCAATCTCTAGCCATAATTTCTAAGAAAATAAAACCAAATCAGTTTAATATCAACTTAAAAATAAAATTTCTTTACAAATCCAAAACTTTACAATCCAAAAATAATCAATTTAATTTCAATATAGAATAAAGTGAACTATAATTAAATTATGACTAATATATTACAAAAAATAAAGTTCATATATTCTTTTGTGCATTGCCACTTAGACATTGACAGAAATTTTATTTCTTTAGCCACTTTCATTCGGATGGAGGGAAACATGTATCCTGTCAACTAGAACCTACACTTGAAAAGGTTTTTTTAACAAAAATTTATAAAATATGAGCTATGAAAACTCAATGAGTGCGAGGTTTTTTAACTTAAATTCTTTTCTAAAATGATAACCTCCCTAAAACATTTATAAAAATTTCTATTCCTTACAATTTTCAGAAATATAAATTTAGAGTGAATTCAAATTCCAAAAATAATAAATTTCAAAACTAGCATATACACATTTATATTAAAACAGTAATCAATTTCATAAAATTTCATAAAATTTCTTATATAACAGAATTTCAAAACAATTTCAGATATAATAGAATTTCATATAATTTCGAAACCACCAATGGATTTCCAGAAGCATATAGATAATGGTCACGCGTACTAGGCAAGACGAACCACTATCCCCAGCACTAGTGACAGCCATCAATGCTTCACACCCAGCGTTCTTCACACTTTCTAGCATATACAAAAGATATCTTACTAACGCGTTGCGGATTAAATCCATAGTGCGAGGGCGATGACGGGACTTGGCCCGCCTTTTCCTTTACAGGGCCTACATGCCCTTCTGGCACCCCACTGAATCTCTCTGGATTCTATTCCACTACATCCATCCGAGAGTCCGATGAGTAAAGCCTAGAACTGAAAATCATCATAATTCAGCTAAACTTAAAATTAATTAAAATTTGTTTTCTATAGTTTAAAATTTCTTTAAAAATTTCGACAGAATTTCCTCTATGTTTCAGGATTACCAAAGCTTACAAAATTAACCTACAATTCAAAATTTACACTTCTAAACTTTCAAACATTTTCTCAATTTCCAACTGGACCTCAGACCCATTTCAAAGGCAATCCCTAGCCACAATTTCTAAGGAAATCAAATCAAATCAGTTTAATATCAACTTTGAAAATAAAAATTCGTTAACAATCTGGAATTTTAAAATCAAAATAATGATTTACATTCAAAAGATATTTACAACCAAAATAAAGTTCATATGTTCTTTTGTGCATTGCTACTTATACATTCACAGAAATTTTATTTCTTCAGCCGCTTTTATTCGGATGAAGGGGAACGTGGATCCTGTCGGCTGGAACTTGCACCTGGGGAGGTTTTTAACAAAAATTTATAAAATATGAGCTACGAAAGCTCAATGAGTTCGAGGTTCACTAACTTAAATTATTTTCTAAAAGGGTAACCCCTCTAAAACATTTATAAAAATTTCTATTTCTTATAGTTTTCAGAAATATAATTTCAGAATCGATATTAACAAAAATTCAGATTCAAAATAACAAAATTCAGAACCAGCAGATAAAATTTATATTAAAAATGGTAATCAATTTCAAAAATTTTCATAAAACTTCATATATAACAAAATTTCAAAACAATTTCAGATATAATAGAATTTCATTCAATTTCAAAACCACCAATGGATTTCCAAAAGCAGACAAATAATGGTCACATGTATTGGGCGGGACGAACCACTATCCCCAGCACTAGTGACAACCATCAGTGCTTCACGCCTAGCGTCCTTCACACTTTCTAGCATATACAGAAGACATCCGACTAACACGCTACGGATTAAATCCATAGTGCAAGCGCGAAGTGAAATAATATCTCTCGCATATATTTGGCGATGCGATTCAACTGACAGACTCAATTCCCCCAAGAGTTAGTGACATCCCATCCCAGAACTTGCCATACACGCAGGGATATTTCGATCTGGTCTAAACATATATATATATTTTCAGATACTATCAATTCCATAACAGATAGTAAAATCCATTGGGTTTGAAAAAGTCAATAATTTCTTTATGCCACTCACAATAAATTCATTTATTTCAATTGCTCATAAAAACCATATATAATTTTGAATGGTATATAATTCACATTTCATTGCATATATTTTTCATGCATAAACCATAAAACATTCAAATTAAAATGGAACAGTTAAATCATGTATTAGTTTCCATAACAACATAAAATAATTGAATTATTTCACAATCAAAACAACTTTAACATAACATGGTAAAAATATAATTTTGCACTCGCTATTTTTGATCACTTGGTGGCTAATCAATCCCCCCCTTTTTAACTTTCTTTTTGCCCAATTTGAACACCTATAAACCACCATTTTAGGTCCCAAAATTTCATCAATAACAAGCTCATTCATAGTTAAACAAAATCACATTTTTATTAACCAATCCTAACAATCCATATTAATCCTTAAACTAATCTTAAACTAACCCAATTAACCATTATTCATTTTCATCATTGTAACCCATTCTCCTTCATTTAATTCATAAGCAAAACTCATCAATTTCAACATTTAAAATCCATTCATTCAACCAACTAACTTACCTTGTTTTCTTGATCATTCTTAGAGCTAAGAGGATGAAAAAATTGAGAGAAATCACCCCAAACCAACAACTTACTTCTTCTTTCTTCTTCTTCTTCTTCGGTTGCACACACCCCTTTTTTTTTTTTTTTTTCCCTTTTGGTTCTCCTTTGTGGTTGCTCGAATTGCTTCTTGTTTGGATTTCATTTGGGCTTCAACTTTATATACTAGGCTCCCTTAATGACCATTTTGCCCTTAAGATTCACCTAAAATGCCAAACATATCCCTTAATTACACTAATCACACTTTTATTGGTTATTACTTACATAATTATCCACCACACATAATTTAATCAATTTCTAATTTATCTTCACCACATATTTAGTCAAAGAGTGACTATTAGGTGTTAATCCACCATTGGTCCATCAATAATCACATGGATTGTGCTTTTAGAATGAGTTTAATATCATAAAATTTCATTTATACCCTTAACATTAAAAATTAATACAATTAACTCCGAAATAAATTCTAAATTAATTCTATGATCACCCATTCATCAAATTGACTTTACAATACTCTAATTAGGTCTCTTAGGACTCAATCAATCCATGGCTTTGAAAAAAAAATTCAAACGGAGTTTAGGTCAACAGTATTCACAATCCTATCCGTAAATATGTTTTCATTGGGTAACTTTTGAAACCTTCAGAAACTACCCAAACTGACTCCTTTTTTTTTCTTTGTTTCAGTTTTATTGGGTCCTACTAACCATTCTAAATATTTTCGATTTTCCAAGGTCTGTCTCAAAATTTTACTATTCATCATATACTATTCACTCGAAAATGTTACTATTCATATGTAAATTCATTGTTAATCATAAAATCAAAGTTTGGGGTCCTACACACGAAGTGAAATAATATCCCTCGCGTATATTTGCCGATGCAACTCGACTGACAGACTCAATTCCCTCCAGAGTTAGTGATAACCCATCCCATGACTTGTCATACACGTAGGGATATTCCGATCGGGTCTAAACAAATATATATTTTTAGTTAACGTTAATTCCATAACAGATAGTGTAATCCATTGGGTTTGAAAACCTAATAACTTCTTTATGTCATTCATAATTAAATTTCATTTATTTCACTTGCTCATAAAAACCATATATCATTTGAATGGCATATAATTCACATATCATTGCATATATTTTTTATGCATAAACCATAACACATTCAAATTAAAAATGGAACATTTAAATCACGTATTAGTTTCCATAACAACATGAAATAATTGAATTATTTCACAATCAAAACAACTTTAACATAACATGATAAAAATATAATTTTGCACTTATTAGTTTTGATCACTTGGTGGCTAATCTGACGCGACTTGACCCGGATACCTCTAACTCTGATCTAGTAGGTCACGCCGGGCACCCCAACGGATCCCTCTCAAACCCGACTCGTCGGGCTAAGCGAAACCCATGGAGCGAACCCTAAACTCTTTGATGCTTTCTAAAACATTGTTAGGTTGGTTTTCTTTAAAAACTGAAAACACGTAGGAAAATTTTTATTTTTAATTTTAAATTCATTTTCGAAACCCATTTTTCTAACAAAATTTCGGCAGCATAACGTCTGCATTTTTTATGTTCCAGAAAACCTGTTTACAGAAAAACAACACTTCGACTAAAATTTATCACCAACCCAACTTCTGGTTGCCCGTAGGCCTCAATCATGCATTTGATTTTCAAATCAACTTAAGAAACAAATCACCTTTAATAAACCGCATTTAATCAAAAGCAATTTAAAAACATCTACGAGCAAATAATTACAAATCATTTATACACTTTTAAAAGATATTTACTTGAAAATATAATTGATTGAACAAAATGGGCTGCTTATGTAACATGCCATTCAGGAATTATGTATGTAGCCTATACGATGATGTGTATGACCTTATTTTGATATGATAAACTGTTTAGAATGTATTTTGAATGCATCCGTACCATTTAGATAGGCTTCCGAACGAACCGAAAATGTTTTCGAAATTTGATCGAAAATCCCGGAAGGATTTTCAAGGATTCTCAAAAATTTAGAAAAGTGTCGAAATGAGTGTTAATAAGTTTAAAAAACACCTTAGAACCTTAAAAGGCACTTTTGAATGAAATTCGGATTGAAACGGAACCAATCCGAAAATCCCCTAAGCCGATCGAGTGAATTTTCGGAGACCCGAAAAAGGGTTTAGGATGACAATTAAGAGTTACCGAGCTTACTAGAAACATTTAGGAAGTCCAAATATAGGCCCCGGAGAGTGTTCAAAGAATTTCGAAAAAGTCACGGAAAAACCGAATTCGGGTGTTCCGGAAGATTCGAACGAAAAGAGATAAGAATGAGTGGACAAGTGGGGCTAGGATGCATGCATGAAGGACATGTGGCATGAGAGTACTATGCATGCAAGACACTTGTCAAAAAGGGAGTGTGCATGGAAGACATGTGTAAATGGATTTTATGCATGGTTGACATGTGTCATGAAGGATGCATGCATGGGTGACACTTGGCAAGAGAAATGATGCATGTTGGACACTTGGCTAGCATGCAAGGATGGCAAACTTGTAGATTTAAGCAACTCTAAGGGCAATTATCAATTAAATGGCAAAGTATATATACTAGGATGCATGAAAAATGAAAAAGTGAAGTCAATTGTGTGTGAGTGGTGTGTTTTCGGCCAAGAAGAGAAAGAGAGGGTGTTGGATGGCAAAGAGAAGGGAAAAACGTGCAGTAGCTATTCCATGGAGTTTATGGGTGATTTGTGAAGGAGTTTAACTCATCCAAGAGGAAAACACAAGCTAGGAACCAAGGTAAGACCTATACTCACTCACTTTAAGAGATTAGTGAGATTTCCTTTGATTTTGATGGATGAAATGCATGAAATCAGGGGCAGCAAGCTGTTCCATGTAATTTCAAGGTGATTTGGGGTCCATTCAAGCTCATTCAAGAAGGGAAAGCAAGCAAACAACAAGACTACATCCATACCAAGTCATTTTAGAAGTTAGTAATGATTTTCTCCTTAACTTGATGTGAAAATGGATGACAAATGTGACGTAGAGGCTGTTATGATTTAATAAAAATGGACTTGAGCATCTTTAACTCAAATATGTGATGGATAAGGACATGCATGAAAATAGCTTGAAATTATGTTAGAATGGAAAACGAAAATGTTATGGGTAACTATGGTAACTCACGGCCAAGGGGTGTTTTGAATGATAGCTGCTGATTTTTGATGTATTTAAATGATATATTAAGTTAATTGGAGGTTAGAATGATCATAGAAATTGAAAGAATTAAATTTGGGTTCATATGGACGTCACACGGTCAAAATGAACATATTGGTATATATGCTGTCTTGTTTTAAGTTCAATGAGTTTTATTTGACTTGATATGATTTTTTTTTGAGTATTTGGAATGATTTATAATTAAATGGATGATATTGCAATTCAATTGAATGGTAAAAATGATGCAAGAGTTGATAAAATTGCATTGGGAAGCATGTGTGTATGTTAAAATGTTAATGGGACAGCTTGTGCATCATTTAAGTGACCATGACAGCATATAGATGCAATACATGGCAGTTTGTGTAATGTTGAATGGCTTTCGAGTTAAAATTATATGATAGTTATTAACGTAAAAGCATGGCAGCATGTGAACCTACGAAATTAGGTTGCGAAATAGCCGAAGTTTAGTAAATGGAAAGGCGTTAGTGAAAACTAGTGTTGTCACGACTAGAATAAGACTTTTCGAAGAGTTTCCGTAGTCGTGCGATTATTGTGACTTGATATATTGGTAGAAATGTTCTATATTTAAATTGCATGCGATTTGAAATTGTTTGCAAAATTGTCTAAGACTAGAATATGTAAAATGCGTAGGTGGCGCGTAATTAATGAAAACCCAAATTATAAGCTTAGAAGCAAGCTAAAGAAAGGAGATGAGTGTTCATTCAAAGTATTTTATGTGAATGATTTTATAAAACGTTGTATGCAATTGTTTCATGATTAAATGAGTAATTATGAAATGTATAAATTATATGCCATGAAATGCTTTATATGAATTTTTATTCAAATGAAAATATTATGAAAGCTTTATGCATGAATCTATGAAACGCTTACAAAATGAAAATTATGAAAATGAAAGAGAGAGGAAAGAAAATGTTTTTATTAGCCTATGGCACGCCTTCTAGGTATCTCAATGAGTTGTACCCGGTGAAGAGTACCCTAAAGATGTGCATGGTAGTGTCAACGGTGTCTGTCACTAACTAAACTAACAACAGGAAATACCCGCAAAAAGGGACTGAGTCAGTTAATCCAGTCAGTGTGTCAACCATGCACGTATAGAGGTATATAATGGCTAGCTTCCCGTAGCGATGAGGTTTTCCGTTACGTGGGACCGGATAAATGACCTAAGCGATGAGTAATGCCGCTTGGAGCGATGAGAAATTCCGCTCTGTCATGTACCTAGGGTGCCAAGTGATATATAGGCAATGGTGGTTGATTTATTACATGCAAATAATTTTAATAAATTAAGTACCACCACTCTTGATTTATGGCATGTATGAAATGTATATGTTGCCTTATTTATTCATTTTTAATACGCATGATTATGCTATTATCAAATGTTATATATATATATGCGTATTACGATTAAGGTTTTCAATTTCTCAATCTCTTTTATGTGGCATATTTATCTTAAACAATTGCATTATGTTTAATAAACTTTTTAGGGAGGTATTTTCCTAAAGTAGTTTAGTTAAAGAATTTAACACTCACTGAGCTTATTAGCTCACTCTTTACTTTATTTTTCCAAAACAAAACCTCCCCAGGTGCAGGCGCAGGTGCTACAGCTTCAGAAGCCCCTACCATAGACTAGTGAGCGCGTCGGATGCAGCTGCATTGAAATTGTAATATTTTGTGTTTGATCATGAATGTGCATCACTTTTGGGCTTTTGTAAACTTTGGATTCATATTAAATAGAACTTTTGTAATTCATGCATATTCATGAAACGAAATGTTTTAAGTTCTTCTTTCGAAATTGCATAAACTGTTTTGTGGTTGTTTGTGGATTGGAAATGAAGGCTTGAGGCCTGGAAGTTGAGAAAAATTAATTGCTATAGAAGTGTACAAGTTTTACTTGATTTTCTTATAGGTGGGATCACCAGAAATGCAGCCGTTATGCTGCCAAAATTTTTAAAATCCTATTTTGTAAAAGTATTCGAAAAAAAAAAAAAAAAAAAAAAATTCCACCGAATTCCGCACCATTAGAAAACTTTAAGGATGTTTTGAAAAGAGATTTCAGAAACGTTCACGGCTTGGCTTCGCGAAGACTTTCCAATCGATTAAGATTTCGTCTGGAAGGCTTCCGTGGAGTGCCGGGCGGGTTGCCTGATAGGTTGTAGGTTTGGGACCCGTCAGCTTAAATGATGTCGTGTCACGCTGGCTCGCCTGCTGGAGGTGATGCTGCTTCTAGGCTAACTGCTGAGAATACTTGAGGAGATTTTTATATAAAACAAAAAATAATGAGCTAGAAGCTCAGTGAGTGATAATCTTTCTTTTCTTTGAAAATCTGATTTTCTAAACTTCCTCCTCTGAAAACATTTGAAAACTATTCTTTGCTTTTAAAACGTTTCAAGCTTAAATCTCTTAAATATCAACTTAAATAAGAGAATTTATATATAACATAGGCTTGCTTTTAAACTCAAAATTTATAACTGCAAATCATAAATAACTTGAATAATAATTTTAAAGCTTCTTTTCTCTCAATTATGCTTTTCTTTTTTAAAACTGTTTCTTGATATCTTTCAAAATTACCATAGTATCCCTAAATCTGTACTCTTGCGGCTATGTGCGGAATTTCCCAACGCTAACCATAGCACACGAAACACTACCCCACATCAGTAATGGTGACTCGACTGACAGACTCTGACACTTGTCCCCCTAGGTTAGTAACTTACCCTTACCCAGGACTGTGCCAACTGATCTGAGATAGACCGGTCGGGTCTAAACTGATTTTTAATCTCTGAGGGTATACTTATGGGTTTGAAAATATTTCTCTTTTCTGCTTTAACTTTCTGGTGCAAAAGCACAAATCTCTTTTCTGAGTGCAATAAGCACTAAAACTCATTTTTTGAATGCATTAAGTACTATAATATCTTTAGTAAGTGCAAAAGCACAAAATAGTATCATTTCAAGCTCTAAATTCATGCTCATATCAATGCATTTAAAATAATTTCATGCTGTTACTTATCAAATCAACTTAATAATATCAAATACTTTTAAAATCTTTCAAATAAAGTTTACTCACAAAACTGATGACTGAAAATGGTGCGTGTGGAGCCCCTACTCCTCTTGTCTCGATCCTCGAGCGCCCTCGTCACCTACACAACATATGGAAATGTAAATTTTCGTTCACGTCACTTCTGAAAACTCGAAATTATACAATCGCCCCTATATGACCCTTTCTACGCGCAACTCTCCATTTTGATTTCTAATCTTAATCTTTCGCTTTTAATTACTTCAACATGCCTAATTAAACTCATTAGGATCATCCGAACTCTCAATGGACGCCATAAGGGTCAATTTATGAAATTGCCCTTCAAACTAATTTATTGCGCGTTTTAGTCTCTCTCTAACTCTTTGATATTTTCCTGGTTTCCTAAGCTCCCAATCAATACCAATTCGCTTATTTTTCAACTTATTTTTACTCAAAATCAACCAATAACCAAATCATAATAAAATCCACATCAAAACCAACTTAAATCACCAACCAACATCATCAACGTAAACTAAATTCGAGTTGGATAACTTACCCCTCTTTTCTCTCGCGTTGACTTCGCTTTGGGACTGATTTCAATCTGTTTTGGGGCTGGGTTCGGTTGGATCTTCCTCTCTTTCTTCTCCCTCAAGCGATCTCTCTCTCTCTCTCTCTCGGCTGATCTCTCCTTCTTCTTCCCCGATCTACCTTCTCTATTCTGATTTCAACTTCAGCTGTACTTGGATCAAGTTTAGGTGATGATTACGAGTTGGAATCAAGCTTGGTTAAAGTTGAAAATGGAGTGGATCGACCAGGTTTCGCGTCGGGTCTTCGTGGTAGTCGCGATAGCAGCTCGCCGTCGCCGGTTTTGCTCCGGTCAGGTTTGGCTTATGAGCGATTTCTGCTTCGCTTCAGGACGAGCTCGGGTCAAGCTCCGCAACTGGTCTTCGCGCAGTTCGACCTGGTTTTAGGCGACGATGGTGGCTAGATTCTCTTTCCATGCCGATCAGGTCTATTTGCAGGGTAGGTGCGCGTGCGGTTCTGCTAAGTTTTGAGTCTGCTTCCGCCGTCGATTTGCTCGGCTTCATGTTATCTCCGCCGTGCGATTCTGATCGGCACCGGCGTCGTCGATCGGCGACAGCTCTTCCCTCTCTTCTTCTTCTTTCTTTCTTCTTCTTCTTCTTCTGGTTTCACGCGATTGACTTGGACTCAACTTTATGAGTCAACTCATCTTTTTGGCTTCTATTTTCCTCCCTAAACTATTCTAAAAATGACGGTCATATCCTGATAAAATTGTGGTCTCCTCCCTTGACTTTTAGCTTAATTTCACTTTAACCACAATTATTAATATTTATCTTCAATTTAGTCCCTTAATTTCTTAAATATTTACTCGATTTCATTCACCATTTTATCTTTCCGTTTAATCTTCAATCGAATTTAAATCAATCTCTATGGGTCCTCTATGACCTTAAGCATTTCCATAAACCATTTAATGTCTCCAATAATTATTTAGGGACTATATTTGGGGAAATCCGTAAAATCAAATTCGAGGGCTTACAATTTGACATAATCAATCCTCTCCTTTTTCTTCAGTTTTGGACTTCAATTTGGTTACCTATAATTCACCATTCCAAGCCCAAAAATCCATCAATAACATGTCCATTCCATAATTAAAATAAATTCACATTTCCTCAACTAAACTTCAATTACATCAAAACTAATTCCATTACTGATTCATCCAACACTTTCTAATTTCCATTTCTTTCCATTCCATTGGTATTTATTCAACATCATACACATTCAAACACTTTAATACCCTATGATATCACATGAATTCAATTAAATTCAAGGTGCCCTTCAACCTAACAAAAATTAAATTTCATACCAATTCATCCATTTAATTAAAACTCCTTCCATCAATTATCCTCATACCAATTAATTCATCAACCAAAACCATTAAACACATTAAAATCCAACACCCATACTAGGTACCCATTCTTGCTGTCCACTACGTCCACAAATACACAATCATTCACTTCATTTTTCTTCAATTAAATCACACAAATCACCATCAATCTAAATCATCTAACGTTCAGTAATTAAACCCATCAATTATCATCATCATCCATTCAAACCCTAACATTCAACACA
This sequence comes from Nephelium lappaceum, assembly GCA_021234005.1. NCBI lineage: Eukaryota > Viridiplantae > Streptophyta > Magnoliopsida > Sapindales > Sapindaceae > Nephelium > Nephelium lappaceum. The sequence goes on from CM038002.1 coordinate 10,523,085, forward strand.
CTAACAAAATCCAACCGAACTCATATCACATTCTAATTCAATTCTAAGCTTAAAATCATGATAAACAACCTTCAAATAACTCACAAACAACATCAACTCATCCATCAACCACCATCTTCAACAAAACCTATAAAAACTCATCAAAAACTCTGTCAATTTAACTATAAATTCAACCAACTAACTTACCTTGTTTTCCTTGATGATTCTTGGAGCTAGGATGGTCGAAAACTTGGTGAAAATAGGCTTGGATCAGTAGCTCTCTTGGTCTCTTCCATGGCTGCACACACACCCCTCTCTTTTATTTGGTTTCTCGATTCCTCTTTGTTTGCCCGAATACATCTCTTTCTTTTCCTTCATTTGGTCAGTCATCACCCCTTTTATAGCTCCTTCACAATCTCATCTTGCCCCTTTAAAATCATGGAAATGACCATCAAGTCCTTAGTGAGTTGTTTTAATCCAATTGGTCCATAATCACTCATAATTATCCATTCAATTATCTTTAATCAATTCTAATTAATTTCAACCACAAATTTAGTCAAAAGATGACTATTAGGTGTTAATCCACCAATTGTCCATCAATAATCACATGGATTGTGCTTTTAGAATGAGTTTAATATAATAAAATCTCATTTATACCTTTAATATAAAAAATTAATACAATTCATTCCGAAATAAATTCCAAATTAATTCTATGATCACCCATTCATCAAATTGACTTTACAATACTCTAATTAGGTATCTTAAGGCTCAATCCATGACTTCAGAAAAATTCAAACGGAGTTTAGATCAATATTATTCACAATTCTATCTATAAGGGTGTTTTCGTCGGGTAACTTTCGGAACCTTCAAAAACTACCCAAATGGACTCATTTTTACTCCGTTTAAGTTTTATTGGGTCCTACTAACCATTCTAAATATATTTGATTTTCCGGGGTCTGTCTCAAATTTTCACTATTAATCGGATACTATTCACCTGAAATTGCTACTATTCATCCATAAATTCACTGTTAATCATAAAATGAAAGTTTGAGGTCCTACAATATATATGATGTCTACTGATTTATCCTGCAAAACTTGTCTCTTCCTTTAAATAATATTGTCCACCAACTCTCTCTCATATTCCCTACGCTCATTTTTGTCTATTTCTCATTTCTAATTTTACATCCAATATTTGGTTTCTTTTAAAAATATCCACCTAGTGGATATTTGTCCATATGCTCCATTTGTTTTTAAAACTTTGACTGAACCAAATTAATAACAATAAATTGCGCTTCAATTGTTTGAACTCAAGTAATCTCTTAGGTCCATTTGAATTTAAATCTTACAATAATAACATTTTTATGAGATAAATTAGTGAATTTTTTATTTTTATTAAACTTTTACACTATTATTATATATTTTTTAAAGGTTTTTTTATAAATTGTATTAACTTTCAACTTAACTAACATCTAATTTGTGAATTTTGTTTATCTAAATTTGTAAGATCAAAATTGCCAATAGATTGGAATGTTTTAATTATTTTTTTATCTTTCATTTCTTTTGTTGTAAGACAGTGTTGATTTTATTATTTTATTGATTTGTTTCTTAAAAATATTTTAATTACAATATAAGTGTGATTTTATCCAAATTCATTATTAGGTGTGTTATTTTGATTTGATATTAACTTTTTATAATAATTTTTTTATAAAATCATATACTATGTTATGATATTAGTTTTTTAAACATTATAACTATTATTGGTAGTAAATAGTAATACTATAGAACTTAGTAGTGGTATAATTGATTTAGTCATTTAAATACACATCCACGTATAGTTCAAATGATTAATGCACTTCCCATTGACATCCTTAATAGGGGTTTAAATTCTATCTTGCATCTTTACAAGTATGTATGAGGAGTTTTTCCATTTATTGTAGAAGTGGCGGACCCAAACTTTTATATTAGAGAAGACATTTTATAACAAAATAAAATAAAATAAAAATTAAAGATAAAAATAATTATAGTTCACTTTTCTCTAGTTACTCACATATCTCATTTCTCTTTACGAATCTACAGAGCACTTTCTCACAAACTCACTCTTCTTCACTTAAACTTTATTGATTCTTATTTAACAACATTAACAAAAGAATAAAAGAACTTCCATGTTTTTTTTTTAAAAAAAAAAATCAATTTGGTTTCAAATAATGTAAATGTTTGATAGCTTCTTTAAATAAATTATCCACAACATACACCAAGTAATAATGAGATGTGAGAGAGACACAAAAGATTGAAAAATTAAAAATCTATATATATATAGTCAATAGTTTGTGTAAATATAATATAATTTGTGATAAAAAAAAAAAATAGTTCATGATAATTGTGTAAAACTGTTTATAGTTTGCAATAATAATAACGCATTGTGAAATTAAATTATTACAAATTCTAAAGGCTACTTGGTTAGAGTCATTATGGCATGATACTCTACATTATTTAAAAAAAAAAATGAAAAAATGTTGCAGTTTTTAGTAAGGGATGGAATTAAACCCCTATACTGCCACATATAATACAAATGCTGAGCAATCAATACACTTCCATTTCTATGATCTCATTCACTTCGATAGTTATATATAACAATTTATTTATATATTTAAATATGCAATGATTAATATCATAACCATAATTAATTTTCAAAAAAAAAAATTATGAGGAACACATGTCTCGTCTAGGTCCAAACATAGGTCCACCCCTTGTGTGGGAGTCTCATAATATTATATGTGTTAATTTTGAGCCATACATACCGTGTTCAATCTTGATAGATTTTAATAGATATTTGGTATGATAACTTACAATTATATATATATATATATTAGGGGTCATCTACAATACATTTGGATATTGATATACATGAACTGATTACATTCTAAAACTATTGATTGCATTTTATTATATTTTATTACAATTAAATATATACTATAGTTATAAATATGATTAGACTTATTTAGTTGTAATCAAATATAATAAATATATAATTAGATATAATAAAACACAATCAGTAATTTGAGAATATAATTAATCATTTATAATTGTCAGGTGTATTAATATCCAAATATATCATAGAATGTGTCATATATATATATATATAATATGTATTGGTACGTCAATTAATAGTATTTACATCATAGTTTGATTCTAGCATTATTGTATATAATATGTTTTATTCTAATACCCCATCTCATATAAATTTAAGTGTTCGTCATTGGATGGCATTATGCGATGCAATTTATATTCATGGTCTTTTTCTTTCTTAAATTATTATAAAATTTTATTAAATATGATTTCAAATTTAATTATCATGACAATATGTAAATCCTCTATTTTAATTTTACGGGTTTCCCAGAAATAGTCCCTAAATAATTATTAGAGATCCTAAATGGTCCATTGAAGCGCTTAAGGTTATAGAGAATCCTTAGAGATCGATTTAAACTCGATTGGAGATTAAATGAAAAGATAAAATGGTGAACGAAATCGAGTAATTATTTTATATGACAAGGACTAAATTTAAGATAAGTTTTAATAATTGTGATCAAACTAGAATTGATCTAAAAGCTAAGGGACAAGAATGAAATTTGCTCATGATGTGACTGTCATTTTTAAAGTTGTTTGTGGAGGAAAGCATGAAATGAAAATGTGATATTGAATCACAAAGAAAAAAAAAAAAAGACAGATCTGTCTCCGAAAGAAGAAAAGAAGAAGATGAAGAAAAGAAGAAGAAGAAGAAGAGAACGCCAACGTCGATGCAGAAATCGAGCAGCCGCAAGCCCACCTGAAACCAGCTCAAACCTCACGTAGACCAGCCGCGAAGCACGACCCAAGCTCGTCTTGAAGCGGAGCAGAAAACGCGTAGAACAAACGACACTGAGCTGCTGTCCCGACCGAGCTACTCCGGCCACCTGAACCAGATGTCAAGCCCAACTCATCCAGCCAAAAAGCTCACCAAATCCAGCTTAAGCTGGCACCGAACACGATCGAAATCAGACCTGTCATAGATCGAAAAAGCACGCAGACCCGACGACGAAACTAAGGTACATCGAGAGCGAGAGAGCGAGGAGAGGAAGAAAGGAGAAGGAAGAGAGGAAGATCCAACCGAACCCAGCTCAGATCTACCACCATAACTGCCCCAAAAGCAGTCCAAAATGAAGTCAACGCGAAGAGAAATAGGGTGGTTTCGCGAGGAAAAAAATGGGTGACGAGCAAGCCGATGGAGCAAGGGAAGAAAGATAGGGAGTGTTTTAAAGCCTTCCGAAAAGCTATTCGAAAGTGATCGTTAGTTAAGGTGAGTATCAAAATGATTTTTCATGAGTTTTGTGTTGATTTGATTTATAAATGAATGTTTCATGCATGTTTGAACATTTTGATAAAAGTGAAATATGATTTAAATGATATGTTGCATGGTAACAGATAATATAGTTTTGTATTTTGGTTTAAAACGATAATTTTTTGTTTTGAATTGTATATAAAAGGGATTTTAGTTTTAAAAAGGTGAAAAGTAAAACGTATGGCTTACCCCAAAAAGTATCAGAATATTACCGATTGGGTTGAGTACCCAAAGCATACATTGGTACAGTTAGTAGTGTCAATACGTCACTAACTATACTAACCACGAGAGGTACCCGCAAGTAGTCGTGTCGGTCAAATGTTTGAGAGATTAGTGCAATGCACGTAGAGGGTATATTATTAGCTAAATTACACCCGAGCGAGACAGAGTTCCGCTCTGTAGCGATGCAGTATTCCGCTACTTGAACCGGATAGAGAGTGATACAGGATCCCGCTCCATACTAGAGCATCATATGGCAAGGGTCACTAGAGGTTGGCGGGAGCCGGATTGGTTGGCAAGACACCTACGAGCGGAGTCGAACCATGTCCGATTTTATAATAATGAAAGGGGCTGGTTGGCAGGACACCTACGAGTAAAGTCGAACTAGTTCGTTTCATAAAAGGAAAGGTTTTTAGAATGAAAACTCTACAACCATAATAGATCCATTTATGAAATTAAAAACCGTGCAACATGTAATTTATAATATTAATGCATGAAACTCAATTTAGAATAAATGAATTTGATTAAAATTATTAAAACTGTTTTAGGAAGGTTTTTATGAAAATATGGTTTTACATATGTTATATGATACTTACTGGGTTTTCAAAGCTCACTAAACGTTTTCTGTATTTTTCAAATAAACCTTCCCAGGCACAGGCACCATAGCTGTGGATTACCCCGAGATGATATCAAACAACCACGGCGACAGTGCTCATGTGATTATCTACTTTTTGTATTTGTTCGATTTTAAAAGATGTTGTATCTATTTTATTATTTCTACGTGGTTTTGTAAATATCCTTTTGTAGATTTAAATTATATTTTTGGAGTAAATTGATGCATGACATATGATTTAGTTGATAATGTGTTTGTAAATTGAAATGTGAAATTGTGGTTGTGGTTGTGGTTGTGTTGAAAAATGAGAGCCTGAGACTCTGTAGGTTGGGAAATTGATTTGTGATATTTTAGAAGTGTTAAATTTTATAATTTGTAAGGTTGCAAAGTCCAAAAAATGGATGGGATACTGTCCAAATTTTTATAAAATATTTTACAAAGGTTTGAAATAAAAATGAAAAATTTCCCCGCGTTTCCGCTGTTTTCAAAAAGGTTTCAGAAAGAACAAGGCTTAGCTCTGCAAGGATCCTTAGTCGAGCGCAAGGACTAGCTAGAGGGTCAAGGTAAGGTGTCGGCAAATCGCCTAGGGAAAGGGGTCTGTCACAATAGGTTGTCATAAGAAATTAGAATTGATGTATAGACCTCAATTGCTTGTTAAATTCATTAACAAACAATAAAAGTCTAACAGAAATCTGAGAAAGCGCTTCAGGAAATCGAATGGCTTTTGATTCTGGTTTACTGCTCATTGTCGATCTAAGGATGATGATATTGGGCAAAAAGTACTCCCTTATCATGACAGCTTCTCATTCCATTTTAGACCCCACATTTATGGGAAAACATTGTACTTCTATAGTTTTCAATGGAAGAACCAATTTCATAGGTTTGATATTTACAATTATAAAATATAGCTAAAATTGTTTATAATGAAAAATATAATTAAAATGATCCATGTCATTGGAGTATAAGACCAGATGGTCCATGTTTGGTGGACCTAACAACAAACAAAAAGCACGGCAAGGAACAATGCTTTAGGTGGACATAAATGACCTGTTTTCATATCTCTAACATTCTTGTTAATTGTGAGATCAATGTGGATGTATCTTCAAATATTATGCGCTTCTCATGATTTCTAATCAATTACTTTATTTGTTTCTTTCGGAAATGGAAAGTTTACACCCTCTTGTATGTTAGGATATTTTTTAAATAAGAGATTTTTTTTATATTATTATTTTTTGCAATTATATTGTAATGTGATGTGATCTATAATAATATTGTTAAGAAAAAAACTAGCTCTTAATAAAATGAACAAGATGAGGGAGGTCTTAGGCATTGAGCCGACCCTATCTGCTGCTATTTAATAAGCATTAGTAGGATTCCTTTAGCTTCATTCTTGGGTGGATGGCATCATGCAATGCATGTGATTGATTTATATTCATATTCTTTTTTTATTTTTTTAAAATTATTATAAAATTTTATTAAATATGAATTGTGTCAAATTTAATTATTATGACAATAGTTGCTATAAGAAATTAGAATTGATGTATAGACTTCAAAGGTGAATTGCTTGTTAAACTCAAGAATAAGATAAGTTGAAATCCCTGTAATTAATAATATATATTTTAAATTATTAATTGTTGCAGTTCAAAACATGAGAATTTAATGCAAAAGTAGAAGAAAACATACAAATCACAAAATTCATGTTTGATTAGCGATGGGAGCTAGCTATCATTAGGACTGACATTGAGCAAGTTATGGCTGGTTTGATAAGAAATTCAACTTGGCAGTGTCAACAGAAACCTCAGAAGCGTATCAGGAAATCAAATGGCTTCGGATTCTGGTCTATGGCCGTGTGAAATTTGATGATCAGGTCGTAGTCTTCAAAACAAAGAAGAATCATCCCCAATCTAATGTTGGAACCATAATCACGGACATTATTATCACTCTATTTGAGGGCTCTTTATGTAAGGCTCGAATCCAAATGGATCAAGAAGATTAATTGAAGCTTAAATTTTAAGTGGGTTGAAATTAATTTAAGAAAGTCCAATAGAAAAAATAATAATAATAAAGTGTTTATGGCTGGACCAAGCAAGCTCAATTAATTGGAATGATTTTCTAGCAAACAAAAATAAATCAAATGAAGATGAAATGAGAAATCAAATTAGAAAAGAAAAAAAAAAAATCATGCATGAAAGGAGATTGAAACGGCTGCATTTTGTCTGTATATATATATATACAAGTTATTATTAGAAGCAAACAAAGGCAGAAAACACTGTACAGAATCCGACCAGCAGAAAGCAAAAATATATATACATACTGAGACGAAGACTATAAGAAAAAGAGAGGAAAAATAGGAAAAAAATTCAAGATACTTGAGCGGAATATTTGGGTGTCTGAATTATTTAGATAAGTAGTTTTATTTCAATAGGTTTTGGAATCCAAAAATTAGTTAATTTTTTCATAAATTTTAAATTGAGTTTTAGGTGATTTAGGTTAAATCCACGATTATGAAGAATTAGACAGGAATCCGTATTACACACACATATGAGCATAGGAGTTATGTGAGTATATTGTTTTATTTATTTTGAATTAATTATCTATAATTATAGATTTCAGATTTTATTATGGGACAATTTCAGGTTCAGTCTATCAAAAAACAAAAATATTGTTTTTGTCAACCATTTTACAAAAATTCGTTTTTAACCTCTCAAACAAACTAATTTCTTCCTATATCCAAGTTACCCAAATTGCCCCTTAGTCAAATATTCTTTCCAAACTCAGATGAAATGTCCAAAATACCCTCAAGCCTCCATAACCACTACTCTTCTTCTTTTCCTATGGTTTTAGGCACCATATTTCCATCCCATTTTTTATTCTCTCATCATTATTGTTTGTGCACCCATTCAACATTTTTGAATCCAAAAAACACACATTCAATCAAGCTTCATTCTCTCTAACAACAACCCTCACATTCAACATTTTTCTCCAAGTTTAAAGGTATGTGATTGTTGTTGGTTGGTTTTGAAATTTTTCATTGATAATGCTTAGTTGAAAGCCTTAAAAGTGATTTATGGTTGTGATTTTATCATATATAAGTATGATATGCAAGAAACTAAAGGAAATCAAAGAGCCCGTAAAGTTCTGGTATCGGAACCGAGTTTTATGCATAAAACCGGAAATCAGGTTTTATGCCTCCATAAAACCCGAACCGGGTTTTATGGCCCCATAAAACTCGGTTCGGGTTTTATGCATAAAACTCGGTTCAAGTTTTATGGTGGCATAAAACCCGAACCAGGTTTTATAATTTTTTTTCAATTTTTTTTTGTTTGGGAAGTTTGGTATTGATAGTTAGAGTTATATACGATAAGATTTAATTAGATTTTAATGGATTTGGTTGGTTTTGGCTTAAAAACTCGGTTGCGGGTTTTATTGTATATTAAAACTCGATTTTGTTTATGATTTTATTTATTTAATTTAGCAAATAATATTTAGAAAATATTGAATTAACCTTAAGTAATTCAATGTTTTGATAATAATTTAATTACATTTGAAATGTTTAATAAATATAGTTTTTTTTTTTTTGTTTTTCATCCAAAACAATTGGTTATTGAATATTATGTGAGTATGGATGAGACTAATTTATTTCAATTTACAGAAATGAGTGAAGAGACAATAATAATAAGATGCAACGGAGAATGGAATGGTAATAATTATGTTGGGGGTGAGACGTTTATAATAGGGGGCCCCGACGAATCTCAATTTATCTCGTTTGGTGGACTTTGTTTACATAGTGACTGGCATTGATAGAAGAATATGAGACATCCGTTTGTATTATTTACTCCGAGTTAGGGGAAGGCCCGCAGTTAAGATACCTATCATAACTTATCTTAGTGTCCGGGTGTAATTTCGGACAACAATGCTGATTATAGAGAGATTTATGTTGATAAAAATATAAGAGATTCTGCAGTTATCAGTCCTTTTGCCCCTCCATATACCACCACCTCAATACAAGACGTAAGGCGTGTGGAGAGAGATGACAATAGATTTGTAAGTCCGGCTACGGCTGAATATCAAAATTGTTTTGCTTTCTATAGCTGTAGTAATCAAGTTTTAGCTTCTGTCGCTGCATTTACATCCACAGAAAGTCCAATGTGCCACATTGATTATGATAGAAATGATGGTGATAATGAAGATCGGGACACAGATAGTGATCGTGATGAGACATCAAAAAATGGAGATGATGATGATGATGGAGAGAATGTGGAGTATCCAGAAGTTAGATTTTTTGGTTCACAATTTGAAACCAACCCTTCACAACCATACTGGATTGTTCCCGGTACAGAGGACTGCGAAATTGAGACTACTTCAACCGCTATGTCGACTTTCATCCAACGTGATACATTATAAGGTGCATTTTTTTATAGTAAACATGAATTGAATGTGGCTGTTGGAAAAAGTGTTCTTAATTCAAGATTTGAACATAAAATTAGACGGTCGTGCATGGTTCGATATGAGACCGGGTGCAAGGATTTAACCTGCAGCTTTGAGGTTCGTGCAAGATGCAGAAATGGTGGTTTGATGTGGTATGTATACAAGTATGTATCGGAACACACATGTTGTCAGGACGCTTTCGAGGCACATAGGCAAAATGTGAAGACTGTTGTCATAGCAACATTGTATCAAAAAAAGGTGGGACTTGATAGTATTACCCCTCAAGTTTTGATTGCAGAAATGTTGGAGCAATATGGTGTGCAGATTATGTACACTAAAGCTTGGAGGTCTTTACAATATGCAAAGAAACTATCATATGGGAAAACGGATGAGTCATTTCAACAGCTTCCTCGGTACTTTCATATGTTAAAAGAAACAAACCCTAGTACAGTGATGACAATTAGGACGGATGAAAACAATCGGTTCTTGTATTCATTCGCTGCACTTGGATCCTTAATTGAGGGTTTTCGATCTTACATCAGACCAGTTATTGTTGTTGATGCTACCCATTTAAAAGGTGAATATAAATGGGTGATTTTTGTAGCTGTAGCCAAGATGGGGAGGAGATGATTTATCCTATTGCTTTTGGATTTGGCAATGGAGAGTCGGATAGTTCATGGACTTGGTTCTTAAGTAAATTACGAAAGGTTATTGGTGGAACGCATCATTTGCCATCAGATTTGATTATTGTATTCGATTGTCATAAAAGTATTGCGAATGTGATGAGCATCGTTTTTTCTGAAGTGCCAATGTGTTCTGTTTCTTCCATTTGAAGCAAAACCTAAGAAACAATGTAGAAAACAATTAGATGTTTTGAATTTGTTTTACGTTGCAGCATATGGTCATGATAGGGAGGAATGTGAAAGATATTTAGAACAAATTCGACGGGTATGTCCAAAATTGCATGAAAAATTGGTTGATATTAGGGTGGCAAAGTGGTCACGTGCATATTCTCCAAAAAGAAGATATGGCATGATGACTACTAACATTGCAGAATCACTCAACAAATGCATGATGAAAGCACGTTGATTACCAATAACAAGTGCACATGAATTTCTGAGACATATGTTGTAGAAATGATACAACGATAGACGTGTTCATGCTAAGAAACTCAGATCGTCAGTGACCAAAACTATGGAGGATCATGTGAACTCGATGGCTTATCTGTCAACGAGTGGCACGGTATCTGTCATTCAAGAACCAACCAATTTCGGAGTTGTACATGAATCAGGCTATGGGTTTGTTCAACCTTTTCAGCGGTCATTTAGTTGCAATCGTTGGGACCTAGATCAGTTGTCATGTCATCATGCAATTGCTATTTCCAGGTATCGTTATTGTACTTTGTTATTTTTCATTATTTAATATAATATAGTAACACTCTGCCTTTGTCATACATATCAGGTTCATTGGTGTTCACTATTATACACTTTGTCATGATTATTATAGCAAAGAATGGCTTAAAGCTGCATATGCACGTCCGATCAATCCTGTCCCTGGCCCAAAAGATTGGCATGTTCCTGCGGAAGTAAAAAGTATGATTGTATTACCACCTGAAGGAAAACGACAAGCAGGTAGACCAAAAGAGACGCGAATTCCTTCAGCTGGAGAAAGTCATAGGAAGAAAAATGAGGAAAATGTGGTGAAATGGGACACAACCGGCTTCGTTGCCCTAACCCCCTCTATATCAAGCATCGGAGGGATGAGTGGAGGAGGTGCTGGGAGCAGCGCTGCAACTACTGGAGGTGCTACGTCGTCTGCCGCTGTTGTGGGACCTGTTAGGACCTCTTGAAAATGTCGTCTTTGTGGTGTGACTGGACACACGCGACGTCGATGTGATCAACGGTTTCCTATTCCACCCTCAGCGGATGATGAAAATGGTGGTAATGATTTGCAATGAATATATTGTTTCAAATTTTCATTTATTATTTTCTTCGCTTATTTTCTTCTTATATGTATTGTATTGGAGAACTTTGAACATGATGGTTGGTATGTAATGCAAATGTTATGAAACCCGGATAATCAAAAGAGGTATTTTTGTAAACAAAAGTTTTAGTTAAAAATTACTATAAGCACTCAGTGAGCTTTCATAGTTTATAGTTTGCCTTTTTTTGTTTTAAAAACCTCCTCAGGTGTTGGCGTGGGTGATTGAGAAGGGATAGCTCCTCCAGAAGTATAGGTGGGCGTGACACAACAATGCTTCCATATAGTTCATATTTTGCATATTTTATAGCTTAAAGAAAAAGGATCGTAAATCTATTCTTTTGAGTTGTGACTGAGTGGTTCATGAAGTTAAAGTTTAGTTTTTAAACCATTGTGGAAGTTTGTGAATGAATTGCTTTTTAAATTCATGTTTTTGTTTTTGATGAAATAGATAAAAGATTGGAAATGTGATTTAATATGCCTATTTGTGGTAAAGAAGTTGAGTGGTGATTGAGAAATATTTTGGAAGTGTGAATTTCCCTTTTACAGGTTTTGGAAATGTAAAAAATGCAGCTGTTATGCTGCTGGATTTTAGTTTGAAAAAAAGTGAGATTTGGATTTTAAAATGGAATTGAAATTTTAGTTTTAAAATGAAACCAACCCAACTAGTTTTGAAAAGAAAGTCAACACATTAGTATCACTGCTCTCAAAATCCATATCTTCATATCTGTTGGATTTTGTTAAACAAGCATCGCTGCTCTCAAAATCTCTCAAATAAGGCAACATATAAGTTATATATATATTTTTATTCGAAAGCAACTGCATTTTTTACAACAAAAACAACCAATTGTTTTGTTATCCCAACCTTCAGGTTAAGATTCAACCTTAACACATGCTAAGAATCTCAACCTAAGGTTAGTAATCCCAACCTCGATGTTAAGAATACTAATCCCCAGGTTGAGATTCCTAACCAACAAGTTAAGAATACAAACCTTCAGGTTGAGATTCCTAACCTTTAGGTCAGAAATCCTTACCTCTAGGTTAAGAATACTAACCTCCAGGTTGAGATTCCTAACCTACAAGTTAAGAATACTAATCTCCAAGTTGAGATTCCTAACCTTTAGGTCAAAAATCCTTACCTCTAGGTTAAGAATACTAACCTTCAGGTTGAGATTCCTAACCTACAAGTTAAGAATACTAACCTTCAAGTTGAGATTCTTAACCTTTAGGTCAGAAATCCTTACCTCTAGGTTAAGAATACTAACCTTTAGGTACGGAATCCAAATCTTACGGTTGAGAATCCGGGTTATAATGCCTATTATAACCCATTTGATATATATCTCCATATTTTTGGTGTTCTTGTTTTTTTTTTTTTATGTGTCCAAAGGCTCCAAATTATGTTCAAATATCTTTGATTTCATCAATTTAACTTAATTGGACATATAACTTATAAAATTTGGCGAATCGTCACATTCCAGTATAATGTGGCTTAATGTTACTATATAAAGGATTGTACAATATTCATTTGATTTCATTGAATATATTGTATTATAAGAAATGTTAGTCTAAGGTTGAATATTATTTTAAAGTATTTTTGGGAAGTTTGGGACATTAGAAATGAAAAATTCAATTAAAAGTATGGGATAAAATTCATTTAACAAAACCGGGTTATAAGGGGCATTATAACCTAAAACCGGGTTAAAATACCCCTTATAACCGAAAACCGGGTTATAATTACATTGTAACCCAGTTTCAGGTTAAAATGGGCATTATAACCCGAAACCGGGTTATAATGGGTATTATAACACGAAACCGGGTTATAAGGCCCTATATAACCCGGTTTTGGGTTATAAAGGGCATTATAACCCGGTTCTGGGTTATAATGCCTATTATAACCCATTTGATATATATCTCCATATTTTTGGTGTTCTTGTTTTTTTTTTTTGTGTGTCCAAAGGCTCCAAATTATGTCCAAATGTCTTTGATTTCATCAATTTAACTTAATTGGACATATAACTTATAAAATTTGGCGAAATCGTCACATTCCAGTATAATGTGGCTTAATGTTACTATATAAGCGATTGTACAATATTCCTTTGATTTCATTAAATATATTGTATTATACGAAATGTTAGTCTAAGGTTGAATATTATTTTAAAGTATTTTTAGGAAGTTTTGGACATTAGAAATGAAAAATTCAATTAAAAGTGTGGGATGAAATTCATTTAACAAAACCGGGTTATAAGGGGCATTATAACCCGAAACCGGGTTAAAATACCCCTTATAACCCGAAACTGGGTTATAATAGGTATTATAACCCAAATCCGGGGTATAAGGCCCTATATAACCCGATTTCGGGTTATATTGCACCGGGTTATAATTGATATATAACCCGGATTCGGGTTATACTTATTATACCTATTATAATCCAAATGATTGATTAAAATTATACCAATTTATATTTTATACAAATGATAATAATCATTCAAATACAACATTTCGCTTTTCATCTAATATCCACTATCCATAATCGTCAATCATATATTGTGCTGTGGAATACATATATATATATATATCATACGCCATATCCTTCCTCATTCTAATGGCGTCCTCTTTCGTTTGGTGCGACTTCCATTCATGCTCTTAAGACTTGATAAGGTCGTGAATAAACATCGCACAATACGCTCCACTACTGTTGCTGCATAAGTATGAAGACATGTAAGATGATCATTAAAAGTCAATAATATTCGGACTATGTTTTAAACAAAAGTGACATCTACTTGTCAACTTGCTGAGGCACATTTGCCATATTGACATGTGCCACATCCCATCTACTTTCCATAGGTGGTGTAGGTCATTCGCTTTGCTCATAAAATCCAATCGATCGTAAGATGACCGGCATAAAAAATGCAAGCGGCTGCAAGACCTGCCTCCATTGCTCAAAGTTTACTGCTTGCATGGAATCATACACCACTATCTTCTCCTCTCTTAAACACACCTTACAAATGACCCAATGCATCTGAGACAAACAACAAGGGAGTAGCACCTACAAAAACTCAAAATTAAGTGATATAAGACCAATGTGAAGGATAAATTAAAAAAAAAATTATTGTTTTTTATTCACCTAATGTAAAAATTATTAACAGTGAATTTACGGATAAATAGTAATATTTTCAGATGAATAGTGTCTACAGGTGAATAGTATCCAATGAATAGTAAAATTTTGAGACGGACCGCGAAAAATAAAAAATATTTAGAATGGTTAGTAAGACCCAATAAAACTGAAACAGAGAAAAAATGAGTCCGTCTGGGTGGTTTCTGAAGGTTCCGAAAATTACCCGACGAAAACACCCTTACGGCCAGGATTGTGAATATTGTTGACCTAAACTCCGTTTGAATTTTTTTCGAAGCCATGGATTGAGTCCTAAGAGACCTAATTAGAGTATTGTAAAGTCAATTTGATGAATCAGTGATCACAGAATTAATTTGGAATTTATTTCGGAATGAATTGTATTAATTTTTAATGTTAAGGGTATAAATGAGATCTTATGATATTAAACCTATTCTAAAAGCACTATCCATGTGATTATTGATGGACCAATGGTGGATTAATACCTAATAGTCATCTTTTGACTAAATTTGTGGTTGAGATTAATTAAAATTGATTAAAAAAAATTGGATGGATAATTATGAAAGTTTATGGACCAATTGGATTGAAACAATTCACTAAGGAGTTGATGGTCATTTTCATGATTTTAAAGAGGCACGATGAGGTTGTGAGGGAGCTATAAAAGGGGTGTTGATCGACCAAAAATTGAAAGAAAGAAAGAGAGAAGTCGAGCAAACAAAGAAGAACCGAAAAGAAAAGAAAAAAAAAGGGAGTGCACTGCCGTGAGTCCAGCTGAGAAAGGAGGGGTGTGAGCTACTGGTTTGAGGTGATTTTGACGCGACCCAACCCAAATACCTCTAACTCTGATCCGGTCGGTCCCACCGGGCACCCCAACGGATCCCTCTCAGACCCGACTCTTCGAGCTAAGCGAAACCCGTGGAGCAAACCCTAAACTCTTTCATACTTTCTGAAACATCGTTGGGTTGAGTTTTCTTTAAAAACTAAAAACGCGTAGGAAAATTTTTATTTTAATTTTAAATTCATTTTCGAAACTCATTTTTCTAACAAAATTTCGGCAGCATAACAACTGTATTTTTAACGTTCCCGAAAAACCTGTTTACAAAAATATCAACACTTCAACTATTTTCAGTACCAACCCAACTTCTGATTGCCTGTAGGCCTCAATCATGCATTTGATTGTTAAATCAACTTATGAAAATTCAAATGACATTTAATGAACCGCATTTAAATCAAAAACAGTTTAAAAACAATTATAAACAAATAATTACAACTTTCAAATTACTTATACATTTCAAAAGATATTTACATGAAAATATAACTGTTGAAACAAAATGAGCTACTTAATGATGTCGTGTCACGCTGGCTCACCCGCTGGAGGTAATGCTACTGATCGACTACCTGCTGAGAGTACCTGAGGAGGTTTTTATATAAAACAGAAAAATAATGAGCTAGAAGCTCAGTGAGTGATAATTTATGTTTTCTTTGAAAGTCTGATTTTCAAAACGTCCTCCTCTGAAAACGTTTGAAAACTATTCTTTGTTTCTAAAACATTTCAAACTTATATCTTTTAAGCATCAACTTAAACAAGAGAATTCATCTCTAAGCACATGCACGTATTTAAATACAAACTTGCAACTGTAAATCATAAATAGTTTCAATAATAATTATAAAATATATTTTATCTCAAATACGCTTTTCTTTTTTAAAACTGTTTCCTGATATATTTTGAAATTACCATAGTATCCCTAAATCTGGGGTCTCTCAAGTCTAACGGCTATGTGCGGAATTTCCCAGCGCTAACCATAGCTCGCCTACTCTGAGACATCTCGTGGCCATGTGCGGAATTTCCCAGCGCTAACCATAGCACACGAAACACTACCCCACATCAGTAATGGCGACTCGACTGACAGACTTTGACACTTATCCCCCTGGTTAGTAACTTATCCCTCCCCAGGACTGTGCCAACTGAAGTGGGATAGACCGATCGGGTCTAAACTGGTCTGTAATCTTTGAAAATCTCTGAGGGGATACTTTCTGGTTTTGAAAACACTTTTCTCTTTTCTGCTTTAATTTTCTGGTGCAAAAGCACAATTCTCTTTTCTGAGTGCCATAAGCACTAAAACTCATTTTCTGAGTGCATTAAGCACTAAAACTGATTTTCTCAATTCAAGCTTGAAAACTTAGTTTCTGAAATTTCATTTCAACAACTTTATATATATGCATATAAAATCACATTCTCATTTCAAACTAATACTCATGCATATATCAATGCATTTAAAATAAACTCAAGCAATTACTTATCAAATCAAATTTGATAATTTGAAATACTTTTAAAATCTTTAAATAAAACTCACTCACAAAACTGATGACTGGAAATGGTACGTGTGGAGCCCCTACTCCTCTCGCCTCTATCCTCGAGCTCCCTCGTCATCTACACAACATATGGAAGCATAAATTTACGTTCGCGTAAACCTCTGGAAACTTGAAATTACCAATTTACATAATCACCCCTTAACTAGTTTATCGCGCAAATTCGCCTTATCTTTAATTTTTTTTCACTATTCTCTTGGCTCCCTAAGCTCCCAATAACGTAAATCTACTTATTTCTCAACTTATTCTTCACTCAAAACTAACCAATAACGAATCATAACCAAATCCGCTTCGAACTCAACTTAATCATCAACATTAACTTAAATAACTCACTCTTTTTTTTCTTCCTCACTAGCTCACGTTCTTCCTCTTCGCTTTAGACTGGTTTTGGAACTATTTTGGGGCGTAGACGGACTGATCTGAGCTGGATCTCTTCCCTCTTTTTCTTCTCTTACGCACGAGCTTCTCTTCCCTTGCTAGATTCTCTCTCTTTCTTCTTCGATCTACAGCCTCTGTTCTGCTTCAGCTTCGGTCACGTTTCGCAACTGAAAAAGGCATTAATTGGAGCTGGTCTGAGCTGGGTTTTCTTCTCCTCTTTCTCCTCTCTATTTCCCTCTCAGTTCCACCGTGGATCTGCTGTTGGTTTCGCCATGGATCGACGTCGTTTCTGTCGCGCGGGATGAGCTGCTTTGGTTGCCGTTCAGCTCGGTTTTGCTTCGTTTTGGGTCGAGTTCGGGTCGCGCGTCTACTGCTCCGGTCGGCGATCGATTCTGTAGCTCGGCGACAGCTCGATTGACTTCGATCTGATTCGCGCGGTCGTCGGCTCGGTCTTGGCGTCACGCGGCAGTTCTGCTTCGATCGTCGCTCAACTCGGCTAGCTCGCGAGATGGTTCTGTCGTCGGTCGACGCTGCGACGGAAGCTGGTCAACAGTGGTCGGACCGGTTGGCGTCGGGTTCTTCTTCTCTTCTTTCTTTCTTCTTTCTTCTTTTCTCTTCTCTTCTTTTCTCTTTTGCAACAGCTCACTCTCTCTCTCTTTAGATTTTTAGACAACTTTTTGGCTTCTATTTTTCTCCCCAAACTATCCTCAAAATGACGGTCACGTCCTACTAAATTTTAGTCTCCTCCCTTGACCTTTAGCTTAATTCCACTTTATATATATGCATATAAAATCACATTCTCATTTCAAACTAATACTCATGCATATATCAATGCATTTAAAATAAACTCAAGCAATTACTTATCAAATCAAATTTGATAATTTGAAATACTTTTAAAATCTTTAAATAAAACTCACTCACAAAACTGATGACTGGAAATGGTACGTGTGGAGCCCCTACTCCTCTCGCCTCTATCCTCGAGCTCCCTCGTCATCTACACAACATATGGAAGCATAAATTTACGTTCGCGTAAACCTCTGGAAACTTGAAATTACCAATTTACATAATCACCCCTTAACTAGTTTATCGCGCAAATTCGCCTTATCTTTAATTTTTTTTCACTATTCTCTTGGCTCCCTAAGCTCCCAATAACGTAAATCTACTTATTTCTCAACTTATTCTTCACTCAAAACGAACCAATAACGAATCATAACCAAATCCGCTTCGAACTCAACTTAATCATCAACATTAACTTAAATAACTCACTCTTTTTTTTCTTCCTCACTAGCTCACGTTCTTCCTCTTCGCTTTAGACTGGTTTTGGAACTATTTTGGGGCGTAGACGGACTGATCTGAGCTGGATCTCTTCCCTCTTTTTCTTCTCTTACGCACGAGCTTCTCTTCCCTTGCTAGATTCTCTCTCTTTCTTCTTCGATCTACAGCCTCTGTTCTGCTTCAGCTTCGGTCACGTTTCGCAACTGAAAAAGGCATTAATTGGAGCTGGTCTGAGCTGGGTTTTCTTCTCCTCTTTCTCCTCTCTATTTCCCTCTCAGTCCCACCGTGGATCTGCTGTTGGTTTCGCCGTGGATCGACGTCGTTTCTGTCGCGCGGGATGAGCTGGTTTGGTTGCCGTTCAGCTCGGTTTTGCTTCGTTTTGGGTCGAGTTCGGGTCGCGCGTCTACTGCTCCGGTCGGCGATCGATTCTGTAGCTCGGCGACAGCTCGATTGACTTTGATCTGATTCGCGCGGTCGTCGGCTCGGTCTTGGCGTCACGCGGCAGTTCTGCTTCGATCGTCGCTCAACTCGGCTAGCTCGCGAGATGGTTCTGTCGTCGGTCGACGCTGCGACGGAAGCTGGTCAACAGTGGTCGGACCGGTTGGCGTCGGGTTCTTCTTCTCTTCTTTCTTTCTTCTTTCTTCTTTTCTCTTCTCTTCTTTTCTCTTTTGCAACAGCTCACTCTCTCTCTCTTTAGATTTTTAGACAACTTTTTGGCTTCTATTTTTCTCCCCAAACTATCCTCAAAATGACGATCACGTCCTACTAAATTTTAGTCTCCTCCCTTGACCTTTAGCTTAATTCCACTTTGACCACAATTATTAAAACTTATCTTCAATTTAGTCCCTTATTTCCTTGAAAAATTATTCGATTTCATTCACCATTTTATCCTTCCGTTTAATCTCCAATCGAGTCGAAATCGATCTCTAAGGATCCCCTATACTCATAGGCATTTCCATGGACCATTTTGGGTCTCAAATAATTATTTAGGGACTGCTTCCGGGGAGATTCGTAAAATTACACTAAAGGGCTTACAGATTTCTCTCAAGCTTTTCATCCTCTTAGCTCCAAGAATCATCAAGAAAACAAGGTAAGTTAGTTGGTTGAATTTATAGTTTAATTGATAGAGTTTTTGGTGAGTTTTTTTTATGGATTTTGTTGAAGATGGTGGTTGATAGATGAGTTGATGTTGTTTGTGAGTTATTTGAAGGTTGTTTATCATGATTTTAAGCTTAGAATTGAGTTAGATTGTGTGATATGAGTTTGGTTGGATTTTTTTAGTGTGTTGAAGGTTAGGGTTTGAATGGTTGATGATGATAATTGATGGATTTAATGGATTTAAGTTTATTGAATGTTAGATGAGTTGAATTAATAGAAATTTGTGTGATTTAATTGAAGAAAAATGAAATGAATGATTGTGTGTGTGTGTGTGGAGTTAGTAGATGGCAAGAATGGGTGCCTAGTGTGAGTATTGGATTTTAATGTGTTTAAGGGTTTTGGTTGATAAATTAATTGGTATGAGAATAATTGATGGAAGGAGTTTTAATCAAATGGATGAATTGGTATGAAATTTAATTTTTGTTAGGTTGAAGGGCACCTTGAATTTTAATTAATTCATGTGATTCTATAGGATATTAAAGTGTTTGAATATGTATGATGTTGAATAAATATGAATGGAATGAAGGGAATTGAAGTTAAGAAGTGTTGGATGTATGGTGGGATTATTCCATGAGTTTAGTGTGTCTAAATGTATTAATTGGATTGAAAATTTTGTTGGTTGGATGAATGGATTTTAAATGTTGAAAGTGTTGAATTTTGCTTATGAATTAAATGAAGGAGAATGGGTTACAATGATGAGAATGAATAATGGCTAATTGGGTTAGTTTAAGATTAGTTTAAGGATTAATATGGATTGTTAGTATTGGTTAATAAAAATGTGATTTTGTTTAACTATGAATGGGATTGTTATTAATGGAATTTTGGGACCTAAAATGGTGAATTATAGGTGACCAAATTGAAGTCCAAAAGTCAAGAAAAAGGAGAGGCTTGATTAGTCACCAAGTGATCCAAAATAGTGAGTGCTAAATTATATATATATATATATTTTACCATGTTATGTTAAAGTTGTTTTGATTGTGAAATAATTCAGTTATTTCACGTTGTTATGGTTTATGCATGAAAAAAATATATGCAATGAAATGTGAATTATATGCCATTTAAAATGATATATGGTTTTTATGAGCAAGTGAAATAAATGCAATTTAATTATGAATGACATAAAGAAGTTATTAGATTTTCAAATCCAATGGATTACACTATCTATTATGGAATTGACGGTATCTAAACATATATATCTGTTTAGACCCGATCGGAATACCCCTACGTGTATTGCAAGTCATAGGATGAGTTGTCACTAACTCTAGGGGGAATTGAGTCTGTCAGACGAGTCGCGTCGCCAAATATATGGGAGGGGTATTATTTCACTTCGCACTTGCACTATTGATTTAATTCGCAGCGCGTTAGTGAGATATTTTTTGTATATGCCAGAAAGTGTGAAGGACGCTGGGCGTGAAGCACCGATGGCTGTCATGAATGTTAGGGATAGTGGTTCGTACCGCCCAGTACGCGTGACCATTATTTGTATGCTTCTGGAAATTCATTGCTGGTTTTGAAATCATATGAAATTCTGTTAAATCTGAAACTGTTTTGAAATTCTGTTACATATGAAATTTTATAAAAAAAGTTCTGAAATTGATTACCATTTTAATATAAATTTTTATCTACTGGTTCTAAATTTTATTATTTTGAATATGAATTCTGTTATTATCGACTCTGAAGTTATATTTTTGAAAAATATAAGAAATAAAAATTTTTATAAATGTTTTAGGGAGGTTACCATTTTTGAAAATGATTTAAGTTAGAAAACCTCGCACTCACTGAGCTTTCGTAGCTCACATTTTATAAATTTTTGTTAAAAATCTCCATAGGTGCAGGTTCCAGCTAACAGGATACACGTTCCTCTCCATTCGAATGAAAGTGGCTGAAGAAATAAAATTTCTGTGAATGTATAAGTGGCAATACACAAAAGAATATATGAACTTTATTTTTTGGTTGTAAATATCTTTTGAATGTAAATATATTAGCCATAATTTAATTATAGTTAACTTTATTCTGTAATGAAATTAAATCGATTATTTTTGGATTGTAAAGTTCTGGATTTGTAAAGAAAGTTTTATTTTTAAGTTGATATTAAACTGAGTTGATTTTATTTTTTTTAGAAATTGTGGCTAGGGATTGCCATTGAAATGGACCTGAGGTCCAATTGGAAGTTGAGAAAATATGTGAAACTTTAAAAGTGTAAATTTTGATTTACAGGTTGATTTTGTAAATTTTGGTAATCCCGAAAAATAGAGAAAACTCTACTTAAATTTTTAAGAAATTTTAAACTATGAAAAATAAATTTTAATAAATTTTAAGTTTCTCTGAATTCTGTTGATTTTCAGTTTTAGGCTTTGTTCCTCGGATTCCTGGCTGAATGTAGTGGAATAGAATCCGGAGGGATTATGTAGGGTGCCAGGCAGGCACCTAGGCCCTGTAAAGGGAAAGACGGGGCGGATCCCATCAGCATAAACTTCCCATTAAAGAAGGAAAGAACACAGATTGTATTTGAGTCAAGCCAAATACAGTTATAATTAGAGAGGGGAAGGTAGAAGCATGCAGATAAGGTATATGTGACCACTGAATTCAAGACCGATATAATGAAAAACAAAGAAGACAATTATGAGAATATTTGAGGATACATCCCCGTTGATCTCACTTATTAATAAAGAGTACTGCAAGAGACCAAAACAGGTCAGTCATGCCATTGGAAGCATATTTCTGTGCCAGGATTATAGAATTTTCCCAAGTCCACCAAACACGGACCACGACGTCTTATCATCCAGTGAACTTGATGATCAACAACAATTGTATCTATGTGGTCGGTGAAAATGTCAAACCGATGAAATTGATTCTCCCATTGAAAACCACAGAAGAACAATGTGCGTCCAAAAAATGTGGTTCGAAAATGGAATGCGAATTGGCCTTTATAAAGGAGTGTTTGTACCCCTAAATCATCATCCCTAGATTTGCAATGAATGGTGAGAACTACACCATTTCCGATATCGTTGGTGATGCTTGCATGAACTATAGGGCTTTGCCAAAATGCTGCTTCGCATACTGTTTGAAGAAGCAAAACCACAAAAATCAGCTGCAATGTGTATTTTCCCATGTGTAGAGCTATATCTCTTAATTATTTTGTGGCGAAAGTAGTTAATAGAGGGCTTTATTTATATAAGCTTTTGCACATGGTGCATTTGCTTATATTGGCAGGTATTTTTTTTTTTTTTGGTAAGATATCACACCCGAATCTTGTCAGATTTAATAAGGGTTCTCTCTCATCAAATCATGGGTGTGTTTGGATTAATTTTTTTTTTCTAATAATTAATATAATGTATTTCTAAATAAAATACTCATTTTAAAAACATTGAAACTATAATTTTTATTTTTAAATGAATATAAAATATTTAAAAAAATTTAATTTATATGAAAAATAATTTAATTCAATCAATTTTACTAAATTAATCTCCAAACTATACCAAACACATGATGTATATTTTAGTCCTATATTGTTTTACATCAAACAAATCAAAATGTTTCTATCAAAAAAAAAAAAAAAAAAGAAAATCAAAATGTTAATTAAATCCAATCTAATCCCATAAAAGTAGTACCAAATAAACTTGCACATTTGACCATTCATTAACTTTTTGGCTTATAAGGAAATATCAATCTTTATATATAACATTTCAATTTTTTATAGTATGATTAAAAAACATCAATTTATTATGTTTGGCCGAAGTAATTACCTGCTTTTAAATAATTACTTGTTTTAGCCTAATCAATTAATTTAATATGGAAATCAAATTCCATGATTGTAGAAGATATGTTAGCAATTAACATCCCACACACTCATCTCCTTTACGCGTGTGGGATGTTGTCTTATGCTATGCCTTGCGATGTAAAATTCTGCACGTAGTTGTTGGGATGTCTTTGTAAGTGTCATCGATGGTGTTTGTAGCTAAATCACCATGTGACTCCATGTTGATTAGCGTTTACTTAGCTATCACGTGGTTGTAAGTTTCAAAGGGGTAACATTGGTGTATTTCAAAATGCCAAAGTAAATTTGAAAATAAACTATTGTGTTTATGCGAATTACAATTCTATTTCGAAAGGGATTTCATAATTATTTATAGTTTTGTATGAATATTTATGTTTATTAAGTTTTACTAAAGGTTTTATGTATTTTTTATGCTGGCAAATATATTGTTTTGTTATGCTACATATGAAATTTCAATTTAAGAAATTAAGTAATTAAATTCTATTTTTAATTTTTTTTTAATGGAGGTATTTTAGAAAAAGCAAACGTTATGGTTTCAACTTATGTGCACTCATTGGGTATAACACTTGAAATTTCATAAATAGTGTTTCCGAAGGAATAGTATTTTTAAATAAATAGTATTTTGAATGAATAGTATTTTCAGATGAATAGTATTTTAGATGATTAATATATCCGGATGAATGATATTGCCGGATGAATGATATTTTAGGATGAATAGTGATTTTTCTGGAAAATGGATTAAGTGAATCACAAGTTCCGGAATGAGTATTGGAGTTTGATGAAACTAGAACAAAGTGAAAATGAGTCCGTTTGAATAGTTTTTAAGGGCTCCAAAAGTTATTTACGAAAATACCCTTATGGACGAAAATATGGATATTATCGATCGAAGCTTCGTTTGAATTTTTCAAAGAATGGGATTGAGTGTTAGGACACCCAATTAGAGTATTACATAGTTAATTTGATGATTAGGTGACAATGAAATATTTTTGTAATTATTTAGAGATAAATAGAGATAATTCTGAATCCGATAGGAATTTCGGAAAGATTTACAAATTCAAAAATTTTTGAAAGGGGTCTAAATGGGCATTAAGATACTCAAGAGGTAATTTAGAAACTCAAATGACCCTTTCGAAAGAATTTGGATTAAAACGAAATTAATCCAGAAATCACCGAAGACGATTTAATGATTTATAGAGAGCCGAAAAGGGCCATAGAATGTTTTTTAAGAGTCACCAAGGCTACCTGGAGTATGTATGTAGTCCGAATATAGGCCTCAGAGAATTCTGGAAGGATTTGAAAAAAGTGCCAAAAAAGCTGAATCCAGGGCGTTCTAGAAAGCTCGAATGGATAAAGATAAGAAAGGATAGACATGTTGGGCAAGACACCATAGGAGAATGACAAGTGGCACTAGTGGATAATGATGAGGACATTTGTCAAGTAATGAATGTAGGGACATTTTTACAGTTTTAACAAACTTTAGGGGTCAAATTGATATTATAGCATTTTAAAGGGAGACATGGTAATTTTGTTAAACTTATGTATAATTAAAGCCACAAATCAGACCCAAACCAGAAGCTTGTCGTGCAGGAGCAGAAAGAAATGGAAAAATAAAAAAGGGAAGAGAAAAATCGAGAGAAAAAAAGGAAAAATCTGAGTTTCCAAGAGATTTCGCCCTTCCGTTCGCGTTCCAAATCACCATCACATGTCCAAGATCAAGTGAGGATTTAGGTAAGTGGTTTTTAATGGATTTTATTGTTAGTTTGATGATGAAATTGTGGGTTTTTGTCAAGATAGTGTTGTAATGAGTACTAAATGAGATTTTTGGCATGGATTAGAGTAGATTTTCATCAACTTAAATATGAAATGTTTTGGTGTAACATGTATGGGTGACGAAAATTAGTGAGTTAGGGTTAGGGTTTTATAGTATATTGTATGGAATTTAATTGATTTTGATTTTAAGACTTTAGATGATTAATGGGTGATTAAATGAAGCATTTGGATGTGATTATTGAATTTAGAATGAAGAGAATGCATGAGTTGTGTATATATTAGTATGTGAACAAAGTGAGAATTTAGTGTCATTTTTCTAATGGAGTGTAATTGGTTAGTTGATTGATTTTGAATGATTATGGAAGAATTTTAAATGAAATTGATATGATTATAACCATTGTTTTAAAAGGCGAAAGGCGGAACAAAGCGGTAGAGCCTTCGCAAGGCCGAGGCGGTAGCCTCGACTCCAAAAGAAAAAAAATTCAAATAAATTTGAAAAAAAAAAAACCTATTATATAAAACATTCATAACAATATAAAATGTAGTGAAAAGCAATATTAGAACTATAAATGTCAAACAATATAGAACAAACACAACAATTATGGATCATCCATATCATCCTAACACACAAAATCATTCATATAAAATCTTAACAAACAAAATATCAAATGATTAATGACCACTAAGGGAATTAAATAAAGAATCATTTGAATCTAGTGACCTAAAATTTGGATCAAAATATGGAGGCATGGTTGAATCTAGAGGTAAAATTTCATCTTCATCATCCTCATCACTAGTCTCATTCTCCTCCAACTCAGGTTCTTCAGCCATTTCTTGAGAGATTTTAAGAGAAATGGAGAGAAAAATGGTGTACACAGTGTAAAAGAGGTGGTTGTCGGCAGAATGGGTGTGTTTGTTCCACTGTCATTAGGTTTTTGCAACACAAAATGAAGATGAAATTCCATTTATACCCCTTTAAAAAAAATGGCGCCTTTGGACCGCCTTAGACCACCTCGCCTCTGAGGCGGTCGCCTCAGCCTCCAGAGGTGGGGTTTTTTCTATACCCCGCCCGATATGGGCGCCTTGAGGCATCTGAATGCCCAAGGAGGTGAGGCGGCACCTTGAGGCAGCGCCTCGCCTCTCATTTTAATTCAATGATTATAACTGAAGAAAATAAAGAAAATGAGTAGATGGGTTATATACTAGTAAGTGGTCAATATGAGAACTATGGTGTGATTGAATTATTTTGATGTATGGATGAGTTTATATGAGATTTTATATTAGTTTGAGATGATTTGTTAGAAGAGAAATCAAATGTATGATGAATGAGGTTGTATATTGGTATATGATCAAGTTATGTATATGTGTGTGTTGTGTTGGTTTTAATGCTTGAAGGAGTTGTATGATGTGTTTGATATGAAATGGAAGTAATTGGAATCAAAAGAATTAAAGAAAATGATGATTTGGTGTGAGTTTGAATTTTTATTAGTATAAGGGTGAATATGTTTTTAATTGAATCCATAGAGTTGATGATGTTAAGTGGTGTTTTTGTGTGATTTATGGTGAATGAAGATCAATGGAATGAAAATAAATGAAATTTGTTAAGGTTAGTGTGAAAGTGATTAATTGTATGGAAAATGAAATTCTATTAGAAGAGGATGTATTTGTGTATTGGGTTGATATGAAGATGGTTGTTGTGGTTTTGTGACATTTCAAATGAAGTTGAAAGTATGTCAAGTATATGGAATCTATGGTGCATGACTTGTTGAAATTGTAGTGAGAGTTAGTTGATGTATTTTGAGTATTAGTTAGGTGTTGAATGAGATGTAAATATATGTCAAACTTGAGGGGCAATTATTTAACCTGAACATGGGTAAATAAATAAGAGAAGCTGCTGGAAATTTGGAGAAGAGGCAGAAGTGAAGTCGACAGAAAGGAGGAGGAAAAAAAAAAAAAAAACTGCAGGGGGGTGTTCAGCAGAGGCAAACCAGAGGGAATAGCTGCTGTCCTTCATCCTTTCCAAGCCATTTTTGAGTGAATTTCAAGCCCCAAAGGGTGGTAAACAACCCTAGGAAGGATATCTAACAAAGGTAAGTGATTTTTCAAGTGAAGAAGTTGAGTTTCTATGTTGAAATGGTGAGATAAAATCTGGACAGTAAAACTGTCCAAAGCTGTCCAGTTTTTATTTTGGTGTTTGATGAACTTTTTATGCATGGATTTAGTGTTTGGAGGCTTCAAACTTGAAAGAAAGCAAGCCTAGGGATCCAAGACCAATTGGTAAGCATTCTAATGAAAGTGAACTCTTGAAATTTAAATGTGAATTGGTGATGTTTAAGATGTTCGTTCACTTACCATGATTGTGAAGCATGTTGATGTAAAATTTAGTTTGAAAATTTGAAGAAGTGTTGAGTTTGCAAAGCGACTAATGCATGGTCAAGGTGGGAATATGGTGATTCAATTTAAGTTTTATGTATTTGAAATGTTTTGATGCATGAAAAAGTATTGAAAGAGCAAGGAGTAGTGCTGAAATACAAAAGTTTAAGTGAGGTATGTGTGGAGTTTAGATTAGGCCAAGAGTAGGGGCTGGTCTTATGTTATTATTTTTTATTTGGCTTAAATGTTTGGATGATAAAATGATTGGTATTAAAACTGAAATTGATGTTGGATAAAATGAAAATTCACATGATGATTCAAAGGTGCATGTTCAGCTAAAGGGGACTGTTTTGGATGGATGATTAGTTTGATTTGTATTAGTATGATGCATGGGCTGTTTTAGTGATGATTATGGCTTGAAATTGAGAGGAAATTGATTAGAAGATAAAAGATGTAAAGTTTAGGCTAAGTAGGTGATTTAGTGTACATTCTAATTTAAGTTATTTTAGTTGCAATTAGAATGGTAGTTGATATGGACTCTAAATGGAAATAATTGTGATAGATTTATGTTAATGTATAAATTGTAGGGGAAGGTGGAAGCGAGAATGGAGCCATGCAAAATTGTGCAAGTGGTGGAAGAGTAAAGCTGTGAGTGGTTATTTTAAAAACTATTTTTATGAGTTTTATTGATTATATTTGATTAATTTACTTGGTGAATGAAGAATTTAGTAGATTGCAATTTAATTCCAACTCAAGTATTTTAGTTATTCTTGTGAGTGGAATGTTTGAGTATATTTCAATTTGATTTTCATTAAATTAAATGTAGCAAGTTTTCATGTTTTAGTATTCATGATTTCAAGCACCTTAAAAATGTTAGTTTGCAAGTACTTTTATATACGAGTAAAAGTATTAATAGATTTTAATATTTGATGAGATTTGAGTATTTTGAAAGTAAAGAAAAAGATTTTAGTATTTTCAAAAGTAAAAGAGAAAGTTTTTAATATTTTCAAGCGAAAGAAAATGATTTAGCATTTCAAAAAGAAAAAGAAAGTTTTCAAGGCCAATAAACCACCCATGATAGAAAATATGGAATTAGCGGAAAAAGATAGAAAAAAAAGTTAAAGATCCGACCGTAAAGCCCTATATGTGTGTGGCAAGTATTGGGGGCGTGTCACTAGTATTGGGGGAATGAATGACTCGTTCCACCTAGAGTTTGTCAGAGTTGGGGTTGAGTCTATCGAGTCACCTCCACACATGTAGGGTGATATCTCACGCCACTTATGCGATGTAGCATTCCACTTTGTGGTGGTAGGAGGTCTTTTAGAGTCACGGTGAGCGGTGCTAGTTTAGTCGCCACGTGACATCACATTGCACGACACTAGTTTACTTGGCATGTGACTAAATTTTCACTCACATTGTGCAATGCTAGTTTAGTTGCTATGTGGGTCAGCAGCTTTACTGGGTTCCATTTGGTGCATTTAGAAAAGAAATCAAGTAAAAGAAGCAAAAGATTTTAAAGTTTGACGATAATTTAGTATTATATATTTTATATATTTTTTTAACAGTATAAATGAAGTTTTATATTTTTATGCTTGACAACAATATAGAAAGTTTAGTTAAATTTCAATAAATTATAGATTTTATGATCTGAAAAGAAATAGAATGATTCAGTATTAGAAAATCTTATTTAGAAATGAAAATATTTAAAATGAAGTGATTTTAAATGTTTATGGAAGATTTTATAATCAATTTTAGTATATTATATCGTTTATGTATTTATATGAGATTTTTATGAGGTTATTTATTAGAAGTTTAAGATTTACAGATTTTAGAAAACTGTTTAAAGAATTCATTTTTAAATGTTTTCAAGAGGTAAGTTTTTAGAAAAGAAATTTTATCAGTAAAAAATTACTCATCACTTACTGAGTTTCATTAGCTCATATTTTCTACTTTGTTTTTGAAAAACCTCTCCAGGTGCAGGATCAAGTAACCGTAGTGCCAGATCTCCTACACAGGACTAGGTGGGCCAACTTCGACATGATGCTTATTGAGATATTATGTTTTATGAATGTATATATTTATAAAGAATTTTAATGTATATATATTATAAATAATGTTTTAGAATTTATATCAAAACTTTAGTCTTAGCAAAATGATTTTGAGTTTATAATAATTAAAAGTATGTTTGTGGTTGGATTGTGGAAAATGAATTTAGGGCTAGAGGCCCAGAAGTTGAGATAGATATGCTATAGAAGTGTATAAAATTATTTTTGAAACTTTTGCAAGGTGGCATGTTTAGAAAACAATCGTTATGCTGCCCGAATTTTTATAAAACTGTTTTGCAGAATTGTTAGATTTTAAAAGAAAAAATTTCCTCACGTTTTCGTAATTTAAAGAAGATTTAGTAAAGTATAGAAAAGATTTAGAAAAGTAGACGACTTAGCTTCATGGGAATTTTCCAGCCGGATTAGATATCTGCTAGAGGGTTACCGTGACGTTGCCGGCAGGTCGCCTAAGGAATAGGGTCTATCACTAGGCTTCAATAAGTTCACTCTTTCTTTGTTTTATTTCAAAAACCTCCTCAGGTGCTAGCGTAGGTGACCAAGGCACAAGATCCCCTCTGTTAGAATAGGTGGGTGCAGATTCGACGCTTGCTTCTTTTGCATGACATATGGAAGTCGAAAAGTCTCTTCTTTTGTTTTACTTTCTTGATATGTTTTATGGCATTAAAAATAATTACTTATATTTATGTTTTTGATATGTATAAAGTGGTGTAAGTTTTATTGAAGTGGTGAAAAGTATTTATCTTATCTAAGTTAATTTCTTATGAGCATTTGGTTATGGTTTTTAGCCTATGGCTTATGGTTTTATATGACTTTAAAGTTATGTGGTTTAAGTGGAAAGAAAGTTTGAGAATATGTTTGTGGAAAAAGTTTGGGTTGGATAATGAAAATAGTTGAAAGTGTATTTTTATTATAGGTATTTTGGGAATGTTAAAAACACAGTCGTTATGTTGTCAGATTTTTCTTTAAAAAAAAAAAAAAGAACCAACCCATTCTTGACTTAAGAAAGTGAGGGAAGATTAAATGATTTTTAGGGTTTGCTTCACAGATTTTTTTACCGTAATCAATAGGGTTTAGGAGGATTCTGTTGGGGTGCCAGGCAGGGCTTTTCGGACGCTAGTATGGTATGATCCGGATTAGGACTTGTCACATCCAATCAAAAGTAATAAAATCATTGACCAAAGTACCATGCTTATAGCTAAAGCATGAGGGGAAAAAAAAAAAAAAAAACTAGTCTGAGAGCTAAGGTGACATGACCTATTCTGACTATTCTCTTGAATTTAGAAGAATTCGGTGAAAACTGTGATATTTCTTATTGAAATTTGGATTTTAATAAAAACACATTTTTAAATATTTCTTATTAACTCATGACTTCCTTATAAAATTCAGTCTCAATAAAACAGAAAAATGTACATTTCTCATGTTGGATCTATGTATAAAATATTCACAAAATATTTGAAAAAATTATTTTATTTGAAAAAGTATTTTTGAAACATATTTAAGAATCTGATTAATTAAAATAATCTACCCAATAGCAAAATTATTGATCATCATATGACCCTTCTCAAGATATACAATAATCTGTATCAACCTACGACAGATCCTTGAAAAATTGGGTTTTATAAAAAAGTGAGTGCTAACGCCAAGTGAATGCATATAATTTTTAAAAACTAGATAAAATCATTTCATTTCGA
The DNA here is from genome assembly GCA_021234005.1 of Nephelium lappaceum. NCBI lineage: Eukaryota > Viridiplantae > Streptophyta > Magnoliopsida > Sapindales > Sapindaceae > Nephelium > Nephelium lappaceum. The sequence goes on from CM038002.1 coordinate 10,554,668, forward strand.
TAATAACTATCACAATAATATAATACAAATAACAAAAATAAAATTTCAATAATTCATATTCAGTCATATCTGAAAATAATATTGAATTCACATTTAATTCATTTTGTATCATAATAAATTGAAAACATTTGTATGGATCATTTCTGCATATTTATAAAATCTCAATCTACACCAATCTAGTACCCGGAAAACCTAGTTATATGTGGTAGAGATACTTAATACACATGCAGAGCGAGGAATAGCATCTGGTCATACACGTGCTGGACAACTCTCTAAGATTTACACATGTGAAGCCTGTGATCGTTAGAGGGAAGTGTTCTACAAGTCTCATTTTAATCGTTTCCAGAATTCAATTTATTTTTATATGCAAATTGTATAATTCTAGTTCTAAATATAAATATATATAATTCTCAATAACTCTTTTTTTTTTATAATATAAATAAATATTCTATAATCAAATAAAAAAAATCATAATTCATAGATTTCAAAGAAAAAATCATAATTCGTAATCAATAAATCAATAGACAAATTAAATAATTTTCTTCTAATAACAATTAAATAAATAAAACTTGAAATTTAAATAATATAATAAATCAATTTAATTAAAATAAACAATCCAGTAAATTCATTAACTAACAATTAATTCATTTCTAATAATCCATAAATAATAAAATCTGAAATCTATAATTATAGATAATTAATTCAAAATAAATAAAACAATATACTCACATAACTCCTATGCTCATATCTATGTGTAATATGAATTCCCGTCTAATTCTTCATAATCATGGATTTACCCTAAATCACCTAAAACTCAATTTAAAATTTATGAAAAAATTAACTAATTTTTGGATTCCAAAACCTATTGAAATAAAACTACTTATCTAAATAATTCAGACACCCAAATATTCTGCTCAAGAATCTTGAATTTTTTTTCCTATTTTTCCTCTCTTTTTCTTACGGTCTTCGTCTCAGTATGTATATATTTTTTTGCTTTCTGCTGGTCGGATTCTGTACAGTGTTTTCTGCCTTTGTTTGCTTCTAATAATAACTTGTATATATATATATATATATATATATACAGACAAAATGCAGCCGTTTCAATCTCCTTTCATGCATGATTTTTTTTTTCTTTTCCAATTTGATTTCTCATTTCATCTTCATTTGATTTATTTTTGTTTGCTAGAAAATCATTCCAATTAATTGAGCTTGCTTGGTCCGGCCATAAACACTTTATTGTTATTATTTTTTCTATTGGACTTTCTTAAATTAATTTCAACCCACTTAAAATTTAAGCTTCAATTAATCTTCTTGATCAATTTAGATTCGAGCCTTACATAAAGAAACCTCAAATAGAGTGACAATAATGTCCGTGATTATGGTTCCAACATTAGATTGGGGATGATTCTTCTTTGTTTTGAAGACTACGTCCTGATCATCAAATTTCACACGGCCATAGACCAGAATCCGAAGCCATTTGATTTCCTGATACGCTTCTGAGGTTTCTGTTGACACTGCCAAGTTGAATTTCTTATCAAACCAGCCATAACTTGCTCAATGTCAGTCCTAATGATAGCTAGCTCCCATCGCTAATCAAACATGAATTTTGTGATTTGTATGTTTTCTTCTACTTTTGCATTAAATTCTCATGTTTTGAACTGCAACAATTAATAATTTAAAATATATATTATTAATTACAGGGATTTCAACTTATCTTATTCTTGAGTTTAACAAGCAATTCACCTTTGAAGTCTATACATCAATTCTAATTTCTTATAGCAATCTATTGTCATAATAATTAAATTTGACACAATTCATATTTAATAAAATTTTATAATAATTTTAAAAAAATAAAAAAAGAATATGAATATAAATCAATCACATGCATTGCATGATGCCATCCACCCAAGAATGAAGCTAAAGGAATCCTACTAATGCTTATTAAATAGCAGCAAATAGGGTCGGCTCAATGCCTAAGACCTCCCTCATCTTGTTCATTTTATTAAGAGCTAGTTTTTTCTTAACAGTATTATTATAGATCACATCACATTACAATATAATTGCAAAAAATAATAATATAAAAAAAATCTCTTATTTAAAAAATATCCTAACATACAAGAGGGTGTAAACTTTCCATTTCCGAAAGAAACAAATAAAGTAATTGATTAGAAATCATGAGAAGCGCATAATATTTGAAGATACATCCACATTGATCTCACAATTAACAAGAATGTTAGAGATATGAAAACAGGTCATTTATGTCCACCTAAAGCATTGTTCCTTGCCGTGCTTTTTGTTTGTTGTTAGGTCCACCAAACATGGACCGTCTGGTCTTATACTCCAATGACATGGATCATTTTAATTATATTTTTCATTATAAACAATTTTAGCTATATTTTTATAATTGTAAATATCAAACCTATGAAATTGGTTCTTCCATTGAAAACTACAGAAGTACAATTTTTTCACATTTAAAATGGAATGAGAAGCTGCCATGATAAGGGAGTACTTTTTGCCCAATATCATCATCCTTAGATCGACAATGAGCAGTAAACCAGAATCAAAAGCCATTCGATTTCCTGAAGCGCTTCTCAGATTTCTGTTAGATTTTTATTGTTTGTTCATGAATTTAACAAGCAATTGAGGTCTATACATCAATTCTAATTTCTTATGACAACCTATTGTGACAGACCCCTTTCCCTAGGCGATTTGCCGACACCTTACGGTGACCCTCTAGCTAGTCCTTGCGCTCGACTAAAGGATCCCTACAGAGCTAAGTCTTGTTCTTTCTTAAACCTTTTTGAAAACAACGAAAACGTGGGGAAATTTTTCATTTTTATTTCAAACCTTTGTAAAATATTTTATAAAAATTTGGACAGTATCCCATCCATTTTTCGGACTTTGCAACCTTGCAGATTATAAAATTTAACACTTCTAGAATATCACAAATCAATTTCCCTAACCTACAGAGTCTCAGGCTCTCATTTTTCAACACAATCACAACCACAATTTCACATTTCAATTTCCGAACACATTATCAACTAAATCATATGTCATGCATCAATTTACTCCAAAAACATAATTTAAATCCACAAAAGGATATTTACAAAACCACGTAGAAATAATAAAATATATACAACATCTTTTAAAATCGAACAAATACAAAAAGTAGATAATCACATGAGCACTGTCGCCGTGGTTGTCTGATATCGTCTCGGGATAATCCGCAGCTATGGTACCTATGTCTGGGGAGGTTTATTTGAAAAATACAGAAAACGTTTAGTGAGCTTTGAAAACCCAGTGAGTATCATATAGCATATGTAAAACCATATTTTCATAAAAACCTCCCTAAAACAGTTTTAATAATTTTAATCAAATTCATTTATTCTAAATTGAGTTTCATGCATTAATATTATAAATTACATGTTGGACGGTTTTTAATTTCATAAATGGATCTATTATGGTTGCAGAGTTTTCATTCTAAAAACCTTTCCTTTTTATGAAACGAACTAGTCCGACTTTGCTCGTAGGTGTCCTGCCAACCAGCCCCTTTCATTATTATAAAATCGTACATGGTCCGACTCCGCTCGTAGGTGTCCTGCCAACCAATCCGACTCCCTCCAACCTCTAGTGACCCTTGCCACATGACGCCCTAGTATGAAGCAGGATCCTGTATCACTCTCTATCCGGTTCAAGTAGCGGAATACCGCATCGCTACAGAGCGGAACTCTGTCTCACTCGGGTGTAAGTTAGCTAATAATATACCCTCTACATGCATTGCACTAATCTCTCAGACATTTGACTGACACGACTACTTGCGGGTACCTCCCGCGGTTAGTATAGTTAGTGACGTATCGACACTACTAACAGTACCAATGCATGCTTCGGGTACTCAACCCAACCGGTAATATTCTGATACTTTTTGGGGTAAGTCATACGTTTTACTTTTCACCTTTTTAAAACTAAAATCCATTTTATATACAATTCAAAACAAAAAAATTATCGTTTTAACGAAAATACAAAAACTATATTATCCGTTACCATGCAACATATCATTTAAATCATATTTCACTTTTACCAAAACGTTCAAACATGCATGAAACATTCATTTATAAATCAAATCAACACAAAACTCATGGAAAATCATTTTGATACTCACCTTAACTAACGATCACTTTCGAATAACTTTCCGGAAGGCTCTAAAACACTCCCTATCTTTCTTTCCCTTGCTCTACCGGCTTGCTCGTCACCCATTTTTTTCCTCGCGAAACCACCCTCTTTTACTTCGCGTTGACTTCATTTTGGACTGGTTTTGGGGCAGTTATGGTGGTAGATCTGAGCTGGGTTCGGTTGGATCTTCCTTTCTTCCTTCTCCTTTCTTACTCTCTCACTCTCTCCCTCTCGATCTACCTTAGTTTCTCCATCGGGTCGGCATGCTTTTTCAGTCTGTGACAGGTCTGATTCCGATCGTGTTCGGTGCTGGCTTGAGCTGGATTTGGCGAGCTTCTCAGTTGGATGAGCTGGGCTTGACATCGGGTTCAGGTGGCCGGAGCAGCTCAGTCGGGACGGCAGCTCGGTGTCGTTTGTTCTGCGCGATTTCTACTCCGTTTCAAGACGAGCTCAGGTCGTGCTTCGCGGCTGGTCTACGTGCGATTCAAGCTGGTTTTAGGTGGGCTTGCGGCTGCTCGGTTTCTGCATCGGCGTTGGCGTTCTCTTCTTCTTCTTCTTCTTTTCTTCTTCTTCTTCTATTCTTCTTTCGGAGACAGATCTGTCTTTTTTTTTTCTTTGTGATTCAATATCACATTTTCATTTCATGCGTTCCTTCACAAACAACTTTAAAAATGACAGTCACGTCCTGAGCAAATTTCATTCTTCCCCTTAGCTTTTAGATCAATTCTAGTTTGACCACAATTATTAAAACTTATCTTCAATTTAGTCCCTTGTCATATAAAATAATTACTCGATTTCGTTCACCATTTTATCTTTTCGTTTAATCTCCAATCGAGTTTAAATCGATCTCTAAGGATTCTTTATAACCTTAAGCGCTTCAATAGACCATTTAGGATCTCTAATAATTATTTAGAGACTATTTCTGGGAAACCCATAAAAGTAAAATAGAGGATTTACATATTGTCATGATAATTAAATTTGAAATCATATTTAATAAAATTTTATAATAATTTAAGAAAGAAAAAGACCATGAATATAAATTGCATCGCATAATGCCATCCAGTGACGAACACATAAATTTATATGAGATGGGGTACTAGAATAAAACATATTATATACAATAATGCTAGAATCAAACTATGATGTAAATACTATTAATTGACGTACCAATACATATTAAATATATATATATATGACACATTCTATGATATATTTGGATATTGATACACCTGACAATTATAAATGATTAATTATATTCTCAAATTACTGATTGTGTTTTATTATATCTAATTATATATTTATTATATTTGATTACAACTAAATAAGTCTAATCATATTTATAACTATAGTATATATTTAATTGTAATCAAATATAATAAAATACAATCAATATTTTTAGAATATAATCAGTTCATGTATATCAATACCCAAATGTATTGTAGATGACCCCTAATATATATATATATATATATATATATAATTGTAAGTTATCATACCAAATATCTATTAAAATCTATCGAGATTGAACACCGTATGTATGACTCAAAAATTAACACATATAATATTATGAGACTCCCACACAAGGGGTGGACCTACCTTTGGACCTAGACGAGACATGTGTTCCTCCTAATTTTTTTTTTTTGAAAATTAACTATGGTTATGATATTAATCATTGCATATTTAAATATATAAATAAATTGTTATATATAACTATCGAAGTGAATGAGATCATAGAAATGGAAGTGTATTGATTGCTCAACGTTTGTATTATATGTGGCAGTATGGGGGTTTAATTTCATCCCTTACTAAAAACTGCAGCATTTTTTCATTTTTTTTTTAAATAATGTAGAGTATCATGCCATAATGACTCTAACCAAGTAGCCTTTGGAATTTGTAATAATTTAATTTCACAATGCGTTATTATTATTGCAAACTATAAACAGTTTTACACAATTATCATGAACTATATTTTTTTTATCACAAATTATATTATATTTACACAAACTATTGACTATATATATAGATTTTTAATTTTTCAATCTTTTGTGTCTCTCTCACATCTCATTATTACTTGGTGTATGTTGTGGATAATTTATTTAAAGAAGCTATCAAACATTTACATTATTTGAAACCAAATTGATTTTTTTTAAAAAAAAAAAAAAACATGGAAGTTCTTTTATTCTTTTGTTAATGTTGTTCAAATAAGAATCAATAAAGTTTAAGTGAAGAAGAGTGAGTTTGTGAGAACGTACTCTGTAGATTCGTAAAGAGAAATGAGATACGTGAGTAACTAGAGAAAAGTGAACTATAATTATTTTTATCTTTAATTTTTATTTTATTTTATTTTGTTATAAAATGTCTTCTCTAATATAAAAGTTTGGGTCCGCCACTTCTCCTACAATAAATGGAAAAACTCCTCATACGTACTTGTAAAGATGCAAGATAGAATTTAAACCCCTATTAAGGATGTCAATGGGAAGTGCATTAATCATTTGAACTATACTGTGGATGTGAATTTAAATGACTAAATCAATTATATCACTACTAAGTTCTATAGTGTTACTATTTACTACCAATAATAGTTATAATGTTTAAAAAACTAATATCATAACATAGTATATGATTTTATAAAAAAATTATTGAATAAAAAAGTTAATATCAAATCAAAATAACACACCTAATAAATGAATTTGGATAAAATCACACTTATATTGTAATTAAAATATTTTTAAGAAACAAATCAATAAAATAATAAAATCAACACTGTCTTACAACAAAAGAAATGAAAGATAAAAAAATAATTAAAACATTCCAATCTATTGGCAATTTTGATCTTACAAATTTAGATAAAGAAAATTCACAAATTAGATGTTAGTTAAGTTGAAAGTTAATACAATTTATAAAAAAAAAAAAAACTTAAAAAAATATATAATAATAGAGTGTAAAAGTTTAATAAAAATAAAAAATTCACTAATTTATCTCATAAAAATGTAATTATTGTAAGATTCAAATTCAAGTGGACCTATGAGATTACTTGAGTTCAAACAATTGAAGCGCAATTTATTGTTATTAATTTGGTTCAGTCAAAGTTTTAAAAACAAATAGAGCATATGGACAAATATCCACTAGGTGGATATTTTTAAAAGAAAACAAATATTGGATGTAAAATTAGAAATGAGAATTAGACAAAAATGAGCGTAGGGAATATGAGAGAGAGTTGGTGGACAATATTATTTAAAGGAAGAGACAAGTTTTGCAGGATCAATCAGTAGACATCATATATATTGTAGGACCTCAAACTTTCATTTTATGATTAACAGTGAATTTATGGATGAATAGTAGCAATTTCGGGTGAATAGTATTCGATGAATAGTGAAAATTTGAGACGGACCCTGGAAAATCAAATATATTTAGAATGGTTAGTAGGACCCAATAAAATTGAAACGGAGTAAAAATGAGTCCATTTTGGTAGTTTCTGAAGGTTCCGAAAGTTACCCGACGAAAACACCCTTACAGATAGAATTGTGAATAATATTGATCTAAACTCCGTTTGAATTTTTCTGAAGTCATGGATTGAACCTTAAGATACCTAATTAGAGTATTGTAAAGTCAATTTGATGAATGGGTGATCATAGAATTAATTTAGAATTTATTTTGGAATGAATTGTATTAATTTTTAATATTAAAGGTATAAATGAGATTTTATTATATTAAACCCATTCTAAAAGCACAATCCATGTGATTATTGATGGACAATTGGTGGATTAACACCTAATAGTGATATTTTGACTAAATTTGTGGTTGAGATTAATTAGAATTGATCAAAGATAATTGAATGGATAATTATGAGTGATTATGGACCAATTTGATTAAAACAACTCACTAAGGACTTGATGGTCATTTCCATGATTTTAAAGGGGCAAGATGAGATTGTGAAGGAGCTGTAAAAGGGGTGATGACTGACCAAATGAAGGAAAAGAAAGAGATGTATTCGGGCAAACAAAGAGGAATCGAGAAACCAAATAAAAGAGAGGGGTGTGTGTGCAGCCATGGAAGAGACCAAGAGAGCTGCTGATCCAAGGCTATTTTCACCAAGTTTTCGATAATCCTAGCTCGAAGAATCATCAAGGAAAACAAGGTAAGTTAGTTGGTTGAATTTATAGTTAAATTGACAGAGTTTTTGATGAGTTTTTATATGTTTTGTTGAAGATGGTGGTTGATGGACGAGTTGATGTTGTTTGTGAGTTATTTGAAGGTTGTTTATCATGATTTTAAGCTTAGAATTGAATTAGAATGTGATATGAGTTCGGTTGGATTTTGTTAGTGTGTTGAATGTTAGGGTTTGAATGGATGATGATGATAATTGATGGGTTTAATTACTGAACGTTAGATGAGTTAGATTGATGGTGATTTGTGTGATTTAATTGAAGAAAAATGAAATAAATGATTGTGTGTTTGTGGACGTAGTGGACAGCAAGAATGGGTGCCTAGTATGGGTGTTGGATTTTAATGTGTTTAAGGGTTTTGGTTGATGAATTAATTGGTATGACGATAATTGATGGAAGGAGTTTTAATTAAATGGATGAACTGGTATGAAATTTAATTTTTGTTAGGTTGAAGGGCACCTTGAATTTAATTGAATTCATGTGATATCATAGGGTATTAAAGTGTTTGAATGTGTATGATGTTGAATAAATACCAATGGAATGGAAAGAAATGGAAATTAGAAAGTGTTGGATGAATCAGTAATGGAATTAGTTTTGATGTAATTGAAGTTTAGTTAAGGAAATGTGAATTTATTTTAATTATGGAATGGACATGTTATTAATGGATTTTTGGGCTTGGAATGGTGAATTATAGGTGACCAAATTGAAGTCCAAAAGTGAAGAAAAAGGAGAGGATTGATTAGCCACCAAGTGATCAAAAATAATAAGTGCAAAATTATATTTTTATCATGTTATGTTAAAGTTGTTTTGATTGTGAAATAATTCAATTATTTCATGTTGTTATGGAAACTAATACGTGATGTAAATGTTCCATTTTTAATTTGAATGTGTTATGGTTTATGCATAAAAAATATATGCAATGATATGTGAATTATATGCCATTCAAAATGATATATGGTTTTTATGAGCAAGTGAAATAAATGAAATTTAATTATGAATGACATAAAGAAGTTATTAGGTTTTCAAACCCAATGGATTACACTATCTGTTATGGAATTAATGGTAACTCAAAATATATATTTGTTTAGACTCGATCGGAATATCCCTACGTGTATGACAAGTCATGTGATGGGTTATCAATAACTCTAGGGGAAATTGAGTCTGTCAGTTGAGTTGCGTCGCCAAATATACATGAGGGATATTATTTCACTTCGTGTGTAGGACCCCCAAACTTTGATTTTATGATTAACAATGAATTTACAGATGAATAGTAACATTTTCGGGTGAATAGTACTTGATGAATAGTAAAATTTTGAGACAGACCTCGGAAAATCGAAAATACTTAGAATGGTTAGTAGGACCCAATAAAATTGAAACAACGAAAAAAAAAGAGTCAGTTTGGGTAGTTTCTGAAGGTTTCGAAAGTTACCCGATGAAAACGCCTTTACGGACAGGATTGTGAATACTGTTGACCTAAACTCCGTTTGAATTTTTTTTCAAAGCCATGGATTGAGTCCTAAGAGACCTAATTAGAGTATTGTAAAGTCAATTTGATGAATTGGTGATCATAGAATTAATTTAGAATTTATTTCGGAGTTAATTGTATTAATTTTTTAATGTTAAGGGTATAAATGAAATTTTATGATATTAAACTCATTCTAAAAGCACAATCCATGTGATTATTGATGGAACAATGGTGGATTAACACCTAATAGTCACCTTTTGACTAAATATGTGGTGAAGATAAATTAGAAATTGATTAAATTATGTGTGGTGGATAATTATGTAAGTAATAACCAATAAAAGTGTGATTAGTGTAATTAAGGGATATGTTTGGCATTTTAGGTGAATCTTAAGGGCAAAATGGTCATTAAGGGAGCCTAGTATATAAAGTTGAAGCCCAAATGAAATCCAAACAAGAAGCAATTTGAGCAACCACAAAGGAGAACCGAAAAGGGGAAAAAAAAAAAAAAAGGGGTGTGTGCAACCGAACAAGAAGAAGAAGAAGGAAGAAGTAAGTTGTTGGTTTGGGGTGATTTCTCTCAAGTTTTTCATCCTCTTAGCTCCAAGAATGATCAAGAAAACAAGGTAAGTTAGTTGGTTGAATGAATGGATTTTAAATGTTGAAATTGATGAGTTTTGCTTATGAATTAAATGAAGGAGAATGGGTTACAACGATGAAAATGAATAATGGTTAATTGGGTTAGTTTAAGATTAGTTTAAGGATTATTATGGATTTTTAGGATTGGTTAATAAAATTGTGATTTTGCTTAACTATGAATGAGCTTGTTATTGATGAAATTTTCGGACCTAAAATGGTGGTTTATAGGTGTTCAAATTGGGCAAAAAGAAAGTTAAAAAGGGGAGGATTGATTAGCCACCAAGTGATCAAAAATAGCGAGTGCAAAATTATATTTTTACCATGTTATGTTAAAGTTGTTTTGATTGTGAAATAATTCAATTATTTTATGTTGTTATGGAAACTAATACATGATTTAAATGTTCCATTTTAATTTGAATGTTTTATGGTTTATGCATGAAAAATATATGCAATGAAATGTGAATTATATACCATTCAAAATTATATATGGTTTTTATGAGCAATTGAATTAAATGAATTTATTGTGAGTGGTATAAAGAAATTATTGATTTTTTTCAAACCCAATGGATTACACTATCTGTTATGGAATTGACAGTATCTGAAAATATATATATATTTAGACCCGATCGAAATATCCCTGCGTGTATGGCAAGTTCTGGGATGGGATGTCACTAACTCTTGTGGGAATTGAGTCTGTCAGTTGAATCGCATCGCCAAATATATGCGAGAGATATTATTTCACTTCGCGCTTGCACTATAGATTTAATCTGTAGCGTGTTAGTGGGATGTCTTCTGTATATGCTAGAAAGTGTGAAGGACGCTAAGCGTGAAGCACTGATGGTTGTCACTAGTGCTGGGGATAGTGGTTCGTCCCGCCCTAGTACGTGTGACCATTATCTGTCTGCTTTTGGAAATCCATTGGTGGTTTTGAAATTGAATGAAATTCTATTATATTTGAAATTGTTTTGAAATTCTGTTATATATGAAGTTTAATGAAAATTTTTGAAATTGATTACCATTTTTAATATAAATTTTATCTGCTGGTTCTGAATTTTGTTATTTTGAATCTGAATTTTTGTTAATATCGATTCTAAAGTTATATTTCTGAAAACTATAAGAAATAGAAATTTTTATAAATGTTTTAGAGGGATTACCCTTTTAGAAAATAATTTAAGTTAGTAAACCTCGCACTCATTGAGCTTTCGTAGCTCACATTTTATAAATTTTTGTTAAAAACCTCCCCAGGTGCAAGTTTCAGCCGATAGGATCCACGTTCCCCTTCATCCGAATAAAAGCGGCTGAAGAAATAAAATTTCTGTGAATGTATAAGTAGCAATGCACAAAAGAACATATGAACTTTATTTTGGTTGTAAATATCTTTTGAATGTAAATCATTATTTTGATTTTAAAATTCTAGATTGTTAACGAATTTTTATTTTCAAAGTTGATATTAAACTGATTTGATTTGATTTCCTTAGAAATTGTGGCTAGGGATTGCCTTCGAAATGGGTCTGAGGTCCAATTGGAAATTGAGAAAATGTTTGAAAGTTTAGAAGTGTAAATTTTGAATTGTAGGTTAATTTTGTAAGCTTTGGTAATCCTGAAAAATAGAGGAAATTTTGCTAAAATTTTTAAAGAAATTTTAAACTATAGAAAACAAATTTTAATTAATTTTAAGTTTATCTGAATTCTGATGATTTTCAATTCTAGGCTTTACTCATCGGACTCCCGGATGGATGTAGTGGAATAGAATCCAGACGGGCACCTGGGCCCTGTAAAGGAAAAGGCGGGGTGGGTCCCATCATCGCCCTCGCACTATGGATTTAATCCGTAGCGTGTTAGTGAGATATCTTCTGTATATGCCAAAAAGTGTGAAGAACGTTGGGTGTGAAGCATTGATGGCTGTCACTAGTGCTGGGGATAGTGGTTCGTCTTGCCTAGTACGCGTGACCATTATCTGTATGCTTCTGGAAATCCATCGGTGGTTTTGAAATTATATGAAATTCTATTATATCTTAAATTGTTTTGAAATTCTGTTATATAAGAAATTTTATGAAATTTTATGAAACTGATTACTATTTTAATATAAATGTGTATCTACTAGTTTTGAAATTTATTATTTTTGGAATTTGAATTCACTCTGAATTTATATTTTTGAAAACTGTAAGGAATAGAAATTTTTATAAATGTTTTAGGGAGGTTATCATTTTAGAAAAGAATTTAAGTTAAAAAACCTTGCACTCATTGAGTTTTCATAGCTCATATTTTATAAATTTTTGTTAAAAAAACCTTTTCAAGTGCAGGTTCCAGCTGACAAAATACACGTTTCCCTCCATCCGAATGAAAGTGGCTAAAGAAATAAAATTTCTGTGAATGTCTAAGTGGCAATGCACAAAAGAATATATGAACTTTATTTTTTGTAATATATTAGTCATAATTAATTATAGTTAACTTTATTCTATAATGAAATTAAATTGATTATTTTTGGATTGTAAAGTTTTGGATTTGTAAAGAAATTTTTATTTTTAAGTTGATATTAAACTGATTTTATTTTATTTTCTTAGAAATTATGGCTAGAGATTGCCATTGAAGTGGACTTGAGGTCCAATTGAAAGTTGAGAAAATGTGTGAAACTTTAGAAGTGTAAATTTTGATTTGCAGGTTGATTTTGTAAATTTTGGCAATCTCGAAAAGCAGAGGAAACTCTACCGAAATTCTTTAGAAATTTTAAAATACAGAAAATAAATTTTCAATAAATTTTAAGTTTCTCTGAATTCTGATGATTTTCAGTTCTAGGTTTTACTCCTTGGATTTCAGGCTGGATATAGTGGAATTGTAAATCCTCTATTTTTAATTTTACGGGTTTCCCATAAATACTCCATAAATAACTATTAGGGGCCCTAAATGGTCAAGAGAAGCACCTAAGGTTATAAGGAATCCTTAGAGATAGATCTAAACTCGATTGTGATTAAACGGAAAGGTAAAGTGGTGAACAAGATCGAGTAATTATATAATGTGACAAAGGACTAAATTAAAGATAAGTTTTAATAATTGTGGTTAAAGTAAAATTGAGTTAAAAGCTAAGGGAGGAGAATGAAATTTTCTCAAGACATGACTGTTATTTTTAGAGTTGTTTGTGGAGGAAAACATGAAGCCCAAAAATTGATTTAATCACAAAATAAAAAATAGATGACAGCCTCGCCGAACGAGAAGAAGAAGAAGAAGAAAAAGAAGAAGCTGGCACTGACCGACCAAGCTCGTCAAACCAGCCGCCGAGTAGACCCGTCGCCGAGCAGAAACGAAGACGCGCTCGGGACCAGACCTCGTCGACCAAACCTGCAATTGACGCGAACCAAACCCGACGTAGAACCGCCTACAAAACAAAGTTGATTGACGTAGGACCAACACCGACGAGTTGCTCTAGCTGAACCCGACGCCAAGCTTGCCAAGACCGAGTTGAACCGAAGCCAAACCAATCCTCCACGCATGCAGAATCGACGGTAGATCGATGATGAAACCAGTGAAAAACGTGACGGAACCGGGGTAGGTCGAGAGGGAGAGAGAGAGAGAGGGAGAGAGAAGAAGAGAGGAAAATCCAACCAGAACCCATCTTTTTTCACACCAGATCTGTCACCAAAATTAGTCCAAAAACCGCCCTAAAATCAACCCCAAAACGAAGTCAATGCGAAAAGGAAAAAGGGGTGAGTTGTTTAAGCTTGAAGTTAATGATTTTTTTTTATGATTAAGTTAATTCGAAATGGATTTTATTTCAATTTGTTTGTTGGTTGGTTTTGAGTAAAATTGAGTTGAAAAATAAGTGAATTGATGTTGATAGGGAGCCTAGGAGACCAAGAAAATATCAAAAATTTAAAGAGAAATCAAATCGTGCGCTGAACTAGTTTAAAGGGCAATTCCATAAATTGACCCATAATGCGTCTGTTGAGTGTTTGAATGACCTTAACGAGTTTACTTAGGCGTATTGAGATTATTAAAAGTCAAAGATTAAATTTAGAATTCAAAACCAAGAAAAAACCTAAAAATTCGTAGCGAAAATAACGTTTTTTTAGCCTAAAACGTTTACCCGATGACTGTTTCTTTCCGAACCAGCACTTGAACTGACTAGATGGCGAGTTGAGGAGATGATTGGTGCAAAAACGGAGGAAGGAAAACCGCTCGATTGGGCTAGGGAATAGGTTCGGCCAAAAAGGGTCGAAATCGAACGATTTTCATTTCGGACCCTCGAACGCGATTCTGTTAGTGCCAGAACATCCCTAGGTGATAGTAAATAGGTTCCGGGTGAAGAAAACTGAGTTCGAAACCCTAGAATCAATAAAAAAATGAAAAATGAAGGTTTACAAGTAAAATGGGTCACTTCGGGGTAATTGTGTAATTTTAGTTATTTCGAGTTTTCAGAAGTTGACGCGAATGTAAATTTTACGTACATATATGTTGTGTAGGTGACGAGCAAGCCGATGGAGTAAGGGAAGAGCGATAAGGAGCGTTTTGGAGCCTTTCGGAATGCTATTCGAAAGTGACCGTTAGTTAAGGTAGTGTCAAAATGATTTTCCATGAGTTTTGTGTTGATTTGATTTATTAATGAATGTTTCATGCATGTTTGAATAGTTTGGTAAAAGTGAAATATAATTAAAATGATAAGTTGCATGGTAACGAATAATATAGTTTTTGTATTTTTGTTTAAACGATGAGTTTCTTTTTGAATTGCATATAAAATGAATTTTAATTTTTAAAAAAATGTGAAAAGTAATACCTATAGCTTTCCCAAAGAGTATCAAAATATTACCAGTCTAGGTTGAGTACCCGAAGCATGCATTGATAGAGTTAGTAGTATCATTACATCACTAACTATACTAACCACGGGAGGTACCTGCAAGTAGTCGTGTCAGTCAGATATCCGAGAGATTAGTCCAATGCACGTAAAGATATATTATTAGCTAGATTACACCCGAGCGAGACAGAGTTTTGCTCTGTAGCGATGCAAGATCACGCTCCATACTAGGGTACCATATGGCACGAGTCACTAGAGGTTGGCGGGAGCCGAACTGGTTAGCAGGACACTTACACGCGGAGTTGGACCATTTTTGGTTTTGTAATAATGAAAGGTGCTGGTTGGTAGGATACCTACGAGCGGAGTTAGACCAGTTTATTTCATAAAAAGAAATGTTTTAAAATAAAAACCCCACAACCATAGTAGATCCGTTTATGAAATTGAAAACCGTACAACATGTATTTTATAATATTAATGCATGAAACTTAATTTAGAATAAATGGATTTGATACAAACTATTAAAATTGTTTTAGGAAGGTTTTTATGAAAATATGGTTTTAAATATGTTATATGACACTCACTGGGCTTTCAAAGCTCACCAAATGTTTTCTTTTGTATTTTTCAAATAAACCTCCTCAAGCACATGTACCATAGTTGCGAATTACCCCGAAACGATACCAGACAACTGCAGTGATAGTGCTCATGTGATTACCTACTCTTGTTTTTGTTTGACTTTAAAAGATGTTGTATATATTTTATTATATCCACGTGATTTTGTAAATATTCTTTTGTGGTCAACTTAGATTTAAATTGTGTTTTTGAAGTAAATTGATGCATGACATATGATTTTGTTGATAATGAGTTTATAAATTGAAATGTGAAATTATGGTTGTGGTTGTGTTGAAAAATGAGAGCCTGAGGCTCTATAGTTTGGGAGAATTGATTTATGATATTTTAGAAGTGTTAAATTTTATAATTTACAGGGTAGTATTTTCCGAAAAACAGATAGGATACTGCCCAAATTTTTATAAAATGTTTTGTAAAGGCTTGAAATAAAAACGAAAAATTTCCCCGCGTTTCCGCTATTTTCGAAATGGTTTCAGAAAGAACATGACTTAGCTTTGCTAGGTCCTTTAGTTAAGCGAAAGGACTAGCTGGAGGGTCACCGTAGCGTGCCGGCAGATCGTCTAGAGAAAGAGGTCTGTCAGTTTGGTATTAGAGCATAGTTTAAGCACGATTTTGAAAATAAAAAATTTAGCATGTTTTGTTTTGATTGTGAAATAAGCAACCACATGTATTTTTAGTATCATGCATCTTATTTTGAATTGATTTT
Source organism: Nephelium lappaceum (assembly GCA_021234005.1). Lineage (NCBI taxonomy): Eukaryota > Viridiplantae > Streptophyta > Magnoliopsida > Sapindales > Sapindaceae > Nephelium > Nephelium lappaceum. The sequence goes on from CM038002.1 coordinate 10,571,224, forward strand.
CTAGTTTTTGATAAGTTTGATGTTTGCAAATCACAGCACAATGGATCGACGCGGACGCGGACGCGGTAGACGGGGTTCCGATATAACTCTTACAGGTGCTCCAACTGTTGAGGCACCACTTTTCGAGGAGTTTGAGCGTGGTACTGAGTCTGTGAATGCCCTAGTAAAGCAGCTTACATTTGAGTAAGGAGGACTGAGTGGCCAAGTTGCGGAAGGTTTTGATGCACATCAGTTTACGCAGATGTTAGCAGCGACGATGCAGCAGCCGCGAGAGGCTCTTGGTGACAGGAAGAATGACATTAAGAGAGTAAAGAAGTTGGGAGGAAAGTCATTCGACGACAAGGGCAATCCAGAGAGTGCCCTTGTGAGGTTAGATCGCATGAAGAAGGTATATAGAGTGATGGATTGCTCAGAAGAGCAGAGAGTATAGTTCACCTCATTCTTGATGGAGGATGGGGCCCAAGACTGGTGGGAGGCCCTAGAGAGATGACACCCGGAGGGGATTTTTGGGCGGTATTTGAGAGAGAGTACAAAGAGCAGTTTTACCCTCAATCAGTACCAGGATGCGTGGACAGACGAGTTCTTCAGTCTAGAGTAAAGATCCTATGTCCATAGCATATTATGAAAAGAGGTTTTTCGAGCTGATCCGGGTAGTCCCTGTGATTGCAGAGAACGAAGAATAAAAAGGCAAGAGATTCTTTGTAGGTTTACATCTAGATTTGAAAGTCCACCTCTCATTGGCCCCAAATGATAGAAATGTCAGACTAGTAGAGGCAACACTAGAGGTAGAGAGAAATGAACAGAGTAGAAAGTCAAGAAGCAAGCGCAGTAGCTCCAGTTAGCCGCAAGAGGGGCCGAGCAAGATGGCAAAAAAGGATCCGAAGCCCAGATGGATAGGTGGTGGGAGGATGCACAGAGGGGTGTCCTCCAAACAGGGATCGTTCAGACCACCAATGACTTCAGGAGGATCTCGCGACACCAGGGGTGCTATCCCAGAGTACAGTACCTATGGAAAGAGACACGAGGGAGAGTGCAGGTGCAAGACCAAAGGGCTCACATGCTACCATTGTGGGCAGGAGGGACATTTCATACGAGAGTGCCTATAATTGATTACTTCTAGTTCAGAGGTTGGATCTTCAGCCACAGCCCCCTCACAGGCGAGCACGGTTCAGAAAAGAGAAGGCTGAAGCTTCCAAATGAGATGACGAGGTACCTCAGTCTCTACCAGGGTGCGATGGGCAAAGGGACGTCTACTTCAGCAACTCAGACTAGTAGACCTCGCACCCAAGCTTGTGTCTTTTCAGTCACCCAGCAAGAGGCCGATGTAGCTTCGGAGGTTGTCACTGGTATGATATCGATTCTTGACCATTTTGCTTATGTATTGGTTAACCCAAGGGCTACGCATTCCTTCGTATCCATGTCGTTTTCGATGAAAGTGAATGCACTAGTTCTACCATTGGATAGTAGTATACTAGTATCCATCCCGACCGGGAACTCATTGATAGCAGACAGAGTGATTCAGAGACGGGAAGATTGTGATTGAGAGAGAAGTTTCTGGCAGATTTGATTGTATTAGACATATAAGATTTTGACGTTATTTAGGGATGGATTGGTTATCTAAGTATAGAGTCATAGTGGACTGTTATAGAAAAGAAGTTAAGCTGGCCCAATTAGGGGAACCAGAGGTAGTGTTCCGTGGGGTACGTAAGGCGATTGCTACCAGTCTGATCACCGTGATGACAACTAGTAGGATGATTCGTAAGGGTTGTCAGGGGTATTTGGTGTATATGGTTGATACGGAAAAGAGTGAGGTTCGCTCCGAAGAGATTTCGGTGGTTAGAGAATTTCTAGATGTATTCCCGGAGGATCCCTAGGATTGCCACCAGATAGGGAGATAGAATTTGAGATAGACCTGGTTTTGGGAACCGAACCGATTTCCATTACCCCATACAGAATGGCTCCAGCAAAGTTGAGAGAGTTGAAAGTCCATATGGAAGAGCTACTAGATAAAGGATTTGTGAAGCCTAGTACATCTCCATGGGGTGCTCCAGTGCTTTTTGTAAATAAGAAGGACGGGAGTTTAAGGTTGTGCATTGATTACCGACAGTTGAATAAGGTGACGATATGGAATCAATACCCACTCCCGAGGATTGATAATCTGTTTGATCAGCTGCAGGGATCCAGAGCGTATTCTAAGATAAACTTGAGGTCAGGTTATCATCAATTGAAAGTTTATGCAGAGGATGTTCCGAAGACTGCTTTCAGGAACCGGTATGGACATTATAAGTTCTTGGTGATGCCATTAGGGTTGACGAATGCTCCGGACGCATTTATGGATTTGATGAATAGGGTGTGTCGGCTATATCTGGATAGGTTCGTGATTGTGTTCATTGATGATATTTTGGTATATTCAGGTAGTTCAGAGGAGCAAGCGAAACATTTTAGGATAGTCCTGCAGACCCTAAGAGAGCACTAGCTATATGAGAAGTTTAGTAAGTGTCAGTTTTGACTGGATCAGATTGCTTTCTTAGGACATGTGATATCAGCTGATGGGTTGAGTGTGGATCCCCAAAAGATAGAAGCGATCCTAAGTTGGAAAGCACCCACGAATGTGATCGAGGTTTGGAGCTTTTTTGGACTGGCATGCTACTACAGGAAGTTCTTAGGGGGGTTTTCGAAGATAGCAGCCTCGCTTACCGGACTGACGAGAAAAGATGAAAAGTTTGTATGGTCAAACGTGTGCCAGCACAGCTTTAATAAGTTGAAGCATAGGTTGATCTTGACACCAGTCCTCACCCTTCCGTCTGGGGAGGATGGCTTCACTGTGTATTGCGACGCCTCCAAACATGGTTTAGGGTGTGTGTTGATGCAGAATGACATGGTAGTAACGTACACATCGCGACAGTTGAAGAATCATGAGAATAATTACCTGACACATGACCTTGAACTCGCAGTAGTAGTGTTCGCTTTGAGGATATGGAGGCATTATCTCTATGGTGTATCTGTAAGCCCTCAATCTTATTTTCAGATGAATAGTAATATTTTCGGGTGAATAGTATTTTCGGATGAATAGTACCTCGATGAATAGTGAAATTTTGGAGATAGACCCTGAAAAATCGAAAATATTTAGAATGATTAGTAGAGCCCCATAAAACTGAAATGGAGTGAAAATGAGTTCGTTTGGGTAGTTTCTGAAGGTTCCAGAAGTTACCTGATGAAAATACCTTTATGGATAGGATTGTGAATACGGTTGACCTAAACTCCATTTAAATATTTTTCAAAGCCATGGATGAAGTCCTAAGAGATCTAATTAGAGTATTGTAAAGTCAATTTGATAAATGGGTGATCATAGAATTAATTTGGAATTTATTTCGTAATGAATTGTAAATAGTATTAAGTGAATAGTAAGTATGACAAAAGATTAAAATGAAACAAGTTTTCCTACTTGTGGTCAAAGTGGGGTTAAGAGAAAGTGAAGTAGGGATCAAATGGAGATAAGTTTACATAAAATGGGCTAAAATGGAATAAGCAAAAGCTAAGGGCCAAAGTCTAATTAATTAAGGGATATTATGGTCATTATGGAATTGTTAAAAGTATAAACACATTGACTTGTCAACAAATTGAAACCATTCACGCCAAAGAGAGGAAGAGAAACCGAGAGAGTGCAAAGAAAGGGAGCATGTTCGACCAACTAAGGGAGGGAGAAGATTAAGTAGGTTCAACCAATTTTCAACCTCCAAATCATGGATTCAAGCTTCTCTAAGCTAGGAAAACAAGTTTGGAAGTAAGAGCAATCAAAATCAAGGTTAGTTTTATGAATTTTGAAGTTTTTTCCATGATATTGTGTTGATTTGGTGATGATGTTTGAGTGATGTTTTGGTTGGATTTTTGATGAGGTTTTTATGTATGATTTAAGTGGAGATTTATGACGCTAAAAATAAGTACAAACTATATGGAAATCATTATATTTGATATGTTAGGGTTTTGTTGGAATGATCACTAAATTGGTTGAATTGATTTTAAATGAATTTTCATGCTCACCAAGTGTTTGACAAAATGCTTGAATGAAATAAAATGCAAAAATTGAATGAAATGAAGTGTTTATGTGATAGGCTATGTAAGACCATAATTAGGGAAGTATGGAACCAAGGTTATTTGATGTTATTAAGCATGATTCCATGTTGAATTCATGCTAAGGAAACCTAGGATAAGTTTAAAAATATGTTGAGAATCAATTAAGACAACTTATAGTTTATGGCTTTAGGTGAAGGGTATTGATGGAGATTATAAAATATCACCCCATGTATGTGTTTTCATGCATTAAATGAATATGTCAAAATATGTATGACATTAAGGAAACCTTAAGGAAAGAAGAAATGAGAATTAGAATGAAAATTATGGAAATGACACTTAAAAAGTGATAAAAAATTAAGGTTTTTCCTAGGTTTGGACACCCGTTAGTTGGACTTTTTCAGAACCGCTTTACAAGTGATCTAAATGCAAGTTAGGGAGGTGATTGGAACAAAAATTGAGCAAAGAAAATCAATGGGGAAGGGCTGGGTATATCATTCGGCCAAAGAGGGTGTGTTTTTATCACTTTTTGTTTCAAGTGTCAAATGATGGTTTCGTGTGTATGAGGGTGTTCCTAGGTAAGAATAAGTAGGATTCATGGAAAGAAAACAGAATTTTAAGGCTTCGATTAAGTTGAAACCGAATAGGGAAGTAAGTAGGTAAAATAGTTTTTAAGTTAATTGATTGAGTTCTAAGCTATGTATTGAGTTTTGTATAGTTAAGTTTAGCTTATTTTAAGCACGGATGTGATGTGTAGGTGAAGGACAATAGATGGAACCAAAGGAGGCTATTGGAGCCACTTAAGGAAATTTGAATTTAAGGTGAGTGCTACTTTTTATTTTTAAGCGTTGGTAATCAAATTTGAAGTTATAAGAAAATTTTAATGGTGAATGCCTAAGTAAGTTTCTCATATAAGTTTATGTTTGATTTAAGGGTTTAAACATTTTACCATGTATTTGGCATTTTGGCAATTTAAATAAGAAATTGGGTTTATATGACATTTGTAGCAAAGGTTATCAATTATGATTTTATAAACATAAGCTTGTTTTAAATTGAAGTTTAAGTTTAATTTAAGTTTTAAATTCACACAAGGTTATGTTTTGTGTTATGCAAAGAAAAACATTTAGATTTCACTATACGAAATTTTAAGCGTTTGGTACGTTATAAGCTTTGTAAATTACACATTTCATATGAGGCTTATGCAATTATGAAGTTTTTATGATGTTTTTATATGTTTATTTTGCAATGATATATATGTCTTTATATGAAGATTTTTACCCCTTTTGTATGTTTATTAAAATTAAAATTTTCACAGGAAATTATATATATATATGTATATGAGGCTTTATGTATGAATAAGTATAAAATAATCTTTGGTGCTTTATGCATTTAAGACATGAGATCTGATGTTTTATATACTTGGAAGTATAAGTTTTGTGCTTTATGCACTTGGAAATCGGATTTTTATGTCTATTTCGCTCTTACAAGTGATTCTTGTGCTTTTGCACTAAATAAGAAAAATAAAATAAATTTTCAAAGGCCATAAGTAAACCACCTTCATAAGTAAGTTTTATGACCTGGCCGGTATATCCCATAACAATGTGGCAAGTCTAGGGGGAATGCGTCTCTATCTTGGGGGGATATTAAGTCTATTGAGTCGCCTCTACTCTTGTGGGATATTATCTCGTGTTATGGTTAGCTTATGTAACATTCCACATATAACCGCAAGATGTCTTTGTAAGTATGTAAGTGTCACGCTTGGTATCTGTTAAAATACCACGTGACTCCATGTCGGTTAGCGTTATTTCAGCTTCCGCGTGTTTGTAAGCAATATGGGGTGCGAATGGTGCTTTTCAAAATATTAAATAAGTATTTTGAGCATTGAAAACAAAGGAAAATATTTAATATGCTTTAAGTACGTTTTAAAATTAAATGAATTTAAGTTTTGAGAAAAAGGTTAAGAAATGGAATTTCATCCTATGCATTTTATAACCCCTAAGTTTTCTATGGAATTTTATGAATATATATAGGAGCTTTATGGAAATTCCATTTTAAGCTACGTACGGAAATGGAAATGAATTTTTATATGTTTTATAGTTGGAAGTTTTTCATGATGTTGTATGAATATATGCAAGTTTACGGACTTCCTATTTTAAGCTATGTATTGAAAGGAAATCAAAATTTTATATGAATTTTAAGTATCTATATAAATTGTAATTTACATATGTAAGTTTAGTAATTTAAATGAGAGTTGTATTATTTTTAAGTTTTAAATTAAATGAAGTATATATACGTATGAAGTTTTAAGCATATATAAATTCATGGTTATATTCAATTTACAAGTTCATATGAATTTTATGTACGTATGGGTTTATAATTTTCCTAAGTATGTTTTATGATTTAAGAAAAATGCTTAAAAACTTTTACATTATATGGAGTTTTTATGTATATATAAGTTTTATGTGTATGTTGATGCCCTTACGGGTTTTATGGTTTTATAAATTGTGTGATTTTACGAAATTATGTACTTTATGGATTCATCACTCACACTTTACAATGAAATAAGTTTTGAAATTTATGAGTAATTTTAAGAATAAGAAATGAAATTTTAAAAAGGTTTTAAGGAGGTATTTTTAAGAAACAAAATATTTTAAGATAAAAAAAAAATATCTACACTCACTGAGCTCCCATAGCTCATTATTTTCTGTTTTATGTTAAAAACCTCCTCAGGCACGGATGTGGGTGACCGAGATGGAAGGGCTCCTCCAGAAGTATAAGTGGGCAATGAAGCGACCGTGCTTCTGTATAAATATGTTGCATATTTTGCATTGGAAAAGAATCAGGTATATATATATGAGTGGTCCACATTTATTAGTGACGTTAAATTCCTAGTTTTTAAATCATTGCATAAGTTATTAAGTATTTGAATTACGATTTTATACTTTTGAATTTTTATGAAATGAATTTATGATTAAAATGTATGGTTGTGACAAAAGTTGGTTTGGAAAAACAACAGTGTATGGAAGTTTATTTTTCCTTTACAAGGTATTTTGGGAATAGCAAAAACACAATCGTTATGCTATTGAATTTTCTAATTGAAAAAAAAAATCCAACTTATTCTAATTTTACTTAGTAAGAAAAAATTTTAAGGGTTCGCTCCGCGAATTTGTAAACCCTCTATTTTTATTATTGTACGGATTCCTCAGAATAGTCCCTAAGGAATAATTTGAGACTCTAAATGATTTTGGAGATGTTTAAGGTCATAGAGAACCCATAGGAATTGATTTAAACTCAATTGGAGATTAAACGGGAAGTTAAAATGGTGAATGGAATCAAATAAAGTTTAATGTAAAAAGGGACTAAAGTGAAGATAACTTTGAATAATTGTGGTCGTAGTAAGATTTAACTATAATCTAAGGGTGAGAATTAAATTGTCTTAGGGCGTAAGTGGAATTAAGAAGAATTTTGGGGAGGAAAACAGAAGCCAAGAAGTGTAGTTGACTTTTAAAACAAAAGAAACCAGTCTCTCTCTCTCGCAAAGGAAGAAAGAACGAAGAAAGAAAAGAGAGAAGAAAGAAAGAAGAAGGAGAGAAGAAGAAGAAGGAAGAGTGCCGCCGACCAAGCCACCATCACCGAGCAACCCATCGCCGAGCAGCAGCCGCCGAGCTCGCCGCAAAACCGAAACCAACCTCGCGACAAACCAGTTCCGGCCGAGCTGAAACCGAAGCTGAAATCGCCGGCCGACAGCTCCAATCGACGGCGACGAGCTACCCCAGCCCAACCTGCACCTAGATCAGCTCAAACCCGACCTGAATGGAGCTGAAACGGAGCTGATCCAGCGTCTAGAACAGCTCTCCACGCGTGCAGATCGGACAGCAGACTTGCGGCGGAGACAGCGCCGTGCGGCGGAGAAACCAAAGGGGAAAGAGAGAGAGGAAGAGAGGGGAAGAAAGGAGGAAGAAAACCAGCCCAGATCCATCCCAAAATCAGTCCAAAACCACCCCAAAGCGAAGTCAACGCGAGGAGAAATTAAGGGTGAGTTATTTGAGTTTAAAGATTGATGATTTGGTTAGTAATAGATTGATTTGAGATGGATTTCGTTGTGATTTGTTGGTTGGTTGTTTTTGATTGAATAGAAGTTGAAAAATAAGTATTTGAAGTTGATAGGGAGTTTAGAAAGTTAAGAAAATACTAAGGATTCAAAGAGGAAACCAAAACGCGCGTAAACTAGTTTAATGGACAATTTTGTAAATTGACCCATAGGGCGTCCGTTGGGAGTTCGGATGACCCTAATGAGTTTAATTAGGCGTATTGAGGTTGATAAAAGTTGGAAATTTAATTAAGGAATCAAAATGGAGAATTACGCCTAAAAAGGATCGTTTTGGAGCGATTATGTAATCCTTTGTTATTTTGAGTTTCCGGAGGTTGACGGGAACGTAAATTTACGTATGTATATGTTGTGTAGGTGACGAGCGATCCGGTGGAGCAAGGGGTGAGCGTTAGAGCGTAGTTTTTGAGGCTTCCGAAGATCTATTCGGAATTACTAGCTTAAGGTGAGTGTCAAACCGATTTTAAAATGTTTTCGTTGATTTGGATCATGAATGAATGTTTCATGCATGTTTTGATATATTTGATGAAAATGAAATGTGATTTAAATGATAAATGGCACGGCAACTGATGATATGATTTTGTGATTTCATTAAACGATGATTTCTCGTTTTGAATCATTTATATGTGAAATGGATATGAAATTGATAGAGATGAAAAATAAAACCTATGGACTTACCCATGATAGTATCATATGAGTACGGTCTGGGTTGAGTACCCGAAGCGTGCATTGGTAGAATGAGTACTGTCAGTATATCACTAACTAAACTAACCGCGGGAGATACCCGCAAGATGTCGTGTCAGTCAGATGTCTGAGAGATTAGGCCAATGCACGTGAAAGGTATATTATTTGCTAGCTTACCCGAGCGAGACAGGGTCCGCTCTGTAGCGATGTAGGATTCCGCTGCATGACCTGGAAAGAGCGATGTAGGATTTCGCTCCATACTAGGGGGCCATGAGGTACGGGTCACTATAGGTTGGCGGGAGCCGGATTGGTTGGCTGGACACCTTCGAGCGGAGTCGGACCATATTCGGTTTATGAAAAGAAAAATGATTTTTGAATAAGAACCCCGCAACCATAGGAGATCCCATTATGAAATTGAAAACCGTGCAATATATGTTTTATATTATGAATGCATGAAACTTGATTTTAAATAAATCAATTTGAAAATGTTTTAGGGAGGTTTTTATTAAGTATGGTTTTAAATGATGTAATATGACACTCACTGGGCTTTTAAAGCTCACCAACCGTTTTCTGTATTTTTAAACAAACCTCCCAGGCACAAGTACCATAGCTGCGGATTTCTCCGAACGACTCTAAACAGCCGCGGCGTCAGTGCTAATGTGATTTCCCAATTATCTTTTTGCTTAATACTAAGCCATGTATATATTTTGTTATATCCATATGTTTTGTAAATATTCTTTTGTGGATTTAAATTATGTTTTTGAAGTAAATTGATGCATGACATATGATCTTATTGATAACAAGTTTATAAATTGAAACATGAAATTGTGGTTGTGGTTGTGTTGGAAAATGAGAGCCTGAGGTTCCGTAGTTTGGGGGAAATTGTTTTTATGATTTTAGAAGTGTTAAATTTTATTATTTACAGGGTGGCAAAGTCCGAAAAACAGACGGGATGCTGCTCAAATTTTTATGAAATATTTTGAAAAGGTTTTAAAATAAAAATGAAAAATTTCCTCTCGTTTCCGCTGTTTTCGAAAAAGATTGAGAAAGATTATGGCTTAGCTCTGCGGAGGATCTTTTGGTTGAGCGAAAGGGCTAGCTGGAGGGTCACCGTAGGGTGCCAGCAGATCGCCTAGAAAAAGGGGTCTGTCAGAATTTCTCTTAGCCCATTCAGTAGGGTTAGGAGGAATCCATTGGAGTGTCAAACGAGACCCTCCGGACGTAAGTATGGTAAGATTCGGATTGGGTCTTGTCAGTATCTCGCAGGATCTTTACTGATCACAAAAGTCTGCAGTATTTATTCACCCAAAAGGAATTAAATGAGGTAGAAAAGGTGGATAGAACTCATTAAAGATTATGACTACACCATAGAATATCATCCAGGCAAGGCGAACGTAGTGGTAGACTCTTTGAGTCACAAGTTTACCCATTTATTGGCTTAGCTGAAGGTGGAGTATCTACCCTCATTAGTGGAGTTGAGATCCATGGGCGTCATATTGAAGACGATGGACTCAGGAGCATTAGTAGTAGCATTTCACGTTCGTCCAATTCTAGTGGATCATATCAAAGAGTTTCAGTTGCAAGATCCAGAATTAATGAAACTCAAGGGTAGAATTGAAGCTGGGCAAGGAGGTAAATTTACGCTGAAAGAAGACGAGACACTGGTGTTGGGTCAAGATTGTGTGTGCCAAATGTGGGAGATCTAAAGAAAGAGATCATGGAAGAGGCACACTCATGAGCTTATGTCATGCACCCAAGAAGTACGAAAATGTATCGGACTTTAAGGGATCACCATTGGTGAAGAGGTATGAAGAAAGAGATAGCAGAGTTCGTTTCCAGATGCTTGACCTGTCAATAGATTAAAGCAGAGCACCAGAAACCGACAGGTTTACTACAGCCTCTACCGATCCCTGAGTGAAAATGAGAGAGGACTACTATGGATTTTATGGTAGGGCTACTGAGGACACAGAGTGGACATGATGCTATATGGGTGATTATTGAATGATTGACAAAGTCCGCTCACTTTTTAGCGATTAAAAATACCTATTCCCTGGACAAGTTGGCATAGTTGTACATAAATGAGATCGTAAAATTGCATGGCACCCCAGTATCCATCGTATCAGACAGAGACCCTCGGTTTACATTTAGATTCTAGCTTAAGCTATAGGAAGCTTTAAGCACCATATTATATTTCAGTACGACATTTTACCCTCAGACGGATGCCCAATCCGAGAGGACTATCCAGACCCTTGAGGATATAGTGAGAGCTTGTGTTATAGAATTTAGGGAGAGTTGTGATACTCACCTACCACTGATAGAGTTTGCCTACAACAACAATGACCAGTCAAGTATAAAGATGACACCATATGAAGCATTGTATGGCAGGAAATACAGGACCCTAGTTTGCTAGAATGAGGTAGGTGAGAGGAAATTGATTGACCCAAAAATTGCCCAGATCACTACAGAGAAGATAAATGTGATTAGAGAAAAGTTGAAGGCAGCCAGTGACAAACAGAAGAGCTATACGGACAATCGAAGAAGAGATTTAGAATTTCAGGTTGGTGATAGAGTGTTCCTACGGATCTCACCATGGAAAAGAGTGCTAAGATTCGGAAGGCGAGGCAAGCTAAGTCCGTGGTACATGGGGCTGTACGACGTCGTGGAGAGGATTGGAGAAGTGGTGTATCGTCTGAAACTGCCACTAGAGTTAGCAAATATCCACGACGTATTCCATGTTTCCATGCTACGGAAGTATGTAATAGATCCTTCACATATTCTTAGAGAGCAGTCGGTGTAACTTAAAGAGAATCTGACCTACGAAGAGTAGCTTGTAGAGATCTTAGATCGTAGAGAGCAGGTGTTGCGTCGTAGGAGCGATACCATTGGTTAAAGTCTTGTGGAGAAATCACGGATCCGAGGAAGCTACATGGGAGTATGAGGAGCAAATGCATGCACAATATCCACACCTTTTTGAATAATGTATGTAATCTAATTTCAATGACTAAATTTTTATAAGGAGGAGAGAAATTGTAAACACTCTATTTTTAATTTTACGGGTTTCCTAGAAATACTCCCTTAAATAACTATTAAGGACCCTTAAATGGTCAAGGGAAGCACCCAAGGTTATAGGGAATTCTTAGAGATCGATCTAAACTCGATTGTGATTAAACGAAAAGGTAAAGCGGTGAATGAAATTGAGTAATTATATAATGTGACAAGGGACTAAATTGAATATAAGTTTTAATAATTGTGATTAAAGTAAAATTGAGTTAAAAGTTAAGGGATGAGAATGAAATTTTCTCAGGACGTGACTGTTATATTTAGAGTTGTTTGTGGAGGAAAACAAAAAGCCCAAAAAGAAGAAATTGACGTCGGCAGACCAAGCTCGCCGAACCAGCCATCAAGCAGACCCTTCACCGAGCATAAACGAAGACTCGCACCTGACCAGACCTCGCCGACCAGACCTGCAGTTGACACGAACCAGACCTGAAGCAGAACTGCCTACAAAACAAGGCCGATCGGTGCAGGACCGACGCCGACGAGCTGCTCAAGCTCACCAAACCAGCCATCAAGCAGACCCTTCACCGAGCATAAACGAAGACTTGCACCTGATCAGACCTCGCCGACCAGACCTGCAGTTGACACAAACCAGATCTGACGCAAAACTGCCTGCAAAACAAGGCTGATAAGCTGCAGGACAGATGTCGATGAGCTGCTCCAGTCGAATCCGACGCCAAGCTCGCCAAGGCCGAGCTGAACTGAAGCCAAACCAGTCGTCCACGCATGCAGAACCAATGGCAGATTGACGGCGAAACCAGTGAAGAACGTGGTGAAACCGGGGTAGGTCGAGAGGGAGAGAGAGAGAGAGGATGAAAGGAGAAGGAATAGAGGAAGATTCAACCAAAAACCCATCCATTTTCGCACCAGATTTGTCATCAAAATCAGTCCAAAAACATACCCAAAATCAACTCCAAAACAAAGTTAACGCGAAGAGGAAAAAAAGGGTGAGTTGTTTAAGATTGAAGTTAATGATTTTTGTTGGTGATTAAGTTGATTCGAAATGGATTGTATTTCAATTTATTTGTTGGTTGGTTTTGAGTGAAAATGAGTTGAAAAATAAGTAAATTGATGTTGATAGGGAGCCTAGGAAACCAAGAAAATATCAAAAATTTAAGGAGAAATCAAATTGTGCGCTAAACTAGTTTGAATGGCAATTCCGTAAATTGACCCATAATGCGTCCGTTGAGTGTTTGGATGACCCTAATGAGTTTAATTAGGCATATTGAGATTATTAAAAGTTAAAGATTAAATTTAGAATTCAAAACCAAAAAAATGCCTAAAAATTCGTAGAGAAAATAACGTGTTTTTAGTCTAAAATGCTTACCCGATAACCGTTTCTTTTTGTACTGACACTTGAACCGACTCGATGGCGAGTTGGGAAGATGATTGGAGCAAAAACGGAGGAAAGAAAATCGCCCGATTGGGCTAGTGAATAGGTTCGACCAAAAGGGGTCGAAATTGGACGATTTTCGTTTCAGACCCCCGAACGAGATTCTGTTAGTGCCAGAACGTTCATAGGTAATAGTAAATAGGTTTCGGGTGAAGAAAACGAAGTTCGAAACCCTAGAATCAATAAAGAAACGAAAAACGAAGGTTTACAAGTAAAACGGGTCACTTGGGGGCAATTGTATAATTTTAGTTATTTCGACTTTCCAAAAGTTGATGCGAACGTAAATTTTGCATATATATATGTTGTGTAGGTGACGAGCAAGTCGGTGAAGCAAGGGAAGAGCGATAGGAGAGCATTTTGGAGCCTTCCGAAAAGCTATTTGGAAGTGACCATTAGTTAAGGTGAGTGTCAAAATGATTTTCAATGAGTTTTGTGTTGATTTGATTTATAAATGATTGTTTCATGCAGTGTTTGAATATTTTGGTAAAAGTGAAATATGATTTAAATGATAAATTGCATGGTAACGAATAATCTAGTTTTTGTATTTTTGTTTAAACGATGAATTTCATTTTGAATTGCATATAAAATGGATTTTAATTTTTTTTAAAAAAATGTGAAAAGTAAAACTTATGGTTTACCCAAAGAGTATCAGAATATTACCTGTCTGGGTTGAGTACCCGAAGCATGCATTGGTAAAGTTAGTAGTGTCGTTACGTCACTAACTATACTAACTGCGGAAGGTACCCGCAAGTAGTCGTGTTAGTCAGATGTCTGAGAGATTAGTCTAATGCACGTAGAAGGTATATTATGAGCTAGCTTACACCTGAGCGAGACAAAGTCCCACTCTCTAGCGATGCAGTATTCCACTATTGCATCGGATAGAGAGCGATTCAGGATCCCGCTCTATACTAGGGTGCCATGTGGCACGGGTCATTAGAGGTTGGTGGGAGCTGGACTAGTTGTCAGGACACCTATGAGGGGAGTCGGACCATTTCCGATTTTATAATAATGAAAGGGACTGGTTGGTAGGACACCTATGAGTGGAGTCGGACTAGTTCGTTTCATAAAAAGAAATGCTTTAAAATAAAAACCCGTAACAATAGTAGTTCCATTTATGAAATTGAAAACTGTGCAACATGTATCTTATAATATTAATGCATGAAACTTAATTTAGAATAAATGGATTTGATACAAACTATTAAAATTGTTTTAATAGGTTTTTATGAAAATATGGTTTTAAATATGTTATATGACACTCACTGGGCTGTCAAAGTTCACGAAACATTTTTTCATATTTTTCAAATAAACCTCCCCAGGCACAGGTACCATAGCTGTGGATTATCCCGAGACGATACCAGACAGCTGCAGTAATAGTGCTCATGTGATTACCTACTCTTGTTTTTGTTTGACTTTAAAAGATGTTGCATATATTTTATTATATCCACGTGGTTTTGTAAGTATTCCTTTGTGGTTAACTTAGATTTAAATTGTGTTTTTGAAGTAAATTGATCCATGACATATGATTTTGTTGATAATGAGTTTATAAGTTGAAATGTGAAATTGTGGTTGTGGTTGTGGTTATGTTGAAAAATGAGAGCCTGAGGCTCTATAGTTTGGGGGAATTGATTTGTGATATTTTAGATGTGTTAAATTTTACAATTTGCAGGGTGGCAAAGTCCGAAAAATGGATAGGATGCTACCCAAATTTTTATAAAATGTTTTGTAAAGGTTTGAAATAAAAACGAAAAATTTCTCTGCGTTTCCGCTGTTTTCGAAAAGGTTTTAGAAAGAACACGGCTTAGTTTTGTGGGGATCCCTTAGTTGAGAGAAAGAGCTGGTTGGAGGGTCACTATAGGGTGCTGACAGATCGCCTAGGGAAAAGGGTCTATCAGGAATAGAATCTAGAGGGATTCTGTGGGGTGCCAGGCGGGCACTTGGGCCCCATAAAGGGAAAGGCGGTGTGGGTCCTGTCATATATTCTTATTGAAAGTTGGAACAAAGAGAGATAACAATGAAATAGAGAGAAGGCCAGAGAGATCGAGTCAATGGACATTTTATAGAAAGAAGAAAAGTGTCTCTTGATTAGCATAGTAAAGCAATAGTTAGCTATTGAACATGACATGAGACAAAAACATGAAATGAAAAATCAGATTTAATTGAACAAGAGAGAGTGAGGCCAAGATGGTGGATTGTATATTATATATAATTAAGAGTTAGTGAGGCAATAGAAAACACATACAGACTTGAAACTGGGCAGTAGAAAAATGAAAGAAAATAGTGACGTGAAGCCGAGAAGAAAAGAAGAAGAAAAGAAAGAAAAAGTTAAAAAAAAAAAAAAACAAGAAGAAGAGAGAGAAGCAAAAGAGGAGAAAATTTTGGATGGACTGACAGAATATTTGGACAAAAAGTTATGGTTGGGTGGAGATTAGGGACCCGCATGTGTATAAGATCCATAAGTCCGTGGATAAG
Organism: Nephelium lappaceum; assembly: GCA_021234005.1. Classification (NCBI taxonomy): domain Eukaryota; kingdom Viridiplantae; phylum Streptophyta; class Magnoliopsida; order Sapindales; family Sapindaceae; genus Nephelium; species Nephelium lappaceum. The sequence continues at coordinate 10,587,006 of CM038002.1, forward strand.
GTCCGATAGAGGCTTAAAACATGATGGTTAAATCAGAGAAGCCTGTGTTGTTGTTCGGAAGAGATTTTAGAGAAGTTTATATAGATTATAGTTGCAGATTATTCATACATGTGTTTACAGTTTTGTTATGACACAAAATTTGAATTTAATTTTATTTTTAGATATGACTGTATATGAATCATTAAGAATCGTTTCTTATTACTAGTAATATGTGATGTTTTATTAAAAATATTTTTAGAAAAAGTTATATCCATTCACTGAATGTTACCATTCACTCTTTTATAAAACCCATTTTTTCAAATATTCGTCACAGGCTTGTACAAATTAATGCATTGTGAAAAGGCCACGTGGTGATAAACTTTTTGCTTTAGTGTGTATCATATTTAATTAACCAAATTTTTTAAATGTATTTTAAGAATACTTTTGCAAGTGAAATATTTTTTTTAGTACTTAATGAATAGTTTATATATTCAGTAAAAGGGACTAACACGAGAAATGTATAGATTTTCGATTTGTTTAGATTAAATTTTATAAAAAAAACCATGAGATTTACGAGATTTTTTTTCAAAAATATTTTTAGTAAATCCATATTTTAATTAGAAAGATCACAGTTTTCACAAGATTCTCCTGAACTCAAGAGAGGGTAAGGATGAGTATCGTCAAATATATTATTATATGGATAAAAGTAGAGAACAAAAAATTAAAATAGGTTGCTGATTGTATAATAATAGTAACTATAATAAATAGAGGAAGGTGTAATTTTAATTTTTTTGCCAAAGGCTTTAAATAATGTTGAGCCAGTCATGGCAGCAAACCACATGAAACAAAAGAAACAAAGAAAACAACCTATAAGAATAGTACAATTAAGTAGTAGATAATACTGGAAGATCCATTCCCATTGATGCACAACTAATAAGAATGCTAGGGATCAAAACAGGTCAATCATGCCATTTGAAGCATTGTTCTGTGCCATGTTTTTTGTTTGGTTCGAGATCCACCATACATGGACCATCACGTCTTATCATCCAGTGAAGTGGACTGAAATACATAATTTTGTTTATTTCTTGATTGTAAATGTCGAACCTATGAAATTGATTCTCCAATTTGAAATTGCAAAAAAACAATGTGTCTCCAAAAATCTGGGGTCGAAATGAGAACTCGAATTTGCCTTTATAGGGGAGTATGTGTTCCCCTATATCATCATCCTTTGATTTACAATCAGCCGTGAGAACTACATTTGCACCAAGATCATTGGTGACACTAGCATGTACTCTAGGATTTTCCCAAAATGTTCATTCGCATACTATTTAAAGAAGAAACAAAAACCAAAATCACCTGCAACAAATATTTTCCCATACTGTTATGATTTGTAGAAATATATTTCTTAATTACTTCATGCATGAAGCAGCTTTATATAATATTTTGTGCATGCTGCATTTACTTATTTTGGATATGTTTTGGATTGGACAGGATAATTCTGCTCTTCCGAAGTTTATTTAATCCCAATAGTCCCCCCACTTTTCATGGGACAGATTATGTCCAGTGCTGTTTAAATTATTTTTTATGTTATTTTATTTTATTTTTTTATAAGTTTTAGTTTTGTCTCAGTCTAATATAACAAAAAAAAAATTAGAATTTTTAACATCTGTTTTTCATTTACTTAAACATTTATGAATGAAGTTTAATCTATATAATTACACAAATCTCTTAAGAGCTTGTGAGAAAATAACTTGTGTTTTTCATTTCTTGATTTTCTATTTTGGTAAGTCCTGAAAATAGTTTTAAGCTCGTCCTAAATTTAACATTTTTTTTTTTTGGAAAACATTAGTTAATGGCAGTTACTTTTCATTGGTTCTAAAATTGCTAATTATCTATGAATTACATTCAAGTTTTTAAAATGTAACGTCACAAAAACAAAACGATGGATATTAAAGTGAAAATCTATTCGTTAAGGCTAAAACAAATTTTAAATACATTCAATCATTTAGATGTACATATGTTATACTACTATACATGTCAAGTAATGTGGTGCATATTTATAGAGTTCATTGAAATTATTTAAAATAATAATATTTCTGAATTAAAATTAAAAAAGTAGAAAAATTTTGTTATTTTTAATTATATATGGACTTTTTGGATGACAGACTAGAGAATGCTTTGGTGTTAATATGTTGTTACGATTTATGTAGTTCATACCGAATCATCGTTTTTCATGATCATTTCCTTGCATGAAGTTGAAGTTTCTTGTTTTATAAACTATTTAGATTGCACTTGAAATGGTAAAGATATTCACATCGGGAAAGGAATTTCATCACTACTTTAGGTGGTCGTTTAAAATGTAATACTTTGAAGAGATTTATTCATGTGAAATATAAAATAATTTGACCCACACAAAATACATTTATAGACTTTTAAAACACAAGTTTGGAAAATGATTTTTGAATTGTAAATCAAATGCGTCTTTTGTGATTTGTATGTTTTCTTCTACTTTTATATTAAGTTGTCATATTTTAAACTGCAATGATAATTTAAAAATATACATGATTAATTAGAGAGACTTCAACTTTTTCATGAATTTAACGAGCAATTGAACTTTGAAGTCTATACGTCAATTCTAATTTCTTATGACAACCTATTGTCATTATAATTAAATTTGAAATTATATTTAATAAATTTTATAATAATTTAAATGAGAAAAAGACTATAAATATAAATTGCATTGCATGATGCCATCAACCCAAGAATGAAGCTAAATGGAATCCTAATAATTTTTATTGTATAACAGCAAATAGGGTCGTTTCAAAGCCTAAGACCTCCCTTATCTAGGCTCGTTTATTAAAGGCTAATTTGTTCTTAACAACATAATTATAACTAATGCTAAACTTTTCAAATATTTTGTTTAAATTCATGCCTAAATGATATTACAATATAAGTAATCAATATTTTATAAATCATAAGATGATGTGATTATTAATATGAGGCTGATAATTGAAGACCCGTTAGCAGTTACGACAACTTATATATCATATCATTTGAGTATGAATTTGGACAAAAAATTTGAGAAACCTATTATTACTCTATTATTATAGATTACAACACATTACAATATAATTACAATAAATAATAGTAATAAAAAATTCTCTCATTTAAAAATATCCTTAAATATTATTGTTTTGTAATGAAGATTTGAATTTATTTCGAAAATGTAAAGTTCATAAAGAAATCTAAACGTTAACCATAAACTTCGATTACAATGCTATATATCTTTTTCATGATATAAATAAGATTATATTGTAAAGACGCTATTTTTATTATAATACTAGTAATTAAGAAGTAAATACAAGAAATTGTAACTTTACCTTCATAGTTAATCAAATCTTTTAATTATTTAACGTCTAAAAATTTATGATTATTTAAAAAAAAATTAAATATGAAAATAAATCAAGCACATGATTGATAGCTAAAGGAATTCTAATATGAAAAATTAAAATAAAGGTGCTACTAAAAAACTTTTCCCTAATTTTTACCAGATTGTAGCAAATAGGTTTGCTTATTGAATAAGGCCTCACTTATCTAGGCCAAAATTATTAAGGTCGCATTACTTTTGAAATATATATATATATATATATATAGATAGATAGATAGATAGAGACACATTCTAACATACATCTAGAGTATGGATATACTTAATAAAGAAAAAAAATAATTGTATTATAAAATTGTTGGTTGTAATATATTATTTCTTTATTATATCTAATTAAAATCAGTAAGAGTGATACTGTCAATTACATTTACTTATTGTAATAAGACATTTTTAATTATAATAAGATATAATAAATATTTAACAAATTTTAGAATGTTGTATGATACTGATATATTATATCTTTATTATATATGATTATAACTAAACATATCTAATTACAATTAATAAGTGTAAAACTGTCGATCACATTTACTAATTATAATAAAACATATTTAATTGTAACAAGATATAATAAGTATTTAATAAAATGCAATCAACAATTTTAGAATATATGAATATATATATATTATTAATGACATCATGTTATAGTCAATGTTCCAGAACTCGCTAGGCACCAGAAAATTGGCTACCTGGCTCCTAGTGACTAGTCGGCTAGTTGGTAAGTACTCAATGACTATTTGGTTTTACACATAAATAACAAAATTAAAAGAGAAATAATCACATTTACACTCAGGCTCAACATAACTTAAAACTAAAATTGTAAACCCTCTATTTTAATTTTATGGGTTTCCAAGAAATAGTCTCTAAATAACTATTAGAGACCTTAAATGATCAATGGAAGTGCCTAAGGTTATAGGAAACCCATAGAGATCGATTTAAACTCGATTGGAGATTAAACAAAAGGGTAAAATGGTAAATGAAATCTAGTAATTATTTAATGTGACAAGGGACTAAATTAAAGATAAGATTTGATTTTTGTGGTCAAAGTAAAATTTAGTTAAAAGCTAAGGTATGAGAATGAAAATTTTCAGGGATATGATCATCATTTTTAGAGTTGTTTGTGGAAGAAAACATGAAGCCCAAAATGTGATATTTAATCACAAAATCAAAACAAAGAAAAAAAAAAGAGAGAGGGAGAGACCTGTCGCAAATTGAGAAAAAGAAAACGAAGAAGAAGAAGAAAAAAAAAAAGAAGGAGAAAAAGAAGAAAAAGAAGAAGAGGGTGACGCGACGACGTCGACCACTGGGCAACTCGACGCCAAGCTTGCCGACCAAACCTCGCTGCGCTAACCAGCACGTAGAACTAGACACGACCGATGATGAGCTGTTCCGATCACCAATCAAACTAGACCCGAACCGCACGCAATCTAGCCATCGAACTTGATCCTAAGCATAACAGAAACGTGCGATGCATATCCAACCCGAAAGAGAGTAGAACCGAGGATGAACTAGATGCAGAACTGGTGATAGATCGACGACCGATTGAGAGGTAGAGAGAGAGAGACGAAGAGAGGAGAAGGAAGAGAGGAAGATCCAACCAAAACCCATCCATTTTCGCACTAGATCTGCCACCAAAACCAATCCAAAACTGCCCTAAAATCAGCCCCAAAACGAAGTCAACTCGAAGAGAAAAACGATGATTTCGCGAGGAATAGAAAGGGGTGAGTTGTTTAAGTTTGAAGTTGATGATTTTGTTAGTGATTAAGTTGATTTGAAATGGGTTTTGTTATGATTTTTTTGTTAGTTAGTTTTGAGTAAAAATAAGTTAAAAACAAAGTGAATTAATACTTATTGGGAGCTTAGGAAATCAAGAAAATATCAAAAATTTGAAGAGAAATTAAATCACGCACTAAACTAGTTTGAAGGGCGATTCTGTAAATTAACCCATAATACATCCGTTGAGTGTTCGAATGACCCTAACGAGTTTAATTAGGCATATTGAGATTATGAAAAGCCAAAGATTAAATCTAGAACTCAAAACCAAGAAAATGCTTAAAAATTAGTAACGAAAATAACATGTTTTTTTGGCCTAAAACGCTTACTCAATGACCATTTCTTTCCATATCGACACTTGAACCGACTAGATGGTGAGTTGGGAAGATGTTCGGAGCGAAACGGAATGAAGAAAAACCCCGAATAGGGCTGTGAATAGTGTTTGGCCTAAAGGGGTCAAAATCAGATGATTTTCGTTTTGGGCCTCCGAACGCGATTCTATTAGTGCTAGAACATCCCTAGGTGATATTAAATAGGTTCCAGGTGAAGAAAACTAAGTTTGGAACAGTAGAATCGATAAAGGAACGAAAAAGGGAGGTTTACGCGTAAAACAGGTCACTTGGGGACAATTGTATAATTCTGGTTATTTCGAGTTTTCAGAAGTTGACACGAATGTAAATTTTACATATATATATGTTATGTAGGTGACGAGCAAGCCGATAGAGCAAGGGAAGAGCGATAAGGAGCATTTCGGAGCCTTTCGGAAAGCTATTCAAAAGTGATCATTAGTTAAGGTGAGTGTCAAAATGATTTTCCATGAGTTTTGTATTGATTTGATTTGATTTATAAATGAATGTTTCATGCATGTTTGAATGTTTTGGTAAAAGCGAAATACAATTTAAATGATAAGTTGCATGGTAACAGATAATATAGTCTTTGTATTTTCGTTAAAACGATGATTTTTCGTTTTAAATTGTATATAAAATGGATTTTCGTTTTAAAAATGTGAAAAGTAAAACCTATGGCTTACCCAAAAAGTATCAGAATATTATCGGTCCGGGTTGAGTACTTGAAGTGTGCATTGGTAGAGTTAGTAGTGTCGGTATGTCACTAACTATACTAACTACGGGAGGTACCCGCAAGTAGTCGTGTCGACTAGATATCTGAGAGATTAGTCCAATACACGTAGAGGGTATATTATTAGCTAGCTTACACCCAAGCGAGACAGAGTCCTGCTCTGTAGCGATGCAGTATTTAGCTACTTGAACCGGATAGAGAGCGATTCAGGATCCCGCTCTATACTAGGGTGTCATGTGACACAGGTCACTAGAGGTCGGCGGGAGCCGGACTGGTTGGCAGGACACCTACTAACAGAGTTGGACCATGTCTGGTTTTATAATAATGAAAGGGGCTGGTTGGTAGAGCACCTATAAGTGGAGTTCATTTCAGAAAAAGGAAAGGTTTTTAGAATGAAAACCTCGCAACCATAGTAGATCCGTTTATGAAATTGAAAACCGTGCAACATAAATTTTATAATATTAATGCATGAAACTCAATTTAGAATAAATGGATTTGATTCGAATTATTAAAACTGTTTTAGGGAGGCTTTTATGAAAATATGGTTTTAAATATGTTATATAACACTCATTGGGCTTTCAAAGCTCACCAAACGTTTTCTGTATCTTTCAAATAAACCTCTCCAGGCACAGGTACCATAGTTGCAAATTACCCCGAGAAGATACTAGACAGTCGTGACGATAGCGCTCATGTGATTATCTACTTTTATTTTTGTTCGATTTTAAAGAAGTTGTATATATTTTATTATCTCTACGTGGTTTTGTAAATATTCTTTTGTGGTTAACTTAGATTTAAATTATGTTTTTGGAGTAAATTGATGCATGACATATGACTTAGTTGGTAATGAGTTTATAAATTGAAATGTGAAATTGTGAATGTGGTTGTATTGAAAAATGAGAGCCTGAGGCTCTGTAGTTTGGGGAAATTGATTTATGATATTTTAGAAGTGTTAAATTTTATAATCTGCAAGGTGGCAAAGTCCGAAAAATACACGGGATGCTACCCAAATTTTTATAAAATGTTTTACAAAGGTTTGAAATAAAAATGAAAAATTTCACCGCGTTTCCGCTGTTTTCGAAAAGGTTTCAGAAAGAATACGGTTTAACTTTGCGGAGATCCTTTAGTTGAGCGTATGGGCTAGCTAAAGGGTCACCGTAGGATACCGACAGATCGCCTAAGGAAAGGGGTCTGTCAGAAATATTTATGAAAATGTGTTGCATCCATTTGTATGTTGCATGATACTAGAAAATTTGCTTAAAACGATTGATTTTTCAGCCTATTCTTTGGAAAGTGCTAGAAAAGCGGAGCTTGATTTTGTCCAATTGAGGAATTCTGACAACTCTTCTGGACGATTGAATTAAAATGTCAGGATCTATTATCTCTCCAACACCCCATATAGCGTGGATAATTTAAAGTCAAATTCATTGCAATTCCGGATACATTAATCAACGGTGCACATGCATTCTTTATTGAACTCGTCTTTCTGTTCACTAACCAACTTATGAATGAACTTCCGTTGCAGCTTGGTGTTTGGCTTACATACTGAATTCATATCTTTCGTTTGCAGATTCACTTACAAGGCTATCCTGGAAATAGAAGATTATCAGGATATAGTTCTGGAGTGCTATAGTAAACCTCATGCTAAAAAGAAAACTGCAGTAGAGGAAGCACCAGAAGCGGCAATCTGGTACCTGGAGGGTGAAGGGTACTTGCACTAAAGTTGTCTAACATGGATACAAAGTAATTCCCCGAATCATTTACCAAGATATCCATTTTTGTATTTCAATGTGGTAGTTGTAGCTGAATGCTTAGTAACTCAGCTTGGGGGAAGTCAATGATCATTTTACATCTAGTAGTATATGTACAAAAGAGAATGTTTTGATTTTGTTTTGATCAGGGGTGAAGTTATTGACAATCCACTAAATATCTTGATTTTTTTAAGTTTTTGTTAATGACAATTTGATTGTTTTCAAACGCTACAATTTTTTAAAGATAATTCCAAAAAATCTGTTACAATTTGTAAAAAAGGTTCGTTTTATCACTTATAGTTTCATTTTTGTCTAAAATTCTCTTTGACGTTAATAAAATAATAGAAATTGTCTGTTTTACTCCTTTGGACTTCATAATTAATTCGTGATTATTAGGGGTATTATCATCATTTCACACGTCTTTAGAGGTATTTTGAATGTTTTTATTAACGTTATAGAGGATTTTGAAGAAAAATTAAATTATGGATGGTAAATTAAATAGTTTTACAAACTATAATAGGGATTTTGGGATTATTCCAATTTTTTTTTATATAACTATAAATTGTCTTTACTAATAAAGACAAAAAAAAAAAAAAAAAATCTAATGAAAATAATTCAAACCAATTGTTTTTAGAATTGGGTCATATTCATTTCCTCTTGTCTAATTATAAACCCTAAAACAACTTCTGTTTGTTTGTTTGTTTTTTTTTTCTCCCCAATATTTATAGTTTTCTTTGATTTCAAATTGATAGATAATGGTAAGCAATGAAAGGCAACCAGTGGATTGATTGATAATTGCTTAAATAAGAACCAAACAATGAAGAAGAAATAGATTTATGATATACTTAAATGTGTGAGTGTATATATATATATATATCTTGTTTTTGCTTGAATCTTAAGAATTTTAAACTTTATATTGTGCTTAAAATTTTCAATATTCTTTAATTAAGTGGTTAAAAGAAATGTCAAGGACATTTTCATCTTTCCATTTTATATTTCAATATCTAGTTAAAAACATAAAAATTAAAAAAAAAAAGATATTTCTTCATCGGAGCCATCACTGAGATGAGTGCTAGACTCAATATGGGTTCAGGAGAGGCGAGTGCCTCCCCTCAAATTATTTTTAAAAAATTATTTAATTAAAAATTTATATTTTTTCTTATATACAATTTCTTTTTAAATTTTCTTTTATAGGTTCTTGATTTTGTACTGTTTATTTTGTTTTGGATTCTATTGTCTTTTGACAACCAAACTTTAAATTTTTCTTTTGCCATTTATCTTCGACCAACACTAACAATTTATTTGTGTCATCAAAATCTTGGTAACAATTTTTAGTTCTAAATTAATAAATATAGCTTTACATTATTTTAAATTAGTTCTCTCTTTTTTTTAATTTTTTTTTAATTTAATAATTTTAGTTTGACATATGTCCAATCAATAAATCATAAAATATCAAATTTTAATTTACTATATTTAATCAATAAATCCTAAAATCTTTTTTTTTTTTCGTATTACTTAATTGAATAGAAAATACATGATTGACTGTAACTTGCTTACTGTTGGTTAATTTTTTAATAAACCAAACTTATTTAAACCTTGCAAGTGCACAAATCGTTTGATTGAGTATAACGACAAGTAAGGGTCGATCCCACGAGGAGTTTCAACTTACTTTAATTTTAAATTTATTTAAGACCTAAACTAAATTAAAATAAATAAAAGGGTTTTTGGAATTAAATTGAGAGTACACTAAATTAATGCATAAAATTAAATAAAAGAAATCAATGAATAAAAGTTTAATTAGAACATCCTATCCATCACTAAACAATCAATTTGTTAAAAAGATTAATAAAGTAAATTCATGATATGCATGATGAAAATATTCACGATAAGGTATGATTAACTCATGTCGTATAAATTCTTCCTTAATTAGTATACAAATCGCATGATGTCTATGTAGATGCGTGTATTCCTAATTATAACCTAGCATGATGTCTACTTATGTATAATAATTGGAACCCATTAAGCACTAGAAGAATATGAATATCACACAAATCCTAGAACATGATGTCTATTCTAAGTATCTATGAATTAATGTCCCTCAATTGGTTCGTAAGCAATTGATTGTTACAAACAAAGAATATGTCTGTATGATGTGCGGTTTATATTCTTACAACATAATCCTAAAAATATGTTTCTAAAGTGATCAATCAAAGAAACAAAATAAATAGAATAAAATTACACTAGAGACATTAATTTCATCATGCAAAATATAAATGTTTATTGAAAAAATAAACAAATTGAGTTCATGTTTAGGGCTTCAAGTTAGCCCTAACTAATAAACTAAGTAAATAAAAATAAAGAAAAGAAAAGATGAAACCGAAGCCTTCAGCCTTGCTCCTCTGCTTCTCTCTCTGTCTTTCGATCCTATCTTCTGATCTCTGTCTTCTGATATCTCCCAATTGAATGGTGAAAGCACCTATTTATAGGCAACTAATCCTTGAGAGACAAGATTTCCTCAATTGAGAAGGATTCCACTTCCAACTTTGATTTAGAATTAAGTTTTGATTTGGAATGTGAATCCTTTTTATTTTTGGACTAAAACTCTTCCTAATTGCTTAACTCATTTAATTAGGACGTTTCAAGGTTTAGGAAATTGATTAAGAATGCTAAAACAGGAAATTCGAATTTCCTATATTTTTCCATAGCTGTCAGATCTCGTGACAGTCTGACCTTTAGATACTAAATTGGTCATAACTTTTTGTAGAAAATTCCAATTGATGAACTGTCAGTGGCTATGAAAACTAGACATCTGGGGCTTTAATGTGATAGGTTATAGCTCACATAAATCAAATTTTACACTTCATACGAGCTCCCGCAAGTCACATCACGTTTCTGCCCAAAATTCTGTAATTTCCTTCTAAAACATTCTCCAATTCCTTGAGCTGCAATTAATCTTAAAAAATCCCCCGATTCCATCATTTTTCTTCTCAAAACCTAATTCAAAGCATGAAAACACAAAACGAATTAAAAGTACCAATTCCACCCAAAAACATAGCATAAATAGGAGGTAATATAGGCATAAAATAATGATAATTAATGACTCAACACTTACTTATGCGGAGACATATCTTTGAAGTTACACAATATTAATAAGAGAGATTTAAACTTGTTCCTGAATTTAACAAACAATTGAACTTTGAAGTGTATACATCAATTCTTATTTCATAATAATTAAAATTGACACAATTCATAACTTACAATATTTTGTAATTATTTTCTTAAACAATTTAAAAAATATATGGATATAATTAATGAAGCAAATGCATTGCATGATTCTATCAATCCAAGAATGAAGTTAAAAGGAATCCTGATAATTTTTTATTATAAAGCAGCAAACACCTAAGGCTTCAATTATCTAGACTCATTTTATTAACGGCTTGATTTTTTCTTAAAAAAAAAATAACAATACATTACAATATAATTACACTAAATAACGCCATATACTATATTCTCTAATTTAGAATATACCCTCAAATATATTCTACCCAACATTGATTTTTTAATTTAATTTAAGAATTAAAAGCTTATAAAGAAAAACAATAAATTAACAATAAATTAATAAACTTAAAATACAATGCTTTGATTCTTTTTCATTATCATTTAATGGGCAGGGAAACTTCATTTTAGTCCCTAAGGTTTCGTGAAATATCAAAATTTTAAGCACCTATTGGAAATAGCTCTTTTAATCCTTAACTTTTCCAAAACTCTTAAAAAATGTTCAAACCGTTAGTCAATTAACGGTCAACGTGACAGATTATTTGGATGGAAATGGTAGAATAGTCTTTTTACAGAGAACAAATTAAGTTAAATAATTTATTAAAATTAACTTTATAAAACAAATGAAAAAAAAAATAAAGATAAATAAAAAGTGGAGATCCAATCTGGTGGATCTCCACACCATCTTCAACAACAAGATTGTTCATTAACAACCCACTTCGGTGGAGATCCGATCTCCACAACAACAACAACAATGACAACAATATTAAGAAAAAAAATCAAAACTGCTTATAAAAAAAAAAAAAATCGAAACAGGGGGTTGATGACCAAACCCAGATGAGGAGTTCGTCTGGGTTCGTCGAACTTAGATGAAGCTCCTTATCTGGGTTCGACGAACCCAGACGAAGACCTTCGTCTAGGTTCGAACCCCAGATAACCCCCAGATGAAGACGCTCTTCGTCTGGGTTCGACCAAACCCCGATGAAGCCCTTCGTCTGGGTTCATTCGAACCAAGTGAAGAGAGCCTTCGTCGGGGTTCCATGAGACGGAGAAGAGACTGAAGAAGAAAGAGAAGGGACGGATGAGAGGGAGGCGGAGGAGGCGGAGAAGAACGAAGGAGATGAGAGATAGGTAAAAGAGAGGGAGGAGATCTGGATTGATTTGGACTCTAGATCAAAGAGAAAAATTTAATTTTAAAAATTAACTTATTTAATTTTTTTTTAAATTTGTTTTATTTTTTAACTTAATATTTTCAAAATTACATTTTTTTTCTTGGAATCTGTTTTTGTATTAATTTATTGTTTAATTTAAAAAAAAAAGTAATAAGATTTTTTTAAAAAATATATAATTATGTGTATATATATCAACTTTTCATTGGTCAGATAATATATAATATTTTAATTTTATTAAGGGTAAAACAGTCATTTTCAAGTTATAAGGGGTAATTGAGTGTTTTTCAAATTTTTGGTTAGTTTGACTATTAGTTGACTACGAATTTGAATTTTTTTGAAGTGTTTTGGAAAAGTTTGGGATTAAAAGAACTGTTTCCAATAGATGCTTAAAATTTTGATATTTCACAAAACCTTAGAGACTAAAATGAAGTTTCCCCTTTAATGGGTTAGGGTGGGCTCAAACTTGCCCTAGCCCATCGAGAAAATAACAAATTTATGTATTATGCTCAAAATATTACCTTCAGTTAAATAGTTGTCACAACATAACTTTAAAGTATCGATCTAACAAGTTTGTTTTTTAATTACTACTCAATTGCATGTTTCACATCCCAAACAGACAATTGACAAATATGGATTTGAAGAACAAAAGAAAAAACATCAATAATATTTGCAAAACTTTTTCAATTTAAGAACAATCTCGGATATAATTTATAAGTTTTCTAAGAACGACAATATATCAAATTGACAGTTCTGCAGTCAAAATCAACTTATATAATTTCAACATATATCACATAAAGAAAGCGTGACTGAAAATAAATGGAACTTCAAAAATGTAAGTTCTGGAATTAAAACTTAAAAAAGAGTTTAACATAAATATTGAAGAACTTAAAAGTAAACAAACTTGAATAACAGTAACGTTACAATTAGGATCACTCGTTAGCCTCATTCTAACTTTAACCTTACTTATTCATTATTTTACACACTCTACAAAGAAAGTATAAAGATGATATAGCAAGACACTTTATTTCTGAAATACTAATTGTCTCTCCAAAATTGGTTGCCCTTTGAATCACATTGAAGTTGGTATTTATAGGCTGAGAATTGAGAGATTTTCTCAAACAATTAAGCATCCAAATACACAAATCTCTCCTTCAATTGATTGTCCAAAATTGTGAGAATTGAGAAAATTTCTCAATCAATTAAATATCCAATTATGTAAATCTCTCCAGAAAATTTCTCAATCAATTAAATATCCAATTATGTAAATCTCTCCTTAATTTGGGTCTACTTGACTTGACTAATTTAATAGGCTAGGCAACATTTGGGCCTAATGATGCTTTTAAGTTGGGCTTCTTTATTTTGTTTTCTGAAAAACGCCATAAGACCAAAATAAATAACCCTTAATCATGTCAAAAATATCAATTCAATGAGCATAAAAATACACTAAACCAGAATGATTAAACTAATTGCATTAATAAAATTAAGCAAATAAAAATGTTTCTTTAAGCAACATATTTTGACAAATACAATCAATTTTCTAATATTAAAAGTGTATTTTTATGTACTAATTATATAAAATAATGTATCATAAAATTTATTTATATACTTTTTACTTATTAACTTTTTTGACAATAGAATAAATAAATAAATAAAATTTCAGTGAATTGCCTGTTTCTTATTTATATTGAATAAAATTCTTGTCTATATTTATTTTTCTATTCTAATATTGTATTTGTAAAAATTTTGATTTGATACATCAAATATGAAATTTCATATAATTTCTTCACTCTACTATGTTAGCTGCATATTATATTACTTACATTTAATATTTTTTGCTTTTGGTGCTTTTCCTAATGCACTCTTTAATCTAATGTATGGTAGTAATTCAAAATTGTCAAAATGTAGACAATATCTTTAAATTATCGCTTATACAATTATTAAATTTAATAATTTGAATATCTTTAAATCTGGATTTATTGATGTTTGATTTTGCTTACCTTTCACATTTCTTTTAATTTCGTTGAGTCTTTTTACTCTTCTTTTTTAGTTAATATATTTGTTGATAATATGAATTTTAAAGGACAAAACTCATTATGTATCCTCTAACTAAGCATACATACATACATACATACATATATATATATATATATATTCATTTTATAATATTTTCTTTTTCTTTTTCTTTTTTCCTTTACAGTTGAAGTTTATATGAAAAACTTATTCAAGCCTACCCTTGCAAATAATCATGCCAATGTCCCTGTTCATAATACAAATAAGATCAAATTACAAATAAAATATTTTTAAAAATGATAATTAAATAGTAGATAAAAGAGTTTAATTTTACATTTTTACCTAAGCCTTAAAATAATGTTGAGCCAGCCCTAACAATAAAATATATAAAACAAAAGGAACAAAGAAGAAAATTTATTTTATTTTGTTCTTGAAATAAGCATATGTAGGACCCCAAACTTTCATTTTATGGTTAACAGTGAATTTACGGATAAATAGTAATATTTTTGGATGAATAGTGTCTACAGGTGAATAGTATCTGATGAATAGTGAAAATTTGAGACTAACCCCGGAAAGTAAAAAATATTTGGGGAAACTTCATTTTAGTCCCTAAGGTTTGACGAAATATCAAAATTTTAAACATCTATTGGAAACAGCTCTTTTAATCCCTAACTTTTCCAAAACTCTTCAAAATAATCCAAACCGTCAGTTGAAAGAGATGGAAAAAGCAAAATGACTCATTTGCCCCTAAGTTTGGTTTTACCCCTAATTAAATAAAAATATTAAAAATAAATAAATTAATATATAATCAAAAGTTTTTTATTTAATTAAAAAATAATAATTAATAAAAAAAAAAAAAATCAGCACACCATTTTTCTCTCTTTTTTTCTCCATATCATCTTTTTCTCTCTTTTCTTCTTCATCTCTTCCATTCTCTCCTCTCTTCTTCTTCTTCTTCTTCTCCCTTTCCTCTCTTCTTCTTCGTCTCCCTTTCAGTGGAACCCAGAACCAGCGTCTGGTTCTGGGTTCGGTGGAACCCAGAACCAGCGTCTGGTTCTGGGTTCGGTGGAACCCAGAACCAGATCTGGTTCTGGGTTCAACCGAACCCAGAACCACCGCTGGTTCTGGGTTCAACCGAACCCAGAACCAGCGACGGTTCTGGGTTCCACCGAACCCAGAACCAGCGACGGTTCTGGGTTCGGTGGAACCCAGAACCAGATCTGGTTCTGGGTTCCACCGAACCCAGAACCATCGCTGGTTCTGGGTTCCATCGAACCCAGAACCAGAGTCGACTCTGGTTCTGGGTTCGAATCCAGAACCAGAGATCTGGTTCTGGGTTCTGGGTAACCCAGAACTAGAGATCTGGTTCTGGGTTCGAATCCAGAACCAGAGTCTGGTTCTGGGTTCTGGGTAACCCAGAACCAGAGATCTGGTTCTGGGTTCGAACCCCAGAACCAGAGTCGACTCTGGTTCTGGGTTCGAACCCAGAACCAGAGACTCTGGTTTCGAACCCGAACCCAGAACCAGAGTCTCTGGTTCTGGGTTCGACCCAGAACCAGAGTCTCGTTCTGGGTTCGATACCAGAACCAGTGACACTGGTTCTGGGTTGATCGAACCCAGAACCAAAGACTGGTTCTGGGTTGATCTCTAGCGTTTGTGGATGATGTTTGTGGTTAGTTTTTTGGTTGATGTTGGGGTTTGACAGTTGGTGTTTGGGGTTGATAATTGTGGTTTGATGAATATGTTGAGTGTTTGTTATGATTTATGGTTTGATCAATCTGTTGAGTGTTTTGTTTTTGTATTTTTTGGTAAATTTTTTTAAGGATTTGGATTTACATATTCTGGTTCAAACCATCGGTATGAATCCAGATTTTTTTAAAAAAAAGTTGCCAATTTTTTTTTTTCAGTTTTTCGAATTTTTTTTATAAATAATTTTCGATTTTTTAAATTATTTTAAATGTTTTATAGGATTAAAATCTCAGCCGTCCACGTGTCACAATCATAGCATCTTATATGAAAAGACCATTTTACCCTTTTCTTCCAAGCCTTCTGTTACTGTTGACCGTTAATTAACTAACAGTTTGGACTATTTTGAAGAGTTTTAGAAAAGTTAGGGATTAAAAGAGCTGTTTCCAATAGATGTTTAAAATTTTGATATTTCGCCAAACCTTAGGGACTAAAATGAAGTTTCCCCAAAATATTTAGAATGGTTAGTAAGACCCAATAAAACTGAAACAGAGAAAAAATGAGTCCGTCTGAGTGGTTTCTGAAGGTTCCGAAAGTTACCCGATGAAAACGTCCTTACGGCCAGGATTGTGAATATTGTTGACCTAAACTCCGTTTGAATTTTTTTCGAAGCCATGGATTGAGTCCTAAGAGACCTAATTAGAGTATTGTAAAGTCAATTTGATGAATGGGTGATCACAGAATTAATTTGGAATTTATTTCGGAATGAATTGTATTAATTTTTAATGTTAAGGGTATAAATGAAATTTTATGATATTAAACCTATTCTAAAAGCACTATCCATGTGATTATTGATGGACAAATGGTGGATTAACACCTAATAGTCATCTTTTGACTAAATTTGTGGTTTAGATTAATTAAAATTGATTAAAAAAATTGGACGGATAATTATGAAAGTTTATGGACCAATTGGATTGAAACAATTCACTAAGGAGTTGATGGTCATTTTCATGATTTTAAAGAGGCACAATGAGGTTGTCAGGAAGCTATAAAAGGGGTGTTGATCGACCAAAAATTGAAAGAAAGAAAGAGAGAAGTCGAGCAAACAAAGAAGAACCAAAAAGAAAAGAACCAAAAAGAAAAGAAAAAAAAAGGGAGTGCACTGCCATGAGTCCAATTGAGAAAGGAGGGGTGTGAGCTGCTGGTTTGAGGTGATTTCTCTCAAGCTTTTCATCCTCTTAGCTCCAAGAATCATCAAGAAAACAAGGTAAGTTAGTTGGTTGAATTTATAGTTAAATTAATAGAGTTTTTGGTGAGTTTTTTTTATGGATTTTGTTGAAGATGGTGGTTGATGGATGAGTTGATGTTGTTTGTGAGTTATTTGAAGGTTGTTTATCATGATTTTAAGCTTAGAATTGAGTTAGATTGTGATATGAGTTTGGTTGGACTTTTTTAGTGTGTTGAAGGTTAGGGTTTGAATGGATGATGATGATAATTGATGGATTTAATGAATTTAAGTTTATTGAATGTTAGATGAGTTGAATTAATAGAAATTTGTGTGATTTAATTGAAGAAAAATGAAATGAATGATTGTGTGTGTGTGTGTGGAGTTAGTAGATGGCAAGAATCGGTGCCTAGTGTGGGTATTGGATTTTAATGTGTTTAAGGGTTTTGGTTGATAAATTAATTGGTATGAGAATAATTGATGGAAGGAGTTTTAATCAAATGGATGAATTGGTATGAAATTTAATTTTTGTTAGGTTGAAGGGCACCTTGAATTTTAATTAATTCATGTGATTCTATAGGATATTAAAGTGTTTGAATATGTATGATCTTGAATAAATATGAATGGAATGAAGGGGATTGAAGTTAAGAAGTGTTGGATGTATGGTGGGATTATTCCATGAGTTTAGTGCGTCTAAATGTATTAATTGGATTGAAAATTTTGTTGGTTGGATGAATGGATGTCAAATGTTGAAAGTGTTGAATTTTGCTTATGAATTAAATGAAGGAGAATGGGTTACAATGATGAGAATGAATAATGGCTAATTGGGTTAGTTTAAGATTAGTTTAAGGATTAATATGGATTGTTAGTATTGGTTAATAAAAATGTGATTTTGTTTAACTATGAATGGGATAGTTATTAATGGAATTTTGGGACCTAAAATGGTGAATTATATGTGACCAAATTGAAGTCCAAAAGTCAAGAAAAAGGAGAGGCTTGATTAGTCACCAAGTGATCCAAAATAATGAGTGCTAAATTATATATATATATATATATATATTACCATGTTATGTTAAAGTTGTTTTGATTGTGAAATAATGCAGTTATTTCACGTTATTATGGTTTATGCATGAAAAAAATATATGCAATGAAATGTGAATTATATGCCATTCAAAATGATATATGGTTTTTATGAGCAAGTGAAATAAATGCAATTTAATTATGAATGACATAAAGAAGTTATTAGATTTTCAAATCCAATGGATTACACTATCTGTTATGGAATTAACGGTATCTAAACATATATATCTGTTTAGACTCGATCGGAATACTCCTACGTGTTTTGCAAGTCATGGGATGAGTTGTCACCAACTCTGGGGGGAATTGAGTCTGTCAGACGAGTCGCGTCGCCAAATATATGCGAGGGGTATTATTTCACTTCGCACTTGCACTATTGATTTAATTCACAGCGCATTAGTGAGATGTTTTCTGTATATGCCAGAAAGTGTGAAGGACGCTGGGCGTGAAGCACTGATGGCTGTCACGAATGTTGGGGATAGTGGTTCGTACCACCTAGTACATGTGACCATTATCTGTATGCTTCTGGAAATTCATTGGTGGTTTTGAAATTATATGAAATTCTGTTAAATCTGAAACTGTTTTGAAATTTTGTTATATATGAAATTTTATAAAAAAATTTTGAAATCGATTATCATTTTAATATAAATTTTTATCTACTGGTTCTAAATTTTATTATTTTGAATCTGAATTCTGTTATTATCGACTCTGAAGTTATATTTTTGAAAAATGTAAGAAATAAAAATTTTTGTAAATGTTTTAGGGAGGTTACCATTTTTGAAAATGATTTAAGTTAGAAAACCTCACACTCACTGAGCTTTCGTAGCTCACATTTTATAAATTTTTGTTAAAAATCTCCCTAGGTGCAGGTTCCAGCTAACAGGATACACATTCATCTCCATTCGAATAAAAGTGGTTGAAGAAATAAAATTTCTGTGAATGTATAAGTGGCAATACACAAAAGAAAATATAAACTTTATTTTTTGGTTGTAAATATCTTTTGAATGTAAATATATTAGCCATAATTTAATTATAGTTAACTTTATTCTGCAATAAAATTAAATCGATTATTTTTGGATTGTAAAGTTCTGGATTTGTAAAGAAAGTTTTATTTTTAAGTTGATATTAAACTGAATTGATTTTAGTTTTTTTAGAAATTGAGGCTAGAGATTGCCATTGAAATGGACCTGAAATCCAATTGGAAGTTGAGAAAATATGTGAAACTTTAAAAGTGTAAATTTTGATTTACAGGTTGATTTTGTAAATTTTGGTAATCCCGAAAAATAGAGAAAACTCTGCTGAACTTTTTAAGAAATTTTAAACTATGAAAAATAAATTTTAATAAATTTTAAGTTTCTCTGAATTCTGTTGATTTTCAGTTTTAGGCTTTGCTCATCGGATTCCCGGCTAAATGTAGTGGAATAGAATCCGGAGGGATTCTATAGGGTGCCAGGCGGTCACCTGGGCCCTGTAAAGGGAAAGACGGGGCGGATCCCGTCAGCATAAACTTCCCATTAAAGAAGGAAGGAACACAGTGCAAGCCCTCGAATTCGATTTTACGGATTTCCCTAGATATAGTCCTTAAATAAATATTGGAGACCCTAAATGGTTTATAGAAACGTTTAAGGTCATAGATGACCCATAGAGATCGATTTAAATTCGATTGGAGATTAAACGGAAAGATAAAATGGTGAATGAAATCGAGTAAATATTTGAGGAAATAAGGGACTAAATCGAAGATAAATATTAATAATTGTGGTCAAAGTAAAATTAAGTTAAAAGTTAAGGAAAGACCGTAATTTATCAGGATGTGACCGTTATTTTTATAATTGATTGTGGAGGAAAATTAGAAGCCACAAAAAATGAGTTGACTCATCAAAATAAAAGAAAGAAAACAGTGAGCTGAAATCAAAACCAGAAGACAGTCGAACAACTCACAAAATCAAAATCAAAACAAGAGAGCAAAGGAAGAAGAAGAAGAAGAAGAAGAGCCCATCACACCAAGATCACGCCCAAAAACAGCTCAATCTAGAGACCAAATCAGACCTCAAACGCAAACCAAAACAGCTTAAAACAGAAACCAAAACGCTGAGGACAGAGACGCGATGGAAAGAGAGATAACCGAGTGAGGGAGGAGAGGAAGGAGGAGATCCAGCCCTTTTCTTCAAGCTTTAAGCTCCTTAGCATCAACCCAACTTGGATCAAGTGGAAGAGAGGCAAAATAACTCAGATCGGGCTGCCAAATGAAGAAGAAAATCGCGAGCTGCAGAGTGCTTGACAGTAGCAGAAATTAGTGTCCAAGTAAGCCATTTTCTTGAGTTTTCAAGCTTCTTTTCCATGAATCTAACTAGGCTAAGGTACTAGGGTAAGAGGAGAACCATTTGGAAGCAAAATGGGAGCCAAAATATGTCAAAACAGTAGCAAAACGGGCTGTTGCAACTAAAAACCGAGAGCTGCACTGGGGTGTTCGAACAGCCCATTTCTAGCATCAAACAAGGTCCAAATCATCCCTTTTACACTTTCAAACTCCTTCCCCTTGACTCAAGCACGAAAATAGGTTAGTTTGTGAGATTTTGGATTTAATTTGAGTTGATTTTGATGTTGGTTTTGTGATGATAAATGTAGTTAAATTAGAATGGGTGTTAAGTGACTAAATGATGTTAAATTAATTGGGTTTTGTTGTGATTTATTTTGTTGGTTAGTTTTGATTAAATATGAGTTGAAAAATAAGAGGATTTAAGCATATTGGCAGTTTAGAAAACTAAGAAAATACCAAAGATTTAGAGAGAAAACAAAACGTGCTCTAAACTAGTTTGAAGGGCAATTTTGTAAATTGGCCCATATGACGTCCGTTGAGAGTGTGGATGACCCTAATGAGTTTAATTAGGCGTATTGGGATTAATAAAAGTCGAAGATTAAATTAAGGAACCAAAAAAATGGAGAGTTACGCCTAAAAATAGTCACTTATGGGCGATTATGTAATTTTTATTATTTCGAGTTTCAGAAGTTGATGCAAATGTAAATTTACGTATATATGTGTTGTGTAGGTGAAGAGCATCCGACTGAATCATAAGAGGGCTTTTGAAGCTCATCCGAGTTAAGCCTAAACTTAAGTGAGTGCACTTTCAAAGAGTTTTCTAAAGTGATTTTATACTTTTGCATGTATAAGTTCTTGTATTTAAATACATATATTGTATTTGTAAAGTAAACGAGTCCAAGGACTCAAGTTTAAAGCTTTCAAGTTAAAGCTTTTGTGCTTGTGCACCAAGTATAAAGATTTGTAAGACATAGCATTAGAGAAAAATAAAGTTTTCAAAGGCCATAAATACCCACCAGTTTATCGAGTTCAGACCTGTACGGTATATCTCACTTAGTAAGGTAAGGGTTGGCGGAAACGAGTCACTAACTGTGTGGTTAGAGTTATGAGTGAGTGTGTCGCCCTTACTTTGTGGGATATGGTCTCGCACTACGGTTAGCGATGCAGAATTCCGCACGTAGTTGCTGAGAGGTCTCAGAGAGTTGGTTGCGGTGCATGTTAGATACATCGTCTTGTGACCTACCACACCTACGGCCTTAGCTAAGTCACCGTGTGGTCAAGAGATTAGGATTACGAATGATGCTTTTATAAAGTTCAGTTATTTTAAGTATGTTCAGATTTATGCTTTACAAGTTTATTATAAGTTGTTTATATTAATATTATGCAATTGAATGAGATTTACACTTTAAATATCTTTTAAGAAATAGAAACTTTTATTAAAGTTTTCTAAGGAGGAAGTTTTCGGAAAGTAAAGTTAAGTTTCTAAACTATTGCACTCACTGAGCTTTATAGCTCACTCTTCAAATTGTTTATAAAAACCTCCTCAAGTACTTGTGTGGGTGAAAACTAGTGAAGCCTCCCTTCTCCGTATTTAAGTGGGCACAAGTGTTGGCATTTGCTTCTTGAAGAATGTAATATGCATATTTTGTGTCTTTTGTATTCTGTATATGTTTGTACATTTTGTATAAAAAAAGTTATACCTTTAGAGTTGTGTGAAAGTGCATCATTTTGTGCTTGTAAAATCAAGCTTACTAGATTTAAAAGTACATGTTTATATCTTATCATTGAAGGTTTCAAATTTTTGTGTTTATGTTGATAAACTGGATTGTGAGAAGTTGGGTTGGATTGTGATTATAGTTTGAAGTGTCCAAATTGCTTTTCAGGTTTTTGGTTTATCCAAATTGCAGTCGTTATGCTGCCGGTTTTGAGGTTTAGAAATTATCAAATGAATAATGTTAATCCAACCCAAACCATTTCAACTTTAAGGTTTAAAAGATTAAGCTTTCGTTAAAGTTAAGTTTCAAATTAAGAGGGTTCGCTCCTTGAATGCCTTTTTCCCATCAAGATAGGCCTAGAGGGATTCGTTGGGGTGCCCGGGCGTACCATTCGGATAGGAGCCTAGTGACGGTCCGGATTGAGGCGTCTCACAAAGACTGTATTTGAGTCAAGCCAAATACAGTTATAATTAGAGAGGGGAAGGTAGAAGCATGCAGATAAGGTATATGTGACCATTGAATTCAAGACCGATATAATGAAAAACAAAGAAGACAATTATGAGAATATTTGAGGATACATCCCTATTGATCTCACTTATTAATAAAGAGTACTACAAGAGACCAAAACAGGTCAGTCATGCCATTGGAAGCATATTTCTGTGCCATGATCATAGCTTTTTCCCAGGTCCACCAAACACGGACCACTACGTCTTATCATCCAGTGAAGTGCATGATCAACAATAATTGTACGTATGTCATCGGTGAAAATGTCAAACCAATGAAATTGATTCTCCCATCAAAAACCATAGAAGAACAATGTGCCTCCAAAAAATTTGGGTCGAAAAATGGAATGTGAAATGGCCTTTATAAGGGAGGCTTTGTATCCCTAAATCATCATCCCTAGATTTACAATGAATGGTGAGAACTACACCTTCTCCGATATCGTTGGTGATGCTAGCATGAACTATAGGGGCTTGCCAAAATGCTGCTTCGCATACTGTTTGAAGAAGCAAGACCACAAAAATCAGCTGCAATGTGTATTTTCCCATGTGTTGAACTATATCTCTTAATTATTTTGTGGCAAAAGCAGTTAATAGAGGGCTTTATTTATATAAGCTTTTGTGCATGGTGCATTTGCTTATATTGGTAGGTATTATTTTTTTTTTTGGTAAGATATCACATCGGAATCTTATCAGATTTAATAAGGGTTCTCTCTCATCAAATCATGTTAGTAGTGGGTGTGTTTGGATTATTTTTTTTTCTAATAATTAATATAATGTATTTCTAAATAAAATACTCATTTTAAAAATATTGAAACTATAATTTTTATTTTTAAATGATTATAAAATATTTAAAAAAAATTTAATTTATATGAAAAATAATTTAATTCAATCGATTTTACTAAATTAATCTCCAAACTATACCAAACACATGATGTATATTTTAGTCCTATATTGTTTTACATCAAACAAATCAAAATGTTTCTATAAAAAAAAAAAAAAAAAAAAAAAAAAATCAAAATGTTAATTAAATCCAATCTAATCCCATAAAAGTAGTACCAAATAAACTTGCACATTTGACCATTCATTAACTTTTTGGTTTATAAGGAAATATCAATCTTTAAATATAACATTTCAAATTTTTATAGTATGATTAAAAACCATCAATTTATTATGTTTGACCAAAGTAATTACCTGCTTTTAAATAATTACTTGTTTTAGCCTAATCAACTAATTTAATATGGAAATCAAATTCCATGATTGTAGCAGATATGTTAGCAATTAACGTCCCACACACGCGTCGCCTTTACGTGTGTGGGATGTTGTATTGCGCTATACCTTGCGATGTAAAATTCTGCACGTAGTTGTTGGGATGTCTTTGTAAGTATCACGGATGGTGTTTGCAGCTAAATCACCATGTGACTCCACGTTGATTAACGTTTACTTAGCTATAGCGTGGTTGTAAGTTTCAAAGGGGTAACATTGGTGTATTTCAAAATGCCAAAGTAAATTTGAAAATAAGCTATTGTGTTTATGCGAATTACAATTCTATTTCGAAAGGGATTTCATAATTGTTTATAGTTTTGTATGAATATTTATGTTTATTAAGTTTTACTAAAGGTTTTATGTATTTTTTATGCTGGCAAATATATTGTTTTGTTATGCTACATATGAAATTTCAATTTGAGAAATTAAGTAATTAAATTCTATTTTTAATTTTTTTAATGGAGGTATTTTAGAAAAAGCAAACGTTATGGTTTCAACTTATGTGCACTCATTGGGTATAACACTTGAAATTTCATAAATAGTGTTTTCGAAGGAATAGTATTTTTAAATAAATAGCATTTTCGGATGAATAGTATTTTTAGATGACTAATAATCCGGATGAATGATATTGCCGGATGAATTGTATTTTAGGATAAATAGTGATTTTTCTAGAAAATGGATCAAGTGAATCACAAGCTCTAGAATGAGTATTAGAGTTTGATGAAACTAGAACGAAGTGAAAATAAGTCCGTTTGAATAGTTTTTAAGGGCTCCAAAAGTTATTTATGAAAATGCCCTTACGGATGGAAATATGGATATTATCGATCGAAACTTCGTTTGAATTTTTCAAAACATGGGATTGAGTGTTAGGACACCCAATTAGGTATTACATAGTTAATTTGATAATTAAGTGACCATGAAATATTTTTGTAATTATTTAGAGATAAATAGAGATAATTCTGAATCCAATAGGAATTTCGGAAAGATTTACGAATTCAAAATTTTTTGAAAGGGGTCTAAATGAGCATTAAGATACTCAAGAGGTAATTTAGAAACTCAAATGATCTTTTCGAAAGAATTTGGATTGAAACGAATTAATCCAGAAATCATAGAAGACGATTTAGTTATTTATAGAGAGCCGAAATGGGCCATAGAATGTTTTTTAAGAGTCACCAAGGCTACCTGGAGTACGTATGTAGTCCGAATATAGGCCCCGGAGAATTCTGGAAGGATTTGGAAAAAGTACCAGAAAAACTGAATCCGGGCATTCTAGAAAGCTCGAATGGATAAAGATAAGAAAAGATAAACATGTGGGGCAAGACACCATAGGAGAATGACAAGTGGCACTAGTGGATAATGATGAGGACATTTGTCAAGTAATGAATGTAGGACATTTTTGCAGTTTTAACAAACTTTAGGGGTCAAATTGATATTATAGCATTTTAAAGGGAGACATGGTAATTTTGTTAAACTTATATATACTTAGAGCCACAAATCAGACCCAAACCAGAAGCTTGTCGTGCAGGAGCAGAAAGAAATGGAAAAATAAAAAAGGGAAGAGAAAAACCAAGAGAAAAAAAGAAAAAAGAAGAAAGAAGAAGAAGAAGAAAAAGGGAAAATCCGAGTTTCCAAGCGATTTTGCCCTCCGTTCGCGTTCAAAATCACCATCACATGTCCAAGATCAAGTGAGGATTTAGGTAAGTGGTTTTTAATGGATTTTGTTGTTAGTTTGATGATGAAATTGTGGGTTTTTGTCAAGATAGTGTTGTAATGAGTACTAAATGAGATTTTTGGCATGGATTAGAGTAGATTTTCATCAACTTGAGTTTAAATATGAAATGTTTTGGTGTAACATGTATGGGTGACGAAAATTAGTGAGTTAGGGTTAGGGTTTTATAGTATATTGTATGGAATTTAATTGATTTTGATTTTAAGACTTTAGATGATTAATGGGTGATTAAATGAAGCATTTGGATGTGATTATTGAATTTAGAATGAAGAGAATGCATGAGTTGTGTATATATTAGTATGTGAACAAAGTGAGAATTTAGTGTCATTTTTCTAATGGAGTGTAATTGGTTAGTTGATTGATTTTGAATGATTATGGAAGAATTTTAAATGAAATTGATATGATTATAACTGAAGAAAATAAAGAAAATGACATATAACTGAAGAATTTTAAATGGAGTGTAATTGGTTAGTTGTTGTGGTTTTGTGACATTTCAAATGAAGTTGAAAGTATGTCAAGTATATGGAATCTATGGTGGATGACTTGTTGAAATTGTATTGAGAGTTAGTTGACGTATGTTTGAGTATTAGTTAGGTGTTGAATGAGATGTAAATATATGTCAAACTTGAGGGGCAATTATTTAACTTGAAAATGGGTATATAAATAAGAGAAGCTGCTGGAAATTTGGAGAAGAGGCAGAAGTGAAGTTGACAGAAAGGAGGAGAAAAAAAAAAAAAAAAATCTGAAGGGGGGTGTTCGGCAGAGGCAAACCAGAGGGAATAGCTGCTGTCCTTCATCCTTTCCAAGCCACTTTTGAGTGAATTTCAAGCCCCAAAGGGTGGTAAACAACCCTAGGAAGGATATCTAACAAAGGTAAGTGATTTTTCAAGTGAAGAAGTTGAGTTTCTATGTTGAAATGCTGAGATAAAATCTGGACAGTAAAACTGTCCAAAGCTGTCCAGTTTTTATTTTGGTATTTGATGAACTTTTTATGCATGGATTTAGTTTGGAGGCTTCAAATTTGAAAGAAAGCAAGCCTAGGGATCCAAGACCAATTGGTAAGCATTCTAATGAAAGTGAACTCTTGAAATTTAAATGTGAATTGGTGATGTTTAAGATGTTCGTTCACTTACCATGATTGTGAAGCATGTTGATGTAAAATTTAGTTTGAAAATTTGAAGAAATGTTGAGTTTGCAAAGCGACTAATGCATGGTCAAGGTGGGAATATGGTGATTCAATTTAAGTTTTATGTATTTGAAATGTTTTGATGCGTGAAAAAGTATTGAAAGAGCAAGGAGTAGTGCTGAAATACAAAAGTTTAAGTGAGGTATGTGTGGAGTTTAGATTAGGCCAAGAGTAGGGGCTGGTCTTATGTTATTATTTTTTATTTGGTTTAAATGTTTGGATGATAAAATGATTGGTATTAAAACTGAAATTGATGTTGGATAAAATGAAAATTCACATGATGATTCAAAGGTGCATGTTCGGCTAAAGGGGACTGTTTTGGATGGATGATTAGTTTGATTTGTGTTGGTATGATGCATGGGCTGTTTTAATGATGATTATGGCTTGAAATTGAGAGGAAATTGATTAGAACATAAAAGATGTAAAGTTTAGGCTAAGTAGGTGATTTAGTGTATATTCTAGTTTAAGTTATTTTAATTGCAATTAGAATAGTAGTTGATATGGACTCTAAATGGAAATAATTGTGATAGATTTATGTTAATGTATAAATTGTAGGGGGAGGTGGAAGCGAGAATGGAGCCATGCAAAATTGTGCAAGTGGTGGAAGAGTAAAGCTGTGAGTGGTTATTTTAAAAACTATTTTATGAGTTTTATTGATTATATTTGATTAATTTACTTGGTGAATGAAGAATTTAGTAGATTGCAATTTAATTCCAACTCAAGTATTTTAGTTATTCTTGTGAGTGGAATGTTTGACTATATTTCAATTTGATTTTTATTAAATTAAATGTAGTACGTTTTCATGTTTTAGTATTCATGATTTCAAGCACCTTAAAAATGTTAGTTTGCAAGTACTTTTTATATACGAGTAAAAGTATTAATAGATTTTAATATTTAATGAGATTTGAGTATTTTGAAAGTAAAGAAAATGATTTTAGTATTTTCAAAAGTAAAAGAGAAATTTTTTAATATTTTCAAGCGAAAGAAAATGTATTAGCATTTCAAAAAGAAAAAGAAAGTTTTTAAGGCCAATAAACCACCCATGATAGAAAATATGGAATTAGCAGAAAAAGATAGAAAAAAAAGTTAAAGATCCGGCCGTAGAGCCCTATGTGTGTGTGGCAAGTATTAGGGGCGTGTCACTAGTATTGGGGGAATGAATGACTCGTTCCACCTAGAGTTTGTCAGAGTTGGGGTTGAGTCTATCGAGTCGCCTCCATACATGTAGGGTGATATCTCACGCCACTTATGCAATGTAGCATTCTGCTTTGTGGTGGTAGGAGGTCTTTTAGAGTCACGGTGAGCAGCGCTAGTTTAGTGGCCACGTGACATCACATTGCACGACACTAGTTTACTTGGCATGTGACTAAATTTTCACTCATATTGTGCGGCGCTAGTTTAGTTGCTATGTGGGTCAGCAACTTTACTGGGTTCCATTTGGGGCATTTAGAAAAGAAATCAAGTAAAAGAAGCAAAAGATTTTAAAGTTTGACGATAATTTAGTATTATATATTTTATATTTTTTTTAATAGTATAAATGAAATTTTATATTTTTATGCTTGACAACAATATAGAAAGTTTAGTTAAATTTTAGTAAATTATAGATTTTAGGGCAAATTGCACAAACCTCCCCTGAGGTTTGACGAAATTGCACAAATATTACGATGTTTGGGTAACTCGCACGGACACTACCTGAGGTTTCAAAAACTCCGCACAAACCTCCCCTGTCGTCAGTCAACAACCATTAAATCGTCATAGTCAATGGTTAAAATTATAAAAAGACTAAAATACCCTTCAATAAATTTAAAATTAATATATAATATATTTTTAATTTAATTTGAAAATAAAATAAAAAAATTAAAAAAATTAAAAAAAAAAAAGAAAAAGAAAAAACTGGTCTCCATAGGAGACCAGATCTGGTCTCCCATGGAGACCGACAGTCTCCATCGCTAGAGACCGCTGCGTCTCCAGCGATGGCCGTCCGTCTCCAGCGATGGAGACGGTCTCCATCGCTGGAGATCGCTGGTCGACCAGCGATGGAGATCAGTCTCCATCGCTGGAGTCTCAGCGATGGAGACCGTCTCCATCGCTGAGTCACCAGCGATGGAGACCCAGCGATGGATCTCCATCGCTGGTCTCGCTGGAGTCTCCAGCGATGGAGAGAGGGTCTCCATCGCTGGTCGCTGATGGAGACCGATCTCCATCGCTGAAGTCTCCAGCGATGGAGATCGCTCCATCGCTGGAGACTCAGCGATGGAGATCGGTCTCCATCAGCGACCAGCGATGGAGACCGTCTCTCCATCGCTGGAGACTCCAGCGAGACCAGCGATGGAGATCCATCGCTGGGTCTCCATCGCTGAAACTCAGCGATGGAGCGAGTTGGAGTCTCCAGCGATGGAGATCGCTCCATCGCTGGTCGACCAGCGATCTCCAGCGATGGAGACCGTCTCCATCGCTGGAGACGGACGGCCATCGCTGGAGACGCAGCCGTCTCCAGCGATGGAGACTGTTGGTCTCCATGGGAGACCAGATCTGGTCTCCCATGGAGACCAATTTTTTCTTTTTTTTTTTTTCTTTTTTTTTAATTTTTTATATTTTATTTTCAAATTAAATTAAACAAAAATATATTATATATTAATGTTAAATTTATTGAAGGGTATTTTAGTCTTTTTATAATTTTAACCATTGACTATGACGATTTAATGGTTGTTGACTGACGACAGGGGAGGTTTGTGCGGAGTTTTTGAAACCTCAGGTAGTGTCCGTGCGAGTTACCCAAACATCGTAATATTTGTGCAATTTCGTCAAACCTCAGGGGAGGTTTGTGCAATTTGCCCTAGATTTTATGATCTTAAAAGAAATAGAATGATTCAGTATTAGAAAATCTCATTTAGAAATGAAAATATTTAAAAAGAAGTGATTTTAAATGTTTATGGAAGATTTTATAATCAATTTTAGTATATTATATTGTTTATGTATTTATATGAGATTTTTATGAGGTTATTTATTAGAAGTTTAAGATTTACGGATTTTAAAAAACTGTTTAAAGAATTCATTTTTAAATGTTTTCAGGAGGTAAGTTTTTATAAAAGAAATTTTATCAGTAAAAGATTACTCATCACTTACTGAGCTTCATTAGCTCATATTTTCTACTTTGTTTTTGAAAAACCTCTCCAGGTGCAGGATCAAGTAACCGTAGTGTCAGATCTCCTACACGGGACTAGATCGGCCAACTTCGACATGATGCTTATTGAGATATTATGTTTTATGAATGTATATATTTATAGAGAATTTTAATGTATATATATTATAAATAATGTTTTAGAATTTATATCAAAATTTTAGTCTCAGCAAAATGAATTTGAGTTTATAATAATTAAAAGTATGTTTGTGGTTGGATTGTGGAAAATGAATTTAGGGCTAGAGGCTCAGAAGTTGAGATAGATATGCTATAGAAGTGTATAAAATTATTTTTGAAACTTTTGCAATGTGGCATGTTTAGAAAACAGTCGTTATACTGCCCGAATTTTTATAAAACTGTTTTGCAGAAGTGTTAGATTTTAAAAGAAAAAATTTCCTCACGTTTCCGTAATTTAAAGAAGATTTAGTAAAATATAGAAAAGATTTAGAAAAGTAGACGACTTAGCTTCATGGGAATTTTCCAGCCGGATTAGATATCCGCTAGAGGGTTACCGTGAGGTTGCCGGCAGGTCGCCTAAGGAATGAGGCCTGTCACTGGGCCTTAATAAGTTCACTCTTTCTTTGTTTTATTTCAAAAACCTCCTCAGGTGCTAGCATAGGTGACCAAGGCACGAGATCCCCTCTGTTAGAATAGGTGGGTGCAGATTCGACGCTTGCTTTTTTTGCATGACATATGGAAGTTGAAAAGTCTCTTCTTTTGTTGTACTTTCTTGATATGTTTTATGGCATTAAAAATAATTAATTATATTTATGTTTTTGATATGTATAAAGTGGTGTAAGTTTTATTGAAGTGGTGAAAAGTATTTATCTTATCTAAGTTAATTTTTTATGAGCTTTTGGTTATGGTTTTTAGCCTATGGCTTATGGTTTTATATGACTTTAAAGTTATGTGGTTTAAGTGGAAAGAAAGTTTGAGAATATGTTTGTGGAAGTTTGGGTTGGATAATGAAAATAGTTGAAAGTGTATTTTTATTGCAGGTATTTTGGAAATGTTAAAAACATAGTTGTTATGTTGTCAAATTTTTCTTTAAAAAAAAAAAAAAAAAAAAAAAACCAACCCATTCTTGACTTAAGAAAGTGAGGGAAGATTAAATGATTTTAAGGGTTTGCTCCACAGGTTTTTTTACCGCAATCAGTAGGGTTTAGGAGGATTCTGTTGGGGTGTCAGGCAGGGCTTTCCGGATGCTAGTATGGTATGATTCGGATTATGACTTGTCACATCCATCCAAAAGTAATAAAATCATTGACCAAAGTACCATGCTCATAGCTAAAGCATGAGGAAAAAAAAAAAAAACTAGTCTGAGAGCTAAGGTGACATGACCTATTCCGACTATTCTCTTGAATTTAGGAGAATTCCGTGAAAACTGTGATATTTCTTATTGAAATTTGGATTTTAATAAAAACACATTTTAAAATATTTCTTATTAACTCATGACTTCCTTATAAAATTCAGTCTCAATAAAACAGAAAACTGTACATTTCTCATGTTGGATCTATGTATAAAATATTCACAAAATATTTGAAATAATTATTTTATTTGAAAAAGTATTTTTGAAACATATTTAAGAATCTGATTAATTAAAATAATCTACTCAATAGCAAAATTATTCATCATCATATGACCCTTCTCAAGATATACAATAATCTGTATCAACCTACAACAGATCCTTGAAAAATTGGGTTTTATAAAAAAGTGAGTGCTAACGCCAAGTAAATGCATATAATTTTTAAAAACTAGATAAAATCATTTCATTTCGATAATAACTATCACAATAATATAATACAAATAACAAAAATAAAATTTCAATAATTCATATTCAATCATATCTGAAAATAATATTGAATTCACATTTAATTCATTTTGTATCATAATAAATTGAAAACATTTGTATGGATCATTTTTGCACATTTATAAAATCTCAATCTACACCAATCTAGTACCCGGAAAACCTAATCATATGTGGTGGAGATACTTAATACACACGCAGAGCGAGGAATAGCATCTGGTCATACACATGCTGGACGATTCTCTAAGATTTACACATGTGAAGCCTGTGATCATTAGAGGGAAGTGTTCTACAAGTCTCATTTTAATCGTTTCCAGAATTCAATTCATTTTTATATGCAAATTGTATAATTCTAGTTCTAAATATAAATATAATTCTCAATAACTCTTTTTTTTATAATATAAATAAATATTCTATAATCAAATAAAAAAAATCATAATTCATATATTTCAAAGAAAAAATCATAATTCGTAATCAATAAATCAATAGACAAATTAAATAATTTTCTCCTAATAACAATTAAATAAATAAAACTTGAAATTTAAATAATATAATAAATCAATTTAATTAAAATAAACAATCCAGTAAATTCATTAACTAACAATTAATTCATTTCTAATAATCCATAAATAATAAAAAAGCGAAAAATACCAAAAATAACAACTTAAAAAACTGAAAATTCATATATAACCCCAAAGTTATAAAAATTCAATTTTAACCTCTCAAACAAACTAATATCTTCCTAGACCCAGGTTACCCATTTTACCCCTAAGTCAAAAGTTGACCATACACTCTTGTTTTTTGTAAAATTCAAAACAAAAAAACAATACAAAATTACAAAACTACCCTCATCTATTTTCATGGCACAAAACTCGGTCAACAAACAAATCCAAAGCAAAATCATCCAAAGCAAAATCAACCGGTTTTATATCTACATCACAACTCGGTTTCCGATCGACCGCCGACCGTCGCCCATCGCCAGCCTCTTCTCATCGTTTCGCACCTTGGGCGACGTCCTCCAACTGCCGGCGAGCGTCTTCATCCATCCAAACCTTGCCGATCTCCTCCAACCTTGCCGATCGCCCGACCGCGAGCGTCTTATCGATCGGCCTACCATCATGCCCGACTGCCCATCGCCAGCCTCTTCTCACCATTTCGTACCTTGGCCGACGTCCTCCAACCGCCGGCGAGCATCTTCATCCATTCAAACCTTGCCGATCTCCTCCAACCTTGCCGATCGCCTGACTGCTGACGCTCGACCGCGAGCATCTTGCCGATCGCCCGACCATTACGCCCGACCGCCCATCGCCAGCCTTGTCTCACCATTTCGGACCTTCACCGATCTCCTCCAACCGCCGACGAGCGTGATCACTGCCTCCATTGCCGACGGTAAGTGACAAAAACTCCATTTGATAGTTTGAGTTTTAAATGTGAAATTTGTGAGTGTTGATTTAGTTTGTTTGTGTTATGGATGTCGGATTAGATTAATTTTGGTTGGATTTTGGTGGATAACACATGAAAATGGAGGTTTGGATGTGTGAAGAAGATAATGAGACTGGGTTTTGCACAAAACCGGGTTTAATGCACGAATTAAACCCGGTTTTAACCCAAAACCGGGTTTAATTGGTGCATTAAACCCGGTTTTTACAAACCCTGAAACCAGGTTTAATGCATCGATTAAACCCGATTTTGGGTTAAAACCGGGGTTAATTGGTGAATTAAACCCGGTTTTGTGCAAACCGGGTTTAATTATTTATTTTATTTTAATAAATAAATAATTGTTATTGATTTTTGAAATAAGTTAAATAAATTATAAAATTTAATAAAGTTAGAAATAAATGAAATGTAATCTATTATTCCAATAGTTAAAATAAAAATATGAAATAAACGTGATTAATAAAAATTAAAATTAACAAAAATAAAATAAGTAAATAAAATATAAAAAATAAGAAGAATTAATTAATTAAATTTTAAATTTGATTTAATGTAATTGTAATATGTTAAATTAATTTGTTAATTAAAATTAGGTTTATAAATTAACGAAAATAGGACAAAATAATAATTAAGTGTTATTTTAAAGTAAAGAGTCAATTAAATTAATGTTATTACAATTATTTTTTTTTGTTTTGTATAGATGAATTAAATTAATGTTATTACAATTATTTGTATTTGTTTTGTATAGATGCAGGTCCATTATAAATGGAGTTCATAGGTTATTCCAGAGGAGATGTCGTTGAGTACACATTGCAGCTTCAAAGAGATTTCTAGTCTAAAAGCATCTCTTGAAAAAAGAGAACTTCTCAAGCAATTTCTGGGCATGACCCCATTCAGATATTTGATGGAAATATCTTATAATCAGTTGTTGGTTTGCCCTTTGATTGCAACTATTCTTGCTAGGGAGTTAGAAATTCCTCGTGCTAGCCCTGATGAGATGTGGTTTGAAATTGGAGGGCAACCATATAGATTTGGAAAGCAGGAATTTTTATTGGTAATAGGGCTGCGATTTGGGCATATTGATGTAAATACTATAAAGGCACAGCAAAATGATACGAAAAGTCTTTTATGGCGACTCTTCAAAGGAATTCCACCATCAGTGAAAGCTATTGTTCTTATGATTAAGTCACGGGCGAATTTAGATGTTGATGACGCCTTGAAGTTGGCTAATTTAGTCATAACTTTCCAGTTATTTTATGGCTTAGATGAGCGCCAAGGGGTGGATAAGGCGTTATGGGTCATGATAGAGGATGTAGAAGTGTGGACTGCATTCCCGTGGGGTACACTAGCATATAGTATACTTCTGCATCACCTCAGACAGGTGATTACTGAGGAACGCCTTATTCACGGACGGACGGTTAATCTATATGGGTTTGTTTGGGCATTTCAGGTACAACACTTACTATATACTCATTATTATTATGAATGAAAACTGTTTAATATGCATATTGGTTGAAAATTGTTTAATATACTTGTACTCATTATCATTATATATTGTAATGATATATATTTCTTGAATATGCATATTGGTTGAAAATTGTTTAATATGAATGAAAATTGTTTAATATACTTGTGCTCATTATCATTATATATTGTAATGATAAATATTTGTTTTTGTTTAATATGCATTATAGTGGTGGCTTGTTGAGATGTTCCCATACTTGGATAATAAAGTAGGGAACAGAAT
This sequence comes from Nephelium lappaceum, assembly GCA_021234005.1. Taxonomy (NCBI): domain Eukaryota; kingdom Viridiplantae; phylum Streptophyta; class Magnoliopsida; order Sapindales; family Sapindaceae; genus Nephelium; species Nephelium lappaceum. Next base: position 10,622,356 of record CM038002.1, read on the forward strand.
AGCGGGTGATGTGGATTTGCCAAGGTTTAGGAATTGGCATTGTAATAAGAGGATTAGAAAGGATGCAAATAATTGGAGGAATGAGCTTCGCTTTGTGAGTATCTACATTAATCTAAATTTGTTTTATATTTGTTTACTACCTTTGCGTGTAATATACTAACTATATTTATATACATGTATTGTAGTGTATTGCATCGAGGAGGATTCTTGTGCCCACTAATGATGAGAGGGGGATGGATTATTGGAGATCCTTCAATGCCAAGCATTTGGTTGGAGAGAAAGTGTGGAAATGTGGCGGTGGATGGGCTGAAGATGAAGTTAAGGGTGATGATGACAATGATGTTGAGGGTGATACTAATGATGAGCAGACAATGAGTGAGAATAAATTAAATAGGGAGGATGAGGAGGAGGAAGAGGAAGAGAAGGAGGAGAATGAGGGAGAGGATAAGGATGAAGAGAGGGAGCTGAGAACGAAAAGTGTGCATGATGTACGACCGAGGAGCAGTTCGCCGCTTAGACCCTCTCACCCTCAAAATTAATATTTTATTTTATTTTTATTTATATTTTACATTAGGTGTGAATATGTATAAAATAATTTATATTTTATTTATATTTTACATTAGGTGTGAATATATATAAATTTAATTTATATTTTATTTATATTTTACATTAGGTGTGAATATATATAAAAATAATTTATATTTTATTTATATTTTACATTAGGGGTATATTATAATTTATATCATTTATATATAAATATATAATTTATATATTTATATATAAATTATATATAAATATAAAAATTATTTATATATAATTCTATATTTTTTATTTTTGTAGGTGCCTCAGACAAATGTAGGCAAGATATTGAAGCTGTTGGAGGATATTGCCGGGATGCAGCAATCACAAAACAAAATGATTGAAGCACAGAATAGGATGTTGCATAAATTGGATAGGAGATTGCGCAGGGTAAAAGACCGGCTACAAATTAGTGGGTCTATGGATGATGATGCTACTGAGAGCTCTATCCGAGACCGGGACCAGGATCATGACCTGCACATTCATGATTCAGGATCAGGGAGGGATCCTCACATTGCTGACCCTATCCATGACTCTGGATTAGGGAGGGATCATGATATTGCTGATCAGAACCCGACCATGCAGGTAAATTTTGTATTTATTTTACGTTATAGTCTTACATATTATCTTTAAAAATCTAATTTAAAATTGTGAGTTGTTTTAAATTACAGGGAGGGATTATCCATGATCGAGGCAAGCGCAAAATTAAGCCATCAGCATCTTGTAAGACGCCATACACGGATCCCATACACCCGAAAAAGAAAAAGAAAAAGAAAAAATCAAAGAAAGTGGTGGAGCAGGTGATGGAGGATGTGGCAGAGCAGGTGGCGAAGACTGTACCCAATGTCTACATGGAGTACAAAGCTGCTTCTTTGAATCTCCGGTATGAATAAAAAACAATATTACATTATCTTAATTTGATTACTAATCTAATAAAATATAATCTAATTCTTTTTTTTTTTTTTTTTGTATTCAAGCGCATTATTGGTGGATATCTGGTGCCATGCACCCCGGATATGCTTCATACTATCGAGGATGTTAATGAGTGGTTGACGGGGATTCATATTGATGCTTTTTTGAGTTGCCTTAGGAAAAAGGCAAAAGTTTATTTAATTTATAGATACGCAGTCCACGGGACAAACTTTTTTGTAAGTATTTACATTTTAATTGTTACAAGTTGAGATCGTGTTGATTTAATTAATTTAATTTATTTGAAAATAACATGTTTAATTTTAATGATTACAGGCGGATATAGTGCGCGTTTTCCATTCTGAATACACCACATTGAATAGGGAGTTTGATCCGTTGACAACTGTTATCCCGAATTCCTAGCAGAGCTGTGCTACAGGCATGGGTGACAGTAAAATGTCTTGGAAATCTGCAGAAAATGTAAGTATCCAGTAGATAACCATAAAATGAAAGTTTGAGGTCCTACATATGCTTATTTCAAGAACAAAATAAAACAAATTTTCTTCTTTGTTCCTTTTGTTTTATATAATTCATTGTTAGGGCTGACTCAACATTATTTTAAGGCTTAGGTAAAAATGTAAAATTAAACTCTTTTATCTACTATTTAATTATCATTTATAAAAATATTTTATTTGTAATTTGATCTTATTTGTATTATGAACAGGGGCATTGGCATGATTATTTGCAAGGGTAGGCTTGAATAAGTTTTTCACATAAACTTCAACTGTAAAGGAAAAAAGAAAAAGAAAAAGAAAATATTATAAAATGAATATATATATATATATATATGTATGTATGTATGTTTGTATGCTGAGTTAAAGGATACATAATGAGTTTTATCCTTTAAAATTCATATTATCAATAAATATATTAACCAAAAAAAAAAAAGAGTAAAAAGACTCAACGAAATTAAAAGAAATGTGAAAGGTAAGCAAAATCGAACATCAATAAATCCATATTTAAAGATATTCAAATTGTTAAATTTAATAATTAAGGAAGAATCTATATGACATGAGTTAATCATACATTGTCGTGAATATTTTCATCATGCATTATCATGAATTTGCTTTATTAATCTTTTTAGCAAATTGAGGGATTGTTTAGTGGTGGATAGGATGTTCTAACTAAGCTTTTATTCATTGATTTCTTTTATTTAATTTTATGCATTAATTTAGTTTATTCTCAATTTAATTCCAAAAACCATTTTTTTTATTTTAATTTAGTTTAGGTCTTAAATAAATTTAAAATTAAAGTAAACTGAAACTTCTCGTGGGATCGACCCTTACTTGTCGCTATACTCAATCAAACGATTTGTGCGCTTGTAAGGTTTAAATAGATTTGGTTTATTAAAAAATTAACCAACAAGTTCTTGGCGCCGTTGCCGGGGAGTTACATACTTGCTTTGATTTTAAGTTTATTTTTGTTTTATTTTTCAGTTTTTAGTTTAATTATTCTTTTCTCTTTTCAGTATCATGGCTCACCACAACCACGGATTCTATGAGGACAGTTTTGATGATTTGAGGTTTCAATTAGATAACTTAACTCGTGTTGTGCAGCAACTTATTTCCCAAAATATGTGTGCTAATAGAGGACGTTTATCAAGAAATTGTCCGAGAATGTACAAGGAAGTGGAACGAGACCAAGGAATGACCTGTAGGAACTACCAATGGTGCAATCGTGGTGGGATGAATGATTTCCAAAGCCCATCCGTAAGGAGCAAGAATTGGAGTGGTAGTCAATGAAATGATAATTATTGGAGCAGTCAAGCATTAGACAATTATGTGTCTGATTTTAATCAACAATACTATCATCCACATTCAAACTTTTACAACTCAGGATGGAGTGGTCAACCGAATTTCGATCAAAATTCATATCCATCGAATTTTCAAGATCAATTTCAGCAACCTTATAATCTTCGGTATTTTCAAGGCTATAATCAACACTTCAATAATCCTTCTCAAGAAGAAAAATCCGTTGAGCAAGATACAAATCTTGAAGAGATGCTCATATCTTTCAAACAGGAGACAAGACAAACTAATGCTCAAATGGCCTCAAGGATAAAGAATTTGAAAAACCAAGTTGAGCATTTGGTAACCTTGTGTCACCAGTGCGAGCTAATTAAGGACGATGAACAGTGTCATGCAATCATCTTAAACAATGGAGAAGAGCTTGAAAAGGGCGAGGATGAGTCTACTTTAGCATTCAAATATTTTACTAAAGATGAGTGAGAAGATAATGAAAAAGGTGAAGTTGAAGAGACCTTAATTCAAGACGAATAACCTAAGAAGATGCCACAAATTGAGACTACACCATATGTTACAAAGCAATCTATATCCAAGAAACTAGGTTTGGGGGTGTTCGAGCCTACTGATGTTACTCGTCATTTGGTGGATAGGACATTTAACCAACAAAATGACTTCATTGAAGAGGAGGTGGATATGCAATATGATGAAATCATAAGTAGGGTTCATGTTGAAGAGGTGGTCTACAAAGAACTCAAGCCTTGTGAACTACTACCAATGGAAGGGGATCGTTATAAGGTTGATCTGAAGAACAGAGAGGTCGAAGATGTGTGTTCGAATAAGTTACCACTAGATCCTTGTGAGTTCTATGCTATGAAAAGAAAATTCCTTCTTCATCCATATGAGAGAGGAAGATATTTTAAAAAGAGACTCAGAAGATGGAATGGGTACAAGCAGTTAGAAGTTTATCTTAAATCATGCCACCAAGGGGGCGTCTTTAATGGTCGAGACAAAATATCCTGGAGCAAATTCAAGCGTAAAGGGTCAAGACCATTAATGTGCAGACACACCTTCCCATGGGAGCTAGGCTAATAAAGTGGTAGAAGAATGTCTAGCCAAAACGTTAACTAAGGCGCTTGATGGGAGGCAACCCATCTGGGTAATTTCGTTCCTTTTCTTTTCTTTTATTTTTGTTTTTCACTTTTCTCTTACTTATGCTTTACATTTGAAACATTGAGACAATGTTTAGTTTAGGCTTGGGGGTGGTGAAAAACGTTTTTAGATTTTAGGTTTTTGATAAAAATTTTCGACATTTTTCGTAAATTTTTCGTTTTTTTTTTAGTTTATCAATTATACTCATAGCAAGTTAGCTAGTTGCTTTGTGTTTGTTTATGAAGTTTTTATGCATGTTTTTGATGGGATATCTTTAATAGGGAGTAGTCATGAACATCTTTATATGATTTGAGACTTTTGAATACCATGATTTTAGTTAATTGAGTGGATGGATACTAAGTTTAACCGTAGCAAGAGCCCGAAAAATTGAGCGTTTCTTATCACAACCTTTTTCGTAGCAGAAGTATTTACCGGCTCTCCGGGGAAATATGTTGGTCTAGCAGAAACAATTAGAGGGTTTAAATTGATCCTGTCCGGAGAATTAGATGGTCTTCCTGAACAGGCCTTTTATTTAGTAGGTAACATCGATGAAGTTACTGCGAAGGCTACAAACTTAGAAATGGAGAGCAATTTGAAGAAATGACCTTAAATCTTTGTGTACTGACCCCTAATCGAATTGTTTGGGATTCAGAAGTGAAAGAAATCATTTTATCTACGAATAGTGGACAAATTGGCGTATTACCAAATCACGCACTTTGTATGAATTGTGGACTATTAGTGGAGACTACCCTTGGTGAGAAATTGAGCTTTTGAAGCGTTTCTTTTTTAGGGATTTAATTGTTTCTACTCTTTAAACACTCTTCGCCTATGTTCTTAATAGATGATCTCTATAGGTTTTGCATTGAATACTAAAGAACAAATCATCATTGTAGATAACATGAGTTGTTTTGATTTAAGAATTGGATGGACTTCTTAGAAGTAACATAGGCAAGTTTTCACCTCATAAAAGCCTATTCTCTCACTTTGAATTGAAATACATCATCAAACCCTTTGAAGCCAAACATATTTAGCCTTTTTCTTTGTCTACCCTTACTAGATGATCCTATTGAGCCTTAAATTTAACCATACTTTAGAAGTTTGAGATCATACAAAGTGGTGCAAAGGAGAAGAGAATTAAAGTGTTAGTATTGATATGATGTGTACATGGGCATATGTATTGAAAAAGTATGCTTTTATGCTTGATTGTTTTGAAAAAAAAAAAAAAGGTTAAAAAAAAAGAAAAAGAAAAAATAAAGAATTAATAAAAATGTAAAGAGCACAAATCAAATTTTATGATGCCTAGATGTGTGAGGGAAAGACGAAGTGAATGAAGGAAGAAGAACTGAAAGAAAAATAAGAGAGGAGGAAGAGTGAAGAATAGAAAAAAAAGAAGGTTGTGATGAATTGAAGAACAATGAATGAAGTGCTTTGGTATTATCCTAAGTTCCTTTTGAACCTAGACCATTTATTACTTACCCATTAATCAACCTTAGCCCAAATACAACCTTTAATATGGCCTATTGATCTTTGAAAGAGGGAAGTCTAATTTGAGAGTTAAAGTATGTCATCATGCTCTATCTACGTTCTTAGTATTTGATTCCATTCATGAGATCTATTTACTTAAAGTGCGGTTCTTTTCAACGTCTATATTCATATGTGATGTAAAAGACACTTGTTATGCCTTTACATAACCTCTATCACATATGATTGCATGAGTGTTTGCCTTAGGACTCTTGAGAGAGTTATGAATGATATCTTGTGAGGATTAAAGTTGAGGCGAAATAAGTCCATGATATGTGAATATGGTGTTTTGAAATGAGATTGCTTTGAATGTGGTATGAGATTGTTGATGATTATATTTTAGATTATTAATGACTTATCTTTAGTCTTGATACAAGATCATGCATATATGAGATTTCTGTTGATTTGCATTTAGTGACATGTTGATGAGTTATAGGTGGAATGTTTTAGCGTTTGTGGGTATCGTTGCTGATAAACCCTCAGGAGACACAACTCCTCCTACTAGGGACACCTAGGGGTTTAAAGACTTGTGGCATACGCTCAATGCCATCATGTTTACCTACGAAAATAGATTGTGTTTTATTTTTCGTATTTTTAGATTAGGTTGTGTTAAAGTTCTAGTTTTGCTCGAGGACTAGCAAAATATAGGTTTGGGGGTATTTGTTGAGTCATTAATTATCATTTTTTTTATGCCCATTTTACCTCCTATTTATGCTATGTTTTTGTGTGGAATTGGTACTTTTAATTTGTTTTGTGTTTTTATGCTTTGAATTAGGTTTTGAGAAGAAAAATGATGGAATCGGAGGATTTTTAAAGATTAATTGTAGCTCAAGGAATTGGAGAATGTTTTAGAAGGAAATTGCAGAATTTTGGGCAGAAACGTGATGTGACTTGCAGGAGCTCGTACGAAGTGTACAGTTCGAGTTAGTGTGAGCTATAACCTATCAAAATAAAGCCCCAGATGTCTAGTTTTCATAGCTACTGGCAGTTCATCAATTTTCTACAGAACGTAATGATCGATTTGGTGTCTGAAGGTCAGACTGTCACGAGATCTGATAGCTATGGGAAAATATAGGAAATTCGAATTTCCTGTTTTAGCATTCTTAATCAATTTCCTAAACCTTGAAACGTCCTAATTAAATGAGTTAAGCAATTAGGAAGAGTTTTAGTCCAAAAATAAAAAGGATTCACAATCCAAATCAAAACTTAATTCTAAATCAAAGTTGGAAGTGGAATCATTCTCAATTGAAGAAATCTTGTCTCTCAAGGATTGGCTGCCTATAAATAGGTGCTTTCACCATTCAATTGGGAGAGATCGGAAGACAGGATCGAAAGACAGAGAGAGAAGCAGATGAGCAAGGCTGAAGGCTTCTGTTTCATCTTTTCTTTTCTTTATTTTTATTTACTTAGTTTATTAGTTAGGGCTAACTTGAAGCCCTAAACATTAACTCAATTTGTTTATCTTTTCAATAAACATTTAGATTATGCATGATGAAATTAATGTCTCTAGTCTAATTTTATTCTATTTATTTTGTTTCTTTGATTGATCACCTTAGAAACATATTTTTAGGATTATTTTATAAGGATATAAACCGCACATCATACGGGCATATTCTTTGTTTGCAACAATCAATTGCTTACGAACCAATTGAGGGACATTAATTCATAGATACCTAAAATAGACATCATGTTCTAGGATTTGTGTGATATTCATATTCTTCTAGTGCTTAATGGGTTCCAATTATTAAACCTAAGTAGACATTATGCTAGGTTATAATTAGGAATACACGCATCTACGTAGACATCATGCGATTTGTATACTAATTAAGGAAGAATCTATACGACATGAGTTAATCATACCTTGTCGTGAATATTTTCATCATGCATTATCATGAATTTGCTTTATTAATCTTTTTAGCAAATTGAGGAATTGTTTAGTGGTGGATAGAATGTTCTAACTAAGCTTTTATTCATTGATTTCTTTTATTTAATTTTATGCATTAATTTAGTTTATTCTCAATTTAATTCCAAAAACCCTTTTATTTATTTTAATTTAGTTTAGGTCTTAAATAAATTTAAAATTAAAGTAAATTGAAACTCCTTGTGGGATTGACCCTTGCTTGTCGCTATACTCAATCAAACGATTTGTGCACTTGCAAGGTTTGAATAAATTTGGTTTATTAAAAAATTAACCAACAGTAAGCAAGTTACATTCAATCATGTATTTTCTATTCAATTAAGTAATACGAAAAAAAAAAAAAGATTTTAGGATTTATTGATTAAATATAGTAAATTAAAATTTGATATTTTATGATTTATTGATTGGATATATGTCAAACTAAAATTATTAAATTTAAAAAAATAAAAAATAAAAAAAGAGAGAACTAATTTAAAATAATGTAAAGCTATATTTATTAATTTAGAACTAAAAATTGTTACCAAGATTTTGATGACACAAATAAATTGTTAGTGTTGGTCGAAGATAAATGGCAAAAGAAAATTTTAAAGTTTGGTTGTCAAAAGACAATAGAATCCAAAACAAAATAAACAGTACAAAATCAAGAACCCATAAAAGAAAATTTAAAAAGAAATTGTATATAAGAAAAAATATAAATTTTTAATTAAATAATTTTTTTAAAATAATTTGAGGGGAGGCACTCACCTCTCCTGAACCCATATTGAGTCTAGCACTCATCTCAGTGATGGCTCCGATGAAGAAAGATCTTCTTTTTTTTTTTTTTTAATTTGTATGTTTTTAACTAGATATTGAAATATAAAATGGAAAGATGAAAATGTCCTTGACATTTCTTTTAACCACTTAATTAAAGAATATCGAAAATTTTAAGCACAATATAAAGTTTAAAATTCTTAAGATTCAAGCAAAAACAATATATATATATATATACACTCACACATTTAAGTATATCATAAATCTATTTCTTCTTCATTGTTTGTTTCTTATTTAAGCAATCAATCAATCCACTGGTTGCCTTTCATTGCTTACCATTATCTATCAATTTGAAATCAAAGAAAACTATAAATATTGGGGAGAAAAAAAAAAAAAACAAACAAACAGAAGTTGTTTTAGGGTTTATAATTAGAAAAGGGGAAATGAATATGACCCAATTCTAAAAACAATTGGTTTGAATTATTTTCATTAGATTTTTTTTTTTTTTTTGTCTTTATTAGTAAAGACAATTTATAGTTATATAAAAAAAATTGGAATAATCCCAAAATCCCTATTATAGTTTGTAAAACTATTTATTTTACCATCCATAATTTTATTTTTGTTCAAAATCCTCTATAACATTAATAAAAACATTCAAAATACCTTTAAAGACGTGTGAAATGATGATAATACCCCTAATAATCACGAATTAATTATGAAGTCTAAAGGAGGTAAAACAGACAATTTCTATTATTTTATCAACGTCAAAGAGAATTTTAAACAAAAATGAAACTGTAAGTGATAAAATGAACCTTTTTTACAAATTGTAACAGATTTTTTGGAATTATCTTTAAAAAATTGTAGCGTTTGAAAACAATCAGATTGTCATTAACAAAAACTTAAAGAAATCAAGATATTTAGTGGATTGTCAATAACTTCACCCCTGATCAAAACAAAATCAAAACATTCTCTTTCATACATATACTACTAGATGTAAAATGATCATTGACTTCCCCTAAGCTGAGTTACTAAGCATTCAGCTACAACTACCACATTGAAATACAAAAATGGATATCTTGGTAAATGATTCGGGGAATTACTTTGTATCCATGTTAGACAACTTTAGTGCAAGTACCCTTCACCCTCCAAGTACCAGATTGCCGCTTCTGTTGCTTCCTCTGCTGCAGTTTTCTTTTTAGCTTGGGGTTTACTATAGCACTCCAGAACTATATCCTGATAATCTTCTATTTCCAGGATAGCCTTGTAAGTGAATCTGCAAACGAAAGATATGAATTCAGTATATAAGCCAAACACCAAGCTACAACGGAAGTTCATTCATAAGTTGGTTAGTGAACAGAAAGACGAGTTCAATAAAGAATGCATGTGCACCATTGATTAATGTATCCGGAATTGCAATGATTTTGACGTTAAATTATCCACGCTATATGGGGTGTTGGAGAGATAATAGATCCTGACGTTTTAATTCAATCGTCCAGAAGAGTTGTCAGAATTCCTCATGTGGACAAAATCAAGCTCCGATTTTCTAGCACTTCCAAAGAATAGGCTGAAAAATCAATCGTTTTAAGCAAATTTTCTAGTATCGTGCAACATACAAATGGATGCAACACATTTTCATAAATATTTCTGACAGACTCCTTTCCTTAGGCGATCTGTCGGTATCCTATGGTGACCCTTCAGCTAGCCCGTACGCTCAACTAAAGGATCTCCGCAAAGTTAAACCGTGTTATTTCTGAAACCTTTTCGAAAATAGCGGAAACACGGGGAAATTTTTCACTTTTATTTCAAACCTTTGTAAAACATTTTATAAAAATTTGGGTAGCATCCCGTATATTTTTCGGACTTTGCCACCTTGCAGATTATAAAATTTAACACTTCTAAAATATCACAAATCAATTTCCCCAAACTATAGAGCCTCAGGCTCTCATTTTTCAACACAACCACATTCACAATTTCACATTTCAATTTATAAACTCATTACCAACTAAGTCATATGTCATGCATCAATTTACTCCAAAGACATAATTTAAATCTAAGTTAACCACAAAAGAATATTTACAAAACCACGTAGAGATAATAAAATATATACAACTTCTTTTAAAATCGAACAAAAATAAAAGTAGATAATCACATGAGCGCTATCGTCACGACTGTTTAGTATCTTCTCGGGGTAATCTGCAGCTATGGTACCTGTGCTTGGAGAGGTTTATTTGAAAGATACAGAAAACGTTTGGTGAGCTTTGAAAGCCCAGTAAGTGTTATATAACATATTTAAAACCATATTTTCATAAAAGCCTCCCTAAAACAATTTTAATAATTCGAATCCAATCCATTTATTCTAAATTGAGTTTCATGCATTAATATTATAAAATTTATGTTGCACGGTTTTCAATTTCATAAACGGATCTACTATGGTTGCGAGGTTTTCATTCTAAAAACCTTTCCTTTTTCTGAAATGAACTGGTCCAACTCCACTTGTAGGTGCCCTGCCAACCAGCCCCTTTCATTATTATAAAACCGGACATGGTCTGACTCCATTAGTAGGTGTCTTGCCAACCAGTCCAGCTTCCTTCGACCTCTAGTGACCCGTGCCACATGACACCCTAGTATAGAGCGGGATCCTGAATCGCTCTCTATCCGGTTCAAGTAGCTAAATACTGCATCGCTACAGAGCAGGACTCTGTCTCGCTTGGGTGTAAGCTAGCTAATAATATACCCTCTACGTGCATTGGACTAATCTCTCAAACATCTAGCCGACACGACTATTTGCGGGTACCTCCCGCAGTTAGTATAGTTAGTGATATACCGACACTACTAACTCTACCAATGCACGTTTCAGGTACTCAACCCAGACCGATAATATTCTGATACTTTTTGGGTAAGCCATAGGTTTTACTTTTCACATTTTTAAAACGAAAATCCATTTTATATACAATTTAAAACGAAAAATCATCGTTTTAACAAAAATACAAAGACTATATTATCTGTTACCATGCAACTTATCATTTAAATCCTATTTCGCTTTTACCAAAACATTCAACATGCATGAAACATTCATTTATAAATCAAATCAAGTCAATACAAAACTCATGGAAAATCATTTTGACACTCACCTTAACTAACGATCACTTTCGAATAGCTTTCTAGAAGGCTCCGAAATGCTCCTTATCGCTCTTCCCTTGCTCTACCGGCTTGCTCGTCACCTACACAACATATATATACATAAAATTTACATTCGCGTCAGCTTCTGGAAACTCGAAATAACCAGAATTATACAATTGTCCCCAAGTGACCTGTTTTATGCGTAAACCTCCCTTTTCGTTCCTTTATCGATTCTAGGGTTTCAAACTTAGTTTTCTTCACCTGGAACCTATTTATTATCACCTAGGGATGTTCTGGCACTAACGGAATCGCGTTCGAAGGCCCAAAACGAAAATCATCCAATTTTGACCCCTTTAGGCCGAACACTATTCACAGCCCTATTCGGGGCTTTTCTTCATTCCGTTTTCGCTCCGAACATCTTCCCAACTCACCATCTAGTCGGTTCAAGTGTTGATATGGAAAGAAATGGTCATCGAGTAAGCGTTTTAGGCCAAAAATATGTTATTTTCACTACTAATTTTTAGGCATTTTCTTGGTTTTGAGTTCTAGATTTAATCTTTGACTTTTCATAATCTTAATACGCCTAATTAAACTCGTTAGGGTCATTCAAACACTCAATGTACTCATTATGGGTTAATTTACGGAATCGCCCTTCAAACTAGTTTAGTGCGTGATTTGATTTCTTTTCAAATTTTTGATATTTTCTTGATTTCCTAAGCTCCCAATAAGTATTAATTCACTTTTTTTTTTTTTAACTTATTTTTACTCAAAACTAACTAACAAACAAATCATAACAAAACCCATTTCGAATCAACTTAATCACCAACAAAATCATCAACTTCAAACTTAAACAACTCACCTCTTTCTATTCCTCGCGAAATCATCGTCTTTCTCTTCGAGTTGACTTCGTTTTTGACGCGACCCGACCTGGATACCTCTAACTCTAATCCGGTCGGTCACGCCGGGCACCCCAACGGATCCCTTTCAGACCCAACTCTTCGGGCAAAGCGAAACCCGTGGAGCGAACCCTAAACTCTTTCATACTTTCTGAAACATCATTGGGTTGGGTTTTCTTTAAAAACGGAAAACGCGCAGGAAAAATTTTTAATTTTAATTTTTAAATTCATTTTCGAAACTCATTTTTCTAACAAAATTTCGGCAGCATAACGACTGCATTTTTAACATTCCCGAAAAACCTGTTTACAAAAATATTAACACTTCAACTATTTTCAGCACCAACCCAACTTCTGATTGCCCGTAGGCCTCAATCATGCATTTGATTTTCCAAATCAATAAAATAAGATCCAAACATAATTTAATAAAACACATTTAATCAAAAACAATTTAAAAACATTTACGAGCGAATAATTACAAATCATTTGTACACTTTTAAAAGAGATTTACATGAAAATCTAACTGATGAAATAAAATGGGCTGCTTAAATAATGTCGTGTTGCGTTGGCTCGCCCGCTGGAGGTAATGCTACTGATCGGCTACCTGCTGAGAGTACCTGAGGAGGTTTTTATATAAAACAGAAAAATAATAAGCTAGAAGCTCAGTGAGTGATAATTTATCTTTTCTTTGAAACTCTGGTTTTCAAAACTTCCTCCTCTAAAAACATTTGAAAACTATTCTTTGTTTTTAAAGCATTTCAAACTTAAATCTTTAAAACATTAACTTAAACAAAAGAATTCATCTCTAAACACATGCACGTATTTAAATACAAATCTTGCAACTGTAAATCATAAATAACTTCAATAATAATTATAAAATATCTTTTATCTCAAATAAGCTTTTCTTTTAAAAGCTGTTTCTCGATATCTTTCAAAATTACCATAGTATCCTTAAATCTAGGGTCTCTCAAGTCTAACGGCTATGTGCGGAATTGCCCAGCGCTAACCATAGCTCGCCAGCTCAGAGACATCTTGCGGCTATGTGCGGAATTGCCCAGCGCTAACCATAGCTCGCCAGCTCGGAGACATCTTGCGGCTATGTGCGGAATTGCCCAGCGCTAACCATAGCTCGCCTGCTCTAAGACATCTCGTGGCCATGTGTGGAATTGCCCAGCGCTAACCATAGCACACGAAACACTACCCCACATCAGTAATGGCGACTCGACTGACAGACTCTGACACTTATCCCCCCTGGTCAGTGACTTATCCCTCCCCAGGACTGTGCCAACTGAAGTGGGATAGACCGATCGGGTCTAAACCGCTCTGTAATCTCTGAAAATCCCTGAGGGGATACTTTCTGGTTTTGAAAACACTTTTCTCTTTTCTGCTTTAACTTTCTGGTGCAAAAGCACAATTCTCTTTTCTGAGTGCGTAAAGCACTAAAATCTGATTTCTGAGTGCCATAAGCACTAAAACTCGTTTTCTGAGTGCATTAAGCACTAAAACTGATTTTCTCCATTCAAACTTGAAAACTTAGTTTCTGAAATTTCATTTCAACAACTTTATATATATGCATATAAAATAACATTTTCATTTCAAACTAATGCTCATGCATATATCAATGCATTTAAAATAAACTCAAGCAATTACTTATCAAATCAAATTTGATAATTTGAAATACTTTTAAAATCTTTAAATAAAACTCACTCACAAAACTGATGACTGAAAATAGCGCGTGCGGAGCCCCTAATCCTCTCGCCTCGATCCTCGAGCTCCCTCGTCACCTACACAACATATTACGTTTGCGTAAACCTCTAGAAACTTGAAATTACACAATCGTCCCTAAATGACCCTTTTTACGCGCAACTCTCCATTTTAGTTTCTAATCTTAATCTTTCGCTTTTAATAGCTTCAATACTCTTAATTAAACTCATTAGGGTCATCCAAACACTCAACGGATGCCATAATGGTCAATTTACAAATTTACCCTTTAACTAGTTTATTACACGATTTGGATTCTTTTTGAATCTTTGATGTTTTCTTAATTTCCTAAGCTCTCAATAAATATCAATTAACTTATTTTTCAACTTATTTTTACTCAAAATCACCCAACAACCAAATCATAATAAAATCCATATCAAAACCAACTTAAATCACCAACCAACATCATCAACGCGAATCAATTTCGAATCGAATAACTTACCCATTTTTCCTCTCGCGTTGACTTCGCTATGGGACTGATTTCGAGCTATTTTGGGGCTGGGTTCGGTTGGATCTTCCTCTCTTTCCTCTCCCTTGCGCGATCTCTCTCTCTCTCGGCCGATCCCTCTATCGCGCCCCTGTTTTGGTTCAAGTTTAGCTGATTGTCTTAGGCTGTTTTTGGTCGAGATTGCAGTTGGGTCGAGATGGGTTTTATAGGTGGTCGGGACAGCAACTGATCGGAGTCGTCTTCCGCTCAGATCGGCTCGATTTCTGCTCCGTTTTAGTGTCGCTCGATCGCTGACTTCGAATTGCTTCTACTGCCGTTCTGCTCGACCTCCGGTTGCGTTCTGGTTCGCGGCGGCAGCAGCTGGTTGACGACGGTAGCTGGTCGGCGTTGGCGAACGGCGGCTGGTCCTTCTTCTTCTTCTTTCTTCTTCTTTCTTCTTCCTTCTTTTCTCTTATCTTCTTTCTTTCTTTTCTTCTCTTCTGCAACAGCTCACTCTCTCTCTCTTTAGATTTTTAGACAACTTTTTTGCTTCTATTTTCCTCCCCAAACTATCCTTAAAATGACGGTCACGTCCTTTAAAAATATTGGTCTCCTCCCTTGACTTTTAGCTTAATTCCACTTTGACCATAATTATTAAAACTTATCTTCAATTTAGTCCCTTATCATCTTAAATACTCACTCGATTTCATTCATCATTTTATCCTTCCATTTAATCTCCAATCGAGTCGAAATCGATTCCTATGGGTTCCATATATCCTTAGGCACTTCCATAAACCATTTAGGTCTCCAATAATTATTTAGGGACTATTTTCGGGAAATCCATAAAATCAAATTTGAGGGCTTACAGTTTTGGGGCTGATTTTAGGGTAGTTTTGGATTGGTTTTGGTGGCAGATCTAGTGCGAAAATGGATGGGTTTTGGTTGGATCTTCCTCTCTTCCTTCTCCTCTCTTCCTCTCTCTCTCTCTCCCTCTCAATCAGTCATCGATCTATCACCAGTTCTGCATCTAGTTCGTCCTCGGTTCTGCTCTTTTTTGGGTTGGATTTGCATTGCACGTTTCTGTTCTGCTTCGGATCAAGTTCAGTGGCTAGATTGCGTGCGGTTCGGGTTGAGTTTGATTGGTGATCGGAACAGCTCGTCATCGGTCGTGTCTAGTTCTACATGCTGGTTGGCGCAGCGAGGTTTGGTCGGCGAGCTTGGCGTCGAGTTGCCCAGTGATCGACGTCGTCCCATCATCCTCTTCTTCTTTTTCTTCTTCTTCTCCTTCTTCTTTTCTTCTTCTTCTTCTTCGTTTTCTTTTTCTCAATCTGCGACAGGTCTCTCTCTCTCTCTTTTTTTTTTTCTTTGTTCTGATTTTGTGATTAAATATCACATTTTGGGCTTCATGTTTTCTTCCACAAACAACTCTAAAAATGATGATCATATCCCTGAAAATTTTCATTCTCATACCTTAGCTTTTAACTAAATTTTACTTTGACCACAAAAATCAAATCTTATCTTTAATTTAATCCCTTGTCACATTAAATAATTACTAGATTTCATTTACCATTTTACCCTTTTGTTTAACCTCCAATCGAGTTTAAATCGATCTCTATGGGCTCCCTATAACCTTAGTTGCTTCCATTGACCATTTAAGGTCTCTAATAGTTATTTAGAGACTATTTCTTGGAAACCCGTAAAATTAAAATATAGGGTATACAATTTCAGTTTTAAGTTATGTTGAGCATGAGTGTAAATGTGATTATTTCTCTTTTAATTTTGTTATTTATGTGTAAAACCAAATAGTCATTGAGTACTTACCAACTAGCCGACTAGTCACTAGGAGCCAGGTAGCCAATTTTCTGATGCCTAGCGAGTTCTGGAACATTGGCTATAACATGATGTCATTAATAATATATATATTCATATATTCTAAAATTGTTGATTGCATTTTGTTAAATACTTATTATATCTTGTTACAATTAAATATGTTTTATTAAAATCAGTAAATGTGATCGACATTTTCACACTTATTGATTGTAATTAGATATGTTTAGTTATAATCATATATAATAAAGATATAATATATCAGTATCATACAACATTCTAAAATTTATTAAATATTTATTATATCTTATTATAATTAAAAATGTCTTATTACAATAGGTAAATGTAATTGACAGTATCACTCTTACTGATTGTAATTAGATATAATAAAGAAATAATATATTACAACCAACAATTTTATAATACAATCACTTTTTTTTTTCTTTATTAAGTATATCCATACTCTAGATGTATGTTAGAATGTGTCTCTATCTATCTATCTATATATATATATATATATATATATATATATATATTTCAAAAGTAATGCGACCTTAATAATTTTGGCCTAGATAAGTGAGGCTTTATTCAATAAGCAAACCTATTTGCCACAATATGGTAAAAATTAGGGAAAAGTTTTTTAGTAGCACCTTTATTTTAATTTTTCATATTAGAATTCCTTTAGCTATCAATCATGTGCTTGATTTATATTCATGTTTAATTTTTTTTAAATAATCATAAATGTTTAGACGTTAAATAATTATAAGATTTGATTAACTATGAAGGTAAAGTTACAATTTCTTGTATTTACTTCTTAATTACTAGTATTATAATAAAAATAGTGTCTTTACAATATAATCTTATTTATATCATGAAAAAGATATATAAGCATTGTAATCGAAGTTTATGGTTAACGTTTAGATTTCTTTATGAACTTTACATTTTCGAAGTAAATTTAAATCTTCATTACAAAACAATAATATTTAAGGATATTTTTTAAATAAGAGAATTTTTTATTACTATTATTTATTGTAATTATATTGTAATGTGTTGTAATCTATAATAATAGAGTAATAATAGGTTTCTCAAATTTTTTGCCCAAATTCATACTCAAATAACATGATATATAAGTTGTCGTAACTGCTAACGAGTCTTCAATTATCAGCCTCATATTAATAATCACATCATCTTATGATTTATAAAATATTGATTACTTATATTGTAATATCATTTAGGCATGAATTTAAACAAAATATTTGAAAAGTTTAGCATTAGTTATAATTATGTTGTTAAGAACAAATTAGCCTTTAATAAATGAGCCTAGATAAGGGAGGTCTTAGGCATTGATGACAGGACCCAATCCGAACCATATCATACTCGTATTCGGAGGGCCCTGCCTGGCACCCCACGGGATCCTCCTAAACCCTTTCTATTGGTCTAAAAGGAATCCGTGGAGCGAACCCTTAAAATCTTTCATTACTTATAAACAAGATTGGGTTGGGTTTTTTTTTTTTTTTTTTTTTTTTTTTTCAAATGAAAATTCGGCAATATAATGTTTGTATTTTTAAGGTTCCAAATACCTGTAAGGTTAAATACACTTCGACTATTTTCAATATCCAACCCAACTTCTTTCACAACTTCTTTCAAAGGATAATTTTCCGGTTTCATACAAAATAGTTGAGAAAACCATAAACCATAAATCACAAGATAAAAGCCAATTTCGTGTAAACAATTTGCATAGGAAAACAAACATGTTTCATAACTTAACTACCATTTACAAAGCCTTAAACACTTTAATATACATATGAGTAACAAATCTCATTTTAAAAGCCATTCAAAATATCTCATAAAATACATCACAAAAGTGGCTTTTCAACTTTCATATGTATGCAAAATGATTATACAAGTGAAGCATTCGTCGAGCCGACGCCCACCTATTTCAACGGAGGGTACCTTGTGCCTTGTCACCTGCGCTAGCACCTGAGGAGGTTTTTGATATAAAACAAGAAAAAGTGAGCTTAATGAAGCTCAGTGAGTGCGCATACGTTATAAAATAATATCATATTCCATTGTAAAATACCTCCTTAAAACATTAAAAATAGGTTTGCATTTCATAATCATTTAACTTAAAAGTTCATAAAAGTTCACGCTTGACATAATAAAATCATACAAGTCCCAACATAAGGGATATATAGAACTTTTCATAAACTTAATAAGCAATAATATCATTCAAGCGGAATTCACTTGTAAGGCTTCCTTTCGAAACATAATTATAATCAGATAAAATAGTTACCTTCGAACTTACATTCGCATTTTTAAATGCACCAATGTTACCCCTTAAACTTACATGGCTTTGCCCTCTGGCATCCAAGATACCTCAAACGCAAGTCTTACACGCAGCCTCTCGGCTTGCGCAGCCGACACAGGAGACCAACCTGCATCGGACGTGTCAGGGTAAGAGCCAATGCTCACACTGTGAGAACCCCTGATCACGTGGGCCGAATTTACTTGGTCCTCTTCCTGAAACTTGCTCTGATACCACTAGAATGTGGAGTCACGAGATGATTTGGCCATAAGCACCATCTGTGACACTTACAAAGACATCCCAACAACTACGCGCGGAATTGTGCATCGCAAAGCGTAGAGTAGGACAACATCCCACACACGTAAAGGCAACACGACAGACTCTATTCCCCCAATGTGAGTGATGCAATAACCCCCCATACATTGCCATACAC
Organism: Nephelium lappaceum; assembly: GCA_021234005.1. Lineage (NCBI taxonomy): Eukaryota > Viridiplantae > Streptophyta > Magnoliopsida > Sapindales > Sapindaceae > Nephelium > Nephelium lappaceum. Next base: position 10,641,753 of record CM038002.1, read on the forward strand.
GTGTGGGACATACCGGCCGGATCTACATAACTTACAAGGGTGGGCAAACAATTGGCCTTTGAAAACATATTTAAACATATATCATTTTTGCATCAACCATATATCAAACAATACTTAAAACTTTGAATTTCATTTCAAGGTAGTTTTTGCACTTGTAAGCACATAAAAGGTAACTTTCATACAAAACATAGTATTCATGAAATCATCCGTTTGAAATCATAAAATCACAACCATACTCGAAAATACTTGAACATGTCAAAACACATACATTTTTGCTAAAACCATTTTGCACTCACCTTGCTTTCAAACTTCCCTTAATAGCTTCGACGGTCCTCTCCGGCTCCGCTAGCCTCGCCTTCACCTACACAGGATAAGCACACTTAGAAGGTGCTCAATAGACAAAGAGCAAAGATGCACTTAACTATACTAACTCTATAACATTCTCTCTACACTAGTAGCTTCTCCTTTCAATTTCTCTTTGATCCATGCTCCAAATTCCCAATTTCTTTGCATGAATCCTTCATATATGCCCCAAGGGACGTTCCCATATGCTTCCCATCATAAATTGAAGCTTGGAACCCAAAATGACCATTTTAGACCTCTTAAATCCGAATTGAATGCACAGCCCAAATCGTGCATGCTTTTGCTCTTATTCTTTCTTCCACACTCTTCTTATCTTCCAATGCAACTCTAACATTTTCATAGGATTATAGGTCATCTAAACAACATGGAATCATAGTTAAAACACCTCAATTTCATTGGATTCCCAAACCTCTCCATAAAGCCTTACAAGCACTAACTTAGTCTAAGTCCATTTCTTTCAAGTTTTTTATGTTGGTTCTTTTAGACAAATTATCAAACATCTTGTCTACATTCTTTTCATTTAGTTTCCAAAACCAAAACCAACTCAAAACCTATCTCATGCCAACCCTAGCTCATCAATTTTAGTAGGTTTCCATGCCATCTATACAAGCCTTTCAAATCCCAAATAAATCATCTCCTAACATAGGTAAAACTTCTCATCAAAACCCACTAAAACACCATCAAAATAACCAACATCAACATCACCACAACAAGCTCAAAAGTAAGTGAACTAACCTTATTTAGCTTTGATCCTTGCTTCAAGTTTGATTTCCTAGCTTATACAAGCTTGCTTGATGGATTGAGATGCCAAAAAGTGATTGAAACTAGCTTGATCATCAATTCCTAGCCTTGACCTAACCAACCCACACCTTTCTCATGTTTTCTCTCTTCTTTCCTTTGATTTCTTTGTGTTTGCTTTGTGAGTGGCGTGAGCTCTCTTCAAAAATTGACCAAGTGTTGTTTTTATACTTATGACAATCCCAAAATGACCATTTTGCCCCTTAAATAATTTATTCTTGGTCTCCACATAATTGAGAATGGTCAGGCATAAACGATGGGTTGACTTGTGACAGCTCGCGTCGAGTCATTTGTTTGAGTTACATGAGTTATGACCTATCAAATTGAAGCTACGGATGTCTAGTTTCCATAGCAACTGACGGTTCATGAATCGGAGGTCTGTAGAGAAAGTTATGACCAATTTAATGACCAAAGGTCAGTGCTGTCGGCGACCTGCGCGCCTGCGCGCCACCCAGCGCGCGTGCCAGCGCGCCTGCACTTCTCCAGCGCGCCTACCTGCGCGCTTAGCAGCCTCTGAGCGCCCAAGGGAGCGCCACACACTGTCCCAAGTGCGCTCACTTGCGCGCTCAGCAGCCTCTAGGCGCCCAAGGGTGCGCCACACACTGTCCCAAGTGCGCTCCCTTGCGCGCTTCCTCCCTATTGAGCGGCCGGGTGAGCGCCAATGCTGAAAAAAAGACATTTTTGAATATTCTAACCCATTTTTCATGCCTCAACTCTCCAACCTATAATTGCATCAATCTTCACCATTTAGGAATGATTTGAGGGTCTAAGAATGGAGCTCTTTTTAAAATATCTCTTAGTAATAATACTAGGGATACCATAAATAAACATTGAGGGCTTACAATTGAAACGGCCCTATTTGCTGTTATATAATAAAAATTATTAGGATTCCATTTAGCTTCATTCTTGGGTTGATGGCATCATGCAATGCAATTTATATTTATAGTCTTTTTCTCATTTAAATTATTATAAAATTTATTAAATATAATTTCAAATTTAATTATAATGACAATAGGTTGTCATAAGAAATTAGAATTGACGTATAGACTTCAAAGTTCAATTGCTCGTTAAATTCATGAAAAAGTTGAAGTCTTTCTAATTAATCATGTATATTTTTTAAATTATCATTGCAGTTTAAAATATGACAATTTAATATAAAAGTAGAAGAAAACATACAAATCACAAAAGACACATTTGACTTACAATTCAAAAATCATTTTCCAAACTTGTGTTTTAAAAGTCTATAAATGTATTTTGTGTGGGTCAAATTATTTTATATTTCACATGAATAAATCTCTTCAAAGTATTACATTTTAAACGACCACCTAAAGTAGTGATGAAATTCCTTTCCCGATGTGAATATCTTTACCATTTCAAGTGCAATCTAAATAGTTTATAAAACAAGAAACTTCAACTTCATGCAAGGAAATGATCATGAAAAACGATGATTCGGTATGAACTACATAAATGGTAACAACATATTAACACCAAAGCGTTCTCTAGTCTGTCATCCAAAAAGTCCATATATAATTAAAAATAACAAAATTTTTCTACTTTTTTAATTTTTAATTTAGAAATATTATTATTTTAAATAATTTCAATGAACTCTATAAATATGCACCACATTACTTGACATGTATAGTAGTATAACATATGTACATCTAAATGATTGAATGTATTTAAAATTTGTTTTAGCCTTAACGAATAGGTTTTCACTTTAATATCCATCGTTTTTCTTTTGTGACGTTACATTTTAAAAACTTGAATGTAAGTCATAGATAATTAGCAATTTTAGAACCAATGAAAAGTAACTGCCATTAACTAATGTTTTCCAAAAAAAAAAATGTTAAATTTAGGACGAGCTTAGAACTATCACTACAAAAAAATTGATATTCTGAGACCAAGCTAAATAGTCTCCAAATTAATTACTTTTGACTCAAAAACTCTTTCGCTACCATATTAAGTTCGTCGCACGCCGGTAGCTAAATGTCCGTCCCAGAATAGCTACTGAGACCATATTACTGTCGTCTCCGAATGTCTATAATATGCGACCAAGAAGTTAGTAGCTAATTCTGTAAAAATTTGTCCCCAATTTTTTACCAAAGAAGTTGGGCATGCTATTTGGAGACGAAAAACAATGGTATTTGATGGTATGTTTCAAAATGCAATAGCTATGGATATTTGGCTACAAACATTATCATCTCCAATTTTTGTCAAAGAGATTGGGTATGCTATTTGGAGACAACAAAAGTAGTCTACAAAGTTATGATTGGAAACACAAGTTACACATACATTTATTTGGCTACTAAAATTTTGGTCTCCAATATGTAAAGCTAATATTTACGAGCATTATTTTGAGACCAAACTCTTGGTAGGTAAATTCTTTATATTTTCATGATTCATTGTGAAACGAAATGTTTGATTTCCAAAACCATTATTTTGAAATATCATATAATGATGAAATTCTTAGTGGTTAATGATAAAATTCTTGATGATCAATGATTAGTTTAGATATTTATTACTATGTTTATTTTAGCATTAGTTAATTTCTATAATGTTTTAGTTTTGATAACAATAGAGAATTAAATATATTAAAAGAAGATATTTAAAATTTGCATTCAAATTGCTAAAAGAGATATCACTCATTTTTTACAAATGATCAAAGATGGAACACAATAATACAGTAGAAAAATCACTATAAAGTAAAAAAAAAAAAAAATTCAACATATTATCAAACATAGTTATATTTCATATGATGTCTATGACAATTCACAAAAGGTGACAATTAAAAGATAACTAAGAAGTTGCAAGAAAGCTACATAATAAAATAAAGTATGATAATGAATTTATTGTTCATAACAAAATCACAAAAAGTATTCAAACTAACAAAATCAAAGGTTAAACACTTGGCATACGGAGGCATCACAAAAGCCCCCATAAATTGAAGACAAAATGTGCTCCAACTATGAAGTTGAGAACTTGTTCATGAACTCCAAATCTATATTCAAAAAGCATCCCTAAGGATAAGTATTGTCCCTGATCTCGGTCATTATTGCAATTATGATTAATAAGCAAGCGTCGGCAGCTTGTTTGAAGTCCTGAACATCACTCTCCTTACCTTCATCACTATTAGTCCAATGCCCCGAAAAGTCATAGGATAAAAATAGGGTTACAGACAAAAATAAGGATAAAAATACATGAAGGAAACATGAAATAGTAATATAAGATAGCTAAGAAGTAACTAGTGCCAAAACATAAGATAGCCTCAACTCTATTAGCCATTACAGACATTTGTTAGGAGCGATTTATTGAAGTAGAAAAACCAGCTAGTTCTATAAATGCTTCCAGGATTAGTACCTCAACAAGTTTGTTTTTTGTTTTATAGAATTATACTTCTGTTTAAGAAATATTTGGTTTAGTACAAATAATTTTGAAATCATCCAAGAAACGAAAGAAACAAACCTTAGCGCCTTGTCCGCCTTCTCTTTACTATACTCCTCATACTTGGGATTAAAATAATGAAAGAAAGTCCAACCAATCATCATAGGAAGACAATCTAATCTGAAATATATAGAAGAATTAGAATTGGAAAGAATTTATAAGCCTCTAGCCTTGTTTTGGAGAAGTTTTGGCTTAATAGTGGGCCTTATTGAAAGTCTTAATAGGCATCATAACAAATTTAAACATAGAAAAGGCATGCTTGTGCTTGTTTATGCAAAAGATAGCTATCAGACCTGATGCACAATCCACACCAAAGACAGCAACTATTTGCCTAACATACGCCTCTTGAATGTCCTGTACATAAAAAGTAAGTAAACCAAAACAGAAAATTAATCTAGTCAGACAACTTTATCAACGTAAATGAGAAATCAAAACATTCAAGACCTAAGACAAATGCAATTAAGCCAACAACAATCTTCCATTTCATCTATATTGATATGTATACACACATATATATATATATATATATGAGCTAAGACAAATGCAATTTTTGAAGTGAAGAATCTGCAAGTGCAGTGTTGCAAAATGAATATAATACTTCATTTCATCCAAAGCACATATGAGGAAGCACACCATTTTCTTTAAGCACAATAACCAGTGCTACAATTGCTGATACCATGGTTGTACAGAGTTTTATAAAACAGGATTGTTTTCTTTCTCTTGAAACCTATACCTAACCAAGATTTTCTTTGTAATGACAACAAGAAACCTGCTTTATTATCAGGAATTGAATTTTATGATAGATAATTCTAATGGAAGAAAGTCTAAATTTTTAAGCAGTCAACCTCCCCTTACCACAGGTTTGACAAATCAATGACCTTACAGTGAATGAGTATACTTTCTTCAACAGAGAAAGGAATTACTTGATATACCATTTGAATTAAGCAACTATGATCGAGATTATAATTTTCGTACATATTTAGCCAGCTTCCTTTCCAAAATCAATTAAATTCAATAATGTTATTTGAAATAAATCTTGCAATTAAACAAGCTATAAGGTTGCATCCTTACAAGAAACTATGATTATCATAGCAAACAACAGCGGCACAAGTAGGGACTTATCACTATAAATTTGTTGAATCACAAATAAGTCTCCAGGACAACGATGCCAGATAAGATATTTGATCTAATAGTTTTCTTCCACTTAATAATCTACTAGATTGAAATAGTAAATTTAATTACAAATGACTCAAAGCACCCCTGATAAAAACACGTATCCAAAATACTAAATCTCTGCCAAAAAAAGAAATATAAACCAAAAATTAAAAGAATGAGACACATAAAAGTTTTTCTTTTTAAGAAGAAAAAGAAAGTAAATGAAAAACCTGGTGATTTGAGCTTCAATCCAAAGAAAAACTTGGTTCCACTTCCACAACTGCAAAAACATAAACCCCAGATACAAAACAGCCTTAGTTACATGGTGTGGATACAATAAATTAATCCTACACATGTATCCACACCATGTAACTAAATTGAAAACCCACCCAAAAAAAACCCAATAGATTCATATTTATCAACTAAAACAAAATAAATAAATAGAGCTAATCAAAATGAGGTCCAAGTATAAAGAAGAAGTGACCTGCTATACTGACGAAAAGGAGATCTGAACGGCAGATCTTAATGGAAGATCTGAACGGCAAAATCAAGTGCCCAGTTAACAACTGACGGTAGATCTGAACGGAGGAAAAGAAAACATGAGAAGAAGAAGAAGAAGAAGGGAAAAGGAAGTGGTGTACTTGGTGCGGCGGCGCGGAGGAAGAAGATAAAGGGCTCGAACGGCAGTAGAGAAAGGAAGGCAGTGTGGCGGTCTAGCAAAGACGATGAAAAGAAAAGAAAGAGGGGAAGAAGAAAAAGAAAAAGAAGATGAAGGGCTGAAAGCGGCGGCTGCGGGAGAAAGTGAGGGAGGCGGCTACTGAGCAAAAGTGGAGGGCTGCACGGTTGGGTACTTAGGTTTTTATTTCAGGTTCTTATCTCACTTTTAATGTTGGCGGACACTACTCCCGCCACATGAAAAAATTATATAAATATGTATAATTTTTTAGCTATGCATTTTAAGTATTAATTTTACATTATTTATAATATCAAATAATTTATATTTAATTTAAGTAAATAAAATGATAAAAAAAAAAATTATTTATATTAAAATATAAATATTGGAAAAATAATTTAAGTATTCAATATATAATTCTCAACGATATCAAAATTATTTGTAAATAATTATTAAATTTAATTTTTTTTCCATTAAGACATATATATATATACCATTTTCTAATTTCCAATTTTCTAATTTATTATTAGTTAAAATATATTACCAATCTACCTAATAATTGAGGTGATAAGGATTAGGATGACAGCAAGACGGTTTTGGCAAAACTCGCACTTATATATTATTTTGAGTACAATTTATCAAAATAAATACAAATATCACATATAAATTAATGTATGTATGCGTGTGTATGTGTGTATAATTTTGTTGGTCCACAAGTGTAGGTGCAGATTTTTTTCGCAACTGTACCCACACCCAAACCTGCATTGGGAGTGGAATTTCACGTCTAAATCCACCTAAGCGCCCACTTAATAAAATCAACACTCACCCACAAACCCATTTAATAAAATCAAGCACTTTCCAATTATGGGTGTATATCCATAGGTTCACAAGTTTGTAGGGGGAATTGCCATATTTTTAAATGGGATAAATCATTCTCAACATATAATATGCGAGTAACACAATCTTCATATCATTCATTTATATTCAATGTAATAAATTAAAGTAACTAAGTCAGTATGTGATAGGCAAGTAATAATTTATATCTATAGTAGTGATTGATCTTAGTCAACAAACCTTTTATTTGCTTAGTGTCAATTTTTTTTTTTTTTTAAGAAAATCAAAGTCAACATATGCTATATAACTTTTGTCAAATAAGATTTAAAAATGGATAAATATTATATTTTTTGAAACCTAAATGCATATTAATAATAGTACCTTATTGTCATCAAATTGTAAATCAAGAAAGTCTAGCATATGACTTAGTTAATTAGTACACAAATTCAGTGCCCATTGATTAGATGGAACCCAAATTATTTAAGAAGTGAAATGAAGATCCAAATAAACTTGTAATAGGCCAAAAGTAAAATTTTTGTAACCATAATACACATTGAATTTTATAATATATATATAACATCGATTCGTTTAATCACCAATTTGCAGGAGTATGCAATTGATCTATTTTTCATCTACATTAAATCAAATTTAAAAATATATCTCAAACTCATTCTTTTATTATATTAAATTTTGTCATTCAATTGAGACCAATATTTTGATATAAGAAACAAAGAAAATAATATAACCGTTTGGCTACTAAAATCTAGCGAATCCCATTGTTCACCAACTATTAACTTCCTTAAAATTTCTAGTGCTTTTGGGACCAATAACTTAGTCTCTAAAGAGAGAATAACTTACCCTGTTTTTGGCTACTAAAATATTTGTCTCCTAAGACACTTTTAAATCAAGAATCTTAATTCAAATATTTATCTAAGTAAATCCAAATTTGGCACAATATTTTGGCGGGGATTAAAATAATATTTGGCTACCAAATTATCTTCATAGTAGATTGCTTGTTACTGAGACAAAATTTGTAGTCTCCAATGTCTCAAGCAAATGAAAATTTATATATATGAAGGCATACATTAAATTGCATTATCAAAAAATTTATTTGGAGACTAAATATAAGTTAGACTCAAAAGGTAACTAGTATTTAGAGACAAAATATCAAATCGTAGTAGAAAACAAGATTTTGAGACACATTATTTCGTCTCTAAATGTTCTCCCAAGCTAAAGGTGAATTTAAAATCCATGTCTATAGAGACGAATACTAAAATTCTTTGCTAAAAGCTACCGTCAAAGGCAAAAATTGAATTGGACTCAAAGTATAACCAACATTTGGATACTAAATATGTATCGTAGTAGATTGCTTCATTTAGAGACGAACTATATCGTCTCAAAATGTCCCCTAAGTCAACAGTCCTCCAATAGAAAAAAAATTCATATCTACTGAGACAAATGATAAAATGTGTTGCTAAAAGCATTATTTAGAGACTAAATATCTATGCGACTCTAAATGTATGGTATCTAATATTCACATTTCTTGTAATGTATTTTCAGGACTTACAAAAATAGAAAATCAAGAAATGAAAAACACACGTTATTTTCTCACAAGCTCTTAAGAGATTTGTGTAATTATATAGATTAAACTTCATTCATAAATGTTTAAGTAAATGAAAAACAGATGTTAAAAATTCTAATTTTTTTTTTTTTGTTATATTAGACTGAGACAAAACTAAAACTTATAAAAAAATAAAATAAAATAACATAAAAAATAATTTAAACAGCCTGGACATAATTTGTCCCATGAAAAGTGGGAGGACAATTGGGATTCAATAAACTTCGGAAGAGCAGAATTATCCTGTCCAATCCAAAACATATCCAAAATAAGTAAATGCAGCATGCACAAAATATTATATAAAGCTGCTTCATGCATGAAGTAATTAAGAAATATATTTCTACAAATCATAACAGTATGGGAAAATATTTGTTGCAGGTGATTTTGGTTTTCTTTCTTCTTTAAATAGTATGCGAATGAACATTTTGGGAAAATCCTAGAGTACATGCTAGTGTCACCAATGATCTTGGTGCAAATGTAGCTCTCACGGCTCATTGTAAATCAAAGGATGATGATATAGAGGAACACATACTCCCCTATAAAGGCAAATTCGAGTTCTCATTTCGACCCCAGATTTTTGGAGACACATTGGTTTTTTGCAATTTCAAATTGGAGAATCAATTTCATAGGTTTGATATTTACAATCAAGAAATAGACAAAATTATGTATTACAGTCCACTTCACTGGATGATAAGACGTGATGGTCCATGTATGGTGGATCTCGAACCAAACAAAAAACATGGCACAGAACAATGCTTCAAATGGCATGATTGACCTGTTTTGATCCCTAGCATTCTTATTAGTTGTAAGATCAATGGGAATGGATCTTCCAGTATTATCTACTACTTAATTGTACTATTCTTATAAGTTGTTTTCTTTGTTTCTTTTGTTTCATGTGGTTTGCTGCCATGACTGGCTCAACATTATTTGAAGCCTTTGGCAAAAAAATTAAAATTACACCTTCCTCTATTTATTATAGTTACTATTATTATACAATCAGCAACCTATTTTAATTTTTTGTTCTCTACTTTTATCCATATAATAATATATTTGACGATACTCATCCCTACCCTCTCTTGAGTTCAGGAGAATCCTGTGAAAATTGTGATCTTTTTAACTAAAATTTGGATTTACTAAAAATATTTTTGAAAAAAATCTCGTAAATCTCATGGTTTTTTTTATAAAATTTAATCTAAACAAATCGAAAATCTATACATTTCTCGTGTTAGACCCTTTTATTGAATATATAAAATATTCATTAAGTACTAAAAAAAAATATTTCATTTGCAAAAGTATTCTTAAAATACATTTAAAAAATTTGGTTAATTAAATAGGACACACACTAAAGCAAAAAGTTTATCACCACGTGGCCTTTTCACAATGCATTAATTTGTACGAGCCTGTGACGAATATTTGAAAAAATGGGTTTTATAAAAGAGTGAGTGGTAACATTCAGTGAATGGATATAACTTTTTCTAAAAATATTTTTAATAAAACATCACATATTACTAGTAGTAAGAAACGATTCTTAATGATTCATATACAGTCATATCTAAAAATAAAATTAAATTCAAATTTTGTGTCATAATAAAACTGTAAACACATGTATGAATAATCTGCAACTATAATCTATATAAACTTCTCTAAAATCTCTTCCGAACAACAACACAGGCTTCTCTGATTTAACCATCATGTTTTAAGCCTCTATCGGACCCTTATCCTCAGACTTATGGATCTTATACACATGCGGATCCCTAATCTCCACCCAACCATAACTTTTTGTCCAAATATTCTATCAGTCCATCCAAAATTTTCTCCTCTTTTGCTTCTCTCTCTTCTTCTTGTTTTTTTTTTTTTTTTAACTTTTTCTTTCTTTTCTTCTTCTTTTCTTCTCGGCTTCACGTCACTATTTTCTTTCATTTTTCTACTGCCCAGTTTCAAGTCTGTATGTGTTTTCTATTGCCTCACTAACTCTTAATTATATATAATATACAATCCACCATCTTGGCCTCACTCTCTCTTGTTCAATTAAATCTAATTTTTCATTTCATGTTTTTGTCTCATGTCATGTTCAATAGCTGACTATTGCTTTACTATGCTAATCAAGAGACACTTTTCTTCTTTCTATAAAATGTCCACTGACTCGATCTCTCCAGCCTTCTCTCTATTTCATTGTTATCTCTCTTTATTCCAACTTTCAATAAGAATATATGACAGGACCCACCTCGCCTTTCCCTTTACGAGGCCCAGGTGCCCGCCTAGCACCCACGAAATCCCTCTAGATTCTATTCCTGATAGACCCCTTTCCCTAGGCGATCTGTCAGCACCCTACGGTGACCCTCCAACCAGCCCTTTCTCTCACCTAGGGATCCCCACAGAGCTAAGCCGTGTTCTTTCTAAAACCTTTTCGAAAACAACGGAAACGCAGGGAAATTCTTCGTTTTTATTTCAAACCTTTACAAAACATTTTATAAAAATTTGGGTAGCATCCTGTCCATTTTTCGGACTTTGCCACCCTGCAAATTGTAAAATTTAACACATCTAAAATATCACAAATCAATTCCCCCAAACTATAGAGCCTTAGGCTCTCATTTTTCAACACAACCACAATTTCACATTTCAATTTATAAACTCATTATCAACAAAATCATATGTCATGGATCAATTTACTTCAAAAACACAATTTAAATCTAAGTTAACCACAAAGGAATACTTACAAAACCACGTGGATATAATAAAATATATGCAACATCTTTTAAAGTCAAACAAAAACAAGAGTAGGTAATCACATGAGCACTATACCCGCGGCCGTTTGGTATCGTCTCCGGGTAATCCACAATTATGGTACCTGTGCCTGGGGAGGTTTATCTGAAAAATATGAAAAAAACGTTTCGTGAACTTTGACAGCCCAGTGAGTGTCATATAACATATTTAAAACCATATTTTCATAAAAACCTATTAAAACAATTTTAATAGTTCGTATCAAATTCATTTATTCTAAATTAAGTTTCATGCATTAATATTATAAGATACATGTTGCACAGTTTTCAATTTCATAAACGGAACTACTATTGTTACGGGGTTTTTATTTTAAAACATTTCTTTTTATGAAACGAACTGGTCCGACTCCACTCGTAGGTGTCCTACCAACCAGTCCCTTTCATTATTATAAAACCGAAAATGGTTCGACTCTGCTCATAGCTGTCCTGCCAACCAATCTAGCTCCCGCCAACCTCTAATGACTCGTGCCACATGACACCCTAGTATGGAGCGGGATCCTGAATCGCTCTCTATCCGGTGCAAGTAGCGGAATACTGCATTGCTACAGAGCGGAACTCTATCTCGCTTGGATGTAAGCTAGCTAATAATATACCTTCTACGTGCATTAGACTAATCTCTCAGACATCTGACCGACACGACTACTTGCGGGTACCTTCCGCGGTTAGTATAGTTAGTGACGTAACGACACTACTAACTCTACCAATGCATGCTTCGGGTACTCAACCCAGACAAGTAATATTCTGATACTCTTTAGGTAAGCCATAAGTTTTACTTTTCACTTTTTTTTAAAAAAAAAAAATTAAAATCCATTTTATATGCAATTCAAAACGAAATTCATCGTTTAAACAAAAATACAAAAACTAAATTATTCGTTACCATGCAATTTATCATTTAAATCATATTTCACTTTTACCAAAATATTCAAACATGCATGAAACATTCATTTATAAATCAAATCAACACAAAACTCATTGAAAGTCATTTTGACACTCACCTTAACTAATGGTCACTTCTGAATAGCTTTTCGGAAGGCTCCAAAACGCTCCCTATCGCGCTTCCCTTGCTTCACTGACTTGCTCATCACCTACACAACATATATATACGCAAAATTTACATTCGCGTAAACTTCTAGAAAGTCGAAATAACTAAAATTATACAATTGCCCCCAAGTGACCCGTTTTACTCGTAAACCTCTGTTTTTCGTTTCTTTATTGATTCTAGGGTTCCGAACTCTGTTTTCTTCACCCGAAACCTATTTACTATTACCTACGAACGTTCTGGCACTAACAGAATCTCGTTCGGGGGTCTGAAACGAAAATCATCCAATTTCGACCCCTTTTGGTCGAACCTATTCACTAGCCCAATCGGGCGATTTTCTTTCCTCCGTTTTCGCTCTAATCATCTTCCCAACTCACCATCGAGTCGGTTCAAGTGTCGGTACAGAAAGAAATGGTCATCGGGTAAGCATTTTAGACTAAAAACACGTTATTTTCGCTACGAATTTTTAGGCCTTTTTTTGGTTTTGAATTCTAAATTTAATCTTTAACTTTTAATAATCTCAATACGCCTAATTAAACTCGTTAGGGTCATCCAAACATTCAATGGACGCATTATGGGTCAATTTACGGAATTGCCCTTCAAATTAGTTTAGCGCACGATTTGATTTCTCCTTAAATTTTTGATATTTTCTTGGTTTCCTAGGCTCCCTATCAACATCAATTCACTTATTTTTCAACTCATTTTCACTCAAAACCAACCAACAAATAAATTGAAATACAATCCATTTCGAATCAACTTAATCACCAACAAAAATCATTAACTTCAAGCTTAAACAACTCACCCCTTTTTTCCTCTTCACGTTGACTTCGTTTTGGGGTTGATTTTGGGCAGGTTTTTGGACTGATTTTGGTGAAAAATCTGTTGCGAAAATGGATGGGTTTTTGGTTGAATCTTCCTCTCTTCCTTCTCCTCTCTTCCTCTCTCTCTCTCTCCCTCTCGACCTACCTTGATTTCACCACGTTCTTTACTAGTTTCAAGGTCAATCTGCAGCTGGTTCTGCGTGCGTGGATGACTGGTTTGGCTTCAGTTCAGCTTGGTCTTGCCGAGCTTGGTGTCGGATTAGGTTGGAGCAGCTCGTCAGTGTCGGTCCTGCGTTTATCAGCCTTGTTTTGCAGGCGGTTCTGCGTCAGGTCTGGTTCATGTCAACTGCAAGTCTGGTCGGCGAGGTCTGGTCAGATGCGAGTCTTTGTTTATGCTTAGTGAAGGGTCTGCTTGATGGTTGGTTCGATGAGCTTGGAGCAACTTGTTGGCATCGGTCTTGCGCCGATCAGCCTTGTTTTGTAGGCAGTTCTGCATCAGGTCTGGTTCGTGTCAACTACAGGTCTGGTCGGCGAGGTCTGGTTAGGTGCGAGTCTTCGTTTATGCTCAGTGAAGGGTCTGCTTGATGGCTGGTTCGGCGAACTTGGTCGACCGGCGTCAGTTACTTCTTTTTGGGCTTCTTGTTTTCCTCCATAAACAACTCTAAATATGACAATCACATCCTGAGAAAATTTCATTCTCCTCTTTTAACTTTTAACTCAATTTTACTTTAATCACAATTATTAAAACTTATCTTCAATTTAGTCCCTTGTCACATTATATAATTATTCGATTTCATTCACCACTTTACCTTTTCGTTTAATCACAATCGAGTTTAGATCGATCTCTAAGAATTCCCTATAACCTTGGGTGCTTCCCTTGACCATTTAGGGTCCCTAATAGTTATTTAGGGAGTATTTCTAGGAAACCCATAAAATTAAAAATAAAGTGTTTACAATTTCTCTCTTCCTTATAAAAATTTAGTCATCGAAATTAGATTACATACATTATTAAAAAAGGTGTGGATATTGTGCATGCATCTGCTCCTCATACTCCCATGTAGCTTTCTCGGATCCATGATTTCTCCATAAGACTTTAACCAATGGTATCGCTCTACGGCGCAACACCTACTCTCTACGATCTAAGATCTCTACAAGCTACTCTTCGTAGGTCAGATTCTCTTTAAGTTACACCGACTGCTCTCTAAGAATATGTGAAGGATCTACTACATACTTTCGTAGCATGGAAACATGGAATACGTCGTGGATATTTGCTAACTCTAGTGGCAGTTTCAGACGATACGCCACTTCTTCAATCCTTTCCACGACGTTGTACGGCCCCATGTACCACGGACTTAGCTTGTCTCGCCTTCCAAATCTTAGCACTCTTTTCCATGGTGAGATCTGTAGGAACACTCTGTTACCAACCTGAAATTCTAAATCTCTTCTTCGATTGTCCATATAGCTCTTCTGTTTGTCATTGGCTGCCTTCAGCTTTTCTCTAATCACATTTATCTTCTCAGTAGTGATATGGGCAATCTTTGGGCCAATCAATTTCCTCTTACCTACCTCATCCCAGCAAACTAGGGTCTTGTATTTCCTGCCATACAACGCTTCATATGGTGTCATCTTTATACTTGACTGGTAGCTGTTGTTGTAGACAAACTCCATCAGTGGTAGGTGAGTATCCTAACTCCCTTTAAATTCTATAACACAAGCTCTCAATATATCCTCAAGGGTCTGGATAGTCCTCTCGGATTGGCCGTCCGTTTGAGGGTGAAATGTCGTACTGAAATATAATCTGGTGCTTAAAGCTTTCTGTAGCTTAGGCCAGAATCTAAATGTAAACCGAGGGTCTCTATCTGATATAATGGACACTGGGGCGCCATGCAATTTTACGATCTCATATATGTACAACTATGCCAACCTATCCAGGAAATAGGTATTTTTAATCGCTAAAAAGTTAGCGGACTTCGTCAATCGATCAATAATCACCCATATAGCATCATGTCCACTCTGTGTCCTCGGTAGCCCTACCATAAAATCCATAGTAATCATTTCTCATTTCCACTCAGAGATCGGTACAGGCTGTAGTAAACCTGTCAGTTTCTAGTGCTCTACTTTAATCTATTGATAGGTCAAGCATTTGGAAACGAACTCTGCTATCTCTTTCTTCATTCCTCTTCACCAATAGTGATCCCTTAAAGTCCGATATATTTTTGTACTTCCTGGGTGCATGACATAAGCTGATGAGTGTGCCTCTTCCATGATCTCTTTCTTCAGATCTCCCACATCTGGCACATACAATCTCTGACCCAACACCAGTGTCTCTTCTTCTTTCAGCATAAATTTACCTCCTTGCCCAGCTTCAATTCTACCCTTGAGTTTCATTAATTATGGATCCTGCAACTGAAACTCTTTGATATGATCCACTAGAATTGGACGGACATGAAATGCTACTATTAATGCTCCTGAGTCCATCGTCTCCAATCTGACGCCCATGGATCTCAACTCCACTAATGAGGGTAGATACTCCACCTTCAGCTAAGCCAATAAATGGGTAAACTTGTGACTCAAATAGTCTGCCACTACATTCGCCTTGCCTGGATGATATTCTATGGTGAATAAATACTGCAGACTTTTGTGATCAGTAAAGATCCTGTGAGATACTGACAGGACCCAATCCGAATCTTACCATACTTACGTCCGGAGGGTCCCGTCTGGCACCCCAACGGATCCCTCCTAACCCTACTTAATGGGCTAAGAGAAATTCACAGAGCAAACCCTTAAAATTTTTTTCTTACTAAATAAAATTAGAATAAGTTGGATTTTTTTTTTTTCAATTAGAAAATTCAACAGCATAATGGCTGTGTTTTTGCTATTCCCAAAATACCTGCAAAGGAAAAATAAACTTCCATGCACTTTTGTTTTTCCAACCCAACTTCTTTCACAGCCATACATTTTAATCATAAATTCATTTCATAAAAATTAAAAAGTATAAAATCGTAATTCAAATACTTTATAACTTATGCAATGATTTAAAAACTAGGAATTTAACGTCACAAATAAATCTGAACCACTCATATATATATATACCTGATTCTTTTCGAATGCAAAATATGCAACATATTTATACAGAAGCACGGTCGCGTCATTGCCCACTTACACTTCTGGAGGAGCCCTTCCATCTCGGTCACCCACATCCGTACCTGAGGAGGTTTTGACATAAAACAGAAAATAATGAGCTATGGGAGCTTAGTGAGTGTAGATATTTTTTTTTATCTTAAAATATTTTATTTCTTAAAAATACCTCCTTAAAACCTTTTAAAATTTCATTTCTTATTCTTAAAATTACTCATAAATTTCAAAACTTATTTCATTGTAAAGTGTGAGTGATGAATCCATAAAGTACATAATTTCATACAATCTCACAATTTATAAAACCATAAAACCCGTAAGGGCATCAACATACACAAAAAACTTATATATACATAAAAACTCCATATAATGTAAAAGTTTTTAAGCATTTTTCTTAAATCATAAAGCATACTTAGGAAAATTATAAACGCATACGTGCATAAAATTCATATGAACTTGTAAATTGAATATAACCGTGAACTTATATATGCTTAAAACTTCATACGTATATATACTTCATTTAATTTAAAACTTAAAAATAATACAACTCTCATTTAAATTACTAAACTTACATATGTAAATTACAATTTATGTAGATACTTAAAATTCATATAAAATTTTGATTTCCTTTCAATACATAGCTTAAAATAGGAAGTCCGTAAACTTGCATATATTCATACAACATCATGAAAAACTTACAACTATAAAACATATAAAAATTCATTTCCATTTCCGTACGTAGCTTAAAACGGAATTTCCATAAAGCTCCTATATATATTCATAAAATTCCATAGAAAACTTAGGGGTTATAAAATGCATAGGATGAAATTCCATTTCTTAACCTTTTTCTCAAAACTTAAATTCATTTAATTGTAAAACGTACTTAAAGCATATTAAATATTTTCCTTTGTTTTCAATGCTCAAAATACTTATTTAATTTTTCGAAAAGCACCATTTGTACCCCGTATTGCTTACAAACATGCGGAAGCTAAAATAACACTAACCGACATGGAGTCACGTGGTATTTTAATAGATACCAAGCGTGACACTTACATACTTACAAAGACATCTCGCAGTTATATGTGGAATGTTACATAACTAACCATAACACGAGATAATATCCCACAAGAGTAGAGACGACTCAATAGACTTAATATCCCCCCAAGATAGAGACGCATTCCCCCTAGACTTGCCACACTGTTATGGAATATACCGGCCAGGTCATAAAACTTACTTATGAAGGTGGTATACTTATGACCTTTGAAAATTCATTTTATTTTTCTTATTTTGTGCAAAAGCACAAGAATCACTTGTTAGAGCGAAATAGACATAAAAATCCGATTTCCAAGTGCATAAAGCACAAAACTTATACTTCCACGTATATAAAACATCAGATCTCATGTCTTAAATGCATAAAGCACCAAAGATTATTTTATACTTATTCATACATAAAGCCTCATATATATATAATTTCCTATGAAAATTTAAATTTTAATAAACAAACAAAAGGGGTAAAAATCTTCATATAAAGATATATATATCATTGCAAAATATACATATAAAAACATCATAAAAACTTCATAATTGCGTAAGCCTCATATGAAATGTGTAATTTACAAAGCTTATAACGTACCAAACGCTTAAAATTTCGTATAGTGAAATCTAAATGTTTTTCTTTGCATAACACAAAACATAACCTTGTGTGGATTTAAAACTTAAATTAAACTTAACTTCAATTTAAAACAAGCTTATGTTTATAAAATCATAATTGATAACCTTTGCTACAAATGTCATATAAACCCAATTTCTTATTTAAATTGCCAAAATGCCAAATACATGGTAAAATGTTTAAACCCTTAAATCAAACATAAACTTATATGCGAAACTTACTTGGGCATTCACCATTAAAATTTTCTTGTAACTTTCAAATTTGATTACCAACGCTTAAAAATAAAAAGTAGCACTCACCTTAAATTCGAATTTCCTTAAGTGGCTCCAATAGCCTCCTTTGGTTCCGTCTACTTGTCCTTCACCTACACATCACATCCGTGCTTAAAATAAGCTAAACTTAACCATACAAAACTCAATACATAGCTTAGAACTCAATCAATTCACTTAAAAACTATTTTACCTACTTACTTCCCTATTCAGTTTCAACTTAATCGAAGCCTTAAAATTCTGTTTTCTTTGCATGAATCCTACTTATTCTTACCTAGGAACACATCCATACACACGAAACCATCATTCGAAACTTGAAACAAAAAGTGATAAAAACTCACCCCCTTTGGCCGAATGATATACCCAGCCTTCCCCATTGATTTTCTTTGCTCAATTTTTGTTCCAATCACCTCCCTAACTCGCATTTAGATCACCTATAAAGTAGTTCTAAAAAAGTCCAACTAACAGGTGTCCAAACCTAGGAAAAACCTCAATTTTTTATCACTTTTTAAGTGTCATTTCCATAATTTTCATTCTAATTCTCATTTCTTCTTTCCTTAAGGTTTCCTTAATGTCATACATATTTTGACATATTCATTTAACGCATGAAAATACATACATGGGATGATATTTTATAATCTCCATCAATACCCTTCACCTAAAGCCATAAACTATAAGTTGTCTTAATTGATTCTCAACATATTTTTAAACTTATCCTAGGTTTCCTTAGCATGAATTCAACATGGAATCATGCTTAATAACATCAAATAACCTTGGTTCCATACTTCCCTAATTATGGTCTTACATAGCCTATCACATAAACATTTCATTTCATTCAATTTTTGCATTTTTATTCATTCAAGCATTTTGTCAAACACTTGGTGAGCATGAAAATTCATTTAAAATCAATTCAACCAATTTAGTGATCATTCCAACAAAACCCTAACATATCAAACCTAATGATTTCCATGTAGTTTGTACTTATTTTTAGCGTCATAAATCTCCATTTAAATCATACATAAAAACCTCATCAAAAATCCAACCAAAACATCACTCAAACATCATCATTAAATCAACACAATATCATGGAAATAACTTCAAAATTCATAAAACTAACCTTGATTTTGATTGCTCTTACTTCCAAACTTGTTTTTCCTAGCTTAGGGAAGCTTGAATCAATGATTTGGAGGTTGAAAATTGGTTGAACCTACTTAATCTTCTCCCTCCCTTAATTGGTCGAACATGCTCCCTTTCTTTGCACTCTCTCGATTTCTCTTCCTCTCTTTGGCGTGAATGGTTTCAATTTGTTGACAAGTCAATGTGTTTATACTTTTAACAATTCCATAATGACTATAATATCCCTTAATTAATTAGACTTTGGCCCTTAGCTTTTGCTTATTCCATTTTAGCCCATTTTATGTAAACTTATCTCCATTTGATCCCTACTTCACTTTCTCTTAATCCCACTTTGACCACAAGTATGAAAACTTGTTTCATTTTAATCTTTTGTCATACTTACTATTCACTGAATACTATTTACAATTCATTCCGAAATAAATTCCAAATTAATTCTATGATCACCCATTTATCAAATTGACTTTACAATACTCTAATTAGATCTCTTAGGACTTCATCCATGGCTTCGAAAAATATTTAAACAGAGTTTAGGTCAACCGTATTCACAATCCTATCCATAAAAGCATTTTCATCAGGTAACTTCTGGAACCTTCAGAAACTACCCAAACGAACTCATTTTCACTCCATTTCAGTTTTATGGGGGCCTACTAATCATTCTAAACATTTTTTATTTTCCAGGTTCCATCTCCAAAATTTCACTATTCATCGAGGTACTATTCATCCGAAAATACTATTCACCCGAAAATATTACTATTCATCCGAAAATAAGGTTGAGGGCTTACAGATACACCATAGAGATAATGCCTCCATATCCTCAAAGCGAACACTACTACTGCAAGTTCAAGGACATGTGTCAGGTAATTATTCTCATGATTCTTCAACTATCGCGATGCGTACGTTACTACTATGTCATTCTGCATCAACACACACCCTAAACCCTGTTTGGAGGCGTCGTAATACACAGTGAAGCCATTCTCCCTAGACGGAAGGGTGAGGACTGGTGTCGAGGTCAACCTATGCTTCAACTTATCAAAGCTGTGCTGGTATGCGTCTGACCATACAAACTTTTCATCTTTTCTCGTTAGTCCAGTAAACGGAGTGCTATCTTCGAAAACCCCCCTACGAACTTCCTGTAGTAGCTTGCCAGTCCCAAAAAGCTCCTAACCTTGATCACATTTGTGGGTGCTTTCCAACTTAGGATCGCTTCTATCTTTTGGGGATCCACACTCAACCCATCAGCTGATATCACATGTCCTAAGAAAGCAATCCAATCCAGTCAAAACTGATACTTACTAAACTTCTCATATAGATGGTGCTCTCTTAGGGTCTGCAGGACTATCCTAAGATGTTTCGCATGCTCCTTTGAACTACTAAATATACCAAAATATCATCATTGAACACAATCACGAACCTATCCAGATATAGCTGAAACACCCTATTCATCAAATCCATAAATGCGACCGGAGCATTCATCAACCCTAATGGCATCACTAAGAACTCATAATGTCCATACCGGGTCCTGAAAGCAGTCTTCGGAAGATCCTCCGCACGAACTTTCAACTGATGATAACCTGACCTCAAGTTTATCTTAGAATACGCTCTGGATCCCTGCAGCTGATCAAACAGATTATCAATCCTCGAGAGTGGGTACTGATTCCATATCGTCACCTTATTCAACTGTCGGTAATCAATGCACAACCTCAAACTCCCGTCCTTCTTCTTTACAAAAAGCACTGGAGCACCCCATGGAGATGTACTAGGCTTTACAAATCCTTTATCCGGTAGCTCTTCCATTTGGACTTTCAACTCTCTCAACTCTGTTGGAGCCATTCTGTATGGGGTAATGGAAATCGGTTCGGTTCCTAAAACCAGGTCTATCTCAAATTCTATCTCCCTATCTAGTGGCAATCCTAGGAGATCCTCCGGGAATACATCTAGAAATTCTCTGACCACCGGAATTTCTTCGAGGTGAACCTCACTCTTTTCTGTATCAACCATATACACCAAATACCCCTGACAACCCTTACGAATCATCCTACTAGCTGTCATCACGGTGATCAGACTGGTAGCAATTGCCTTACGTACCCCACGGAACACTACCTCTGGTTCCCCTAATCGGGCCAACTTAACTTCTTTTCTATAACAGTCCACTATGACTTTATACTTAGATAACCAATCCATCCCTAGAACAACATCGAAATCTTGTATGTCTAATACAATCAAATTTGCTAGAAACTCTCTCTCAATCACAATCTTCCCGTCTCTAATCACTCTATCTGCTATCAACGAGTTTCCTGTTGGGATGGATACTAGTATACTACTATCCAATGGTAGAACTAGTGCATTCACTTTCGTCGAAAACGACATGGATACAAAGCAAAATGGTCAAGAATCGAGATCATACCGGTGACAACCTCCGAAGATACATCGGCCTCTTGCTGGGTAACCGAAAAGACACAAGCTTGGGTGCGAGGTCTACTAGTCTGAGCTGCTGAAGTAGACGTCCCTCTGCCCATCGCACACCTGGTAGAGACTGAGGTACCCCGTCATCTCATTTGGAAGCTTCTGCCTTCTCTTTTCTAAACCGTGCTCGCCTGTGAGGGGGCTGTGGCTGAAGATCCAACCTCTGAACTAGAAGTAATCAATTGTGGGCACTCTCGTATGAAATGTCCCTCCTGCCCACAATGGTAGCATGTGAGGCCTCTGGTCTTGCACCTGCACTCTCCCTCGTGTCTCTTTCCATAGGTACTGTACTCTGGGATAAAACCCCTGGTGTCGTGAGATCCTCCTGAAGCCGCTGGTGGTCTGAACGATCCCTGTCTAGAGGACGCCCCTCTGTGCATCCTCTTACCACCTGTCCATCTAGGCTTCTGATCCTTTTTTGCCATCTTGCTCGACCCCTCTTGCAATTAACTGGAGCTACTGCGCTTGCTTCCTGACTTTCTACTCTGTTCATTTCTCTCTACCTCTAGTGTCGCCTCTACTAGTCTGACATTTCTATCATTTGGGGCCAACGAGAGGTGGACTTTCAAATCTAGATGTAAACCTACAAAGAATCTCTTGCCTTTCTATTCTTCGTTCTCTGCAATCACAGGGACTACCCGGATCAGCTCGAAAAACCTCTTTTCATAATCTGCTATGGACATAGATCTTTACTCTAGACTGAAGAACTCGTCTATCCACGCATCCTGGTACGATTGAGGGTAAAAATGCTCTATGTACTCTCTCTCAAATACCGCCCAAAAATCCCCTCTGGATGTCATCTCTCTAGGGCCTCCCACCAGTCTTGGGCCCCATCCTTCATCAAGAATGAGGTGAACTGTACTCCCTGCTCTTCCGAGCAATCCATCACTCTATATATTTTCTTCATGCGATCTAACCACACCAGGGCACTCTCTGGATCGCCCTTTCCGTCGAACGACTTTTCTCCCAACTTTTTTACTCTCTTAATGTCATTTTTCCTATCACCGAGAGCCTCTCTCGGCTGCTGCATCGTCGTTGCTAACATCTGCGTAAACTGATGTGCATCAAAACCTTCCGCAACCTGGCCACTCGGTCATTCCTACTCAAATGTAGGTTGTTCTACTAGGGCATTCACAGACTCAATACCACGCTCAAACTCCTCGAAAAGTGGTGCCTCAATAGCTGGAGCACCTGTAAGAGTTATATCGAAACCCCGTCTACCGCGTCCGCGTCCGCATCGATCCATTGTGCTGTGATTTCCAAACATCAAACTTATCAAAAACTAGAAAATCAATTCAAAATAAGATGCATGACACTAAAAATACATGTGGTTGCTTATTTCACAATCAAAACAAAACATGCTAAATTTTTTATTTTCAAAATCGTGTTCTTTCTTAAAGTATTTCGAAAACAGCGGAAACGCGGGGAAATTTTTCGTTTTTATTTCAAGCCTTTACAAAACATTTTATAAAAATTTGGGCAGTATCCTGTCTATTTTTCGGAAAATGCTACCTTACAAATTATAAAATTTAACACTTCTAAAATATCATAAATCAATTCTCCCAAACTACAGAGCCTCAAGCTCTCATTTTTCAACACAACCACAACCACAATTTCACATTTCAATTTATAAACTCATTATCAACAAAATCATATGTCATGCATCAATTTACTTCAAAAACACAATTTAAATCTAAGTTAACCACAAAAGAATATTTACAAAATCACGTGGATATAATAAAATATATACAACATCTTTTAAAGTCAAACAAAAACAGGAGTAGGTAATCACATAAGCACTATCACCGCAGTTGTCTGGTATTATCTCAAGGTAATTCGCAACTATGGTACATGTGTCTGAGGAGCTTTATTTGAAAATTACAAAAGAAAACATTTGGTGAGCTTTGAAAGCCCAGTGAGTGTCATATAACATATTTAAAACCATATTTTCATAAAAACCTCCCTAAAACAATTTTAATAGTTCGTATCAAATCCATTTATTCTAAATTAAGTTTCATGCATTAATATTATAAAATACATGTTGCACGGTTTTCAATTTCATAAACGGATCTACTATGGTTGCGGGGTTTTTATTTTAAAACATTTCTTTTTATGAAACAAACTGGTTCGACTCCGCTCGTAGGTGTCCTGCCAACCAGCACCTTTCATTATTGCAAAACCAAAAATGGTCCGACTCCGCGCGTAAGTGTCTTGCTAACCAGTTCGACACCTGCCAACCTCTAGTGACTCGTGCCACATGGTACCCTAGTATGGAGCATGATCCTGCATTGCTACAGAGTGGAACTCTATCTCACTCGAGCGTAAGCTAGCTAATAATATACCTTCTACGTGCATAAGACTAATCTCTCGGATATCTGACTGACACGACTACTTGCGGGTACCTCCCACGGTTAGTATAGTTAGTGACGTAATGATACTACTAACTCTATCAATGCACACTTCGGGTACTCAACCCAGACTGGTAATATTTTGATACTCTTTGGGAAAGCTATAGGTATTACTTTTCACATTTTTTTTTTAAATTAAAATCCATTTTATATGCAATTCAAAACGAAATTCATCGTTTAAACAAAAATACAAAAACTAT
The DNA here is from genome assembly GCA_021234005.1 of Nephelium lappaceum. Lineage (NCBI taxonomy): Eukaryota > Viridiplantae > Streptophyta > Magnoliopsida > Sapindales > Sapindaceae > Nephelium > Nephelium lappaceum. The sequence continues at coordinate 10,666,556 of CM038002.1, forward strand.
ATTATTCGTTACCATGCAACTTATCATTTTAATCATATTTCACTTTACCAAACTAATCAAACATGCATGAAACATTCATTAATAAATCAAATCAACACAAAACTCATGGAAAATCATTTTGACACTCACCTTAACTAACGGTCACTTTCAAATAGCATTCCGAAAGGCTCCAAAACGCTCCCTATCGCTCTTCCCTTACTCCATCGGCTTGCTCGTCATCTACACAACATATATATACGTAAAATTTACGTTCGCGTCAACTTCTGGAAACTCGAAATAACTAAAATTACACAATTGCCCCGAAGTGACCCATTTTACTTGTAAACCTTTGTTTTTCATTTTTTTATTGATTCTAGGGTTCTGACCTTCGTTTTCTTTACCCGGAACCTATTTACTATCACCTAGGGACGTTCTGGCACTAACAGAATCGCGTTCGGGGGTCCGAAATGAAAATCGTTGGATTTCGACCCTTTTTGGCCGAACCTATTCCCTAGCCCAATCGGGCGGTTTTCCTTCCTCCGTTTTTACACCAATCATCTCCCCAACTCACCATCTAGTCAGTTCAAGTGTCGGTACGGAAAGAAACAGTCATCAGGTAAGCATTTTAGGCTAAAAATGCATTATTTTCGCTACGAATTTTTAGGCTTTTTCTTGGTTTTGAACTCTAAATTTAATCTTTGACTTTTTATAATCTCAATACGCCTAATTAAACTCATTAAGGTCATCCGAACACTCAACGAACACATTATGGGTCAATTTACAAAATTGCCCTTCAAACTAGTTCATCGCGCGATTTGATTTCTCTTTAAATTTTTGATATTTTCTTGGTCTCCTAGGCTCCCTATCAACATCAATTCACTTATTTTTCAACTCAATTTTACTCAAAACCAACCAACAAACAAATCGAAATAAAATCCATTTCGAATTAACTTAATCACAAAAAAAAAAAAAAAAAAAATCATTAACTTCAAGCTTAAACAACTCACCCTTTTTTCCTTTTCGCATTGACTTCGTTTTGGGGTTGATTTTAGGGCGGTTTTTGGACTAATTTTGGTGACAAATCTGGTGTGAAAAGAGATGGGTTCTGGTTGGATTTTCCTCTCTTCCTTCTTCTCTCTCCCTCTCTCTCTCTCTCTCCCTCTCGACCTACCCCGGTTCCGTCATGTTTTTCACTGGTTTCATCATTGATCTACCGCTGGTTCTGCATGCGTGGAGGATTGGTTCGGCTTCGGTTCAACTCGGTCTTGGCGAGCTTGCCGTCGGGTTCAGCTAGAGCAACTCGTCGGTGTTGATCCTACGTCAATCAGCTTTGTTCTGCAGGCGGTTCTACGTCGGGTTTGTTTCGCGTTAACTGCAAGTCTGGTCAACGAGGTCTGGTCGGGAGCGCATCTTCATTTCTGCTCGGCGATAAATCTACTCGGCGGCTGGTTCTGCGAGCTTGGTCGGTCGGTGCCAACTTCTTCTTCTTCTTCTTCTTCTTCTTCTTCTTCTTCTTCTTCTTTCTCTTCTTCTTCTTCTCGTTCGGCGAGGCTGTCATCTGTTTCTCATTTTGTGATTAAATCAATTTTTGGGCTTCATGTTTTCCTCCACAAACAACTCTAAAAATAACGGTCACGTCTTGAGAAAATTTCATTCTCCTCCCTTAGCTTTTAACTCAATTTTACTTTGATCACAATTATTAAAACTTATCTTTAATTTAATCCTTTCTCACATTATATAATTACTCGATCTTGTTCACCACTTTACCTTTCCGTTTAATCACAATCGAGCTTAGATCGATCTCTAAAGATTCCTTATAACCTTAGGTGCTTCTCTTGACCATTTAGGGTCCTAATAGTTATTTACGGAGTATTTATGGGAAACCCATAAAATTAAAAATAGAGGGTTTACAATTCCACTATATCCAGCCTAAAATCCAAGGAGCAAAACCTAGAACTGAAAATCATCAGAATTCAGAGAAACTTAAAATTTATTAAAAAGTTATTTTCTATATTTTAAAATTTCTTAAGAATTTCGTTAGAGTTTCCTTTGCTTTTCGAGATTGCCAAAATTTACAAAATCAACCTGCAAATCAAAATTTACACTTCTAAAGTTTCACACATTTTCTCAACTTTCAATTGGACCTCAAGTCCACTTCAATGGCAATCTCTAGCCATAATTTATAAGAAAATCAAATCAAATCAGTTTAATATCAACTTAAAAATAAAAATTTCTTTACAAATCCAAAACTTTAGAATCCAAAAATAATCAATTTAATTTCATTATAGAATAAAGTTAACTATAATTAAATTATGACTAATATATTACAAAAAATAAAGTTCATATATTCTTTTGTGCATTGCCACTTATACATTCATAGAAATTTTATTCGAATGGAGGGAAACGTGTATCCTGTCAGTTGGAACCTGCACTTGAAAAGGTTTTTTTAACAAAAATTTATAAAATATGAGCTATGAAAACTCAATGAGTGCGAGGTTTTTTAACTTCAATTCTTTTCTAAAATGATAACCTCCCTAAAACATTTATAAAAATTTCTATTCCTTACAGTTTTCAGAAATATAAATTAAGAGTGAATTCAAATTCCAAAAATAATATATTTCAAAACTAGCAGATACACATTTATATTAAAATAGTAATCAATTTCATAAAATTTCATAAAATTTCTTATATAACAGAATTTCAAAACAATTTCAGATATAATATAATTTCATATAATTTCAAAACCACCAATGGATTTCCAGAAGCATACAGATAATGGTCACGCGTACTAAGCAAGACGAACCACTATCCCCACACTAGTAATAGCCATCAATGCTTCACACCCAGCATTCTTCACACTTTCTGGCATATACAAAAGATATCTCACTAACGCGTTGCGGATTAAATCCATAGTGCGAGGGCAATGATGGGACCCACCCCGCCTTTTCGTTTATAGGGCCCAGGTGCCCGTCTGGCATCCCACAGAATGTCTCTGGATTCTATTCCACTACATCCATCCGGGAGTCCGATGAGTAAAGCCTAGAACTGAAAATCATCAGAAATCAGATAAACTTAAAATTAATTAAAATTTGTTTTCTATAGTTTAAAATTTCTTTAAAAATTTCAGTAGAATTTCCTCTATTTCAGGATTACCAAAGCTTACAAAATTAACCTACAATTCAAAATTTACACTTCTAAACTTTCACACATTTTCTCAATTTCCAATTAGACCTCAAACCCATTTCAAAGGCAATCCCTAGCCACAATTTCTAAGGAAATCAAATCAAATCAGTTTACTATCAACTTTGAAAATAAAAATTCGTTAACAATCTAGAATTTTAAAATCAAAATAATAATTTACATTCAAAAGATATTTACAACCAAAATAAAGTTCATATGTTCTTTTGTGCATTGCTACTTATACATTCACAGAAATTTTATTTCTTCAGCCGCTTTTATTCGGATGAAGGGGAACGTGGATCCTGTCAGCTGGAACTTGCACCTGGGGAGGTTTTTAACAAAAATTTATAAAATGTGAGCTACGAAAGCTCAATGAGTGCGAGGTTTACTAACTTAAATTATTTTCTAAAAGGGTAACCTCTCTAAAACATTTATAAAAATTTCTATTTCTTATAGTTTTCAGAAATATAACTTTAGAATCGATATTAACAAAAATTCATATTCAAAATAACAAAATTCAGAACCAGCAGATAAAATTTATATTAAAAATGGTAATCAATTTCAAAAATTTTCATAAAACTTCATATATAACAGAATTTCAAAACAATTTCAGATATAATAGAATTTCATTTAATTTCAAAACCACCAATGGATTTCCAAAAGCAGACAGATAATGGTCACACGTGCTGGGCGGGACGAACCACTATCCCCAGCACTAGTGACAACCATCAGTGCTTCACGTCTAGCGTCGTTCACACTTTCTAGCATATACAGAAGACATCCCACTAACACGCTACGGATTAAATCCATAGTGCAAGCGCAAAGTGAAATAATATCTCTCGCATATATTTGGCGACGCGATTCAACTGACAGACTCAATTCCCCTAAGAGTTAGTGACATCCCATCCCAGAACTTGCCATACACGCAGGGATATTTCGATCAGGTCTAAACATATATATATTTTCAAATACCGTCAATTCCATAACAGATAGTGTAATCCATTGGGTTTGAAAAAAATCAATAATTTCTTTATGCCACTCACAATAAATTCATTTATTTCAATTGCTCGTAAAAACCATATATAATTTTGAATGGTATATAATTCACATTTCATTGCATATATTTTTCATGCATAAACCATAAAACATTCAAATTAAAATGGAACATTTAAATCATGTATTAGTTTCCATAACAACATAAAATAATTGAATTATTTCACAATCAAAACAACTTTAACATAACATGGTAAAAATATAATTTTGCACTCGCTATTTTTTATCACTTGGTGGCTAATCAATCCTCCCCTTTTTAACTTTCTTTTTGCCCAATTTGAACACCTATAAACCACCATTTTAGGTCCCAAAATTTCATCAATAACAAGCTCATTCATAGTTAAACAAAATCACATTTTTATTAACCAATCCTAACAATCCATATTAATCCATTAACTAATCTTAAACTAACCCAATTAACCATTATTCATTTTCATCATTGTAACCCATTCTCCTTCATTTAATTCATAAGCAAAACTCATCAATTTCAACATTTAAAATCCATTCATTCAACCAACTAACTTACCTTGTTTTCTTGATGATTCTTGGAGCTAAGAGGATGAAAAACTTGAGAGAAATCACCCCAAACCAACAACTTACTTCTTCCTTCTTCTTCTTCTTCTTCTGTTGAACACACCCCTTTTTTTTCCCTTTTCAGTTCTCCTTTGTGGTTGCTCGAATTGCTTCTTGTTTGGATTTCATTTGGGCTTCAACTTTATATACTAGGCTCCCTTAATGACCATTTTGCCCTTAAGATTCACCTAAAATGCCAAACATATCCCTTAATTACACTAATCACACTTTTATTGGTTATTACTCACATAATTATCCATCACACATAATTTAATCAATTTCTAATTTATCTTCACCACAAATTTAGTCAAAAGGTGACTATTAAGTGTTAATCCACCATTGGTCCATCAATAATCACATGGATTGTGCTTTTAGAATGAGTTTAATATCATAAAATTTCATTTATACCCTTAACATTAAAAATTAATACAATTCACTCCGACATAAATTCTAAATTAATTTTATGATCACCCATTCATCAAATTAACTTTACAATACTCTAATTAGGTCTCTTAGGACTCAATCCATGGCTTTGAAAAAAAATTCAAACGGAGTTTAGGTCAACAGTATTCACAATCCTGTCCGTAAAGGCATTTTCATTGGGTAACCTTCGAAATCTTCAGAAACTACCCAAACTGACTCTTTTTTTCTTTGTTTCAATTTTATTGGGTCCTACTAACCATTCTAAATATTTTCGATTTTCTGAGGCCTGTTTCAAAATTTTACTATTCATAAGGTACTATTCACCCAAAAATGTTACTATTCATCTATAAATTCATTGTTAGTCATAAAATCAAAGTTTGGGGTCCTACACACGAAGTGAAATAATATCCCTCGCATATATTTGGCGACGCAACTCGACTGACATACTCAATTCCCCCCAAAGTTAGTGACAACCCATCCCATGACTTGTCATACACGTAGGGATATTCCGATCGGGTCTAAACAAATATATACTTTTAGTTAGGGAATATCCTAAAAAAACCCCCTGAAAAAGAAAATAACCTCAATTTATCCCTTAGTTTGAAAATATTAGCCAAAAAACCCCCTACCGTCTGGGAAAAGCGGTTTCCATCGATATATTTAGTGGTTTTGTGATAAAAATAGTAAAAGATCAAAATACCCTTATTAATTAAATAAAAAATAATTAATTTTTATTCAAATCAAATAAAATATTAAAATATTAAAAATTAATCTAAACCTCAATAAAAATTTGAAAAAATAAAATTGAAGAAACCCAGATCTTCAATAAACAATTGCAGATCTGGGTTTCTCATCAAAACAAAAATTTAAAAAAAAAAAACTCTTCAATAAATTTAAAAAAATAAAAGAAAAAAATTGAGAAACCTAGATCTTCAACTGTTCATTGAAGATCTGGGTTTAATTAAATGAAAAAAATGAAAAAAAAAAAAACTCATCAATAAATAAAAACAAAAAACAAAATTTCAAAAAATAAAAAAAGAAAAATCCCAGATCCTTCAGAAGTTTAAAGATCTAAGTTTCCACTGCCACATTCAAAAACACAATCCCCTGCCACATCCAGAATACACAAATAACTAACAAAAAACACAAATAAACACACACTCAGACACTATTCACACACCATCACACACCAGTCACTCTCATCACCATCACCACCATTTGTCACACACCCACTGTCCATCAAACCATCATCCAATACCAGCGATGAACACCATCACACATCCACTGGGTCGGATCTAACAGAGATCCAAAAGAGGTCATCGATGGAGGGAGGAAAGGGAAGAGAGAGCAACTGCGGAGGGTGGAGAGGGACGAAGGAGAGACGACGGAGGGTGGAGAGAGAAGAGATAGCGACGACCAATGAGGGTCATCCAATACCAGCGATGAACACCATCACACATCCACTGGATCGAATCTGACAGAGATCCAAAAGAGGTCGCCGGTGGAGGGAGGAAAGGGAAGAGAGAGCAACTGCGGAGGCTAGAGAGAGACGAAGGAGAGACGGTGGAGGGTGGAGAAGGAAGAGAGAGCGACGACAGAGGAGGGTGGAGAGGAAAGAGAAAGAGACACAGCAAAGGAGGGTGGAGAGGAAAGAGAAAGAGAGGCGGTGGAGGGTGGAAGAGGACGGCGGCGGGTGGACTTGATGGATGTTTGAGAGATTGAAGAAGAAGAATAAGAGGAAGGAGAGAAAGAGGGCGAGTGACAGAAGAAGAAGAGAGAGAGGAAGAGAGAGAGAGTGACAAAAAGAGAAGAGAGAGATAATGAGAGAGAGAGAGAGAGCTTTTTTTTTAATTTAGCTTTTTAATTTTTTTGATGAAAATTTTTTATTTTTATTTAAATTTTTAATTCAATCCAGCTGTCCCAACAAATATATTGACGATTATACCCTTAAAATTGATGGTTCTGTTATATTTTTTGTTAATTTACTATTCCAATTGACGGTTGGACCTTTTTAGCTAATATTTTTAAAACCAGCGGTGGTTTGACATTATTTTCAATTTTAGGGGGCAAAATGATAATATCCCTTTTAGTTACCGTTAATTCCATAACAGATAGTGTAATTCATTGGCTTTGAAAACCTAATAACTTCTTTATGTCATTCATAATTAAATTTCATTTATTTCACTTGCTCATAAAACCATATATCATTTTGAATGGCATATAATTCACATATCATTGCATATAGTTTTTATGCATAAACCATAACACAATCAAATTAAAAATGGAACATTTAAATCACGTATTAGTTTCCATAACAACATGAAATAATTGAATTATTTCACAATCAAAACAACTTTAACATAACATGATAAAAATATAATTTTGCACTTATTATTTTTGATCACTTGGTGGCTAATCAATCCTCTCCTTTTTCTTCACTTTTGGACTTCAATTTGGTCACCTATAATTCACCATTCCAAGCCCAAAAATCCATCAATAACATGTCCATTCCATAATTAAAATAAATTCACATTTCCTTAACTAAACTTCAATTACATCAAAATTAATTCCATTACTGATTCATCCAACACTTTCTAATTTCCATTTCTTTCCATTCCATTGGTATTTATTCAACATCATACACATTCAAACACTTTAATACCCTATGATATCACATGAATTCAATTAAATTCAAGGTGCCCTTCAACCTAACAAAAATTAAATTTCATACCAATTCATCCATTTAATTAAAACTCCTTCCATCAATTATCCTTATACCAATTAATTCATCAACCAAAACCCTTAAACACATTAAAATCCAACACCCATACTAGGCACCCATTCTTGCTGTCCACTACGTCCACAAACACACAATCATTCATTTCATTTTTCTTCAATTAAATCACACAAATCACCATCAATCTAACTCATCTAACATTCAGTAATTAAACCCATCAATTATCATCATCATCTATTCAAACCCTAACATTCAACACACTAACAAAATCCAACCGAACTCATCTCACATTCTAATTCAATTCTAAGCTTAAAATCATGATAAACAACCTTCAAATAACTCACAAACAACATCAACTCGTCCATCAACCACCATCTTCAACAAAACCTATAAAAACTCATCAAAAACTCTGTCAATTTAACTACAAATTCAACCAACTAAATTACCTTGTTTTCCTTGATGATTCTTGGAGCTAGGATGGTCGAAAACTTGGTGAAAATCGCCTTGGATCAGCAGCTCTCTTGGTCTCTTCCATGGCTGCACACACACCCCTCTCTTTTATTTGGTTTTTCGATTCCTCTTTGTTTGCCCGAATACATCTCTTTCTTTTCCTTCATTTGGTCAGTCATCACCCCTTTTATAGCTCCTTCACAATCTCATCTTGCCCCTTTAAAATCATGGAAATGACCATCAAGTTCTTAGTGAGTTGTTTTAATCCAATTGGTCCATAATCACTCATAATTATCCATTCAATTATCTTTAATCAATTCTAATTAATCTCAACCACAAATTTAGTCAAAAGATGACTATTAGGTGTTAATCCACCAATGGTCCATCAATAATCACATGGATTGTGCTTTTAGAATGGGTTTAATATAATAAAATCTCATTTGTACCTTTAATATTAAAAATTAATACAATTCATTCCGAAATAAATTCCAAATTAATTCTATGATCACCCATTCATCAAATTGACTGTACAATACTCCAATTAGGTATCTTAAGGTTCAATCCATGACTTCAGAAAAAATTCAAACGGAGTTTAGATCAACATTATTCACAATTCTATCTATAAGGGTGTTTTCGTCGGGTAACTTTCGGAATCTTCAGAAACTACCCAAATGGACTCATTTTTACTCTATTTCAGTTTTATTGGGTCCTACTAATCATTCTAAATATATTTGATTTTTCAGGGTCCATCTCAAATTTTCACTATTCATCGGATACTATTCACCCGAAATTGCTACTATTCATCCATAAATTCACTGTTAATCATAAAATGAAAGTTTGAGGTCCTACAATATATATGATGTCTACTGATTGATCCTGCAAAGCTTGTCTCTTCCTTTAAATAATATTGTCCACCAACTCTCTCTCATATTCCCTACGCTCATTTTTGTCTAATTCTAATTTCTAATTTTACATCCAATATTTGGTTTCTTTTAAAAATATCCACCTAGTGGATATTTGTCCATATGCTCCATTTGTTTTTAAAACTTTGACTGAATCAAATTAATAACAATAAATTGCGCTTCAATTGTTTGAACTCAAGTAATCTCTTAGGTCCACTTGAATTTGAATCTTACAATAATTACATTTTTATGAGATAAATTAGTGAATTTTTTATTTTTATTAAACTTTTACACTCTATTATTATATATTTTTTAAAGTTTTTTTTTATAAATTGTATTAACTTTCAACTTAACTAACATCTAATTTGTGAATTTTCTTTATCTAAATTTGTAAGATCAAAATTGCCAATAGATTGGAATGTTTTAATTATTTTTTTATCTTTCATTTCTTTTGTTGTAAGACAGTTTTGATTTTATTATTTTATTGATTTGTTTCTTAAAAATATTTTAATTACAATATAAGTGTGATTTTATCCAAATTCATTTATTAGGTGTGTTATTTTGATTTGATATTAACTTTTTTATTCAATAATTTTTTTATAAAATCATATTCTATGTTATGATATTAGTTTTTTAAACATTATAACTATTATTGGTAGTAAATAGTAATACTATAGAACTTAGTAGTGATATAATTGATTTAGTCATTTAAATTCACATCCACGTATAGTTCAAATGATTAATGCACTTCCCATTCACATCCTTAATAGGGGTTTAAATTCTATCTTGCATCTTTACAAGTATGTATGAGGAGTTTTTCCATTTATTGTAGGAGAATTGGCGGACCCAAACTTTTCTATTAGAGAAGACATTTTATAACAAAATAAAATAAAATAAAAATTAAAGATAAAAATAATTATAGTTCACTTTTCTCTAGTTACTCACGTATCTCATTTCTCTTTACGAATCTACAGAGCACTTTCTCACAAACTCACTCTTCTTCACTTAAACTTTATTGATTCTTATTTGAACAACATTAACAAAAGAATAAAAGAACTTCCGTGTTTTTTAAAAAAAAAAAATCAATTTGGTTTCAAATAATGTAAATGTTTGATAGCTTCTTTAAATAAATTATCCACAACATACACCAAGTAATAATGAGATGTGACAGAGACACAAAAGATTGAAAAATTAAAAATCTATATATATATATAGTCAATAGTTTGTGTAAATATAATATAATTTGTGATAAAAAAAAATAGTTCATGATAATTGTGTAAAACTGTTTATAGTTTGCAATAATAATAACGCATTGTGAAATTAAATTATTACAAATTCCAAAGGCTACTTGGTTAGAGTCGTTATGTCATGATACTCTACATTATTTTAAAAAAAAATTGAAAAAATGCTGCAGGTTTTAGTAAGGGACAGAATTAAACCCCCATACTGCCACATATAATACAAACGCTGAGCAATCAATACTTCCATTTCTATGATCTCATTCACTTCTATAGTTATATATAACAATTTATTTATATATTTAAATATGCAATGATTAATATCATAACCATAATTAATTTTCAAAAAAAAAAATTAGGAGGAACACATGTCTCGTCTAGGTCCAAAGGTAGGTCCACCCCTTGTGTGGGAGTCTCATAATATTATATGTGTTAATTTTTGAGTCATACATACGGTGTTCAATCTCGATAGATTTTAATAGATATTTGGTATGATAACTTACAATTTTATATATATATATATATATATATATATATTAGGGGTCATCTACAATACATTTGGGTATTGATATACCTAAACTGATTACATTCTAAAACTATTGATTGTATTTTATTATATTTGATTACAATTAAATATATACTATAGTTATAAATATGATTAGACTTATTTAGTTGTAATCAAATATAATAAATATATAATTAGATATAATAAAACACAATCAGTAATTTGAGAATATAATTAATCATTTATAATTGTCAGGTGTATCAATATCTAAATATATAATAGAATGTGTCATATATATATATATATATATATATATATATTTAATATGTATTGGTACGTCAATTAATAGTATTTACATCATAGTTTGATTCTAGCATTATTGTATATAATATGTTTTATTCTAGTATCCCATCTCATATAAATTTATGTGTTCGTCACTGTATGGCATTATGCGATGCAATTTATATTCATGGTCTTTTTCTTTCTTAAATTATTATAAAATTTTATTAAATATGATTTCAAATTTAATTATCATGACAATATGTAAATCCTCTATTTTAATTTTACGGGTTTCCCAGAAATAGTCCCTAAATAATTATTAGAGATCCTAAATGGTCCATTGAAGCGCTTAAGGTTATAGAGAATCCTTAAAGATCGATTTAAACTCGATTGGAGACTAAACGAAACGATAAAATGGTGAACGAAATCGAGTAATTATTTTATATGACAAGGGACTAAATTGAAGATAAGTTTTAATAATTGTGGTCAAACTAGAATTGATCTAAAAGCTAAGGGAGAAGAATGAAATTTGCTCAGGACGTGACTGTCATTTTTAAAGTTGTTTGTGGAGGAAAGCATGAAATGAAAATGTGATATTGAATCACAAAGAAAAAAAAAGACAGATCTTTCTCCGAAAGAAGAATAGAAGAAGAAGAAGAAAAGAAGAAGAGAACGCCAACGCCGATGCAGAAACCAAGCAGCCGCAAGCCCACCTGAAACCAGCTCGAACCGCACGTGTACTAGCCGCGAAGCAAGACCCGAGCTCGTCTTGAAGCGGAGCAGAAATCGTGCAGAACAAACGACACCGAGCTGTCGTCCCGACCGAGCTGCTCCGGCCACCTGAACCCGATGTCAAGCCCAGCTCAACCGAGAAACTCGCCAAATCCAACTCAAGCCGGCACCGAACACGATCGGAATCAGACTTGTCATAGACCAAAAAAGCACGTAAACCCGACGGCGAAACTAAGGTAGATCGAGAGGGAGAGAGCGAGAGAGGAAGAAAGGTGAAGGAAGAGAGGAAGATCCAACCGAACCCAACTCAGATCTAGCACCATAACTGCCCCAAAACCAGTCCAAAATGAAGTCAACACGAAGAGAAATAGGGTGGTTTCACGAGGAAAAAAATGGGTGACGAGCAAGCCGGTGGAGCAAGGGAAGAAAGATATGGAGTGTTTTAGAGCCTTCCGGAAAGCTATTCGAAAGTGATCATTAGTTAAGGTGAGTATCAAAATGATTTTCCATGAGTTTTGTGTTGATTTGATTTATAAATGAATGTTTCATGCATGTTTGAACGTTTTGGTAAAAGTGAAATATGATTTAAATGATATGTTGCATGGTAATGGATAATATAGTTTTTGTATTTTTGTTAAAACGATAATTTTTTGTTTTGAATTGTATATAAAAGGGATTTTAGTTTTAAAAAGGCGAAAAGTAAAACGTATGGCTTACCCCAAAAAGTATCAGAATATTACCGGTTGGGTTGAGTACCCGAAACATGCATTGGTATAGTTAGTAGTGTCGATACGTCACTAACTATACTAACTGCGGGAGGTACCCGCAAGTAGTCGTGTCGGTCAAATGTCTGAGAGATTAGTGCAATGCACGTAGAGGGTATATTATTAGCTAACTTACACCCGAGCGAGACAGAGTTCCACTCTATAGCGATGTAGTATTCCGCTACTTGAACCGGATAGAGAGTGATACAAGATCCCGCTCTATAATAGGGTGTCATGTGGCACGAGTCACTAGAGGTTGGCGGGAGCCGGATTGGTTGGCAGGACACCTACGAGCGGAGTCGAACCATGTCCGATTTTATAATAATGAAAGGGGCTGGTTGGTAGGACACCTATGAGCAAAGCCAGACCTGTTCGTTTCATAAAAAGGAAAGGTTTTTAGAATGAAAACTCTGCAACCATAATAGATCCATTTATGAAATTAAAAATCGTGCAACATGTAATTTATAATATTAATGCATGAAACTCAATTTAGAATAAATGAATTTGATTAAAATTATTAAAACTGTTTTAGGGAGGTTTTTATGAAAATATGGTTTTACATATGTTATATGATACTCATTGGGTTTTCAAAGCTTACTAAACGTTTTCTGTATTTTTCAAATAAACCTCCCCAGGTACAGGTACCATAGCTACGAATTTCCCCGAGACGATATCAGACAACCACGGCGACAGTGCTCATGTGATTATCTACTTTTTGTATTTATTCAATTTTAAAAGATGTATATATTTTATTATTTCTACGTGGTTTTGTAAATATCCTTTTGTGGATTTAAATTATGTTTTTGGAGTAAATTGATGCATGACATATGATTTAGTTGATAATGTGTTTGTAAATTGAAATATGAAATTGTGGTTCTGGTTGTGTTGAAAAATGAGAGCCTGAGACTCTGTAGGTTGGGGAAATTGATTTGTAATATTTTAGAAGTGTTAAATTTTATAATCTGCAAGGTTGCAAAGTCCGAAAATGGATGGGATACTGTCCAAATTTTTATAAAATATTTTACAAAGGTTTGAAATAAAAATGAAAAATTTCTCCGCGTTTTTGCTATTTTCAAAAAGGTTTCAAAAAGAACAAGGTTTAGCTCTGCAGGGATCCTTTAGTCGAGCGCAAGGACTAGCTAGAGGGTCACCGTAAGGTGTCGGCAAATCACCTAGGAAAAGGGGTCTATCACAATAGGTTGTCATAAGAAATTAGAATTGATGTATAGACTTCAATTGCTTGTTAAATTCATGAACAAACAATAAAAGTCTAACAGAAATCTGAGAAGCGCTTCAGGAAATCGAATGGCTTTTGATTCTGGTTTACTGCTCATTGTCGATCTAAGGATGATGATATTGGGCAAAAAGTACTCCCTTATCATGGCAGCTTCTCATTCCATTTTAGACCCCACATTTATGGGAAAACATTGTACTTCTGTAGTTTTCAATGGAAGAACCAATTTCATAGGTTTGATATTTACAATTATAAAAATATAGCTAAAATTGTTTATAATGAAAAATATAATTAAAATGATCCATGTCATTGGAGTATAAGACCAGACGGTCCATGTTTGGTGGACCTAACAACAAACAAAAAGCACGGCAAGGAACAATGCTTTAGGTGGACATAAATGACCTGTTTTCATATCTCTAACATTCTTGTTAATTGTGAGATCAATGTGGATGTATCTTCAAATATTATGCGCTTCTCATGATTTCTAATCAATTACTTTATTTGTTTCTTTCGGAAATGGAAAGTTTACACCCTCTTGTATGTTAGGATATTTTTTAAATAAGAGATTTTTTTATATTATTATTTTTTGCAATTATATTGTAATGTGATGTGATCTATAATAATATTGTTAAGAAAAAACTAGCTCTTAATAAAATGAACAAGATGAGGGAGGTCTTAGGCATTGAGCCGACCCTATTTGCTGCTATTTAATAAGCATTAGTAGGATTCCTTTAGCTTCATTCTTGGGTGGATGGCATCATGCAATGCATGTGATTGATTTATATTCATATTCTTTTTTTATTTTTTAAAATTATTATAAAATTTTATTAAATATGAATTGTGTCAAATTTAATTATTATGACAATAGATTGCTATAAGAAATTAGAATTGATGTATAGACTTCAAAGGTGAATTGCACGTTAAACTCAAGAATAAGTTGAAATCCCTGTAATTAATAATATATATTTTAAATTATTAATTGTTGCAGTTCAAAACATGAGAATTTAATGCAAAAGTAGAAGAAAACATACAAATCACAAAATTCATGTTTGATTAGCGATGGGAGCTAGCTATCATTAGGACTGACATTGAGCAAGTTATGGCTGGTTTGATAAGAAATTCAACTTGGGAGTGTCAACAGAAACCTCAGAAGCGTATCAGGAAATCAAATGGTTTCGGATTCTGGTCTATGGCCGTGTGAAATTTGATGATCAGGTCGTAGTCTTCAAAACAAAGAAGAATCATCCCCAATCCAATGTTGGAACCATAATCACGGACATTATTATCACTCTATTTGAGGACTCATTATGTAAGGCTCGAATCCAAATTGATCAAGAAGATTAATTGAAGCTTAAATTTGAAGTGGGTTGAAATTAATTTAAGAAAGTCCAATAGAAAAAATAATAATAATAAAGTGTTTATGGCCGGACCAAGCAAGCTCAATTAATTGGAATGATTTTCTAGCAAACAAAAATAAATCAAATGAAGATGAAATGAGAAATCAAATTAGAAAAGAAAAAAAAAAAATCATGCATGAAAGGAGATTGAAACGGCTGCATTTTGTCTGTATATATATGTATATATACAAGTTATTATTAGAAGCAAACAAAGGCAGAAAACACTGTACAGAATCCGACCAGCAGAAAGCAAAAAAATATATACATACTGAGACGAAGACCGTAAGAAAAGAGAGGAAAAATAGGAAAAAAATTCAAGATACTTGAGCGGAATATTTGGGTGTCTGAATTATTTAGATAAGTAGTTTTATTTCAATAGGTTTTGGAATCCAAAAATTAGTTAATTTTTTCATAAATTTTAAATTGAGTTTTAGGTGACTTAGGGTAAATCCATGATTATGAAGAATTAGACGGGAATCCATATTACACACAGATATGAGCATAGGAGTTATGTGAGTATATTGTTTTATTTATTTTGAATTAATTATCTATAATTATAGATTTCAGATTTTATTATTTATGGATTATTAGAAATGAATTAATTGTTAGTTAATGAATTTACTGGATTGTTTATTTTAATTAAATTGATTTATTATATTATTTAAATTTCAAGTTTTATTTATTTAATTGTTATTAGAAGAAAATTATTTAATTTGCCTATTGATTTATTCATTACGAATTATGATTTTTTCTTTGAAATATATGAATTATGATTTTTTTTTTTATTTGATTATAGAATATTTATTTATATTATAAAAAAAAAAAGAGTTATTGAGAATTATATTTATATTTAGAACTAGAATTATACAATTTGCATATAAAAATGAATTGAATTCTGGAAACGATTAAAATGAGACTTGTAGAACACTTCCCTCTAACGATCACAGGCTTCACATGTGTAAATCTTAGAGAGTCGTCCAGCACGTGTATGACCAGATGTTATTCCTCGCTCTGCGTGTGTATTAAGTATCTCCACCACATATGACTAGGTTTTCCGGGTACTAGATTGGTGTAGATTGAGATTTTATAAATGTGCAGAAATGATCCATACAAATGTTTTCAATTTATTATGATACAAAATGAATTAAATGTGAATTCAATATTATTTTCAGATATGACTGAATATGAATTATTGAAATTTTATTTTTGTTATTTGTATTATATTATTGTGATAGTTATTATCAAAATGAAATGATTTTATCTAGTTTTTAAAAATTATATGCATTCACTTGGCGTTAGCACTCACTTTTTTATAAAACCCAATTTTTCAAGGATCTGTCATAGGTTGATACAGATTATTGTATATCTTGAGAATGGTCATATGATGATGAATAATTTTGCTATTGGGTAGATTATTTTAATTAATCAAATTCTTAAATATGTTTCAAAAATACTTTTTCAAATAAAATAATTTTTTCAAATATTTTGTGAATATTTTATACATAGATCCAACATGAGAAATGTACAGTTTTCTGTTTTATCGAGACTGAATTTTATAAGGAAGTCATGAGTTAGTAAGAAATATTTTAAAATGTGTTTTTATTAAAATCCAAATTTCAATAAGAAATATCACAGTTTTCACAAAATTCTTCTAAATTCAAGAGAATAGTCAGAATAGGTCATGTCACCTTAGCAATCAGACTAGTTTTTTTTTTTTTTTTTCCTCATGCTTTAGCTATAAGCATGGTACTTTGGTCAATGATTTTATGACTTTTGATTGGATGTGACAAGTCCTAATCTGGATCATACCATACTAGCATCCAGAAAGTCCTGCTTGGTACCCCAACAGAATCCTCCTAAACTCTACTGATTGCGGTAAAAAAATCTGTGAAGCAAACCCTAAAAATCATTTAATCTTCCCTCACTTTCTTAAGTCAAGAATGGGTTGGTTTTTTTTTTTTTTAAAGAAAAATCTGACAACATGACGACTGTGTTTTTAACATTCCCAAAATACCTGCAATAAAAATACACTTTCAACTATTTTCATTATCCAACCCAAACTTCTTCCACAAACATATTCTCAAACTTTCTTTCCACTTAAACCACATAACTTTAAAGTCATATAAAACCATAAGCCATAGGCTAAAAACCATAACCAAATGCTCATAAGAAATTAACTTAGATAAGATAAATACTTTTCACCACTTCAATAAAACTTACACCACTTTATACATATCAAAAACATAAATATAAGTAATTATTTTTAATGCCATAAAACATATCAAGAAAGTACAATAAAAGAAGAGACTTTTCAACTTCCATATGTCACGCAAAAGAAGCAAGTGTCGAATCTGCACCCACCTATTCTAACAGAGGGAATCTCGTGCCTTGGTCACCTACGCTAGCACCTGAGGAGGTTTTTGAAATAAAACAAAGAAAGAGTGAACTTATTGAAGCCTAGTGATAGACCTCATTCCTTAGGCGACCTGCCGGCAACCTCACGGTAACCCTCTAGCAGATATCTAATCCGGCTGGAAAGTTCCCATGAAGCTAAGTCGTCTACTTTTCTAAATCTTTTCTATACTTTACTAAATCTTCTTCAAATTACGGAAACGTGAGGAAATTTTTTCTTTTAAAATCTAACACTTCTGCAAAACAGTTTTATAAAAATTCGGATAGCATAACGACTGTTTTCTAAACATGCCACCTTGCAAAACTTTCAAAAATAATTTTATACACTTCTATAGCATATCTATCTCAACTTCTGAGTCTCTAGCCCTAAATTCATTTTTCACAATCCAACCACAAACATACTTTTAATTATTATAAACTGAAAATCATTTTGCTGAGACTAAAATTTTGATATAAATTCTAAAACATTATTTATAATATATATATACATTAAAATTCTTTATAAATATATACATTTATAAAACATAATATCTCAATAAGCATCATGTCGAAGTTGGCCCACCTAGTCCCGTGTAGGAGATCTGGCACTACGGTTACTTGATCCTGCACCTGGAGAGGTTTTTCGAAAACAAAGTAGAAAATATGAGCTAATGAAGCTCAGTCAGTGATGAGTAATTTTTTACTTATAAAATTTCTTTTCTAAAAACTTACCTCCTGAAAACATTTAAAAATGAATTCTTTAAACAGTTTTCTAAAATCCGTAAATCTTAAACTTCTAATAAATAACCTAATAAAAATCTCATATAAATACATAAACGATATAATATACTAAAATTGATTATAAAATCTTCCATAAACATTTAAAATCACTTCTTTTTAAATATTTTCATTTCTAAATGAGATTTTCTAATATTGAATCATTCTATTTCTTTTCAGATCATAAAATCTATAATTTATTGAAATTTAACTAAACTTTTTATATTGTTGTCAATCATAAAAATATAAAACTTCATTTATATTGTTAAAAAAATATATAAAATATATGATACTAAATTATCGTCAAACTTTACAATCTTTTGCTTCTTTTACTTGATTTCTTTTCTAAATGCACCAAATGGAACCCAGTAAAGCTA
The DNA here is from genome assembly GCA_021234005.1 of Nephelium lappaceum. Classification (NCBI taxonomy): domain Eukaryota; kingdom Viridiplantae; phylum Streptophyta; class Magnoliopsida; order Sapindales; family Sapindaceae; genus Nephelium; species Nephelium lappaceum. Next base: position 10,685,547 of record CM038002.1, read on the forward strand.
CTGACCCACATAGCAACTAAACTAGCGCCGCACAATGTGAGTGAAAATTTAGTCACATGCCAAGTAAACTAGTGTCGTGCAATGTGATGTCACGTGGCGACTAAACTAGCGCCGCTCACCGTGACTCTAAAAGACCTCCTACCACCACAAAGCGGAATGCTATATCGCATAAGTGGCGTGAGATATCACCCTACATGTGTGGAGGTGACTCGATAGACTCAACTCCAACTCTGACAAACTCTAGGTGGAACGAGTCATTCATTCCCCCAATACTAGTGACACGCCCCCAATACTTGCCACACACACATAGGGCTCTACGGCCATATCTTTAACTTTTTTTTCTATCTTTTTCCTCCAATTCCATATTTTCTATCATGAGTGGTTTATTGGCCTTGAAAACTTTCTTTTTCTTTTTGAAATGCTAAATCATTTTCTTTCGCTTGAAAATATTAAAAACTTTCTCTTTTACTTTTGAAAATACTAAAATCATTTTCTTTACTTTCAAAATACTCAAATCTCATCAAATATTAAAATCTATTAATACTTTTACTCGTATATAAAAAGTACTTGCAAACTAACATTTTTAAGGTGCTTGAAATCATGAATACTAAAACATGAAAACGTGCTACATTTAATTTAATGAAAATCAAATTGAAATATACTCAAACATTCCACTCACAAGAATAACTAAAATACTTGAGTTGGAATTAAATTGCAATCTACTAAATTCTTCATTCACCAAGTAAATTAATCAAATATAATCAATAAAACTGATAAAAAGTTCATCAAACACCAAAATAAAAACTGGACAGCTTTGGACAGTTTTACTGTCCTGATTTTATCTCACCATTTCAACATAGAAACTCAACTTCTTCACTTGAAAAATCACTTACCTTTGTTAGATATCCTTCCTAGGGTTGTTTACCACCCTTTGGGGCTTGAAATTCACTCAAAAATGGCTTGGAAAGGATGAAGGACAGCAGCTATTCCCTCTGGTTTGCCTCTGCAAAACACCCCCCTGCAGTTTTTTTTTTTTTTTTTCTTCTCCTTTCTGTCGACTTCACTTCTGCCTCTTCTCCAAATTTCCAGCAGCTTCTCTTATTTATATACCCATTTTCAAGTTAAATAATTGCCCCTCAAGTTTGACATATATTTACATCTCATTCAACACCTAACTAATACTCAAAATACATCAACTAACTCTTACTACAATTTCAACAAGTCATGCACCATAGATTCCATATACTTGACATACTTTCAACTTCATTTGAAATGTCACTAAACCACAACAACCATCTTCATATCAACCCAATACACAAATACATCCTCTTCTAATAGAATTTCATTTTCCATACAATTAATCACTTTCACACTAACCTTAACAAATTTCAATTATTTTCATTCCATTGATATTCATTCACCATAAATCACACAAAAACACCACTTAACATCATCAACTCTATGGATTCAATTAAAAACAAATTCACCCTTATACTAATAAAAATTCAAACTCACACCAAATCATCATTTTCTTTAATTCTTTTGATTCCAGTTACTTCCATTTCATATCAAACACATCATACAACTCATTCAAGCATTAAAACCAACACAACACACACATATACATAACTTGATCATATACTAATATACAACCTCATTCATCATACATTTGATTTCTCTTCTAACAAATCATCCCTAGCTAATATAAAATCTCATATAAACTCATGAATGCATCAAAATAATTCAATCACACCATAGTTCTCATATTGACCACTTACTAGTATATAACCCATCTACTCATTTTCTTTATTTTCTTCAGTTATAAACTTATAATCATATCAATTTCATTTAAAATTCTTCCATAATCATTCAAAATCAATCAACTAACCAATTACACTCCATTAGAAAAATGACACTAAATTCTCACCTTGTTCACATACTAATATATACACAACTCATGCATTCTCTTCATTCTAAATTCAATAATCACATCCAAATGCTTCATTTAATCACCCATTAATCATCTAAAGTCTTAAAATCAAAATTAATTAAATTCCATTCAATATACTATAAAACCCTAACCCTAACTCACTAATTTTCATCACCCATACATGTTACACCAAAACATTTCATATTTAAACTCAAGTTGATGAAAATCTACTCTAATCCATGCCAAAAATCTCATTTAGTACTCATTACAACATGTTGAGTCATTAATTATCATTATTTTATGCTCATATTACCTACTATTTATGCTACGTTTTTGTGTGGAATTGGTACTTTTAATTTGTTTTGTATTTTTATATTTTGAATTAGGTTTTGAGAAGAAAAATGATGGAATCAAAGGATTTTTGAAGATTAATTGCAGCTCAAGATTTTGGAGAATGTTTTAGAAGAAAATTGCAGACTTTTGGGCAGAAACGTAACGTGATTTTCGGGAGCTCGTACGAAGTACACAGTTCGATTTGTGGGAGGCATAACCTATCACATTAAAGCCCCGGATGTCTAGTTTCCATAGCCGCTGACAGTTTGTCAATTGAAATTTTCTAGAGAAAGTTATGACCGATTTAGTGTCTAGAGGTCAAACTGTCACAAGACCTGACAACTACGGAAAAACATAGGAAATTCGAATTTCCTCTTTTAGCATTCATAATCAATTTCCTAAACCTTGAAATGTCCTAATTAAATCAAAGTTGGAAGTGAAATCCTTCTCAATTGAGGAAATCTTATCTCTCAAGGATTGACTGCCTATAAATAGGTAATTTCACCATTCAATTAGGGAGACATCAGAAGGGGGAGATCGGAAGACAGAGATCGGAAAGACAGAGAGAGAAGCAGAGGAGCAATGCTGAAGGCTTCGGTTTCATCTTTTCTTTCCTTTATTTTTATTTAGTTAGTTTATTTGTTAGGGCTAACTTGAAGCCCTAAACATGAACTCAATTTGTTTATCTTTTCAATAAAGATTTATATTTTGCATGATGAAATTAATGTCTCTAGTTTAATTTTATTCTATTTATTTTGTTTCTTTGATTGATCACCTTAGAAACATATTTTTAGGATTATGTTGTAAGAATATAAACCGCACATCATACGGGCATATTTTTTGTTTGCAACAATCAATTGCTTACGAACCAATTGAGGAACATTAATTCATAGATATCTAGAATAGACATCATGTTCTAGGATTTATGTGATATTCATATTCTTCTAGTGCTTAATGGATTCCAATTATTAAATCTAAGTAGACATCATACTAGGTTATAATTAAGAATACACGCATCTACGTAGACATCATGCGATTTGTATACTAATTAAGGAAGAATCTATACGACATGAGTTAATCATACCTTGTCGTGAATATCTTCATCATGCATTATCATCAATTTGCTTTATTAATCTTTTTAGCAAATTGAGGAATTGTTTAGTGGTGGATAGGATGTTCTAACTAAGCTTTTATTCATTGATTTCTTTTATTTAATTTTATGCATTAATTTAGTTTATTCTCAATTTAATTCCAAAACCCTTTTAATTTATTTTAATTGTTCTAGTTTAGGTCTTAAATAAATTTAAAATTAAAGTAAGTTGAAACTTCTCGTGGGATCGACCCTTGCTTGTCGCTATACTCAGTCAAACGATTAGTGCACTTGCAAAGTTTAAATAAATTTGGTTTATTAAAAAATTAACCAACACAACACTATCTTCACAAAACCCACAATTTCATCATCAAACTAACAATAAAATCCATTAAAAACCACTTACCTAAATCCTCACTTGATCTTGGACATGTGATGGTGATTTTGAACACGAACGGAGGGCGAAATCGCTTGGAAACTCGGATTTTTCCTTTTTCTTCTTCTTCTTCTTTCTTCTTTTTTCTTTTTTTCTCTCGGTTTTTCACTTCCCTTTTTTATTTTTCCATTTCTTTCTGCTCTTGCAAGACAAGCTTCTGGTTTGGGTCTGATTTGTGGCTCTAATTATATATAAGTTTAACAAAATTACCATGTCTCCCTTTAAAATGCTATAATATCAATTTGACCCCTAAAGTTTGTTAAAACTGCAAAAATGTCCTACATTCATTACTTGACAAATGTCCTCATCATTATCCACTAGTGCCAGTTGTCATTCTCCTATGGTGTCTTGCCCCACATGTTTATCCTTTCTTATCTTTATCCATTCGAGCTTTCTAGAATGCCCGGATTCGGCTTTTCTGACACTTTTTTCAAACCCTTCCAGAATTCTCCGGGGCCTATATTCGGATTACATACATACTCCAGGTAGCCTTGGTGACTCTTAAAAAACATTCTATGGCCCTTTTCGGCTCTCTGTAAATCATTAAATCGTCTTCGGTGATTTCTGGATTAATTTCGTTTCAATCCAAATTCTTTCGAAAGGGTCATTTGAGTTTCTAAATTACCTCTTGAGTATCTTAATGACCATTTAGACCCTTTTCAAAATTTTTTGAATTCGTAAATCTTTCCGAAATTCCTATCAGATTCAGAATTATCTCGATTTATCACTAAATAATTACAAAAATATTTCATTGTCACCTAATCATCAAATTAACTATGTAATACTCTAATTGGGTGTCCTAACACTGAATCCCATGTTTTGAAAAATTCAAACGAAGTTTCAATCGATAACATCCATATTTCCGTCCGTAAGGGCATTTTCGTAAATAACTTTTGGAGCCCTTAAAAACTATTCAAACAGACTCATTTTCACTTCGTTCTAGTTTCATCAAACTCTAATACTCATTCCGGAGCTTATGATTCACTTGATCCATTTTCTAGAAAAATCACTATTCATCCTAAAATACTATTCATCCAGCAATATCATTCATCCGGATATATTAGTCATCTAAAAATACTATTCATCCGAAAATACTATTCATTTAAAAATATTATTCCTTCGGAAACACTATTTATGAAATTTCAAGTGTTATACCCAATGAGTGCACATAAGTTGAAACCATAACGTTTGCTTTTTCTAAAATACCTCCATTAAAAAAATTAAAAATAGAATTTAATTACTTAATTTCTCAAATTGAAATTTCATATGTGGCATAACAAAACAATATATTTGCCAGCATAAAAAATACATAAAACCTTTAGTAAAACTTAATAAACATAAATATTCATACAAAACTATAAATAATTATGAAATCCCTTTCGAAATAGAATTGTAATTTGCATAAACACAATAGCTTATTTTCAAATTTACTTTGGCATTTTGAAATTCACCAATGTTACCCCTTTGAAACTTACAAACACGCGATAGCTAAGTAAACGCTAATCAACTTGGAGTCACATGGTGATTTAGCTACAAACACCATCCGTGACACCTACAAAGACATCCCAACAACTACGTGCAGAATTTTACATCGCAAGGCATAGCGTAAGACAACATCCCAGACACATAAAGGCGACGCATGTGTGGGATGTTAATTGCTAACATATCTGCTACAATCATGGAATTTGATTTCCATGTTAAATTAATTGATTAGGCTAAAACAAGTAATTATTTAAAAGCAGGTAATTACTTCGATCAAACATAATAAATTGATGTTTTTTAATCATACTATAAAAAATTGAAATGTTATATATAAAGATTGATATTTCCTTATAAGCCAAAAAGTTAATGAATGGTCAAATGTGCAAGTTTATTTGGTACTACTTTTATGGGATTAGATTGGATTTAATTAACATTTTGATTTTCTTTTTTTTTTTTTTGATAGAAACATTTTGATTTGTTTGATGTAAAACAATATAGGACTAAAATATACATCATGTGTTTGGTATAGTTTGGAGATTAATTTAGTAAAATCGATTGAATTAAATTATTTTTCATATAAATTAAATTTTTTTAAATATTTTATAATCATTTAAAAATAAAAATTATAGTTTCAATGTTTTTAAGATGAGTATTTTATTTAGAAATACATTATATTAATTATTAGAAAAAAAAATTAATCCAAACACACCCACTACTACCATGATTTGATGAGAGAGAACCCTTATTAAATCTAACAAGATTCAGGTGTGATATCTTACCAAAAAAAAAAAGATACCTGCCAATATAAGCAAATGCACCATGAGCAAAAGCTTATATAAATAAAGCCCTCTATTAACTGCTTTCGCCACAAAATAATTAAGAGATATAGTTCTACACATGGGAAAATACACATTGCAGCTGATTTTTGTGGTCTTGCTTCTTCAAACAGTATGCGAAGCAGCATTTTGGCAAGGCCATATAGTTCATGCTAGCATCACCAACGATATCGGAAATGGTGTAGTTCTCACCATTCATTGCAAATCTAGGAATGATGATTTAGGGGTACAAACACTCCCTTATAAAGGCCAATTCGCATTCCATTTTCGACCCAGATTTTTTGGAGGCACATTGTTCTTCTGTGGTTTTCGATGGGAGAATCAATTTCATTTGCTTGACATTTTCACCGACCACATAGATACAATTATTGTTGATCATCAACTTCACTGGATGATAAGACGTGGTGGTCCGTGTTTGGTGGACCTGGGAAAATTCTATGGCAATGGCACAGAAATATGCTCCCAATGGCATGACTGACCTGTTTTGGTCTCTTGCAATACTCTTTATTAATAAGTGAGATTAATGGGGATGTATCCTCAAATATTCTCATAATTGTCTTCTTTGTTTTTCATTATATCGGTCTTGAATTCAGTGGTCACATATACCTTATCTGCATGCTTCTACCTTCCTTTCTCTAATTATAACTGTATTTGGCTTGACTCAAATACAATATGTGTTCCTTCCTTCTTTAATGGGAAGTTTATGCTGATGGGATCCGCCGCGTCTTTCCCTTTACAGGGCCCAGCTGCTCGCCTGGCACCCTATAGAATCCTTCCGGATTCTATTCCACTACATTCAGTCGGGAATCCGAGGAGCAAAGCCTAAAACTGAAAATCAACAGAATTCAGAGAAACTTAAAATTTATGAAAATTTATTTTCATAGTATAAAATTTCTTAAAAAATTCAGTACAGTTTTCTCTATTTTTCGGGATTACCAAAATTTACAAAATCAACCTGTAAATCAAAATTTACACTTTTAAAGTTTCACATATTTTCTTAACTTCCAATTGGACCTCAGGTTCATTTCAATGGCAATCCCTAACCACAATTTCTAAAAAAAATAAAATCAACTCAGTTTAATATCAACTTAAAAATAAAACTTTCTTTACAAATCCAGAACTTTACAATCCAAAAATAATCGATTTGATTTCATTATAGAATAAAGTTAACTATAATTAAATTATGGCTAATATATTTACATTCAAAAGATATTTACAACCAAAAAATAAAGTTCATATATTCTTTTGTGTATTGCCACTTATACATTCACAGAAATTTTATTTCTTCAGCCACTTTCATTCGAATGGAGAGGAACGTGTATCCTGTTAGCTGGAACCTGCACCTATGGAGATTTTTAACAAAAATTTATAAAATGTGAGCTACGAAAGCTCAGTGAGTGCGAGGTTTTCTAACTTAAATCATTTTCAAAAATGGTAACCTCCCTAAAACATTTATAAAAATTTTTATTTCTTACATTTTTCAAAAATATAACTTCAGAGTCGATAATAACAGAATTCAGATTCAAAATAATAAAATTTAGAACCAGTAGATAAAAATTTATATTAAAACGATAATCAATTTCAGAAATTTTTTTATAAAATTTCATATATAACAGAATTTCAAAACAGTTTCAAATTTAACAAAATTTCATATAATTTCAAAACCACCAATGAATTTCCAGAAGCATACAGATAATGGTCACACATACTAGGCGGTATGAACCACTATCCCCAACATTCGTGACAGCCATTAGTACTTCACGCCCAGCGTCCTTCACACTTTCTGGCATATACAGAAAACATCTCACTAACGTGCTGCGAATTAAATCAATAGTGCAAGTGCGAAGTGAAATAATACCCCTCGCATATATTTGGCGATGCAACTCGTCTGACAGACTCAATTCCCCCCAGAGTTAGTGACAACTCATCCCATGACTTGCAATACACGTAGGGGTATTCCGATCGGGTCTAAACAGATATATATGTTTAGATACCATCAATTCCATAACAGATAGTGTAATCCATTGGATTTGAAAATCTAATAACTTCTTTATGTCATTCATAATTAAATTGCATTTATTTCACTTGCTCATAAAAACCATATATCATTTTGAATGGCATATAATTCACATTTCATTGCATATATTTTTTTCATGCATAAACCATAACAACGTGAAATAACTGAATTATTTCACAATCAAAACAACTTTAACATAACATGGTAAAATATATATATATATATATATATAATTTAGCACTCACTATTTTTTATCACTTGGTGACTAATCAAGCCTCTCCTTTTTCTTGACTTTTGGACTTCAATTTGGTCACCTATAATTCACCATTTTAGGTCCCAAAATTCCATTAATAACAATCCCATTCATAGTTAAACAAAATCACATTTTTATTAACCAACACTAACAATCCATATTAATCCTTAAACTAATCTTAAACTAACCCAATTAGCCATTATTCATTCTCATCATTGTAACCCATTCTCCTTCATTTAATTGATAAGCAAAATTCAACACTTCCAACATTTAAAATCCATTCATCCAACCAACAAAATTTTCAATCCAATTAATACATTTAGACACACTAAACTCATGGAATAATCCCACCATACATCCAACACTTCTTAACTTCAATTCCCTTCATTCCATTCATATTTATTCAACATCATGCATATTCAAACACTTTAATATCCTATAGAATCACATGAATTAATTAAAATTCAAGGTGCCCTTCAACCTAACAAAAATTAAATTTCATACCAATTCATCCATTTGATTAAAACTCCTTCCATCAATTATTCTCATACCAATTAATTTATCAACCAAAACTCTTAAACACATTAAAATCCAATACTCACACTAGGCACCCATTCTTGCCATCTACTAACTCCACACACACACACACAATCATTCATTTCATTTTTCTTCAATTAAATCACACAAATTTCTATTAATTCAACTCATCTAACATTCAATAAACTTAAATCCATTAAATCCATCAATTATCATCATCATCCATTCAAACCCTAACCTTCAACACACTAAAAAAATCCAACCAAACTCATATCACAATCTAACTCAATTCTAAGCTTAAAATCATGATAAACAACCTTCAAATAACTCACAAACAACATCAACTCATCCATCAACCACCATCTTCAACAAAATCCATAAAAAAAAAAAAAAAAAACTCACCAAAAACTCTATCAATTTAACTATAAATTCAACCAACTAACTTACCTTGTTTTCTTGATGATTCTTGGAGCTAAGAGGATGAAAAGCTTGAGAGAAATCACCCCAAACCAGAAGCTCACACCCCTCCTTTCTCAGCTGGACTCACGGCAGTGCACTCCCTTTTTTTTTCTTTTCTTTTCGGTTCTTCTTTGTTTACTCGACTTCTCTCTTTCTTTCTTTCAATTTTTGGTCGATCAACACCCCTTTTATAGCTCCCTCACCACCTCATCGTGCCTCTTTAAAATCATGAAAATGACCATCAACTGCTTAGTGAATTGTTTCAATCCAATTGGTCCATAAACTTTCATAATTATCCATCCAATTTTTTTTAATCAATTTTAATTAATCCCAACCACAAATTTAGTCAAAAGATGACTATTAGGTATTAATCCACCATTGGTCCATCAATAATCACATGGATAGTGCTTTTAGAATAGGTTTAATATCATAAAATCTCATTTATACCCTTAACATTAAAAATTAATACAATTCATTCCGAAATAAATTCCAAATTAATTCTGTGATCACTGATTCATCAAATTGACTTTACAATACTCTAATTAGGTCTCTTAGGACTCAATCCATGGCTTCAAAAAAAATTCAAACGGAGTTTAGGTCAACAATATTCACAATCCTGGCTGTAAGGGTGTTTTCATCGGGTAACTTTCAGAACCTTCAGAAACCACCCAGACGGACTCATTTTTTCTCTGTTTCAGTTTTATTGGATCTTACTAACCATTCTAAATATTTTTTATTTTCCGGGGTCCGTCTCAAAATTTCACTATTCATTAGATACTATTCACCTGTAGACACTATTCATCCGAAAATATTACTATTTATCCGTAAATTCATTGTTAACCATAAAATGAAAGTTTGGGGTCCTGCATATGCTTATTTCAAGAACAAAATAAAATAAATTTTCTTCTTTGTTCCTTTTGTTTTATATATTTCATTGTTAGGGCTAGCTCAACATTATTTTAAGGCTTAGGTAAAAATATAAAATTAAACTCTTTTATCTACTATTTAATTATCATTTACAAAAATATTTTATTTGTAATTTGATCTTATTTGTATTATGAACAGGGACATTGGCATGATTATTTGCAAGGGTAGGCTTAAATAAGTTTTTCACATAAACTTCAACTGTAAAGGAAAAAAGAAAAAGAAAAAGAAAATATTATAAAATGAATATATATATATATATATGTATGTATGTTTGTATACTTAGTTAGAGGATACATAATGAGTTTTATCTTTTAAAATTCATATTATCAATAAATATATTAACCAAAAAAAAAGAGTAAAAAGACTCAACGAAATTAAAAGAAATGTGAAAGGTAAGGAAAATCAAACATCAATAAATCCATATTTAAAGATATTCAAATTATTAAATTTAATAATTAAGGAAGAATCTATACGACATGAGTTAATCATATCTTGTCGTGAATATTTTCATCATGCATTATCATGAATTTGCTTTATTAATCTTTTTAGCAAACTGAGGGATTGTTTAGTGGTGGATAGGATGTTCTAACTAAGCTTTTATTCATTGATTTAATTTTATGCATTAATTTAGTTTATTCTCAATTTAATTCCAAAAACCCTTTTATTTATTTTAATTTAGTTTAGGTCTTAAATAAATTTAAAATTAAAGTAAATTGAAACTTCTCGTGGGATCGACCCTTGCTTGTCGCTATACTCAATCAAACGATTTGTGCACTTACAAGGTTTAAATAAATTTGGTTTATTAAAAAATTAACCAACAAGTTCTTGGCGCCATTGCCGGGGAGTTAACATACTTGCTTTGATTTTAAGTTTATTTTTGTTTTATTTTTTTGTTTTTAGTTTAATTATTCTTTTCTCTTTTCAGGATCATGGCTCACCACAACCACAGATTTTATGAGGACAGTTTTGATGATTTGGGGTTTCAATTAGATAACTTAACTCGTATTGTGCAGCAACTTATTTCCCAAAATAAGTGTGCCAATAGAGGACGTTTATCGAGAAATTGTCCGAGAATGTACAAGGAAGTGGAACAAGACCAAGGAATGACCTGTAGGAACTACCAATGGTGCAATCGTGGTGGGATGAATAATTTCCAAAGCTCATCCGTAAGGAGCAAGAATTGGAGTGGTAGTCAATGGAATGATAGTTGTTAGAGCAGTCAAGCATTAGACAATTATGTGTCTGATTTTAATCAACAATATTATCATCCACATTCAAAATTCTACAACTCAGGATGGAGTAGTCAATCGAATTTCGATCAAATTCATATCCATCGAATTTTCAAGATCAATTTCAGTAACCTTATAGTCTCCGGTATTTTCAAGGCTATAATCAACACTTTAGTAATCCTTCTCAAGAAGAAAAATCCGTTGAGCAAGATACAAATCTTGAAGAGATGCTCATATCTTTCATACAGGAGACAAGACAAACTAATGCTAAAATGGCCTCCAGGATAAAGAATTTGAAAAACCAAGTTGAACATTTGGTAACCTTGCGTCACCAGTGCGAGCTAGAGTACGATGAGCAGTGTCATGCAATCACCTTGAACAGTGGAGAAGAGCTTGAAAAGGGCGAGGATGAGTCTACTTCAGCATTCAAATATTTTACTGAAGATGAGTGGGAAGATAATGAAAAAGGTGAAGTTGAAGAGACCTTAATTCAAGACGAAGAACCTAACAAGATGCCACAAATTGAGACTACACCATATGTTACAAAGCAATCCATATCTAAGGAACTAGGTTTGGGGGTGTTCGAGCCTACCAATGTTACTCGTCATTTGGTGGATAGGACGTTTAACCAATAAAATGACTTCATTGAAGAGGAGGTGGATGTGCACTATGATGAAATCATAAGTAGGGTTCATGTTGAAGAGGTGGTCTACAAAGAACTCAAGCCTTGCGAACTAATACTAATGGAAGGGGATCGTTATAAGGTTGATCTGAAGAACAGAGAGGTCGAAGATGTGTGTTCGAATAAGCTACCACTAGATCCTTGTGAGTTCTATGCTATGAAAAGAAAATTCCTTCTTCATCTCTATGAGAGAGGAAGATATTTTAAAAAGAGACTCAGAAGATAGAATGGTACAAGCAGTTGGAAGTTTATCCTAAATCATGCCATCAAGGGCGTGTCTTTAATGGTCGAGACAAAATATCCTGGAGCAAATTCAAGCGTAAAGGGTCAAGACCATTAATGTGCAGACACACCTACCCATGGGAGCCAGGTTGATAAAGTGGTAGAAGAATGTCTAGCCAAGACGTTAACTAAGGCGTTTGATGGGAGGCAACCCATCTGGGTAATTTCGTTCCTTTTCTCTTCTTTTATTTTTGTTTTTCACTTTTCTCTTACTTATGCTTTACATTTGAAACATTGAGACAATGTTTAGTTTAGGTTTGGGAGTGGTGAAAAACGTTTTTAGGTTTTAGGTTTTTGAAAAAAATTTTCAACATTTTTTGTAAATTTTTTGTTTTTTTTTAGTTTATCAATTCTACCCATAGCAAGTTGGCTAGTTGCTTTGTGTTTGTTTATGGAGTTTTTATGCATGTTTTTGATGGGATATTGTTGGAAATTATAAAATTGGGCCCGCCCAGAATGAGTAATTGGGCCTGGCGATTTGGATCGGGTTTGATCCAGAATCCACAACCCAACCTAATAAGTTGGATAATGGCAATCAACTGCCATAGCAGTTGAAATTAGTTACAACTGCTCTGGCAGTTGTTGAAATATTTTATATATAAGTTGTTAAAACAACGTTAAAAGAGTTGGAAAAACAGAGAGAAAACAACATAGAAAATTTCATTCTCTTCTCAGTGATTTCATACAAATCTTTTCTGGGTTCTTACACTGTGATCAGAGTCTGCTTTCCATTGTGATTGCTTACCAGACCTGTAGCATTGTTCTTGTTGATCCTACTCCAATTGAAGGTATGTATTTCATCATCTTTTGTAATTTTATCATTGTTGTTAATACAATATATATTACATGTTGATGATGTTGTTTAATTGATGAATTTATGAGTTATAATTCATCATTGGTATCAGAGCCTGGTTATAACAGTGCTCGGTTTATTTTTTTTGGTTTAAATATACTGTTTTTTCGTCACTGTTGAATTTTTTTTGAAGAAACGTTTTAGTGCATTAGAGATATCTGTTGAGATTTGTGTATTGCATTAAATTGAGTCTAGAAACAGACAACTTGAAGTTTTGTTTGACTTAAATTGATTAGAAAATTTGAAGGATTTCGAAGACTCTGATTTGGCATGAAACTCGAAACTTTCTTTTAAATATTAATGTCTCAAATCGTTTTCTTTTCGATCCGTTTAATACACCATTAGAATGGGCTCGAAAAAGGCTTTCCAACGATATATTATATGACTGATTTCGATGAAAATTGAGTGAGAAGATCGATTTCAAAATTAAAATCAAGAAAATCGAAATCTGGAAAAAAGGTTGAAGACGATGAACAGTATCGAACACGTGTCGCGCTGTGAGAGGTCCAGAGAAGGAGACGTGTCACAACCAGATGAAGCCACGTTACTGAAACGTGTCACTATATGGAGAGCCCACGCATATGCGACGCGGCCCAATAATATAAATCCACGTGTCACATCACGTGGCAACATCTAGAGGCACCACGTGTCAATTTTTCAGCGAATGAGAGAGTGCCACGTGTCACCAGACGTGGCAACGTCTAGAGTAGCCACGCCTTAAGAATGTGTGTCAGTACCAGGAGGCGGCACGTGTCGCGCCCAAGCAGCGACGCGCCAGGCGCGCATCCTAGCACGCGCCGCCGACGTGCCACGGCAGCCGGAAGCGGCCCGCGACGGCCCCGGTGCGTGCAGCCACGAGCCGCCGCCGCCGACGATTTCCGGCCAAACAATTTTTTTTTTTTAAAAAAAATTATTATTTTATTTTATTTTATTATTATTATTTTTTGAGCCTATTAACAATGAAATTTATAGTAAATTTTATTTGTTTAGTTTAATTAAAATAAATCTTTTAACATGCTTAACATGATAAATTGTTTTGTAGATGGCTTATCGTGTTATTCATTATTATTCTGATTCTGATGATGAAATTGAAGAAGTCATTGAGATTATAGAGAATCCTGACGTCATCGATATTTCTGATGATCCGGTCGACATTATAGTCATATCAGACGATGAGGAGGGCGTCGAGCCTCCAGACTATATGCCTTCTGATGCTTCGGCTGATGTTATAGTCATTTCAGATGACGAGGAGGGCATCGAGCCTCCGGACTATGTACCCTCTGATGTTCCGGCCGATATCATAGTCATTTCTGATGATGAGATGAATGTAAAGATCATTGAACTCTCTGATGATGAGATGACTGATGTGATGGGGACTCCTAATGATGAGGTGGTTGAGGTGATAGACATCTCATCGGACGAGGAGGATCCCAAGATGGATGACTTCTTGCATTATGATGATATGGACTATTTTATGTATTAGCATGTTTGTTGTTAATTTATTTTATTTATAAATGTTAGTAGTATTGGTTTTATGACATTTCTTGAATGATTAGTTCATTCATGCTAGTTAAATTGAAGGTGAATATTTAATATAATTCATTTTGCATTTAATTAAATGATCACAATATTCATCTATCAAAGTGGGTGTTCTTTACTTAATGTTTGAAAGAACTGGATTGCGCAAAAACGTTTACTTATATATCATGTTTGAAATGTTTGGAAGTTGATGATGATTAAACAGTTTGACTGTTTTTTCGACTCTACTTCTTGCATTCACATATTATATTTGTAGGCGTACGTTTGCTGCAAATGGAATATGAAATAGTACAATATATGCTTAGATTAGATATCCTTCACTTGTCTCTAAATAGGATGTATTTCAGGAAATGACTTCCGCTTCAAAGAATATCATAGCTGAGCTTAACAAGGGTGAGAAGCTGAATGGTGACAACTATGATATATGGCACCGCAAAATTCAGTACATCCTTAAAGAGCAAGATGCTCTTGAGACTCTTACAAACACCATGGTACCACCCCAGTCAGGTACATCTGCTCAAGGTATGAGAGACATCGAGGTCTATCAGTCTTGGAAAAAGAAGAATAGCATTGCTAGGATTACGATCCTGAGCAGCATGGATGATGACCTCATGTGTATGTATGAGGATTATGAGACAGCCCAGGACATGTGGATGGCCTTGAAAGACAAGTATGGTGGTACTTCAACCACTAAGTTAAGAAGGCTAACCATCAAGTTTGACACCTACAGGAAGCGCCAAAATCAAACAATGAGGCAGCACCTTAGGGAAATGTCAAACATGATTCGCGAACTCAAGTCCGTTGGGCATAACCTCACTGATGAGCAACAAGTACAGGCTGTGATCCGATCTTTACCCTCTAGCTGGGAAAATATGAAGATCAACATGACACATAATGATAATATCAAGACTTTTGATGACATTTCACGTCATGTTGAGCTGGAAGATGAGCGCTTGGAAGCGACTAAGGCTTCCGGTCAGCTTTATATGGCTGAATTCAGCAAGCGTAAAAGCTCAGGCTTTAAGCGCAAGAGAGGAAAGAATTTTTTCAAGAAAGGGAAAGGTAACCCAAACTTTAGAAAGAATGAGACTGGAAAGCGCAAGAGGGGTAAACGTGCTGGGGGGAAGAAGGACAAGACCAAAATGACCTGCTTCAATTGTGGAAAGTTGGGTCATTTTGCTCGTGAATGCACTGAGCCCAAGCAGGAGAAGGTATATTGTTACTCCAATTTGCCTAATTATATTTATATTTCTAGCTCAGTATTACTTACTGAATCTCGTCCTTTGTGGACTGTAGACTCAGGAGCTACAGACCATGTAGCTAGAGATCGGCAAGCATTTGTGGAGTATCGTCGAATCAGTCATGAAACAAGATAGATCTATGTGGGGAATAATTCACGCGTTGAAGTGAAAGGAATCGGCACATGCAAGCTTGAATTGTATGGTGGCCAGATACTTTATCTCCATGATGTTCTTTTTGCTCCTGATATTCGACGAAATTTGGTTTCTGTCCAAGTACTCTTAAGATTAGGATATGTTCTAAACTTTTATGGTGATTGTATGGATATTATATTAAATTATGTTCGAGTAGGTACTGGTTATATGCTAGATGGTTTTATTGTACTAAATACCGAGACGAACGGTTTTAATTATGTTGATGGTTGTTTTTCTTTACTTACTTCTTCCGATGTTGCACATGTTGATGCAAATGTTTGGCATGCTAGACTGGGTCATATAGGTCATGAGAGGATGAATAGATTGGCCAGAGAATGATTATTAGGTCCATTTAACAAAATAGATTTATCTATTTGTGAAAGTTGTCTAGCTGGAAAAGCAACCAGAAAACCGTTTAGAAAAGGAACTAGGGCTGATTATCCATTACAATTAATTCATTCTGACATCTTTGGTCCGATGAATGTTAGAGCAAGGCATGGAGCCTCATATTTTATTACATTCATTGATGATTTTACACGTTTCGGTCATGTCTATTTGATTTCTCACAAATCTGAAGCATTGGATTGCTTTAGGTTATATATAAAGTTGGTAGAGAATTAATTAGACAGAAAAATTAAAATTTTAAGAACTGACCGTGGACGTGAATACCTCTCCGAACAATTCAAGGAATTGTGCAATGAAAGAGGTATAGATAGACAATTAACTATTCCTGGAACTCCGCAGCAAAATGGTGTTGCAGAGAGAAGGAATAGAACCTTGTTGGAAATGGTTAGGTCAATGATGGCTCAAGCAAATCTCCTAATATCCTATTGGGGAGATGCATTATTAACAGCCACATATATACTTAATCGAGTTTCCACAAAATCAGTCACTTCTACACCTTATGAGTTATGGAAGGGTAGAAAACCGAACCTAATTCACCTGCGACCTTGGGGATGTGCAGGTTATGTACATGATTTATCAAATAAATATGGAAAATTAGGTGCAAGAGGTAAAAGATGTATCTTTATTAGATACTCTGCTCACTCCAAAGGATATGTACTAATCGGAGAGCATACAGATGGAGGAGTGACTGAATTAGAATCACGAGATGTCAATTTTCTTGAAAATGAATTTCCTAGCAGAGGTGAGATTGATAAAGATATTCGATTTTATGAATTGGATTATCAAGAAAATGGTGTGCATCACAATGCTCCTACAGAGGTTATTAAAACTGTAATGGGACTATCGATCCCTAGTGGGAGCAATGTGATGGATTCGCCATCTCGCCGAAGCAATCGTAAGCAAATTCCACGTCGCCGATTTGAAATTGAAGGGGAAGCGTTTATGATTGCTTCACATGATAACGATGAGCCAAGAAATGTGAAAGAAGCTCTCAACTTATCTGCTAAAGAGTTATGGATAAAAGCCATGCAAGAAGAAATGGAGTCAATGAAAAACAACCAAGTTTAGGACTTGGTTGACTTACCGCCTAATCGGAGAACCATTGGAAACAAATGGGTTTTACGAATTAAAAGAAAAACGGATGGCACAATAGAAAGACATAAGGCGCGATTGGTCGCTAAAGGTTATACCCAACAAGAGGGTATAGACTATGAAGAAACTTTCTCACCAGTAGTGAGATTTGCTTCCATACGCCTCATCCTAGCAATCGTTGCACATATGGATTTAGAATTGCATCAGATGGATGTAAAGACGGCATTTCTCAATGGAGAACTGGAAGAAGAGATTTATATGGAACAGCCTGAGAATTTTATTGTCAAAGGCCAAGAGCGCAAAGTATGCAAGCTTAAACGATCCATATATGGATTAAAACAATCTTCCAGACAATGGTACCTTCGTTTCCATCAAGCTGTTTTGTCTTATGATTTTATAATGATGGAAGAGGACCATTGCGTATACATTAAACGATGCGATGATAAATTTATGATATTATCCTTATATGTGGACGATATTTTATTAGTAGGGAATGATAAAGAGTTTGTGATAACCATAAAAAAGTGGTTATCCTCAAATTTTGAAATGAAAGATATGGGTGAAGCTGCCTATATATTGGGAGTCAAAATTACAAGAGACCGTTCAAGAAAACTTCTTGCTCTATCACAAGAGACTTACATAAAGAAGATTCTTGAACGTTTTAATATGGCTAATTGCAAGCCAATAGATACTCCTATATCAAAAGGACAAACTCTTAGTCTTGATATGTGCCCTAAAACTCGACAAGAATGTGAAAAAATGAAGAAAGTTCCTTATTCTAGTGCTATTGGTAGTCTCATGTATGCAATGATATGTACAAGACCAGATATCTATTATGTTGTTGGACTTGCAAGCAGATACCTTTCGAACCCCGGACAGAAACATTGGATTGCTGTTAAGAGAATCTTGGCGTATCTCAAGGGTACTGCAGATTACTCTCTTTATTATCAGGGAGGTGATCTTCATTTAGTCGGTTACACAGATGCCGATTGGGGAGGTGATTTAGATGAACGAAAATCCACCTCGGGTTATACATTTTTGCTTAGTCGAGGTGCTATCTCATGGTGTAGTAAGAAGCAAACATGCATAGCCCTCTCAACAATGGAAGCCGAATTTGTGGCATGTTCGATGGCAGTACAAGAAGCAGTTTGGCTTAAAAGATTCTTGGAAGATCTTAAGATTGTCACTGGTGTAGAGCAACCAGTAACTGTTTATTGTGATAGTCAAGCTGCAATTGCGTATACAAAAGATTCCAAGTATCATAGCAAATCTAAACATATAGAGACAAAGTATAATTTTGTGAGGGATATCATAATGAAGAAGGAAGTGAAAATTCAATATATTTCTACGCACATGATGATAGCAGACCCATTGACCAAAGCAGTGACTAGAAATGTATATAAGTCACATGCTAAGTCCTTAGGATTGCGTAGATTGTAATATTGTTTATATATATTGAATTGTTTGAACTGATTTATTTTTCTGCTTATGAATATGAATATCAGTTCAATTTGAATATTCAATTTTATACTAGCATACATATTTCATATAAGAATTTGTTAAAGATATATCGTCAGGTAGAGACCAGCATTCTTGCACATGCTGTCGCATTGGTTGTTTGAGAAAGCAAGCTAAGATGAGACACATATATCATTGAAAATTATAAGTAATATAATTTTCTTGGAGCATAGATATATGATTTTTAGTCGCCTTGACCTAGTCAAGATGAGGTTTTCTCTACATAAACAAACTATGAAAACCGATCAATGACAATTACCCCACTGTCATTGAAACCTGATTAAGCCAGATGTGAGATCTTAATATGGCATTTTGAAAAGTGAGCAATTAAGAACTCAGGTTGAACGCTCAAATTGCGTTTGAACTTAGATCTGTACAGTGAAATAATTATTAGACATATGCATTTAAGAATGAAATTCACTGTAACACATGACTCATACCATGTGTGCTTATGTGACCAATATGGAAAATGAGTTAATGAATCCCTGCTTCCTCATTGTGTAAGTTCCATTAGAGTTGTAAAACTCCAAATCATATCCTTCAGACCATTGGCTTTGTCCTGAAGTCACAGGATGATGTTAGCGCCTTTAGCATATCTTTCTATGGTCATGATAATTCGACTTATGTGGTATGTCTATGGTAGCAATTATCTTTGTGGGCCAAAGGACGAAAGTCGAATGGGAAGATTCGACATTTCTTTCATCAATGGTGTATTCATTGGTCGACCAATTGTAATCAAAGATGTGATTATAATTATGAATACATAGAATTATTAAAGCCAAGTATAGCTTTTTTTATCAATTAAAAGAGGGATTAAGTATACTTGAGCCTATGAAATTTTGAGATTGAATCTAGGATACATTTGAACAATATGTGATATTTCATTATTAAAATATCAAACTACAAGCTCCAAGATTAACAATTGTTCACGGGTCACACGGTGTATTTGCCTGTATGAATATTTGAGAATAGATTTGTATTTGAAAATTTACATCCCTTCATAAACATTGTCTCATTCTGTGCGAGTGGGAGATGTTGGAAATTATAAAATTGGGCCCGCCCAGAATGAGTAATTGGGCCTGGGGATTTGGATCGGGTTTGATCCAGAATCCATAACCCAACCCAATAAGTTGGATAATGGCAATCAACTGCCATAGCAATTGAAATCAGTTACAACTGCTGGCAGTTGTTGAAATATTTTATATATACGTTGTTAAAACAACGTTAAAAGGGTTGGAAAAACAGAGAGAAAACAACATAGAAAATTTCATTCTCTTCTCAGTGATTTCATACAAATCTTTTCTGGGTTCTTACACTGTGATCAGAGTCTGCTTTCCATTGTGATTGCTTACCAGACCTGTAGCATTGTTCTTGTTGATCCTACTCCAATTGAAGGTATGTATTTCATCATCTTTTGTAATTTTATCATTGTTGTTAATACAATATATATTACATGTTGATGATGTTGTTTAATTGATGAATTTATGAGTTATAATTCATCAGATATTTTTACTAGGGAGTAGCCATGAACATCTTTACATGATTTGAGACTTTTGAATACCATGATTTTAGTTAATTAAGTGGATGGATACTATGTTTGTATGAATTGTAGACTATTAATGGAGACTACCCTTGGTGAGGAATTGAGCTTTTAAAGCGTTTCTTTTTTAGGGATTTAGTTGTTTCTACTCTTTAAACACTCTTTGCCTATGTTCTTAATAGATGATCTCTATAGGTTTTGCATTGAATACTAAAGAACAAATCATCATTGTAGATAACATGAGTTGTTTGGATTTAAGAATTAGACGGACTTCTTAGAAGTAACATAAGCAAGTTTTCACCTCACAAAAGCCTATTCTCTCACTTTGAATTGAAATACATCATCAAACCCTTTGAAGCCAAACATATTTAGCCTTTTTCTTTGTCTACCCTTACTAAATGATCCTATTGAGCCTTAAATTTAACCATACTTTAGAAGTTTGAGATCATACCAAGTGGTGCAAAGGAGAAGAGAATTAAAGTGTTAGTATTGATATGATGTGTACATGGGCATATGTATTGAAAAAGTGTGCTTTTATGCATGATTGTTTTGAAAAAAAAAAAAGCAAAAAAAAAAAAAAGGTTAAAAAAAAAGAAAAAGAAAAAATAAATAATGAATAAAATGTAAGGAGCACAAATCAAATTTTATGATGCATAGATGTGTGAGGGAAAGACGAAGTGAATGAAGGAAGAAGAACTGAAAGAAAGATAAGAGAGGAGGAAGAGTGAAGAATAGAAAAGAAAGAAGGTTGTGATGAATTGAAGAACAATGAATGAAGTGCTTTGGTATTATCCTAAGTTCCTTTTGAACCTAGACCATTTATTACTTACCCATTAATCAACCTTAGCCCAAATACAACATTTAATATGGCCTATTGATCTTTGAAAGAGGGAAGTCCAATTTGAGAGTTAAAATATGTCATCATGCTCTATCTACGTTCTTAGTATTTGATTTCATTCATGAGATCTATTTACTTAAAGTGCGGTTCTTTTCAACGTCTATATTCATATGTGATGTAAAAGACGCTTGTTCTGCCTTTACATAACCTCTATCACATATGATTGCATGAGTGTTTGCCTTAGAACTCTTGAAAGAGTTATGAATGATATCTTGTGAGGATTAAAGTTGAGGCGAAATAAGTCCATGATATGTGAATATAGTGTTTTGAAATGAGATTGCTTTGAATGTGGTATGAGATTGTTGATGATTATATTTAGATTATTAATGACTTATCTTTAGTCTTGATACAAGATCATGCATGTATGAGATTTCTGTTGATTTGCATTTAGTGACATGTTGATGAGTTATAGGTGGAATGTTTTAACGTTTGTGGGTATTGTTGCTGATAAACCCTCAGAAGACACAACTCCTCCTACTAAGGACACTTAGGGGTTTAAAGGTTTGTGGCATACGCTCAATGCCATCATGTTTACCTACGAAAATGTATTGTGTTTTATTTTTCGTATTTTTAGATTAGGTTGTTTTAAAGTTCTAATTTTGCTCGAGGACTAGCAAAATATAGGTTTGGGGATATTTGTCGAATCATTAATTATCATTATTTTATGTCAATATTACCTCCTATTTATGCTAAGTTTTTGTGTGGAATTGGTACTTTTAATTTGTTTTGTGTTTTTATGCTTTGAATTAGGTTTTGAGAAGAAAAATGATGGAACCGGAGGATTTTTTAAGATTAATTGTAGCTCAAGGAATTGGAGAATGTTTTAGAAGGAAATTGCAGAATTTTGGGCAAAAACATGACGTGACTTGCAGGAGCTCGTACAAAGTATGCAGTTCGAGTTATGTAAGCTATAACCTATCAAATTAAAGCCCCAGATGTCTAGTTTTCATAGCTATTGACGGTTTGTCAATTGGAATTTTCTACAGAACGTGATGACCGATTTAGTGTCTAAAGGTCAGCCTGTCACGAGATCTGACAGCTATGGGAAAATATAGGAAATTCGAATTTCCTGTTTTAGCATTCTTAATCAATTTCCTAAACCTTGAAACATCCTAATTAAATGAGTTAAGCAGTTAGGAAGAGTTTTAGTCCAAAATAAAAAGGATTCACATTCCAAATCAAAACTTAATTCTAAATCAAAGTTAGAAGTGGAATCCTTCTCAATTGAGGAAATCTTGTCTCTCAAGGATTGACTGCCTATAAATAGGTGCTTTCACCATTCAATTGGGAGAGATCAGAAGACAGAGATCAGAAGACAGGATCGAAAGACAGAGAGAGAAGCAGAGGAGCAAGGCTGAAGGCTTCTGTTTCATCTTTTCTTTTCTTTATTTTTATTTACTTGGTTTATTAGTTAGGGCTAACTTGAAGCCCTAAACATGAACTCCATTTGTTTATCTTTTCAATAAACATTTAGATTTTGCATGATGAAATTAATGTCTCTAGTCTAATTTTATTCTATTTATTTTGTTTCTTTGATTGATCACCTTAGAAACATATTTTTAGGATTATGTTGTAAGAATATAAATCGCACATCATACGGGCATATTCTTTGTTTGCAATAATCAATTGCTTACGAACCAATGGAGGGACATTAATTCATAGATACCTAAAATAGACATCATGTTCTAGGATTTGTGTGATATTCATATTCTTCTAGTGCTTAATGGGTTCCAATTATTAAACCTAAGTAGACATCATGCTAGGTTATAATTAGGAATACATGCATTTACGTAGACATCATGCGATTTGTATACTAATTAAGGAAGAATCTATACGACATGAGTTAATCATACCTTGTCGTGAATATTTTCATCATGCATTATCATGAATTTGCTTTATTAATCTTTTAGCAAATTGAGGGATTGTTTAGTGGTGAATAGGATGTTCTAACTAAGCTTTTATTCATTGATTTCTTTTATTTAATTTTATGCATTAATTTAGTTTATTCTCAATTAATTCCAAAAAACCCTTTTATTTATTTTAATTTAGTTTAGGTCTTAAATAAATTTAAAATTAAAGTATGTTGAAACTTCTCGTGGGATCGACCCTTGCTTGTCGCTATACTCAATCAAACGATTTGTGCACTTGCAAGGTTTAAAGAAATTTGGTTTATTAAAAAATTAACCAACAGTAAGCAAGTTACATTCAATCATGTATTTTCTATTCAATTAAGTAATAAGGAAAAAAAAAATATTTTAGGATTTATTGATTAAATATAGTAATTAAAATTTGATATTTTATGATTTATTGATTGGATATATGTCAAACTAAAATTATTAAATTTAAAAAAAAAAATTAAAAAAGAGAGAACTAATTTAAAATAATGTAAAGCTATATTTATTAATTTAGAACTAAAAATTGTTACCAAGATTTTGATGACACAAATAAATTGTTAGTGTTGGTCAAAGATAAATGGCAAAAGAAAAATTTAAAGTTTGGTTGTCAAAAGACAATAGAATCCAAAACAAAATAAACAGTACAAAATCAAGAACCCATAAAAGAAAAATTAAAAAGAAATTGTATATAAGAAAAAATATAAATTTTTAATTAAATAATTTTTTTAAAATAATTTGAAGGGAGGCACTCGCCTCTCCTGAACCCATATTGAGTCTAGCACTCATCTCAGTGATGGCTCCGATGAAGAAATATCTTTTTTTTTTTAATTTTTATGTTTTTAACTAGATATTGAAATATAAAATGGAAAGATGAAAATGTCCTTGACATTTCTTTTAACGACTTAATTAAAGAATATTGAAAATTTTAAGCACAATATAAAGCTTAAAATTCTTAAGATTCAAGCAAAAACAATATATATATATATATATATATACACTCACACATTTAAGTATATCATAAATCTATTTCTTCTTCATTGTTTGTTTCTTATTTAAGCAATTATCAATCAATCCACTGGTTGCCTTTTATTGCTTACCATTATCTATCAATTTGAAATCAAAGAAAACTATAAATATTGGGGAGAAAAAAATAACAAACAAACAAACAGAAGTTGTTTTAGGGTTTATAATTAGAAAAGAGGAAATGAATATGACCCAATTCTAAAAACAATTGGTTTGAATTATTTTCATTAGATTTTTTTTTTTTTTAATCTTTATTAGTAAAGACAATTTATAGTAATATAAAAAAAATTGGAATAATCCCAAAATCCCTATTATAGTTTGTAAAACTATTTATTTTACCATCCATAATTTTATTTTTGTTCAAAATCCTCTATAACTTTAATAAAAACATTCAAAATACCTCTAAAGACGTGTGAAATGATGATAATACCCCTAATAATCACGAATTAATTATGAAGTCCAAAGGAGGTAAAACAGACAATTTCTATTATTTTATCAACGTCGAAGAGAATTTTAGACAAAAATGAAACTGTAAGTGATAAAATGAACCTTTTTTACAAATTGTAACAGATTTTTTGGAATTATCTTTAAAAATTGTAGCGTTTGAAAACAATCAGATTGTCATTAACAAAAACTTAAAAAAATCAAGATATTTAGTGGATTGTCAATAACTTCACCCCTCATCAAAACAAAATCAAAACATTCTCTTTCATACATATACTACTAGATGTAAAATGATCACTGACTTCCCCCAAGCTGAGTTACTAAGCATTCAGCTACAACTACCACATTGAAATACAAAAATGGATATCTTGGTAAATGATTCGGGGAATTACTTTGTATCCATGTTAGACAACTTTAGTGCAAGTACCCTTCACCCTCCAAGTACCAGATTGCCGCTTCTGCTGCTTCCTCTGCTGCAGTTTTCTTTTTAGCTTGGGGTTTACTATAGCACTCCAGAACTATATCCTGATAATCTTCTATTTCCAGGATAGCCTTGTAAGTGAATCTGCAAACGAAAGATATGAATTCAGTATGTAAGCCAAACACCAAGCTGCAACGGAAGTTAATTCATAAGTTGGTTAGTGAACAGAAAGACGAGTTCAATAAAGAATGCATGTGCACCGTTGATTAATGTATCCAGAATTGCAATGATTTTGATGTTAAATTTTCCACGCTATAAGGGGTGTTGGAGAGATAATAGATCCTGACGTTTTAATTCAATCGTCCAGAAGAGTTGTCAGAATTCCTCAATTGGACAAAATCAAGCTCCGATTTTCTAGCACTTCCAAAGAATAGGCTGAAAAATCATTCGCTTTAATCTCACCTTTGTGCGAATTTTCCAGTATCATGCAGCATACAAATGGATGCAACTCATTTTCATAAATATTTCAGTTTAAACTTACCAGTCTTGATATCAACCTAACATTAAAGAGAAATGTAGGACTCAAGTTTTCAATTTTGACTGTCAATTTCGACTAGTCACCATCATAGATCATGAACTTACAATTTCAAGTGGCTTGGTCCTTCCTCTGCACAGCATTCAAACACTGGGGGTTTCCAACAATTAGCAGCACAAATTTCATATAAATGTGATCTTGCTGTTCTATTATGTGATCCACCTGAAAAATTATTCAAGATCGAGGGCATGAAAAATTGCTCTATAATTGACACCTAGTAAGTGAAATGTTTATGCATACCTGTAGTTGGTGCCTCGATGTCGGTAGGAGCTGCAGTGGCTTTACGTGGCTGCCCTATAATATCCTTAAATGGAAATGATGGCCGTCTATTAACAAATGTAAAGCGAGGAGAAGAGTTACTGGTTGCTTCACTGTCAGAATGCACTTCAGAGTCACTACTGCTGCCACCAAAAGGTTCTGTCACCTTCAAGTTTCCAAAATCAGTAAAACCTGGATCAACAACATCAACTGGGGTTTCATCAAATCCGATCAGTCTGGCTTCCATCTTGCAGCTTGACTTTAGAACATCCTCCAAGGACTTTGACTTGAGCACATATCCTTCAGCCTGCACATACACAGTCAATGAACAAAGGAGGACAATCTGTTAGGTGTTGGAACCGTTGGCAAAACAAGCCAATGATTCAATCAAAGACACATCCATTGAAACCTGTCATTCCTCATGACTGAGACAACTATTGTTTTATAATCAATAATAAAGCTAAACTATTTGTCACATCCCACAGGCTTCATCACAAATTTCTAGATTTTTACAAAATCAGAGTTTGTGAAGAAACAAAAACCAACCCAAATTACCTGTTAATATGTATGACTTAAAATACTACTGTTGGGTTACAAGATCACCGTTACCGACATGACAGCATAGCTAGGAGACCCCTCATCCTCCCCATTGTCACTGAATTTACAGGGTTGCTTGTTAATTTGACCCCATTACACGATAAGGGGAATCTAATGTGTCTTATTATCTCTCATTTGTCTCCATGTTGCACATATCAGACATATTAATGTGTCAATCCCATGCATTAAATATTCTCTCCCTAACAGCTTAAACTGTTGGATTTAATAGCTACTAACAACCCTTACACAATCAATTATGAAAATATAGATTCACCCAAACTTCAACTTCAATCTTGGTTAAATCACATTACAAAAATATAAGATATTTCTTTAATTAAAAATAGAAACGCAGCATACTAAAACACCTACCAGTATGACAAAATAAATTTTGCATATTAAGCAATCACAGTTTTACTTGTTGCTATAGGGAAGTGAGTACAATTTTATGAATTGACCTTGGAAGGTCTAATGAAGTTGCGTTCTCTAAGGAGTTCACGAAATTTGAACGGCAAAGATGAAACTTTGTAGAAGTTCTTAAATCTAAGATCCAAGCACTCTATCACAAGAGAACATTTCTAGTGAAAAAAGCTAGACAGATTGTGAGAAAGTACTTATTTATTTCAAACAATCACATTCTATTGAGGTGTATGACAGATATGCAGAATGTCAAGTTTAATTTTTACTTCCCTCGTCCAAAGAAAACATAAGGTAGCCAGGGAAATCACAGGATGAAAATCAATTAGTTATTTGTTACTTGGTTATGCTACATATCCACAAGGTTTATTATAAATCAATAGACAAGAACAAATATCTTAAGATTTACAGTTAAGACAAGTGCAATACAGTATAAAGCCTTAAAATTTTCCATCAATCACCCCATTTAAACCACCTCCCTCTTCTTATTCTTTTATACCATATACAATTTGAAAACAAATATATGCATGCCCTCACGGACACTGTTTGCACATCAATTGTAAGGCTGATTATCAAGCATACTCTTTGCATGACTTTTTAAAGGACAAGTTAAGATGAAATCTATTGTTTACCTAGTGTAGAATTGTACAGCTGCAAACTACAGTTAGAAAATTCATTTCTAAGAGTTTAAAACAAAAATAATCATCACATGAGGCATACTAATTTCACTAGCTGAGACAGCATGCAATAAAGAAGTAATATCAGCACACAATTTTTACCTTCAACTTCGAAAATAGTTGTTGTGAAGCAATTCTAATAGCACCCTTTTTGCTCACATTCATCACAGAAACAGATGAGCAAACATCATTCCCAGCCACTGTTGTCACTTTCCCTTCAACTAAATATTTACCCCCCTTTTAATTGTTGGAAAGTCTACAATCAAGTTATGACATTGGCAAAGTTCCTGTAGTTCCCTAAGAGGACTTAGCTGGAAGCTGGAAAAGCTCATGATTGGATCCAAAAAGGATAGCATTACTTCCACACAGTATCTAAATTAAACCCGGTGTCAAGCAGGATAGCACCCAAACAAGACTCAACCAAATCACCAAGAACCTGAATCAATAAATGAGATCAAAAGAATTTAGAACCCATTTTAAGTGTAAATGAACATGAAAATAAATTGAGATAGAATATAAGCATAATTAACAGTGTCTACCTTCGGGCATTTGGCTCTTCAGATGTTTCTTTTGCTGATGAAGATCCTTTAATGAAGTCCACATAATTGTTTATGGCGTCTTTGAGGCCACCGGAATCAAAGAAAATAAATTTGTGGAAGGCACGATCAACTGCAACATTGGCAATAGCCTTGTGTTTGCTAAATTGATCTCAAATCCGTCAGGTTGACCAGGCTTGAGATTTGGATAGACTGAAAACAGATATGAATGACCAAGTAATCCAAGACAGCATCTCCAAGGAACTCCAATCTCTGGCGAAAACCATTAAAGTATTAAACATAGCAACATTACAACATAAAATGTTTTGAGAACTGGCCTTCTGGCAAGAAAGATGAAGCAGAGATGAGCAAA
This sequence comes from Nephelium lappaceum, assembly GCA_021234005.1. Lineage (NCBI taxonomy): Eukaryota > Viridiplantae > Streptophyta > Magnoliopsida > Sapindales > Sapindaceae > Nephelium > Nephelium lappaceum. The sequence goes on from CM038002.1 coordinate 10,714,551, forward strand.
TCAAGTCAAATTTCCGAAAGAAGAAAGAGGACAGAGAGCATACCTGATAGCAGCCTCCTCCATGCTCATTATAAGAAGGATGCACAAATGACTGTAAAAGCAAACCTCTATGTAGAAATTGATAGTTTAGCGATTTTTCAAGGGCAACCATATCCCTGGAAGCAGCAAGTGGCAAGTAGCTCTTGCTTGCTGTGCAAATATTTGTAACTTGTGAGGCTTCAAAGTCCACTGGTATGCCAATCCATCTAAGAACCGCAGTTGCAGCTTTGAAGCCACCATCTACTATAAATGCTCCAACAAGAGCTTCAACTACATCAGCAATTGTTTCCTTTGTAACCAGTGGTGACCTTTACTACATCTGACATCACTAGCATCTGATGTACTATACGAATGAATGACTGTTTCTGTTTCCTTGGTACAAATTATCTGGCAACGATGGCCCAAGCAAAGAATTGACAGGGATCAAATGGTTGATCACGTATATATACCTGAAATAAATAAAACTTATGAGCCCTTGAACATTGGATATACACACATTTTTATACAGAATACAAGTTTTCAATCCTAGCTGAATTATGCATTCCGTGTTCTTGGAGAACTACTAGTACAAAAAGCTTAAACTTAATCCAGAATTTTTTATTTAAACTTTAAAAGACATCACAAACACCACAAATGTAATCCACGACCTCTTCATGTGAATTCAAATACAATCCCATTCTGCTATGTTGCAATTTAGTTAATATAACAAGGGTTTTAAGGGATTCAAAGAAAAAAAATAGTCATTAAATCTAAAAACTTAAGCTTATACGAAAATGTCAAACAATACTTTTTGAACCCTCAACACATTAGTCAGGTTTAGTACAAAAGCAGCATGCTAAGACCTAGTCATTTAGTAATCATGCGCTTCAGGGTCCGCTCTGTCAAATTTAGTAGCAGTGGGCATTGACCATATGTAACCACAAAATATAAATATACTAAATGCCAAATGATTATGTTGTATCAAACAGTAGAATAAGAACATTATAAGATAATTCAGTAAGAGTTAAAATAATTATGGATAACATTGATATGATAATGTTTTAAAAGGCGAAAGGCGAAGCAAGGCGATGGAACCTCGGCGAGGCAAGGTGGTCGCCTTGAGGCAGATCAAGGCGGCAGCCTCAATTCAAATGAGGAAAAAACATATATTTTTTATTATTACATATATATAAACTATAAAATTCATCTCACTAACTTATTTCTCATTTTTTATAATTATGCATATAGACTATAAAATTCCACCCTATTAATATATTTTTTATGTATTTCAAAAGAAAATTTTATTTATTTATTTATTTTTCAAATATATATGTGTGTAATATATATATAAATTGCAAACCCCACCTCATTAACCTTTTCTTTGTTCTGAAATACCATTTTCGAAAAACACACTCTACCCCACTAACTATTTTTTAATTTTTTTTATCATTTTATATACATAAACTATACAAATTTGACCCCACTAACTTAGTTTTCAATATTTTTTTACTTTTTGTCATTACCTTTTTTTTTTAAACTCCCACCCCCACTAACTTACTTTGAGTTTTTTTATCATTTATATATACAAACTATAAATATCTCACCCCACTAACTTAACTTTTTTTTTATTTTTTATTTTTTGTCATTATATACAACCTGCCTCACATCCACGTCTTTTCTCTCTTCACTCACAAGTCTCACCACCGACCCAACTCACAGTCACTCACTCTCTTCACTTGCCTCTCAGGCTCTTAGTTTGTAACTCACGACCATCGCCTGGAGTCCCACCACAGTTCCTCTTTCTAGTTTCTTCTCACATTTAGCTTTACTCTCTCTACTCTCTCTCTCTCTCTCTCTTAAAACCAGTACTTTACTGCTTCTAAAACTGGTGTGTTTGTGTGTTTTTGGGGTGTGGTAATTTGTTCTTAGCTTCATTTTTTTTTTAATATAATAGATGGTCTGGACCGCCTCTGGATCGCCTCAGGTCGCCTCGCCTCCAGGCGACGTGAGGCGGTCGCCTCACCCTCCAGAGGCGGGTTTTTTCCAGCTGCTCCGCCTTATATGTGCGCCTTAAGGCGCCATAGCCACCAAGGCGGCGAGGCGCCGCCTCACCTCGCCTTTTAATACCAAGATCATATCCAAAGTAAAAATCAATCCTACAAATAGATTTACCTGTATATTGTTCCTAATTGATAGCTTGAACAAATTAGAATTATTTACAGCATTAGAGCGCTTTCGAGTGAGTACTCCTTCATCCAGGGTATCATGCAAAAGAAAAAGGTGGCCGCCCAACTGCAAATTTGAGGAAGGCATCACCAAGTATTTCAAGCCTCTCAAGTGAAAAGCGTTCTTGGCATTTCTCAGTGGTGAGTGGCTTCTAGAACCTAATGCATTCACACAAGTTAATAGCAGATGAGGCTTACGTCTATACTGACAGCTTCACAAGATACAAGATCACTGAGTGGCTAACCAAAGCCAAAACAAGATAACATAACAAGTAATGAGCCCTTACCGTCTCAGCACTAACTACAGCCCCCTCTGGGAATGAAGCAGATAATACGTGCTTCAGTTCAATGGCCACAAGAAAGTTTTCCAGGCGATGCATGATTGATGGAAGCAAAGAAAGTGAACTCCCAATATCTTTAGAGAAGCCTATTATCTTCAACTGACAAAGCTCAGGAGGCAAATCATAGAAGTACTCATCTAGTTCATGTGATTCTGTTTGACAAGTTAAGCAGCATAAAAGTGTAAGAGGCATAATAGAGAGAAGAGTCGGGGGGGGGGGTGGGGTGGTGGGGAGGGGGGGAGGGGAGTGGGGGTGGGGAACATGGTATTCAATTACAACAAACCAGATAACATATCACTGATACTGAGAGCATTCATCCTTAACCAAACTTTGCTTAACTGCCATATGCCTGTTACCATACGGATGATAAAAGTGACCCACATGTATAATGGGTTCCTGTAGTTTGACTGGAATACTTTGAAAATTCCAACACTAAATCATATCTCATTCAAGTGCTGAAAGACACATGCCAGGGTCATCACTGCTGCCTAGAAGCCAATTTGTTGCACCAGTCATACTTTTTATAAGTTGATAATAAACCTAATACTTTGGGACATGAAAGAATTAGTAAAAAAGAAAAATATAGAAACAAAGACGAGGACTATAGAACATTATCACTTCTCTTCTGTAAAACAAATTTAGATTAAGATCATCAAATCCTTAACTGCACTAGCCTAGACTCATGCATGGTCAACATGAATCACATATAACCTAAATTTTCTGCAAATACATGTTATGCATGTTATTGCAAGCATACTGAGAAACACAAGAAGAGATACAACCTGGTCAGTATGCAATTACATGTTTCTTTTTGCAAAATAAACCCACCTTTTTACTTCTATTTTCCACATTGTCCTCTTGCACATCCAATGGCAAGCCATACTCATTTTTATATTTTAGCACCCATACATTAATTCGCAATGCTCATTTTTCAGTTACTACAAAAAATCTTTCCAACACTCAGTACACTGTCATGACACATTCATTGCACTGCAGCATCTGCTTCTCATATGATTTTTCCATGTTTGGAAAGACTTCAATGACACCATCCTATGATTCAAACTAATTCAGGTGCATAACTTTAAACGATTTATAAAATTAAGCATCAAATAATAATTAAGTTCATAATTTGTAATCATAACGAAGCATAATTAGCATACAGAACACATTGCAAACTGTCAAAATATACAGCAACATTGTAAGAGTCCAGCAATGGAGGTTTTATACTCTGTCGGTGGTCCTTCATCAGTATGGCTTGCTTTCAGATTGGAATTGTCCAACAAATATACAGATATTCCAATGAACATATTCAAACACACTCTAAGCAAAACATAAAATACTGTAAAATAAGGAAGCAGAACAAAACCAACTACAGAAACGGAAGTACCTGAATCAATTGGTTTTCGGTGTGTAGCAAATTGTGCAAACGAAACACTGGTTTTGCACGAAGAAGAGGTTGTTCAGGATACTTTAGATGAATACTATACCTGATTTCCAACATTAAATAAAAAAATAAAATAAAATAAAAGAAGAAGAAGAAGACGAAAGGTTATATCTGTTCAATAATACAAAGTGTTTAGAAATTGAATGCCAGAGCTCTATTAACTGATATGTCTATTTGGGTCTTACATCTAATAGAAAAGATTATCCTACAAACAAACAAACCATTGTTTTAACCGGCAAGAGACGAGGCACCGTCTCACCACCTTGCAGCCTAAGGCGTCTCGAGGCAACTACCTTGGGCGGTGGATTTGAAACAGCACACCTCTAGACTGAGAGGCTGTTGCCTCAGGGCTGCCTCGAGGTGAGACGCCTAGAGGTGATCCTGAGGCAATCACACGGTCAAATCAATAGAGTCAAATGGGCAAAAATTATTTTTTTTTTTTTTCAAAAAATCCCTAAATGATTAGAGGGGAGAGAGGAGAGGGGGGAGGTGGTATAGCATCGGTAACATTTCGGACACAAATCAAGTTTATTGCAATTATTATGACCAATAGCAGAATATTAGGATAAACAGTTACCTACCTGTCAATTAGGTGGTCCACATAACTTATAGCACCTGAATCTTTATATCTGCTGTAACCATTCTTTCCATGCACAATTGTAGTAGCAAGAGTAAAACAAATTTTGGTGTGGGCATACACTAAACTATTCTCAACATCACGGATACTGGTGGCAACATTATCAAGGTGCAAGAACGTATGAAGAAGGAAAACTTTTTGTGTCTGCTGAACTTGCTGGAGTCCGGAAAAACCGGAGATATGAAACATCTTCTAACAAGCTCCCAATCTATAGAAACTGCATTTGTGTATTTATGAAATCTGACCGGAAGCAACAGTAATACGTCGTGAACGTAATGCATGATCATCATCCTTTCCCAAGGGAACAAATTCAGAAATGAAATCTGATCGGTCAATGATGACCCTGAAGGACATTTCTTGGAAATTCTGAGCCTCCATAATCTGCGTAGACATAAACAATTAATACTTGAAATACATTTAGTTTACATAAATTTATTGTTTCAGAATATCTACCTCCTCTTTAGTAAATTCTATAACTCCTGATGAGACAAGCTTCGTCATCACTGTTCTACCACGAGCAAGGTGAAGATCAAGTTCGATTTTCTCAGCCTCTTCGGGGAGAGGCGACTTGATAAAAAGACTGAATTCTTTATATATCCTATCAGGGGGATTCGGTATAAAGTGTATATAGTAAGTGTAAAGACGAACAGGACTCTCTGACCTTTTCCAAGAATCTCTAAGTGCAGCAGGAACTAGCATTTCATGTAGTTCTGCACGTAAATCCTCACCCTGCCATTGAACAAAATCAAAACAATTGATCCAAAATTAAAGCAGACGGGGCAAAAGGTTATTTAAGCAATGAGTTGTCAGTCTCAACCTTCACAGCTGTCAGAATCGGAAGATTCCGACTCTGACCTCCTCTTCATTTGCATTTTTTCTGTTCTGCCAAAAGATACTCATCCAAGGCACCCAATTTATGCAATTCTTCAACTGCTTTCAGGCATGCTTCTTTCTTCGCAGCATCCCTTGAGGACTGTGGTGTACCAACAATTTGATATATTGGAGCATTGGAAGGTAAGTGTATGTTACAGACGATTCCCTCTAAATCATTCAAAATAATAAAATTTTGGTTTGGGGTTAAAAAACCTGCAAAAGGTAGATCAACACATCTCAAGCAATATAATACAAGCTGATGACTTCCGAACAGCTGTATTAGTTGCTGAAACAATACTTTTGAAATGAAGGTACTAATCAAAGGTAAGAAGAGAATCATACTTCATCATGTGGGAGTTTTGAACAATACGGTGAAGTAAAGAGAGATGCTATATACACCACTACTGCAAGCACCAGACGATCAACTCTATACATTTTTTCCTCAGTACCAGTGAAAGTCTCACTAGAGGTTCTGTTCACAATTTCCATATTCATTCGATTTTCATCATTTGCAAAAACTTTTTATCAAGTCTAGTTCCCTCTGGTTCCCCCTGCATATAAAAACTAAGGTTATTTCAATTGAAGAAAAGAAAAAGAACCAGATAATTGGACTAATATACAACATATAACTGAGTAAACACCTGTCCACCAGAAATGCATATTCAGATTGAGGCATTCGAGCACCGCCCTCTGGATGTATAAAGCTAGAAACAGTTTTCTGGAAGATCAAATCGTATAACAAGGCAGCATGTCTGTATATCAAGTCCTTCTTCTCCCACTTGGTTGCACCAAAGATTCAACTGTCCATTAAATTAATTAGACACTATGATGGGAGAGGAAAATTATTTTAGATGATTACACCAGTAGCATACAGTGGCTAATTAATTTTATACAATGCATAGGACTAATATATATACATATATATATATCCAAAAATAAGTAAATCTAATAAAATCCTCTCAATAAATTAATTAGACACATATGAAGGGAGAGGATTGAGTTAAAATTTCGAAAGGCTAAGAATAGGATTGCAGGAGTTTTCTAGATAAATTAGAGGAATGAGCAGGAAAAAAAAAAAAAAAATCAGTTGATTAGATTACTTTATATGAGATCCACATAAGATGTTAAAAGAAAATTGAATAATTACCTCTCCAGAACGAAACTTCTCAAGAATATGTTTCATAGTCTTCCGTGACATAGTCTTCAGTCCCGCATGAGCTCCAACAAGAAAATGACACTTCCACAAAGCAAGGAATTTAAGTTTTTGTAGAATGAATGCCAACGATCTCGCTGTAATTATTCTATTTACAAATATTATACATTTCATATTTGGTTGTAGCCTGGAAAAAGAAAAAATGAAGTCAGTAACTAGGTAGATGCTGCTTGTAGGCAATGAATAGGTGAGGCAGCAAGGACTTAATTGTGATGACAACAAAAATCAAAAGTTGTGGCATAGGTACAAAATTAGTGAAGGTATTTAAACGACGTATCTAACAACAGTTGTCAAGCTTAATGATATTACATGAGATGCCACATATTCATGGTAAATATAATAAAAAGAACTTAAGCATTAAATACCAACCTGAAGGTGGAAAGATCTTTATAAGGCGTAAAAGCTTTTGTGAGAAAAATGGCTCCTTCAAGTCCTCTACAGAAGATAGATCGAAAGCATTGCCATCTACAAGAATATCAATGAAAAGATTACATAACTACATATGCCAAATCAATCCATGAATTAATTTGTACTACTCTGTAATGAAGCATGAACTAAAATTAAATAGAAAATCTCAGAGTGGGATTCATGCATGCTTCAAAGCAAGCAAAAATAATTGTATAGAATCTAACAAATAAAGTAGAGATAACAGCTAGAATGACAGTTGACGCTTCAATCAAACAATTTCAGAACAAATTATATACCGTCTTGTGCAATCAGCAGCAAATACATCAGCAGCCTGAAGTACAAATCTACATAAGAGTCATCAAAGGAATTTCCTTCCACTTCGATCAACTCTCTCCTCTCAGACTGATCGCCACTCAAAAGAATCTGACTAGCCTTCAAAATGAAATAACTGATACATTAGAACATGGTACCAATAGTAAACAGTCCAGATCACAAACAGACATCATAAATTACTGACTCAAGAAACGTCCAACAGAGTATTTTCGCTTCATCTTTGAAACCATTGTGGGTTTTTTCTCATTAAATAAAACTGAAAAAAAGTTAAGCATGGGTCCACTATAAGGACCTTACAATCCTAAAGAGAGAAAGCATATCTGTACAAGAATAGCAGTAACTATCTGATGATAACTATAAGCCCATAAACAGAATCACAATTACCCAAAAATTAGACAAAACCAACCTCAAATACAAAATTAGACCAAAACCCTCTCCTAATTAAGAATTTACTTATAAGATAAAGCCAGGGATTAACGAATACAATACTATATGACCACACCAATTAACATTGTCTCACATCAATCCTCCAAATGTTAAGCTCAAGCCAAATAGCAAGACTACCATGCACATTACTATCATAAGACTACCCAAATTTAGCTAATCTATTTCTTAGCCACATTTCCCCAAAAAAAAAAAAAAAAACAATCTCTTAGAATAGCCAAACAAACATCCTCAATTATGGTAAGAAGACCATCAAACCAATCAGAATGGTCCATGAGTTTCAAACCTAAAAACAACCCACGATATAACCAGATTACTCCAGTAACTCCTCTAGCTATTTATTAGACATACAATCATCAGCATATACTCTCAAGGAAAGATGCTACACCATCATCATCTGGCAATTGAAGTTGCAAATTTACAAGTATTTCTAATTCATTTTAAAGCAAAATCCTCAAAAATCCACTGGTACAATTTCTCTAAGTGATACGTTCTTAAACCATTATAAAATAATTTCATATTTGGTTTCCCAGCAAGCGGCAAATGGCCACAAAAGGAAGAAAAATATAAAAAAACACATTGTCATACGTGTAACACAGAACCACCATTGCATCGCATGGATAAAGTTACCTATGTTTAATGACAAGAGGCCAGCTTCACCAAAGTCAAAATTTTGGATGCCTCATTCCACAATGTTTACAAGCCTAAACTCATAAAGAAATTTAAAATAAAGATTTTGAAAAAACCAAAATGGATGCAAAATTCAATCCAGTTATAGAAGTTTTCCTCTCTCTCTCAGAGACACTCATACAAGCAATAACAATCTACCAACAAAACATTCCTTATGTCTCACAAATTTCCCCTCCCACATACTAATCTGCCAACCTCCTCACCACCAAAAGAACACTGAACATGTGTGTGCATGTGCCTGTCTAAATTGCAACAATTACGTCCCAACAAGACTTCTGTATCATTAAATTTCTTTCAAATTTTGCAAATGTTATTGGATCAGGTGACTTGTTAAAATCTTTTAGGTACAATATCTCGTCACAAATTGGCTGAATAGACAAATCCTACTACTTTGCTAGATATTGATAAAAAAATATACATATACAAAATACTAGGGGTATTCATCATGATGAGTACATTAGTCCATAAGGAGGGCAATAATAGACAAACTAATTAAAACAAGAAATTTCATATGGTGATATAAGAGCTTACTTGCAGTGCTCCCCAAAGTCCAAGATTATCCAAACAAAATACTATATTGTCATGCAATCGATTGAGCTGTTTTTTTGGTGTTTCCGAAGACTTAGATGATCATTTGTCTCCCTGCTTAGTGCTGATGTGCACTGCACTTGTAGAAAAATAGGAAAGTAGCAACAAGTAAAAACTTGTTTCAATGAAAACAAAGTATAACAAAGTGACCTACTGCAACAACATACCTCACGTTTTATTTCTGCTAGTTTCTTACTGTACGTCATGTAAGAGTTAGAAGTGACATTTGAAACAGGACCATACCGATATACTCTGACTACAGGAGATGCTACAAAATTTTCCAGATCCCCATCATCAACTGAGCATACCTACAAGATAGGAATAAAAAACTTCAGAGGCAGGCAACAGAAACCTAGAATATTGATTCAGTACAACCACATGACCAGTTATAATTTAAACCCAGTATAACTGCCTATAACAGAAGAAGAAATTTTTAATTCAAATTAAAAGCCTCGCTGAGTGCTGTTCTTAAAATGCTTACCACAGTGATCATATATTTCATATTTGATAGATGGCAAAAAACATGGATCTATTTGAATAACTTCAAATTCTATATAAAGAATTTAGCCAACAAATAAAGCGCCATGATCTTGTGTAAATATTTAAGGAGCTGTTACATCAAACTGATTTCACTAGGGTTAACAAGGCCCAGATCTGCAAGGCTTACCCAGAAAGGAACAGATTATATGTTATGAATCCAGACAAATTCTTTATGGCATTTGTCAGGCTATGAATCTACCTCCTGAAAAATTTGGATATGACAAATACTTTCATGCAAGCTGCGCATTGGTGATGATTTATAAACCTCAATGTTTCTTCTAGCCACTGCTATCCCAACATGGAATCTGACATAAAAACAGAAATAAAAGTCCACTTTCATGCAGAGGTACTGAGTAAACCTTGTGCATACTAGCTAGCTTAGTTGGTACAGTCTCTGTCTTTAAAAGAGATCTTCGGTCCAAGTCTACTTGCACCAAGGTGAAGAGGGATTGGGTTTATTTTTATTGTTATAAACAGCCTGTTTTAAAAAATAAAAATAATATAGAAAGAAAGGTAAAGCTTGTATGCATATCACTCACTAAAAGAGGCAACCGACACCCTTTCCCAAATCCAAGAGATTTGAAGCAAACACAATCAGAGAGAGAAATAAGGATGCAAATATAATTTGTACTATTCTTCTCTGTGTCCAAAGTGATGATAGATGATCTTATATCAACTACGGTTCAAAAGTTCTTCATCAAGCATAATGCAGTATGGCAAAGAAATTCCTAAGAAGATATATGGCACTTCATCAATCCATAAAATATAGCTCCCATATTGTACTTATGAAAAGGGAGCTTTGATCATTCAGTCTAACCAGTTCCCCAGCAGAGGTGACTTTACATAATTATGTATAAGTTTAAACCACAGAAGACATGCTCTGCGGTAATGCATAGTTATTTCACAGGGCTTTCTAAGGGGGCTGGATGTATGTAAGTTCATATAGTATGTAAAGTTGGTAGAACTCCAATTGAAGAATCATCTTACTTGGGTTCATCGAAACAGCAAAGGTGATATTTATTGCCGTTAATCAAGCTAATAATATTTAGGGATGACTGGCAAAACTCAGTGCTTGATTCAAGCTAACAGCACCCGCAATAGACAAGTTATAGAAGATATAAACCAAATACAAGTTCATGTTCACAAGGACATAAAGGTGGATAAAAGCTTTACTTGAGATCAGAACACCAAAGCATATCAAGGACTCAACACAAAGACTGGTACAATTATAAGACAAGGACGCTTTCATAGGTCCAATGAATTCACAAAAAACTAGAGTACAAGGACGTTTTCATTAGGCATGTTTCAGTCATGTTAAGTTTGCAATTAAGCTAGAGTACAAGAAGTTAAAAACATCATTATTGAAATCTGAAGAGAAGAGCGATGAGAATTGCATAGATCTTACTAAGATCTCAAATTAGTCGTTTCCATAACTCACCTTAGCATCAAGTAATTTTTCAAGACTATTAATGCTTTTTGGTAAAGTTGCTTGATTTGATGCACCTGAAAGAGTAACATGTACACATGAATATCCGAAGAAACTTTGAAACAAATGACTGTTAAACCACAGACCCAATTGATCAGTCAGTGTCAGTCAATAGAAAGACATCAAATGCTGGCAGGGTTCCTGGATACAGCAATACGACAAGGAAAATCCATGAATCTTAAGTAATGTGTTAACTATACCATTGTATTTCTCAAAATTCATGTTAACTTTACCATGCCAGATATCCTATTTTACTCTTCTTATTTTATCTCAGATTCAGGAAACAACAATGATTTACATAAGTGATAGTTCCTCCACCAAGAAGTTATTAAACTGATGAACTAATTTAATCGGAAGTCTACCAGACAACTCCTAGATAAACAAGCAGCTTAGCTGAAACTTCTAACCAGATATAATGTCCAGTTGGTTGCATCCAGAACTCCTGGTTGCCCAATAAAATAGTTATTCCACAAGTTACAAGAGACATGTTAATTTGTGCATAGTATGGTCCTTGTATGGAGAGAGTTTGCTTTTTTATTTCTTATTATCATTATTTTCTTTATAGTTTAAATTCTCAATCCACATTTACTCTTAAATTAAACTGTTTGTTTAAACTTAAGCTTCTGATAATGCAAGTATATGCACAAACACACAGAAGTTTTATCAACACTAGAAGGGATTCCACTCTACCACTCTCCAAGTATGTCACCAACATGATGTTGAATTGAACTTGAACCTCTATTGACAATAATGTGTAAACATGATAAACAGCATATGCATCACATATGATTCTGCATATCAATTTTGTTGACTTCTCAACATTGACCACATTGCATTGCAACATATGTATCAAATGACCTGCAAATTGATGTGATGAATGCACAGAACTTACAGACAACTGTTCCAGGTAAGAAATCAAAAGTTTTGGAGAAACAGTGGAACTGCATTACCTTTCCCCACAACTGGAGAGGCAGTCATGCCAAATATACGGGGAACTTTTGTGATTTCAGGTTTATAGAAATCCTACACAATTGTCAATAGAAACTATGTCAAAGAATATACAACAGTACTATAACAAGTACAAAGAAGCATGTGAAAATGATATGAATTTATATGGCCATTACTTTCATGATTTTTGCATAAGGATGATCACTGCAACTTTGAGCATGATGGCACTCGTCAAAGATCAGAAGAGCAATTAACTCCATCTTAATAAAACGGTGGTATAAGCTCCGCAATAGTATCTCAGGGATCATGACAAGTACCTGCATACTTAGTCAGTACAGACTACAACAGATTTAAGGAAAATTTGGCTTCCACAATGTGACTACTATTGACCAAAAGAAAAATAATCACTTTTAAAAGCAAGAAAGCATTTGGTTTCGATGCAAACATCAGGATCTAAGTTCTTAAAAATATCAGTTCAAATATTGAAAATCTTCAGGGAATATTTTTGTATCAGCCACCCTAAAATACGGAAAATATCGAGGATGTTTTGGGAATTTGTATAAATATTTACTTCCTTGATTAAATGAAGAAGAAGAATAGATAAGACACAACTTCCATCGATTTAAGATGAGGGGAAAAAGCCAAATTTCATTAAACCCAAGCAAAGTGGAAAAGACTTCATCCAGCAAAATCAATAAGAACAACTCCATAATCGCTGAGCCCTTTTCCTACATCATTTTTGCAATTTACATATACAGAAGAAAACAAAAGGTATCATGCAATAAATAACTTAACATCTATACGAAGTGTATTAACCTCATATTAAGACAAAAAGCAAAAAAAGAAAAAGACAGCACAAACATTAAGTCAAATAATTAACATTATAACCTCATATTGATCTATCTCTTTTTCCCACTCATGATGGGTCTTCAAGGGCTTAGAGCTCCCACAAAAGGTCCCCACTTTGAAAGCAGTTGATTCTTCTATAACTCTGGCTTGCTGCAATACAAACTCTTCAACATGAAGACCAAACATGACGGAAATGCAGCATTATATTTAAATTTCCAAAACCAAGTTACCAATTTAACTTAAATATTACAATTATCCCACATTTAGACATTGCTCAAAATCAAATGAAAAAAGTAAAAAATTCCGTAAGACGAAAATCACCTGATGAACGAGAGCAACTGTAGGAGCAAGAAAGATGCATATGTGCCTTTGGGGTTTACGTATCAAGTGACCGAGCTCATTTATGAGCAGCACAGCAATGTGAGTCTTGCCACAACCTGTCCCCAGATATACAATTATGTTCTCCTCCACTGCTTTCTTGCATAGTTCCAATTGATACCTGCAAAGGAAGTCGACACGAACAAAGTAAGCCACATTTTCCCATAGTCATGTTCAGAACATTGAAAACCTAAGGGAAAAAAATTAAAATAAATAAATAAACACAACACAACACGATACAACACAAACAGTCAGCAGCCAGTTACTCTAAACCCTTAAGCCTCCAACAGAAACATGCAAATTAAAACTAATTCCTTTCTTTCGCATGCGAACCTCACCTATCCTTAGTTTTGACCCCAAAACATGGATCAATAATCTAAAACTTGACTCAATAGTAACACAGGGATTCTTGATTATTGTTTTATGTCAAACAACCAACCACTCTAAAACTTCAAGATCTAGTAAATATCACAAACACTACATTAAACAAACCCAATAAACAATTATCATCTGTCAATTGGCTTGACTTGAATTCTTATTGTCACAAAGGGTACTCAAAAAAAAAAAAAAAAAAAAAATCAAACACACACGCACACACAAAATTCTTTCTACACAGTTTTCCCCCTCCATTTTCCCACCAACCAAACACAAGAACTGCTCTCATTCTAGTGACACCATGTGTAATTACCAACTAAACAAACCAAAACACAATCAAACAGCCAATGCAACAACTTGGATCCTTATCATTCTCAAAGAACAAAAAATGGCACAAAGATCCAAACTTTACATCAAAAACTTGATGAAAAAAGCAAACCCGCATGAGAAAAAGCAGTAAAAATAAAGAAAGACATTACTTCCTAGCAATCCTTCGGGATCCTTATCAGTGTTGTTGAGAGCTGTGGAGCTGGACTCTGCAGCACCACCAGCAACGTCAGACGAGGATGGATAGGCATCAACAGACATGGGTTCACCGTCCGGCATGACTGAGGAGCATCTAGCGCTTTGTTTGGTCTAGGTCATAACAAACAAGAAGCCAACTTCGAGCGAGTATGTATGTATGTATGTATGTGCCTTTGTGTTGTGTTTTGTCGTGGTGTCTGATATGGGAATTCAATGCAAGAGCAGAAACACTGCTTAGCTTGGAAATAAGGTGTCGCTGACGTGGCACCGGTTCTCACGGATTCTATGTAAGTCAGCGGATTTGAGTCAATCTAAGTTCAAGTATTCATTTATTGTTTTTATATAGATGACAGCAAGCGTGTGTTTTAAGTACCGTGTCCGAGAATGTTTATGGATATTTTAATGTTGATTATTTCAAAATGTGGAAAATATAAGGATGTTTCGTATTAGGCTCGAATGGTATCTTATAATTTTGAAGAGTACTAATTAATGTCTATATGTGTATGGTGTAAATAATGTCAGAATTTCAATTGCTCTCAAATAGATTTGCTGTATAAAATTAGCTTATGCCAAATATTTGGATAAGTATATTCATGTGAAGAATATTGTTTTAGTGTATTTATGTGAAGAATGTCAAGAAACAAAGGGTGATTGATAAGGTGAATTTAAAAAAATAAAAATAATAAAAATAAAAAGATAACTTCATTAACAAACGCCCTACAAACCGAGGGCAGAGGGGAAGATACAAGACACACTAATTTTCTGCTAGTGAAGTTACTCACGAGAGGACATGGTTAAAAAGACAAGTTTATATATTAAGTGGTTCCCATTTCGAGAAATAGCTTGACACTTAATGACTCTCACCTCCTTGCACAAAAAGCTACGGCATCATCAATCAACCAACTAGCCTCACTATACAAAGGATTACATGAGTTAATTTTGGAAGCTACGACAGCAGCATCCACCTCTACAAAGTACACCAGTAAGTTACAAGCATGAGCAATTAGAAGTCCTTCACGAAGGACCAAAAACTCACCAGTCTCGGGGCTAAAGCAGTCTTACAAAAACTTCGAGACTGCCTTAATAATCCTGCCATGATGGTCTCCGATTGCCACCCCGACACCCACACCATTCGAATCACTTTTGACACAGGCATTAATGTTCAATTTCAGGCAGTTTCGACCAGGAGGCACCATTTAACAGACGAGACTGAACTGGAAACTTGCCTTTAATAGAAGTCACAACCATAGACTGCTAAAACTCCTCCAGATAGTTAACAACACAAGTAACCACAGCCTTTTGGTCCCTAACGAAACCAACGAACAAGTTGGCACTTCTATAAAGTATATTTATTGGAAAAATGTTACTAAAAGTGTTGATTATTTATGGTATTTTTAAGAAATAAAATAAAAAAATGAAGGTCGATCACGTGAAAAATATCATGATAAAGTGAAAAGTATGATTAGAAATTACGAGTGATAACTAACATGAATTTTAAAACAATTACAGACAATCACATGAAAATGTCACTAAAAGCAACTAGCAATACAAGGTGGAGAATTTTATTTAAAAAAAAAATGAAGTACGAGCACTTGAGAAATGTGAGAAATGTTACTAAAGCTGATAAGTGATATAATGCTATTCATTTTTAAAAAAATGAAAGTATAATCACATAAAAGTGTCACTAAAAATGGCGATTTACACAAGGTGGTGAATTTTTTAAAAGTAATAATAATGAAGTACATTCAAGCGGAAAATATCAACAACGCTAATAAATGATGTAATGGTGTGAAATTTAAAATAGCTAAGTATAATCTCATGCAAAATCATTAAAAACGATGAATAATATAAAGTAATGATTTTTATTTTAAGTGAAGTATGATCACGTGAAAAATGTCATTAAAGCTAACAAATGACACAATGGTATGAATTTTTAAAAAGCCAAGTGTAATGACATGAAAATGTCATTAAGCAACAGGTAATACAAAGTGGTGAAATTTATTTATTTATTTTGAAAAAAAAAAAAGAAGTACCACCATGTGAAAAATGTCACTAAACTAGGCAAGTAATATTGCTCTATGAAGTTCTTGCATTTGCTACCCTTAGTATTAGACGTGTTTTTACTACAATAATTGCATTCTCAATTTCACCTTACAAATAAATTTATTCAGTCCGATAATATCCAAATTCTAATCACTCTGTGCTGAGTGAAATCTATAAAAAATAAAAATATAAAAATGAAAATAAAAAAATCAGCCTCCCAGCACAAAGACACAAACACAGCTTATCAAGGCACTCGAGTTCAAACGGTGATGACAGCAGACACCCCAAACAAATAGGAAAACATAGACTTGATTTGATTTGATTGTCGAGACAAGAAGAGACTCGTAGAAACAAGGTGAGACATGTCTAGCAAACAATCGGGAACAGTGTATTGATGTTTCAAGAACTCAACACATAATAAATCATGAGCACATTCATAGTACACATTCTATTACAACAAGTAAATTTTGTTTGTTAAATACAAAAAAAAATAATAATAATGTGATCAGAATATAATGGAAAACCAAAACCAAATGGACTAACTTTCAATGGATATACGATAACTTCAAATTTTATAAGTAAAACAACAGATGAAGTTGATGAACCATTTATTGAAAAAGAAAAGATATCATCAAACACAGTCCTAATCAAACTCATGAATATGGTTTGAATGTTTATGGATGTTGAAGAATCACAAATCTCATTAAACTCAGTTATAAATACTATAGTAAAGTCATTTTCTATCGACTCAAACTTTTACGGGTGTAATAGTAATTAATATGATATTAGTAATTGGAGGTCTCAGGTTTAGATTCTCTTTTTTCCTTTATCTGGAATTCATGTGTTATTGTACATGCTATATAATAAGGGATGTTTAGCATGTGTTAAATGTTTACCATCTATCCATATTGCATATGAGGGGCCATATTAGCATATCACAACTTCCATCAACGTTAGTCTTAATACTATAGTTGAACAATTTTTTATCAGTTTAATTTTTTGGGTTTATGATAGCTAACACTGAGGATGAGCACATTTATGTTATCTTCATAGAAAGAAAGTTTCGTAAATTATATCATACACAATTCTTCGTTAATGAAAATCCGAGTAAAGTAACTAATAAATATGAAGTTGAACTTGTGACCCTTACAATAATTTATAGAAAAGGAGGTTTATAACATTGAGCGGACTATCACTTAACACAAATTGTAACTATTCTACATATATACCGACTCAATCAATTTCAGAGCTAATGCGTCATATTTAATACAAATCATTACAAGATAAGAATATAACCAACCACCCTAAGCATATGTTCTCCTTTTAGCTCTTATATTTGCAAATGTAATTGTTAACCTTAAATTGGATCAGTTTAAGCATACAAAAATTGCACATTGCTTGGTTAGCATTGGTGACAATATATAATAGTTTAGACAAAAAAAAAAAAAAAAAAAAAAAGAAAAGAAGGGGAAAAAAAAAGAAAAAGAAAAACTAGAACAAAAAACGATTGAAAGATATTGAGGGTGAGTCAGTTTTTTATTTTGTTTTTATTACTTCAATTGGATTTTGTTTAGAAAAAGGGTTAATTGAGTTTCAAATTAAAAAAAAAAAAAAAAGTTTAATTGAGATTCTTTTAAAAAGAAGAAGAAAAAGAAAAGGGTTAATTGTAGTAAATACACTGAATTTTTAGATAAAAACTTTGTATTCAACAAATCCATTTAATTATTACAACTACCCTTATGAACAGTGATTTTTCATCCCATTTAACAATTGATTGAGATTTGACTTTACAAAGTCAAAAATACCCCTATAATTTACACTAAAAAGTCTTGTTTACCTTTTACTTTTAAAATAATTAATTTAAAAATTTTTAATTAATAATTAAATAATAAAAAACTAATCAATAAATTCAATATTATATAAGGACAGAATGTTGTTCTCAAGAAAAGCATTAAAATTCGTTAAGAAAAGTCAAAAAAGGAAAAAAAAAAAAAAAAAAAAAAGAAACATTAAAGAACTTTAAAGAAAACAAAGGTTACAGAAAACTTTTGAACTTTGAAGCTTGAAAGTAGAAAAATTTTTAAGTCTAAAGAGCAAAAAAATGGAGGAAAGATTGACGAAACAAGTAAAGAAAAGATATCAATGAAAGAGAGATGACGGAACCGGCAAAACTACAGTGACAAAGCGATCTTATTCCCATTAGATAGAGCACTGAGGCCTTTAGAGATGAATGGCGTCTTCATTGGAGATGATCATCAATTCAACCTGATGGAACAAAAAGAAGAGTGAGATCTGGTTTCTTGAAGAATTTATGATTGAAGAGTTTGTGTTTACGGAGAAGATGAATTTCTACCATCATCAGTGAAATGAAGATTTATTATTCATCTATTATGATATATATATATATTTTAATAAATTTTTAATAAATAATTTTATTAAAATATTTGTTTATTAAACTATATTTTTGGTTGTTATGAAATGATTGTTTTACCCTCTGTTTTTTAGTCAACCGTTAATTTTAACAGATGTGTACTAATAAAATGGGGGTTGCAATAATTACATGGAATTGTTGAATATTAATCCTTTTGGCAAAAACTCAAGCTGTCCTAGTGTGATTAACCCTTAAAAAAATTGGGCCTTAAAGGCGGACTTAGGTGGGCCCACTTTAATCCAACATTTGGGCCCGTCAATCGAGACAACAATCGAGTACTTTTGCTTAGTCTTGGCCCAATACCCATCTAGTCAGTGGGAATATGGGCCGCTTAAAAGTCCATTCCACTAAATGCTCGGCCCTCAAAAATCAAAGTTGTAGCCAGACGCGTGTTCAAGCCTTGTAGTTCTTTTTTTCTTTTTTTGCAAGTATCAACTGTAAGTTTGTAACTATTTCAACCGGGACATCTCCAATTAAATGAAGATTTTCTACCTATTGGACTAAGAATAGGGTTGAACTCAAAGTATACCCTAAAAACATAATAAATAAATAAATAAGATTACGAGAATCGATATTTGCACCTCTCAAAAAAACTGTCTACACACCCCTTTCGTAAGTTCATCCTATTAAGTGAATTATAATTACAAATTATAATTTTTAAAATAATATTTAATAGGGTTGTATTTTCATGAGGGGGGCACATACAGCTTTAGTGGAGTGCAAATACCATCACTCTAACGTTACATACAAAATAAGGTAAAGTCGAAGCAAATGCCTAAATCCGAAACCCGAAACCCATTTTGTACAGGGCTGATGTATAAGGTAACCCCAAACAGAAAACTTTGGAAGCCTAGAGCATACTCAGCCTTTAAGCCCAGTTGGTTGGCAGTGCTAGAATTGTTAAACCAATCATAAATATGTTAAGCTGTTCTAGCTTAACCATGAGCCATGTTGTGTCCTGCTAAACCTTGCATGGATTAGAAGGGACATAACGCTACCAAACTATCAATCAGTTTTAACATTACATGTATCAAAACCATGCAAAATCTCTTGACAAAAAAAAAAAAAGAAAAAGGATTACAATAGTTGATTTTCTGTTTGATAAATAAAATGAATACACAAACTTATATATCTTGATATATTACACTAAAACAGTTGTAATAATAATTATGACAAAACAAGCTATATATAAATACATATCCGCCAATATTAAATACAAATGGCCACTCTTTTATGTTAACAACTTCTTACATATAATTATATATATATATATGTATATATATATATGTTCATGTACTATATATAATGTGATGATGAGAAAACTGAAATTAGGCCTCCTCAGTTCATACTATAGCTTGCATATGTTCTGCTATTTTCTAAGTGGCTTCGACCCTGATAAAAGCTTCAGTGCATCTTCCATGGATGGTCGATCAGACGGGTTAGTTTTCGTGCAGAGGAGAGCAACATCAAGGACTAAATTGATCTCCTCTTGCAATGAATTGGTAGCATCACCACCAACTTCATTGTCCATGTATATTTCTCTCAAGACAACATCTCTTGGTTTATTCTGTATGCTACTTGCAGCATTTGTCAACCTACCGTTTGTCAAGACTTCGATAATGACCTCTCCGAAGCCATAGATGTCCATGCATAGCTCCTCTCTTATGGCATTGTCGAACTCACCTGTTCATTCAAATAATGTATAATGTTCTTACTTGCCCAACTGTACATATAGACATATCTTTTAGTGATAAAAAGTGCAACATTGCTGCAAACGGAACATACATATATGTATTAATAGTGAAGCTATATGTACTTGTTTAAAAGCAAAGACTTTCTAGGTTGGTTCTTTTTTTAATTTTTTCAGACATCCTCTTGACCTTTTAAACCAGAGTTAGAGTTAACTTTAGCTTTAAAAGATACTAGTCTGTTTGTTTCACATTGGTAAATTTGAAATGCATGGAAGCTAAAAAGCATTATTTGTATATGCTACATGAAAGAATGTTGAGAGAAACCGTACCCGATTTCCTGCTGGCAATTGAACCATTAGCCAAGTGTGCAAGATATTTGTAGCCAAATTCAGCCAAATGCGGTTCCATATTTTCGTCAAAAACTATGTTGCTTGACCTCAAATCACCATGAGGAATAGCAGGATAGCAATCATGGTGAAGGAAACAAAGTCCTCTTGCAATGCCAATCACAGTTTTGTACTTGGCTGTCCAATCCCTCTTCATTCTAATCTTCTCAGCCAAATTTCCATTAGGCAAGTAGTCATATAGCAGATAAGCTAGATGCTTGTTGTAGCAAAAACCAAGCAATCTGACCAAGTTCTTGTGCCTTGCATTGCCCATTCGCATTACGAATTCAGACATTGTACTCATTCTCTTTGCTCCCCATTCGATCTTCTTCACCGAAACTGTTATTCCGGTGGGGAGAACTGCTTTGCAAACTGAAGCTGATTGTGATGGCACTGCTGCCTCCATTGAATCTGTGGAGTTGAAACTTTTCATGATATCGTTAGCTGTGAATCGAGGCAGACCAGGAAAGGATACCATCTTCCACTGGCCTTTACTTGCTCTCCTGAAGAAAAATATCCCCAGAAGTGATGCTGCAATGAATACAACAACCCCTACACACAATATCAAAACCAGTACAAGCCTCCTGGTGCCTTTGCTTCCAAATATAGACACAGAAGAAGGACACGGTCTAAGAGGAGCTCCACAAAGCCTTGGATTTCCAACATAAGCACTTGTGCCCATCAATTTCAATGCCTTTCCTGAGGGTATGGAACCGGATATGTCATTGAAAGATACATTCAGGAGTACCAAGCTAGACACATTGCCAAAGTTTGCTGGTATTGGACCACTTAGATTGTTATGTGACAAGTCTAGGACACTTAAATCAGGAAGACTTGCCAGCTTTTCAGGTATAGAACCAACTAACTTATTGCTACCTAAATCAATCCTCTCAAGTGCCTGGCAATTGGAAATACTTTCAGGGACAGATCCTGACAAATCATTGTTATGCAATTCAATGACAGAAATGGATTTACAGGATTTGAATGCAGGGAGACTGCCTGTGATGTTGGAAGCTGAAGCTGAAAAGTTTTGAAGAAGTGGCAAAGACCAAGTTTGTGGTGGAATGGTGCCTCCAAGCTCTGGATTGTTAGAGACATTGAAGTACTGCAGCTTTGGAGCTTGTGACATGTCTGTGGGGATCCCTCCTGTGAACTTGTTGCTTGAAAGGTCTATGTACGTGACCTCAGGAAGCTGTTTAAACCTCAAAGGGATGTCACCTGAGAATGAATTGTCTTCAAGCCGGAGCCGGACAAGGGAGGAACAATTGGAGAGTGATGGTGCAAGACTGCCTGTAAAACTGTTTGAAAACAGAATTAGTTTGAACAACACACCACCTGAGCAAATACCAGGAGGGATTCTGCCAATGAAGTTGTTTGTGGAAACATCAACCCATCTGAGCTTTGAGTTCCTGCCCAAGTTTTGTGGAAGTGAACCATTGAAGTAGTTGTTCCATATGAATAGAATTTCCAGGGAGGGAAGTTGTGCTAGGCTTTCAGGCACAGTGCCACTCATTTCATTGTACATAAGACTTAGCAGTCTAAGATCCTTCAACTCTGAAAGACTCTCTGGAATAGGCCCTGAGAGTTGGTTGTCAGAGAGATCCAAGCTTTTAAGGCCACTGATTCTGCTAAACTCCCCTGGAACCATTCCAGTGAGCTGGTTCCTGAACAGGAAAAGCGACTCAAGCTTGGTGAGATTGGACAGTTGCTTTGGTATTGAACCTGAGAGGTTTGCTCCAGCTATGTCAAGATACCTGAGCTCACTCATGTTACCAAGCTGCCAAGGAATACTTCCCTGGTATGAATTGTAACCAATCTCCATGTGAGTCACAGTCTTGAGGTTACCAAGCTCTGGTGGTATCTCACCATTGAGAAAATTTCCTGCCAAGTGAATGAACTCCAGGGCCTGGAAAGAACCATACTCTGATGGGATTGGTCCACTGAAGTAACTCCCTGCAAGATTGAAAACCTTGAGATACTCAAGCTGGGAAGCTTCAACAGGCAATGGACCGGAAAAGCTGTTGCTAAAAGCATCAAGAACAACAAGATTCCCAAGTCCTGAAAGTCCACCAGGGAAGCGACCAGAGAAGTTGTTTCTACTTATATCCAAGCTTCTCAAACTGGTAAGATTGAAGAGTTGAACAGGAAGGTGTCCAGAGAAAGAGTTGTGACTAAGATTGAGGTCTACCAGCTCATTGAAAACCACCAACTGCTTGCCAGACAACACCCCAGCAAGATCTTTCATGGACAGGTTTAGTCCAACAACAGCAGTATTGTTCTTGTTGCAAGTAACACCTGTCCAAGAACACGCATGGACATAATCCCCAGATGGGTTGCTGCTGCTTCCAGGAGGAGGCAGGAACCAGTCATCCAAAGTTTTGGAACCATCAATGAGCTCAGATTTCAAGCTGAGAAGTGCTTCTGAGTAAGGATCACTAGCCAAAACCAATGCAACAACAAACAAGGAGGACATGAGAAGAAGAGTGATGTACTCCATTGGAAATTGCAGCAGTAGTAGTGGAGCAGGTAAACAAATATCAATTTGGGTTGATCAGATTGTAACAAATTGTAAATGTGGTGTGTGATATGAATTGATGTTGCATTGTTGGGCCAAGTGGTGCATGGGAACTAGTGAAAGTATGCTTAAATGGGAAGAATTAGTGTGATTAGATCAGATGAAATATGAATATTTTTTGGTTTGCTTTTTGAGACAAGCGGGACCCTATTTGTGTTTGTTTATTTATATGGTGTTGGTGTTGGCCATTCAAGAATATATAAATATCAACTTTTATATCTTTGAGGCATCTCTTTTTCTTCTTTTGTCACTTGACAGAATCCAATAAGCTACCACCACTGTCCAGTTTCAAATGGAAGAAAAATATACATATATTCTCACACCTCCTTTAGTCAAATTGTGGTTTATATGCTTTAAAAGTTTATAACAATCTCATTTATAGGTAAGTTTTTTAGTATATACTGCTTGTGAGAAAAATTTCTGTACAGATATAAATTATTTATTGGAATTATATATTTTAGTAAATGTGTAATGATATAAATTTATTATTCTGAAATTTTTATACTTGAATATTAGCTTTGGAGAAGCTTCTATTATTTATAAGTTTTTTATATTTATCTTAATGAGAATTGTTAAATTAAATTATCTTTTAATACGGTTTAGTGGATTCATTTAGCTTAACAATGATCCGAACTTGAATCGTTGTACTATAAATGATGTTTGCATATATTATATGAGCATTAAAATCCAAAGGCCGATTTATAATAAAAAACAATGTATTTCATTGAAATATACGGTGCAGCTAACATTTTCCGTCTAAAATTTGTAGGGTTTTTTTTAATATAAAAGGATGAAATTATATCAAAATTGTCAATCAGAAATGTCTCTGTCCCTTCTAGAGATTTTACATGAACAGTGTGGGGACATGAATCAGATAATCAATAACCATATATATATATATATATATATATATTCTCTTGTTGTTTTAATACAAAAACAATAAAGATCTCTTCTCTTTTCATGAACTTTTTCTGGTTGGATGGATTGAATGGAAACGAGTTGCAGACCTATTATTATTTATAAATGGGGTAACATATGTAATGTTATGATGTGCACAAGAATTAAGATTGATTGATGTACTTATTAAGTAATTACCATGACAGCTGCTCTCAACTATTAGTTTAACAGGTAACAAATCTATTATTGTGTTGATTATCATCATTATAGCACAGGCAAAGTTGATTAGTGGTGGCATGGGGTTATGGGGTCATGAAAAAATATATAAAGACATCATCATTATCCATTATTGCTTGTTGAGTTGATGTTAGTGTATTTAATTTTCTCTTTTAGCTTTCCAAAAATGCAACTGAATTACAATACTTTTCAGTTAATTTATAATTTCTAGTTTAATTACTTACAAAATACTTTCCGGTAGTATTTTTGGGGTGAACTTTTTATTCCACTAAAGTGCCAAACATTTTATGTTAAGCATTTTCAAACTTTAATCAACATATCTTCTTATAATAAATAAATAAAAATTCCTTTCACATCTATGTCATTAAGATTGTAAATTTATTTCGTATTATATTATTTCTAAAATTTTAAATTAACTATAACAGTTATTTTTCATATATATATATATATATATATAAGATTTTTGGTCAAAAGAGGATAAATATGGATGATATTTAAGACAAAAAAAAAAGTCAAATTGTACTAAATAAAGAAGTTTTATAATCTGTTGCTATATAATCTCATTATCTATTAAATTTATATAGTTTAACCTCAAATTTATGATATCAACGTAAGTATTGTGTGTATATATATACACATGCACTCAATATTATTATGTGAAGTTGAACATTATGTCAAATCTAACTTGAAAACAAAATAACAAATTCATTCTTAATTTACTAATTATGTACCATTACTTCATATATCTATATATTGATTACCGTTGTTTTCATATATTTATGATAAGGATTTAAGTATCATATTTATATATAAATTACTCTACACATGTAGTCTATAGGAGGGCGTGCGAGAATTGTTATTAAAACAGTTTTTACAAGAGTTATTTTTATTTTCTTCCTTAACGATTAGCGAATTATCAATTTTTTCTTTGTTGATTTAAAAACGTAAAAAAAATCCCTCTAAATCATTGTTAACTCAAGTTTTTTTTTTTTTTTTTTTTTTGAAAAGAGAAGGTAAAAAGATGTTTTCTTAATCAATAGAATGGAAAGTGACGATTCTTTAATCGTCAAAAAAGAAAATAAAAATAACTCTTTTTATAGTAATTAATCTCAATAGAATTTATCAAACTCTACCTAGCAATAATTTTTAAGTTATTATTATTTCCCCCCCTCCTGGCGATTGACGAATCGTAATTTTCCCTTCTATCGATTCAAAAAACATTATTTTATGTATTTTTTTACTTGAATTAATACTATTTCAGAAGTTTTTTTTTCTTATCATTTTAAAATCCTTAAGGGAGAAAATAATAATTTATCAATCATTAGGGAAAAATGATAATAACTCAATAATTTTTAACAAAATTAACACTGTATGATAACCACTAACCAGAACCCATAGCACTAATTATTTTTGTCATAACAAATCCCTAGAGAAAGAGAGGAATGGGGTTTTAGTAGGCATCATAGTGTACCAATGTATGGCTGTGTCTAAGTATATAAAGACAAGAGTACATCTCTTTTTTGGATGATCTTTTAAAGTGGTAGTGGTGCCATTGAGATGACAGTGGCAGCTGCAGAGAAGCTAAAGAGTGTGAAGACAGGAGAAATTGTTTGTGATAAAAGCAGTTGCCTTTTTTCTTGATTTGAGATTCCCTTTGCCTTTTGTGTTCCTGAAGATTTATTAAATCCTATCAACCCCCTCCCTGACATCTGTGCTTTTTTCTTGGCAGTTGGCATCAAGTCATTGCCATCTTCCCACTCCTTATGTTCTGTGGTCCAAACCATGCATTCTATTCATACTTGCAACATTTTCTTCAAGGAAATGGAAATCTCACTCTTGGAAGAAAACAATTTTAATTTGGTTCATGAATGAAGTTATAGTCAAACATGGGTAAAATTGTTTGAAAATTTCCTAGTATTTAAGCACTTTTTGAATAACAAAAAGTTGCTTTTTACACTTGTTTAGAAACAATAAATATCTAATACTAGATTTGTAAAATTTGAAAATGATTTGAAATTTGAAAATTGAACATGATTTTAAATTATGATCTTATTAATGCGGGTGTAAAAGGTTCATCGATATACACTTTAACTCCATATCATAAAAGGTTCATGTACATTGTAACTTTATATCACTTAGTGTATTTTAGAAGCATATGTAAAGTGGTTTTTTCCTATTTATAGGATTGATTGTCTTTTGACTATGGAAGGAGGTTTTTCAACCGCGTATGTAATAATTTTCTTTTTTTTTTTTTTAAAGCTGTATCAATTCACCCCTGTCCCAATTTCAGATATCAAATTTGTAATGGTATAAATGTCATAATTTATATTTGGGCATATATTGTTTTTATTACTCTTCCAAATAATAAATACAACAAGCTAATGTGACTCATTAATTCTTCAGAAAAGGACACAACTGAATCCCTAATAGGTGGTCACAACAAGGGTGGTTTCATTAGTTTAAATTTTTGGATTTCATACCCATTGGTGGGTCTGAAATCCATTAGTACCATTATCATTCAATTGAATTGCCATGGACATGAAAATTTTGTCTTTTACATTCATTTCTCCCAGAAAAAAGAAAGGGTTTATATATATTTTTTAATTTATTGGAAACAGTGAAAAGGCCACTTGAAATCATTTTTGGTACTCACATCACAAGAAGGTCCTGCAACATTTCACAGTGAGCCCGTGATGAAATTATGTGGCTGGTGGCAACCCATTTTGTGTGTCATAATTAGGGTTTCAATTAATGGTATTCAGAGAGAAGCAGACTTGCTGAGAAAGCTCAAAATTTTCTGTATCCTTTTTGCTATCAAATGCATCACAGACTTTATTAAATAAAAAAAAAAAAATGCATCACACACTTTTTGAGAAAGGGTTATTTGCAAATTGAGTAAATTACAATTTAGTTACCTCGTTGAAACTGTTATTCAAGCAGAGCAAGTGTTTTGATTTTATTATAATTGACCCCCTTGCCGTTAGTATTTTTTCATTACATTTGATAGTAAACAGTATTAAATGACGAAAAGATCAAAATACCTTTTTTGATTGAAATTGACTTAATTGATTGAATAAAAAATAAAAAAAAATAAAAAAATAATTAAAAACTAAAAAAATAAATAAAATAGAAAAATTAAATAAGAAAATTTTTCAACATATCTCCACCATCCATCTTAAAGATGGATGGCGGAGATTAATGTGAAAAAAAAATAAAAATTTGAAAAATAAAAAAGTAGTTTTCAAATAAACACATACAACAGTTTCATCAACCCAAAAAATCTCCAACAACTTCATCAACCCAAAAAATCTTTAACTAGAAAATTTTCAACACATTCATCATCTTCATCAACTAAATCTAAGAACCCAGATAAAATAAAAAAACACAAAAATCCCCTTAAAACACAAATAAAAAACACAAAAATCCCCTTTAAACACAAAAATCTCATTTGTCGTCAACCAACATCAAAAACCCACCACACACATCCACACCCACTTAGAACATCATCTTTCCTCTACACCACACCCATCGACCCACCCACCGCCACCATCATAAACTAGTTCGATGACAAAAAAAAAAAAAGGAGTGGAGCCATGCCAGAGTTGCAAAGGGAAGTGATGCCGGATTTGGAAAGGCTAGTGGCGCTGTTTGGGCTAGGATCTAACTCACATCGAAATCGGTAATTTTGACAATGTTAGATGGTGTTGCCGATGCCGATATAGTTTAGTCGCTCCAGCTCGGCGAAGTGGATGCCAGAGTTGCAAAGGGAAGTGATACCGGATTTGGAAAGGCCAGTGGCGCCGTTTGGGGTAGGATCTGACCCACACCGAAATTGACAATTTTGACAACATTGGATGGTGTCGCCGCTGCTGTTGCCGATGTAGTTTAGTCGCTCCAGCTCGGCGAAGTGGATGCCAGAGTTGCAAAGGGAAGCGATGCCAGAGTTGCAAAAGGAAGCGATGCCAGATTTGGAAAGGCCAGCGGTGCCGTTTGGGCTAGGATCTGACCCACATCGAAATCGGCAATTTTGACAACGTTGGATGGTGTCGCCACTGCCGCTGCAGATGTAGTTTAGTCTCTCCAGCTCGGCGAAGTGGATGGGTTGGTGAGGCTGCATATGTTGAAGGAAGCAAGTGAGTTTTTTATGGATGTGTAGAGAGAATGAAGTTTTTATGGGTGGTGCTGTGATTGGAATTTTGTGAGAGAATGGGCTGGGGTTTGAAGTTTGATGATGAAGAAGAAGAATTAAAATTTTTATTTTTAATTTTTCAGTTGTTTTAAAAAACAAGGCGAAAAAACAATTTTATCCCTCAATCAGTTAACTTTAATGGAGATCCACTAACGGCAAGGGGGTTAATTGCAATAAAATCGAAACAATTACTTCACTTGAATTACAGTTTCAACGGGGTAGCTAAATTGTAATTTGCTCTTGCAAATTTAATTGATTGTGCTATTTGTATCATGCACACTTAATAGGAAGAAAATCGTGTATTAGATAGATAGTAGTACTATCATAGTTAATAATATGATCACATTAATTAATGTAAAAAATTACAAATAGCCCCTAAACTTTTGTTGAAATGATCTTTTATCTAAAGATTATACAAACTATGGATCGATTTGTGATAAGTTCATATAACATTGAGATAAATCGGTTCGAATATTAAACAAAGACAATTCTATATACGTATTAGTAAAGAAGTATGATAAGATTTGAACTCCTTTTAGATATGTGAAAATAAAGTTTATTAACTACTTAATTACAAACGAATGCGGAATATCGATATCTATTAGGAGAATGCAATGTCTTTTAACATACTTGAGTGTGGCCAAAAGTGGGTGAAATTGCAGATGATATATTCACTTTGACGAAAGATAAATCTTACATCAATCACCATGGTTGCTACCATCACTTCCACAACTTGACAACTTAGCAATCATATAAAATTAGATAAAAACTTGGAGAGAAATGAGGGCTTTGTTTCAAATTTTCTCGAAGCAATCATCATTCACTTAAAAACGGCCAGAAACAGTGGAAATTTTTGGACCCAGAGAAATTTCTCAAAGACAGTAAAGGTTAGAAAAAGACATGCCACCGACCCTCAGGCCCCGTGTGTGCTTGGACATTAACACATCTTTTTAGGAAAAGAAAAAGATTGGTAAAACAAAAGATTGAATTAGATTCCCATTTGGGTCAAAAGAATTGGTGGCTCATGCATACCATGAATTCATATCTTAATCAAATCATATTTTAAAGTACAAATAAACATATCCACGTTGGTCTTTGTTACAGTATTAGAATGAAAATTAGCTATCAGTATCATCCATGCAACTCTACCGTTTCAAGTTTCAACTTTAACTTATATATTAATAATATAACTTCGTCGCTCATGACGTTGAAATCACATATCTTGCGTTGTTTTCAAGCTTGTTTATTTGATTGGATAATAAATTGAGAAAATTTGATGGTTAGCAGGGTCTTGGAATTTTTTTTCAGGATCAGTTGAGTCCTAAAAGAAATTTCAGAATCATTCTCTCTAGAGAATAACCAAAGTTAAAAGCATGTAGGAGACTCCTCTTTTCTTTAGGGTAGGCCAATCCAGTGATGGAAAAGACAACTGATAACATTGATAAAGATGTGTAATTGGGGATTGAATGAAGGGTAAATTACAGATTAAGAGGGCAATTAAGGAAAAGGCAGAGGGACAATTAGTCAAAAATTGCTGGGTGCTGAAACTAATGAGGCAGAAATCAGAGATTAACAGTCCATAAACAATGAAAGAACATCAATCATTCATAAAGTGAATTTTATAAACTATGATAAAGGTATTTCAAAAAATGAAAACAATGATAAAGGTTATAGACAGAGTGGGTGGAGTTAGTAGATTGATGAGAAAAGGGGTACCAACACCAACACCACCACCACCACCACCACCACCACCATTTCATTTCAACTACAAAAGTGCTTTTTCAAATATGTGATTCTTTGTTTGTTTGCTTTGAAGAGCAAAAAGACCATGCAACTTGAGTATACACCACTGTGACACAAAAGCAGCATGCTGATGCTGCTGCTGCTGCTCCGAATGAGATTGCCTGCCCTGGACTGGAGTATTCTACACCCACTAAGCTGGATCTTGAACAACCTGATGAAAGCATATTTTATGAATCTAATTAGAACAGACACAGCATAGATGCCAACAATGATGTGAACACAACAACCTGATGACAGTCAAAGATGGACTGGTAGAGGTGTAAGTCAAGGAGGCTCATGCTATCAGTGAGAGTTTACTTTCAGATGAATGCATTCATTCCTGTTTTGGACCCAAAAAGTTGACTAACACTGTGATACATGCAAGTATCAGCATAGCTATATATTATTTACTTGCCCAACATTATGATTCCATCACACTTCTTGCATAAGATGACTATACTATTCAACAGATCTTCTATATAACCACAATCATACATGCATTACATATTCCCTTTTAATTAAAATAATTTACCAGAAGCAGTTTTATAGTTAAATTAGAAAAAAAATCTATTAACTACAAACTACTTTTATAACATTAACAACCAACCAAATAAATATTTTTTAACTTATAGTTCCACTTCATAAATTCTCTACTTATAAAAAGCTCTACTTGTAACAACAATGAACAAACGTTAATTCTTGGTAACTTGACTGCCTATTGTTTAAACAGACTAAAATTTGTAAATTGGCTTTCTTGCCTATTACAAAAACATCATTGACTGTTTATATCATATGTGGGAGCACCGATTAAACCATAAAAAGTAGTTGGTGTAAGGAAGTAAAGTTCGAAGGCAAATATCCCATCATTGGAATGCAAACTTCTTCAGAATCAAGGTTCTAGAGAACCTCCAAAGGCAGTCGTTTGCAGAAAAGGAGCAAAGTTAAAAGTCATGGCATTAAGCAAGATGATTACAACTGTTGACACACAAAACCATCAAACCTCCAGTTCCATGGCAGAGTCAAGCCTAACGCCATTCAATTGAACGGTCCCAAGAATATACTCCGGTAACTCTTCCTCTTCTTTTGCCTGCAAATATAGTAGTAGCTGTCAGTATCAAGTTCTGTGGAACCTGCACAACTTAATAATTTAAACCTAGAAAGAATCCAACTCTAGTAAATCAAATCTGGATATAATCATTAAAAAAAATGAAAGAAGTTCAATTTCAAATGTGCTATACACAATGCACAAAGACACCTGTACGGCTCTATCTTTTCCTTACTCTAAGCCACAACACTAAGACATGCAACAGCAGATATAAGAGGTGGTATTAATATTGTTCTATGTAATATAAGAACCGCTCAAAATAAACAAAAACCAAAATTGACAATTTTTCTGCTTTTGAACAGAACACTTTATTAGCTGTATACTCAGACTAATGAATTGTGCATTTTCATTTTGCCAATTGAAGAGAATGCTTTTCGACTCAAGACTCATTGTCAGGCATGAAAGCCAAGATGAAGAAAGAATTAATAATTCAAGTCCTCATGTTACATGGAAAATGGATAATGAAGAACTATTCAAAGTTAATTGTCTTTTGCCTTCGCAAGTCCACATTAATGAAGGAGCACAGATGACAACAATAAGGATACTAATTTTACATTTATTACCAACACAATAGCACATACCTCTATCAAAATTCCAAGATCAACAACTAAGCTTGTAACATATCCAAGGACCAGGCCAATGACACTTCTTGCTACAGAGGATGATCCAATATCAACATCAATCTGCACAACAGAGGTTTTGGACATAGTTTCTAGAATATCATAGCAATTACCAGAACAAAATAACTTTGATGGATCTCCTATCTAATTTCTTCAAAATATGAAGCAGAAAAAATGCAATTCAGATAAAATCATATCACAACAAAGCAAAATATGAAGATAGAGAATTCATAAAGGATATGATATATTAGGGGCAAGGCAATGGAGATTCTGGTTCGAACTTGACCACTTTCTTTCTTTTCTGTCCACCAGTAAACAAATGCACACAAAATGAAGACTTCCTATCATTTGTGATGTCTAAACTGACCATGCTCAGTTTCTAATTCACACTATTAGAGGTTATGACTACCAACATGCCTTAGTAAACACAAGAATATCAAATAGTGCCAGGCAAAAATACCTCCAGAAAATTATCTTGTCTAAGGTATCTGCAGGTGACGGCCTTCCCCAACAAGCAAGCTTTTGTTCCAACCGCACGCTTGACCATCCAATATCCCTGTTACATTAAATTGCATTTGCTGCTCAACATCATTGAAGATAAAGCAGATAAAAAACAACTGAACATTTACAGAATTTCTATACTTCTTGAACACTTCATACCTCAACAATGCTTGGAATCAGTTTAAATCTTGAATCACGATATGCATCAGTCCCATCCACAAACTTGCCCAACAAAGAATCTTTATTCACAGGCCTATCAGAAACATAGTAGAGAACCAAATTATAATTTGGTTTTGCTGGAACCTGAAACAGAAAATAAATAAATATTAACCCTTGAAAGGCTACAATATCATTGATAGCACCAGATGACCCCAATAATTAGAACAATAATAAAAATTAGTAATAATAAACAATGCACTAGTAGCATCAATATAAGTTGAAAGATTAAAAGTAGACAATATCTCCCTCTAAATGATTCAACTGTTTAGAATTTATCCAACATTTTCCACTTTAACTTCCACATCACCATATCAGTGTACCAGACCACACAACTGTTATACGATATCAACAAATCTTTCAACTGAGTTCATCATATGATATTGGGATATTCAAAACAATATTTTGCAACAATAACAGGAGCAAAACTTATAAGACTTTTATCTCAAAAAAAAAAAAAAAAAAACTTATAAGACTTTTATTTTCACCACTTCATACAACAATTAATGAATGCCAGAAATTCCCGCACATTCTTGGTATTTTGTAATTGTAAGCATATACCAAAAAGGAGATTGAAATAAAATCATGTGCATACCTGGAGATTACAGACTAGGATGAAAGGAAGCTTTTTCCCAGCATCTGACTGTATTTGTTAAAAAAAAAAAAAAATGCCATCAGATATTACAGGCTACTTGCTTAAATCCAAAAAGGTATTGACTAAGGCTTTCAAATATAAAAGAAACACCTTTTTATCACAAATTATAAGACATTTTGCCCATCAAAGATATCTCTCTATGTGCAAAAAAAAATGCTTAAAATATATATATATAACTAAATAACTCAACACCCAGCAGTATGATGAAGACAAAGTGCAGATAATCCATTTATCACAGAAGAAGCAAATCTCAACTACTACAAAAGGATATTTAGAGAAGTACCAGGTAGAACTATTCCAACTGCAAGAGAAATTTGAATAATACCTTTTTTCTTCCTTTCAACAATTTATAAAGTTGAGTTTCAGAACAGTAGGATGTAGGAAAAAAGTCACATGAGTAAGTTCTAAGAGGACGAATCAAATTGAAGAAGCATAATTAAAACTATCAAGAGGCTACTTTCCAAGGCAAAAATTTTGTTCATTTGTCTTTGATTACAGCTTTCTGGTATACATTTCAAGCTTCTGGTGATGGGAGAACTAACAAAGATAGCTTTCAGGTAAGAAGATGATCATTGGTTCAGGTGAGCATAACTGAAAAAGCAATATGCAGTTTAACCTTGTTATATCCAAAAGAAAAGCACTGGCTTAGAAAGAGAAGATTTCATTAGGAGCATAACCTTAGAAGATCAAGCCAATCCCAAAATGTACTGAAATATGTGGCCGTTTCTTATAATCAAACACTAAAACAATGAGAATATTCTGCAACATTAAATGATCAAAGTGTTTACAACTGCATCCCAGAATTACATTATGAACATTGAAATCATTGAACACAAATTTTAAGTAGCACATAAGTTTTTGCAAACAAAGAAGATCTAACTCAACACCAACGTCCTTATGGGTGCTAACATAAAAGGTCAGCAAACGATTTTGGGTCATAATTTTGCCTATATCTAAGAATAGCGAGTGGAAACAGAAACTATATAAATTTGCAATTTTACCTGAACTAGACACTTGGGATGCACTGCAATTCTCCCTGCAGCTTTCTCAGCTTTAAACCAATCAACTGCGATAAGCTTGAGCAGGGGATCTCCACCCATTACCTGGAATAATATATTTCACTAAGCTATCATTCTGCAAAACTAATATGAAGACGACATTTAAACAAAAACAAAACTAATGCAATGTCAAAATGACAATTTGTATACTTGCCAAAAATCTTATCCTTTGTGTTAAAAAAAAAAAAAAACAAATGAAAAATGAAAAAAAAGAATTTTCTTCAACTGAAGAGCCTCAGTCTGCAAAAATAAGGACAAAAAATAACATGCATAAAAACTTATATGATCTCTGCCCCAAACCCAAAAATTGTTCATAAAAAAGTATCACTTGTCAAAAGTATTTATAACGAAGCTACCCCAGAACCGTATCCCAATTTATCATTCATCTGCTTAACAAAATAAGTAAAAAAAATGACAAGAAGTGTATAATCATTGTCACACAGATGTACAATCAAAAGATGAACACATCTGTCAACCAGCATGTGAAGACTATGTTCAGATACCACTGTTCTATATAACTACACATTAAATAATGAAATACAGAAAATTTTTATTTTTTGGTATGTACATTATGAAGAAATACTACTATCATATTGAAAAGGAACTCCAGTTACAACTTATTTATTTAGAAGAAAGGTAAAAAATACCTTAGCATTATCTTTTAGATAAGTTTTTCCTCTGATCATAAACCCCTTTCCACTAGGAGAATTCCAACAGTTTGAATCAATCTCATCCCTTTGTTGTTGCAGGGAACCATGGAACCAGCTTGGATCAATAGTGATTGGGACAGCTCTAGAATCTAATTCCTTATTTGCATCTGGACCTGTATCATTAATGACTTAATATTTTAGTACAGAATATTAATAACAAAAAAGCCAAACAGAATTACCGATTACTTTAGGCGATTTATAGTACAAGGAAAAGAACAGTAGTCTTTCTTCCCAGAAAACAGATTGAAAAAATGAAGCAGCTGTTTTAAGAGAAAGTAGACAATTATAAATAAGGAAAAAAAAAAAAAAAAAAAGAGATGATGGTAGATAAAATATTGGGCAAAAAGATAGATATTTCAAATACAAGTTTTCAAGCAAAGCAAAAACCTGAAGTTCGCTTCAAAGTTAAGCTTGTGATGGCCCACGATACATTCTTCAACTTCACTTTCATGTCCTAATGAAATTGAGAGACATATATCAATTTAACTTTCTGCAGTTGTACTCGTTATATTGTCAATGATATAATACTTCTCATTTTCTCTTTTTTAACTAGTTGGAGAGAACTCTCTTTCCAATGAGAAGGAAGTAGAGGAGAGAAAACCTTCTTCTCAAGGTCATCATCATCATCGCTATCTTCTTCTGAGGATGATGGTGAGGCAGCAGCAATTGCATCATAAAACTGATCTTGCACATCTAAATCATCATAATCACCACTAGAAGAGGAAGCATTTGAAAGTTTTGCATGGACAACCATAGCTGCAGATTCAACTTTGAGTGCTGGATTTGCACCAATATACTCCTTTAGACCTAGAAAATGAAAAATCAAAATAAGTAAATGGCACTACAACGATCATATCATAAACATTTTCTGCAACACAACTCTGTTGGTTCAACAAAATTCACTGTCTTTGCCATTAAAGTCATGGGGAAAATATATATCTGATTTGAGCAAACTTCAACTGTTCCTTGAACCACTGAAGGCCAGTTGTCTCAGCTAATCAAGATTCAGAATTTGAAAAAAAGCCACGTTTTCTGATATCGATCACAGACATGATTTGTTGAGTAAAGATACACTTCATAGTCTCAAAGCCACCTAAAACTTTTAAATTTTAAATTACAAAATAAAGAATAGATTATATCACCCAACTTGACACTTGGCTTAGTAATGCGTAATGGATGGTCTTTTCAAACTTGGAGGAGCTATTTTTCTTCCATCTAAACCAACCAGAAGAATGTATCTCCAACATTTGTGTCACAAGACACTTCGCACCATTTGAACCCATTGGCATGTTTAAATTTCTGATCTCCCAAGTTGATGCTACAATTAACAAGAGCAATGAGAGAGTTACAGTTAACAACAACCCACTTAACTAATTTAGAGTGAAACAGAAATACACAGTTAATCACAAAATACTTGTTAAACTGAAAAAATGATAAAGTAGTTAGATAATCAGCAATGTACAAACAAGCATCATGAAGACAATGTCACTAATGCATATGATAAAGTAACCATTAATTTAAATTAATTTAAGCCAATAGATAAGGGCCTGAGAATACTATGTAACATTGTAACTTCCAACTCCCGTTCTCATGTGCAAGGTAGAATTTGTATTCTGGTTTGCACTCCTAATTTTCTTTCCTCTTGATAAGGAAAAGAAACATCCAAGACTAAATTGAGTCAACAAGTGAAACCAAATAAGAAATCACATTTATTGTCATGTATTTGACTTCTTTGTCCCAGGTAATACCTCGTTCATTACATAACAGCCTAGCAGAACCTTATACATCGACATTTTTCCTTGGGAAACAATCAAACACTGAACACAAAAACTCTACTTCAGGCTAACGGGAACAAGATTGCTCACAACAATTTTTTAAGACCCTAACAGCTTGCACCTCTATAGTAGCAATTCCACTATTGGGTAACATCAGAAATGACTATATAATATATAACTCTAAAAATGTTATCCAACTGTAATCGAGAACTATTTTAGCTTCCAGTTCCACAAGATAATATATCTTTGGCTCTGTATGCTTAATGCCCAATACGTCCCTATGATTGTCTATTCTAATCACCAATAGTATTGAACAGCAGTAAATTGACACACAAAAAATGCCATCTGAAAGTTCAATTGAGACAACTAAAAATGCAGACATAAAATGAAATCGTAGGAAAAAACATTCAGATATTATGAAAATCCTCTAGCCTAAATAATGAAATCACATACGACTGATTTTTGTACGTCGATATCCAGTTCTTGGAGGCCGCTTCTTGTGTATGGCTGGAAATTGCAAGATTGCTGCATAAACAATGTATGTCAATGTCAGGTCCATGTAATGTGTTTAATTTCTTGTAGTAAGTGACAGATAAGGCCTTTTTGAAAAACAAAAAAAAAAAAAAAAAAAGCCACAGATAAGGGAAAAATAAAGGAAAAAAAAATTTCACCTCACAAATTTTGAGCTATGTTTTTCTTTTTTAAGAGGACTTTCAAGAGAATGTAACAAACTGTTATTCAAGATTATCATGTTTAAGTAGATTATTTAACTCATAAAACTAGAATCCTTTGCTTGGATGTATATTAATAATATACCCCAGTGACAACTAATGTAGGTTGACAAATATTTCATATTAGAAAATCTATGAACCTTGAGAATATTTAGGCAAACTCCATATCATACATATAATTCAATTAAGCCAACGCATCCCACTAACTTCTTTTTTGTCCAAATTATTTTAAAATACAATCAAATATAAATCATGCCCCTGCAAACTCAAGTGAGTAAAATTCAATCCAAGATCTACTATTCAATTGTTGAGAAAGTAAATATCATTAAGGGCTAATTTGTGTGGAGTGTAAAACATTGTCAGTTAAATTATTCCTATTTCCACTTTAGCCTATCTTTTTTACTATGGCGGATGATTTTGAGGGATGAATTCTGTAAATAGTTGAATTGTTGACGTTTCAATTGAGGCTCCAACTGTATAGCTGTTAGGATATTTAGCTTGACAGCTGCTATTACTTTTGTTCCTATTCTGTAACCTTTGGTAGCAGGTGGAGATCTTTATATGATTATATTCTGATACATTCAGTTTTATCAACAGGAAGCCATTTCAAAAATCTGACTCCTAGCTAAGCTTAAACCTCAAATAAAATATGAAAAAAGAAAAAGACTTTTTTTTTTACTCCTAGCTAAGCTTAAACCTCAAATAAAATATGAAAAAAGAAAAAGACTTTTTTTTTTTAACATCCTATCAAGATAAAAGAGCTTCTAACAGAAACCTGATAGTTATTATGGCATTTCTTGAACAGATGAATCCTATATAGAGTTCCAACAATCTCAAAATGCAGAAGCAAGAGTGAGAGCACAAGGAAGCATCATAGATTGTTATGAATGCTAAGTATAAACAAAGATATCCAATATATAAATAAACTGCATCACATATATAATGAAAAATAGTATAGCTAAGCAAAACATGTGCTGATAAGATTCACAATCAACTTACTTCCAGCATTACAGCCTATGGATAATGCACATTACACTATAACCACTAATAAAGAAACTCAACTGTAACAAATTTGGGCTGACATTATTTTCAAAGATAGATTTAGCATTTGGATTGAAAAACTCTTTTCTTTTCTTCTCTTTTTACTTTTCTTT
Organism: Nephelium lappaceum; assembly: GCA_021234005.1. Lineage (NCBI taxonomy): Eukaryota > Viridiplantae > Streptophyta > Magnoliopsida > Sapindales > Sapindaceae > Nephelium > Nephelium lappaceum. Next base: position 10,753,622 of record CM038002.1, read on the forward strand.
TCTTTTCTTTCTTTTTTTTTTTTTTTTTGACAAGAGGATTGGCAAACTTTCATCACTCACTTCACATGTTTAAGATGGAATCAACCAGTCCTAATAGGCTGATATCAGGTATGCACATCTCAGTAAATAATATGAAGCAACTCTAATAAATAAACAAGATATAATATTGTCTTACTATATGTTCCATCTTGTCCACAAAACCATTGCCTAGAGAAAACAAAATCTCTATTAGACTGCCACCTGCAGAACATAGCATACAACAAACACTACTGTGAGCACCACACTGAGGAAGAAAACAAACTGCTAGCACAAATTTGGAAGTTCTTGAAATTTAGTCCATTATAACTTCAGTATATAGCAAAATGGTTCCATCAAGTACACATGCAATTGATTTTACAGCCTGCACTCAGAAGGCTACATGACTAGTTGTTTAACCATAGCATAAAGCAAATTGAAGAAGGTATAATACCCGATACAGCAAGGAACTCCAGTGCCACGTATATCACACAAGACAGAATCAATGTACTGACTGGTTATGCAAAAAACTTCAGTTCAACAAAAACGTCCAATAAAAAAATTAATTGTTAAGAAGTACAGAGTACCAAAATCTAATTGTCAAATCCAAGAATTAACTTAAGAATCACGTAACTGAAAGACAAAAAATACTAAGAACACAAACCCCCTCTCCCCCGTGGCACCACACCACACCCCCCCCCCCTAAACAACCCAAAAAAAATTAAACAACCAGTATTACAACTTTACCGAGTAAGGTATTTGGGGTCATATGTCCCATAAACAACATCATAGTGTCCATCATAAGATTCTACCAGCTCTAAATCACCTGTCAACATATCCCACCTGAGAAGGTAATTAAAAATAAATATGTTTAAGGTAATTAAAAATAGATGTGTTTATGTTAAATAACAACAGAAATGAATTCCAGAAGACCAATCAAGCAACTTACTCATATCTCTTGTGCCGATCAAGGTTTAAAATCACCTCAAAAACAGTATCAGCACTTGCATCAACAACACCAACAGACTTCACAAGAACACCTCTACCTTTACCACTCTACAGTGAGAAAAATATAATCAAAAGAAAGCTTGAGGCCATAATCAAGTCAATACAAAAATGTGCAAATTCTGTTTCATCAGAAGCAATCTCGGATGCTAAATTTAATTGATGATTACAACAAAAGAAGGTAACGCAACAAACATACGCACAAACAGATCATAGGAATCTCTATCCTAAGAGGTAATATCTCCATATATGTTAACATCCTAAGTGATCAGGTGAATATAACTTTTTTCAGACAAGATAATGAGAAACATATTAACAGGGATTTCTTTAGTTCATTTGGTGTGCTCACCTAAGTAGAATGACTATGCCTCTTATCTTTTGTCAATCATGTAGTACCCCCTTTTCTTTAGCCACTATTCAAAAACAACTTGTAGAAGAACAATGTCACTTGCCAAAGTGTTTAAAAATCCTAGTAAGCTTTCCAATTGTCCAAAACAATATTTTTATTTATGTAGAGAAAAGAGAGAGAGGATATTTTCGAGGATATAATTTGTGCATATAAATTCATCTATACAACAAACCATGGCTACAAAATCAGAGAATTCATTCAGTCCTATCGATAGTACAAATGGACAAGCATCTTTTAATCACACATTGGCAGCAGTGATTGTGGAAAACAAGGCAATCTTTTATTATGAAAACCCTAAAAAACAGTACAAGAAAGCTGGGTGTCTTTATACTGTAGTCCCAGTTCATTGTTTCCAATCATTAAGGCTAACTTATCCTCTAATCTAGGAATTCAAATAAGCATTATCTTTTATTCAACTAACTAAATTTGAATAAGCAGACATTCTATCCAACAATGATATTATCAAATGGATCCAGCAGAAACTTTAATGTTGCATGACAAACTACTATTGCTCCTTTACCATCCATATAATTGTTGCTACTAAAACCTAACACTCAACTTAAGATTTGTAAACTATCATTTAAGAAGTAAGTACGGAAAAAGAGGAAAAGATGTTTCTAGGATCCATGTCCCATTGAAAAGATTGGACCACATAATTAATAAGGGAAAGAAGAGCACAAGATAGGATGATAAGTACCTTAGAATCAGAAACATCCTCAAAGATTCTAACACCTGAAACAAACATAAAGAAGCATCATGCATAAAGCGGAAAAAATATCTCCATTAACACTTTATTCTCTGTATCTAGAATTTGTGTATCGAAAGCCTATAATAATTGGTAAAAGTGGTAAATTTTCCTCCTATATCAACCTCCGGAAGAAAAATTTCATCACTTTAATTAATCAGCCAGTGTAAGAGAAAATATGCAGAACAAAAAATAAAATTCACCTGGTTAAGAGTATATACTCCACATCTCAGTCAATATGCCAAAACCATTAAAAACAAATTAATCTATAAACAGTTGATAGAAAATTTCTTTCACTTTTTAAGCTAGCAAAATGAAAATATTAAATTCAACAAATAAACCAATCAGCCACAGTAAAAATATATTAAGTGAACTACAGCATAAACCCATGATTATTTAGAAGTCATGTAAAAACACAGACAAAGAGAATGCTTAAGGGTGGAGTAAAATCAAGTGTGAAAGCTAGGTAAAGTTTTTCCATGATATTCTTCTATGAAAAGAAACGTACCATTTACAGTACGAACACATTTCCATTCATGTGCTTCAACAGCATCTCCAATGTCCCCTTCAAAGTACCCATCTATCCTAGCACCACCACCTAAATCAGAGGATTGCCGCAAAAGTGTCTCTGGACCTATGACCAATAATATAATAAAAAGATAAGAAAGACAGAGAGAGAGAGAGACTGTTATATAAATGAAAAACAAACAAAATATACAACTAGTTGATAACTTCTTATGCATATGGCAATAAAAAATAACAAATTAAAATTAAAAAATAACAAATTAAAATGAAAGAGCATTAGCTAATGGGAAAGCGTTAACTAATGACATAAACACATACAAACAATATAAATGAAAATCTCCAGCGTCATTATACATTTTCATTAGAAAAAGCTCCATCATATTCTGAAACCATAGAAAGTCTACAATGTTCTTGAAAGCATAATGATGGATGCCATTACCTTCATTCCAAGAATTAAGTATGAAATGCATGGCAGACGGATCAATTTAATCATTGGATCCCAAAATGCACCATGCATGAATATTTAGACGTAAAAAATTTAAAAGAACATTAATTGTTAGATGCCAAAATGCACAACATTCATAAAAATTTATGTGAAAACATTAAAAGAACAAAACTATTAGCTACAACACGACAATGTATCTATATTTAACATCATAAGTAAACCTTAAGAAAAAATCTATTGAACAACCTTAAAGAAACTCCATTTAGACAACAAAAACAAAATAATGAATAGTAACACTGCACCATGGCCAATTTTTATGAGCCTTTTCAATCCACTTGCATACCGCCTAACTCTAGGTCGATGCCCTTCCAGATTAATCCTTCCAAAACAAAGTAACAAAATATTATAAGTCCACACATGATCAATTAAATAATAATAAAAGTTAAAACCCAATTCACTACTATATAGGCCTTCCATCATGGTATAAAACAATATGTAGAGCACACACATAATGCTAAAATGACCATAGAAACATCAAATGCATAAAAATAAAATGAAAACCTAGACTGGAATCTGAACTAGAAATCAATATCGAATCAAAACTTTTATACTTGTTAGATGAAAATTATATTCCATAACCACAGACAGACTATTGGCCAAGCTAAAAATCCTTACATTTAAGTGATGATCACAAAAATATTTTATTTTTACTCAATAACCGATCAAGTCCAAATTTTTTAGGTCACCGAAGAACAATCGGACCTATCAGCTATAAAAATTAATCCGTTTAGGATTGCTGATTAAAAATATCTAATCAAAACTACATACGAAAATAAACCACAAATTATAACCATACTCATTATCCATATTCAGTTTGCTCCTAGTGTTGCCTGCTCTAGAAAGCTCGTACTCAGCCTGTAAAAAGTAAGTTCTTCCGTAAGACAAATATAAAAAAGATTTGCTAAAATCGATGATTGTGGTTATTTACATTACACTCAAAATTTCAAGAAATAATTATGTTAATAATTCCAAGAAAAAAGGGTGATATAAAGGATACTGATTAGATAGAAGGGGCTGAATATATAAATGGAATTGTAATTGATTCTGAGTGCAATCAGTCACAATCATAATGATCTTGCATGAAGAAATAGCCCAAAAATTCTATAACTTCTACCAAATTAATCACAACAATTGAGATTAATGTACCTGTTGCTTGGCGTGATCAAATGCCTCCATCCATTTCCGAGCTTCACCAGCTGTAGCACAAGCAATCTTTAAGGGGAAAAAAGGTTAGTCACTTGAGAGCTGTTTTTTAGCATATGAGAAACAAACAAATCCAATATTTATAGCATAGAAAACTAACTTAAAAGCTGACGAATTAAGATTGAATGCATGAACTTGAGCATTGCATTTTTTTTTTAATCTACACATTTAAAAGGAAGCTTGCTCGCTGCTACTTTCAAAATTTTTGACTTAATATTTCGTGGAGTGAATCTCCTCATAAAACTTTCACCGCCCTTTCTTTACCAATTTCAGATGTGATTAAGGAAGCTGTCTTTTGCAATTATAAGACCCTGAAGTTGTTCATGACCAAGTTAGTTATCTAAAAACCCTAAGTCCTGTTTATTATTTTCCTTCAATTGAATTTTTTATTAACAATTGTTTGATCTTAAAGTATCTCAAAAGCACTTCTATTGAGCAAAAAAAAAATTGAACCAGACTAGTAACATGCAACATAATTCTACTTCACTTCACAGGAAAACAAAAACAAAAAATTGAATTCTACTAAGAAACTAACAACCTTGTACAAGATTCCAAAATGTCCATATAATTTGCAGAACTACCAAAATGTACAAACGATAGCGCCTATCAATATCTAGCTTTGATTCATAAAACTTAAATATGTAAAACTACAGCTTACCTGCCCCTTTTTCGTTTCATCCAATCGGTTATAAAAACGTATAACATATATATCCTACAAAACAAATTACAAACAAAATTAGCTTCCATACTCTTCTCAAGCCGTCCAAACAACTCAAAAGATAAATATCCAAAATCCTCCTACAACCAGGACCAACTTTACTCAAAACCAAATCACATAATCATTCAACAAATTTACCCCATGATTGATCTTGCGACGTCCTGCCTCCTCAATCATCAATGTGGGCCCTATTACGCCCTTCCGAATAGGTTTCTGCACCATTAGAAAGTTAAAAGCACAATACTATAGATATATAATAAACACAACAATAACAAAAACAAAGACACGCTCAAAACATCTATACAAACAAACAAACAAAACAAAACAAAACAAAGCTATGTATAAACCATACTAATAATGTACACTAGATATAGCAACGAAATGAAACAGGAGGTATTTGATGACCATCCAGGAATCTAAAACAAACCCACCAACAAGTCAACATTAAATGAACAAAAAAAGACAAAAGAAGAGAACTTGAGAGCTTACAATGCCAGGGTTCTCATGAGGGTCACGCTTGTACATCTCCATGTATTTGCCTTTGATGAATAGAAAGCGAAGGTGGCAATACTCATGCCCGATCGAATTCACACCCAGATGATAAACCCACCCGAAGTACTCGAAAAAGGGGTTGCTGTTGTGGTCTTTTTCGCCGCCGAGGCTGCTGGCGCGGCGGTGGTGGGCATGGGTGGTGGGGGTGTCGGAGCTAGATCCATCGCCGCTGCTTCCTCCTCCGGCCCCGCCACCGGTGACGGGTCTGACAGGAGGCGTGGTGGCGAAGTCCATCTCCTCTCCTCCGCTCTGACTCCTCCGCTTTTGCATTCTCAATATCATCTCTGCTTCTTCGTTTTTAGTTACAGAGAGGGGTAGGGAGAGAGAGAGAGGATGACGACGAGTGGGCCCCACGCGACAGCGGTTTTTTTTTTCATTTAAATTGAATGCAAATCGATTTTTATTTTATCTTGACCGTACACGTTTGTGGGATCGGACACGCGTTCGAGATCGGGATGTTGTGGGGCGTACTTCGTGATTTGTGATTTGTAGTCGGCAAGACAGCTCAACTGACTTCTGTTTTGTTTGTTATTTCCATGTTGTCAATATTTTAACTGTGCGCCTGTAAAACCGCCTTAACTGACATCCAAACTAATGATAATCAAATTAATACCAAAAAAAAATAATATTAATTTCGAAATCCAAATAGATTTAAGTCTTAGATATTACTCCAGAAGTGCATAATAAAATAATTCGGATCTTGTTTACTAAATCACATTCGACCTGTAATAGTGACTCTGAAATTTTAGAAGATGAAACCAGACAGTGAACATCTATGCCAATGTAAAGATGACTCATATGAGGTTATCTTAGGACTAAATGCATTAGGAATAAATTTTTTTTCTACCGAATGAAATCTAACATTGGATATGATCGGCAAAATAATAGATAATGAAAAAAGAAAAGCTTTGTAGTGACCAAGGGTCACCACGACAATAATTTGTGCTTTGAACTTATCCCCGAAAGGGTATGGCGGAGATCGGGTGTTCCTAGGGTTTGAATCAATGACTTATAGGTATTTTGATTGCAAATCCAATACCACCAAGGCAAGGTACTTTTAAAGGGTTGATGGAATCATAACACCACTTTTTTAACATCAACGTAAAAATATGAGATATTTTGATATTTCTTCAAATATCAAGGGGAAAATGACGATTTCTCAAACGTCAAAGGGGAAAATGATAGTAACTCAAATGAAAAATATTATAAATTTTTAAAGATATGTTCAATAAAAATCATTTCAAACTATAAAAAGTATTGAATATATATATATGGTGTTGAGGACAACATGTCCTTTTCAATTTTTATAACAACGTAGAATAATTCTTTAACAATACAAAATTCTTGAAACTTTACATAAAAATTAGGTGTTAAATACTATATGCATTTTTTTTTCTATAAAGATATATTATAATTCTATAATAATATGAAATCTCAGAATCCGTATACATAAATTATATGTTAAATACAATACATTTCTTATGTTTTCATAACGATATAAAGTAATTTCCATATCGATACAAAATTCTTTGCATTTATATGGTAGAGTGGCTCTCCAATAGTATAAAGCCACTCTATAATTTTATTTCCAAATCTATACGAATACAAGGTGGTTTATAACATTACAAAACCATTCGACAATGTTACTAGGTTGAGATGATGTTATTTACCAGATTAAAGAGGATGAAAAAAAATCAACAATTTGAAGAAATATCCATGATTAAACAAAAGAATTCTTAGATATAAATTGTGGTGTTTAGGATTTTTTTTTTCACTATTTAATATATATAAATTAAATGATTGCAAAAAAGTTAAAAAGAAAAAGAATAATGTATTAGGGTTCCTTGTACAATTTATTTATCAATGACTTATAGTATTTGATTTCAATGTAGAGAGGGTACAAAGACAAAAATACAAAGAAGAAAAGGTTAAAAAACAAGATCTAATTAGTTAAGTTATGGTGAGTCGACGAAGGTAGCATTCTTGTCATTTTCCAACTAATGAAAGATGCATTTGACAGATGGCCTAAACTTTTGTCAAAGATGACTAGACGAGAAAGAACCGGATAAAGCATTCAACAATATGAAAAAAGAATATATACACCTAATTTCAAGAAGAGTCTATTCTCTCTCTCTCTGTCTCTCTCTCTCTCATGGACACCTCACATAATAATATTATTCAAATAAATAATTAAAAACCATAATTGTTATATATATATATACATGGATAATCCCAATTCCTCTCGTATTATTTAATATAATCACTAATTACCATTTTATGGTTTATAAAAATCTCATTTTATTTTTATGTAATTCTAACATGTATAATGATAAAAAAGGCTAAGGGGATTTTTTGGATATTTTCTTAAACTATATGGAAATTTTTGAATATTTTCTTAAACTATAAGAGATATTTTGTTTATTTAATCAAATAATAGAGGATTCTTAACGATTTTATGAATTAGATGTGAATTTTGACTATTACACTAAACTATAAGAGGAAAATAGGATTATGCCATATATGGAGTCACTAACATTCAAAGTACTCGTTGGCCTTTACTGGATTTTAGGTATGGTCACCGTAATTACTAGAGCGGTTATTTATGAGAAAATTACTAAAAATCTCTAAAAGTATATTTTATTATAAATGAAAATAATTTTTACTTTTTATAATAATAGTCTTCCTTGCATTAACGGTTTGATTATGATTAATCATTTAAAGTAATTGAAAAAATGATAAAATTATCATTTACTCTCTTTTTTATTATTTTTCAAATTATATGAATTAATAAATTATTTAGATCTTCATCATTCAGATGGATAGTGAAGATCTATTTAAAATAATTTAAAATTTTTAAAATTATGAAATAAATTTAAAATTAAATGATTTTTTTTTAAAAAAATAAAATGATAATTTTAAATATTTAAAAAAATATTTTTCAATATTTCTTTAAAGGTAAAAACAATGAATCTTTACTACTTATCTATTCACCTCTAAAATGGATGATAGAAATAAAAGGAATTAAAATTAACAAAAAAGAAAAAGAAAAAATAGTCTTCTTCCTCATGAAAATCAGAAACCCAGATCCCAAATATCACAAAAGGTATGGTTCTTGTTATTTTTCTTCTTTATCTTGTTCTTCTTCTTGTTATACTTCATCTTGGTGGCTATTGGTTCTTCTTCTTCATCTTAGCAACTCTTGTTCTTCTTCTTCATTTGAAAACGACCATGATTGCGGGTTTCCGTTGGTCTTGTTCTTCTCCATCTGAAAATAGCCATGGTGGCTCTTGTTCGTCTTCATCTAAAAACGGCTATGGTTGCTCTTGTTCTTCTTCGTCTGAAAACGAACATTGGTTTCTATTGGAGACCAGAAACCTGTTTAACATCACTGTCCAAGCCATCCACCCAAGTCTCTCTCTCAATTCTCTTTTTATTTTTCTTTATCTCAGTTCGACACCTCTCTCTCTCTCAGATTTGAACGACACAAGTCAATCTGGGTTCGTTCATCTTCATCTCCATCAATCTCTTCAAGCCATCCCCTTTTTCTTCTTCTTCTTTCGTTCGTTCTTCTTCTACCACTTCTTGCTTCTGTCTTCTTCATCTTCCACTTGTCTCTTCTATTTCCTTCATTAGTCGCATCAAATGAACTTGAGCAATTTTGGTTTGGGTGATGTCAAGAACTGGTGATGTTGAGATTTGGTTTGGGTGATTTTGGTTTGGAAACCAAACATTGATTTGGTTTTAGTTGGATTATTGCTTTGGGAGGTTCAAATTGATTTGGGCGATTTCGAATTGGGAGATTTTGATTTTAGCTTAAACATCTTCTGTTGATGTGGGTGATTTTGATTTGGTTTCGTTGGAAACCAAATCGATTTTGATGTTTGAGTGAAACCAGATAATTGTTGATGTTTGAGCAATGATTATGCCAATGAGCGATGAATAATGAAGAGTGAAGATGACAGTGGAGAATAGATGGACGGTGGAGATTTGGATCTCCATTACCATCTTCACTTTTTTTTTTTAATTTTTTTTTTTATATTAGACTTTCAAAATTGAAAATATATTTTTTTATAAGTTTGGGTGTTTTAAACTTAATCTCCGTATCCCACATTTTTTTTTAATTTTTTTTTTCAATTTCAATTATCTTTTCCAAATTGATCATGACCGTCCACCTTTTAGATGGACAATTTAGATCAATTTGAAAAAAATATTTTTTATTTTAAAATTAAATAGATCTCAAACGTTCATTTTTGAGATGAATAGTTGAGATTTTTTTTAAGTTTTTTAATTTTTTTTCCTACAAAAGTATGAGTAAATATGTCATTTCTGCCAAATATTAGTTAGTCAGGGCAACATCATCTTTTTGTTCTATTTTATTAGTCCCCAATTATCTCACACGATCAAACCTTAGTCCAGGGGAAAAGATTATTATAAAATGTAAAAGTTGTTTCCATTTGTAATAATACATATGTTCAAAGACTTTTCAATAATTCTCTCGTTATTTATGGTTATCAAATAGATAATAAATGCCTCTTTGTGGTAGTTAAGTAACGTGTTTTTCAATTACGTTTTTGTAAATTCTAAACACAAAAGCATAGAGTTTTCTTGGCAACAAAAAAAAGAATAAAAGAAAAGAAAGTTCGAAGTGTGGGCGATAGACATTTTCCAAATAAGTTTGTTTATCGATTCCGATTAGTTGAACAACTCTAAAGATTCAAATATTTATGTTGGTAAAAGGTGTGACCCTTTACTATATTTTCATTTATTTTGTATATGAAATTTCTTCAATATCTCCAAATATTTATGATTATTAAAGATATCGATGATATTTTCAATATTTGAATGAATATTTCTATTGATTTAGAACCTCAACATTTTCATTAAAATCTGTATTTACTTTCTCATTTATAATATAGAATAAAATTTGAAGTAGGAGTCATTGTTCAAAAATCAACAACTCGAGCATCACGTTGAATATAGTAAGTTAAAAGGTGATTCTGAGGGTTAAAGAGGATTAAAATATTCAAATCTTTTGAAGAAGTATTCAAATCTTTCAAAGTGAAACTATTAAAAGACTGAAAGTACGAATATGCTTCTTTCGTTGATAAAAAAAAAAAAATCAATAAATATGCACTTTTAATGGATAATACATTTATTCTTTTTTTTTTGAAACCGGATATCGAATGAGTCTATATTTATCAAGATTTTTATTACTAAAATTGAAAGGCAATTATTTTTATAATAAAATGATAAAATTGTCCACAAAAATTATAAAAGATATTTTATGAGACTTGAAAACTCTCAGCTAAAGTGGAAGGAGAAATGCGTCCCTATTGGAAGATGATGTATTAAATTTATTTCTTTAGAATAATATGATTAGAGATTCTTCGATCAGGAATAACAGAAAAATGAAAAAATTGTGGTCCAAGAGCAAAAGAGAATTTAATCACCATGACTTTGAGCCGACGATGCTCTTCCAGAGTGATGCCTCATATGGTGGTGGTGGTGGTGAAAGTCCACTAGATGTGACTTTCAACCACCCGTGAAAATAACATCTTTAAATAATGTGGGAACACTCATAAGAGACTCAAGATATTTTCATGTTTCTTTTTTTCCATCGTTCACACTTACATTTACAATGGTTTTTAAAACGATGTTTTCTAAAAAATAAAAAATATATATTTTAAAAATATAATGTACTTTATAAGATTTTTTTTAAAAGTTATTTTAAAAAATTAAAAATGATATAAATGTGCTTTATATTATTTTTAAAAATAAGTAAATAATTATTTGAGAGGAAAAATTAATTATTTATATTGAAAACATGTTTTGGAAATAATAATTACTTACAACCCTCTGAACATATGACTATTAACAAACGGAAACAACATTTGCCTTTTCTTACATTGTCCTCTCTTGTACTAAAGATTTGACAGGGATTAATCTAAAAAGATAACTATAGTAAAGATATTTGATCATTTTCTATTTATTTTTTTTAAATTAAAAATTAAAAAAATATATCTCCACTATCCATTACATGATGGACGATGGAAATTAATTTACAAATAAAAAAAAATGTTGCAAAAAATGAGTTATTAAAAGAAAAATAAGAATTCTAGATCTTCGATGAAGATCTACAACCTAGAACATAAAAATAAAAATAAAAAAATTGTTTCGACTTCATCGTCATCAACAATGACAACTTTATCATCATCAATAATAACAACCTAGAAAATAATGACAAGTCTCGGCTTCATCATTATCAATAATGACAACTTCATTATCATCAACAATGACAACCCAGAAAATAAATTGAATATCAATGATTGTCGTTGTGGTGGTGGAGGTGGTTGTGGGAGGAGTTGAACGATTTCTAGGAAAATGAGTTTGTCTCTGTTTCCTTTGAACGTCAGAACGACTTCATTGTATGCTCTTGCGGAGACCTTCACTATGTTGAAGGTGCCTAGCCACACTCTCACCACTTGTGTGGGTCGTGAATCTCCATAACCCATTTACCCCACGGCCTCTGCCACACTCTTTTGTATCTTCTTCGTCATTCTCCGATTTCTTCGTAAGATGTAGAGCTGTCTATTAATGGTGTGCTTGGGACGGCATCGACGATGACTGTCGGTTATGCTGAGACAGTCGTGGGTTCTTCCGTTATTGCAAATGAAAAGAGACTGTTAAAATGTCTTATTGTATTGCCTTAGAAGCCAAGTGATTGGAGGAGTCTGGTGGCTGTGTGGTGGAGAGGATGATGAAGTTGAAGAAGCAGATTGGAGAATGATTGTGGATTGAGGATGATGAAATGTTGTTGGATGAGTGGCTAATAATGTGATGATCAATTGGTGAAGATCCAATCTCCGATCTCCATCGTCCATTCTCTACCGTCCATTCTCTACCGTCCATTAATAGAATTGGTGTTGGAAATTTAATCTAGAGATTGGACCTCTACCCCTAAATAACTATTTTTTTTAATTAAAAAAGAAAAAATTTTTGCTATAATTTTTTAAATGATGTCCACCGTCTATTATAATTATGGATGATGAAAATATTTTATTTTTTTTAGAAATTTATTAATATATATATTTTTATTTTAAATTTTTTTTCATTTTTTTTTTCATTTTTTACTTTTAAAAATTTTCATTCTTTCATTTTAATTTTATTTTTAAGATTTGTTTTTTAATTTTTAACATAATTAATTTTAAAAACTTTAATTTTATTTTTTACTCTTTAAAAATAATCTCCACCATCCATCTTTGATGACGGCTAGGATCCATTTAAAAATATTATTTTTTATATTTAAAATTAAATAGATTTCAATTGTTCATTTTCGAGATGAATGATTGGGATCATTTAAGTTTTTAAAATTTTTTTCCCATAAGAGGGGTAATTATGTCATTTTTACCACAAATTAGTTAGTAAGAGATATTATCTTCTTTTTGCTCTATTTTGTCAATCTTTAGTTATCTCAAATGGCCAATCACGGTTAAACTATTAATACAGGGGAGAACGTTATAATAAAAAGGCAAACGTGGTTTGCTTTGTAAATATGTATATATCCAAATGGTTAGGTAATTTGCTCTTTTGGAAATGGTGAAGAATATTAAAAACTTTATTTTTTACTTTTTAGTTATATTTTTTAAAAAGGTATTTTCCATTTTTCAAAAACACATGTTACAAAACATATCATCAAACTCTTTACTCGTAATTTTTGTTTTTGAAAATGAAAAAGCATTTTAAAAAGGGATATTATGAAAAAGCCCTCTGAAAAATAAACTACTGGTTATTAGCATCCAATTTTTTTTTTTTTCCTTTTTTCTATTAGGTGAACCACCCCCCTACCATTAACTTTCCATTCAAAAAGTTAACATGTTTCATCCAAAACCATAAAAATGACCAAAATACCCTTATCAAGTTTTTGTGAAATCCTTATCATACCCTTTAAACTTATGTAATGACTTAAATATCATTTAAATTACTAATTAATAACAATATAAAATATATTTAAAAGAATAATATAAAATAAAAGTTATAAAACACAAAATTATAAAAAAAAAAAATTTACTTTCTCTCATCTGGCCATTGCTTCTTTCTCATTTCTTCTCTTTCCATTCTTCTCTCCCATTCTTTCTTACTTGTTTTCTCTCTTTCTATTTTTTTTTTTTTTTTGATTGATATCGATAATTTATGGGTCACCTAGGATGAACCCATAAGTGTTTTGGGTTCGTCCCAAATGATTAACTAATTTTTGGTTCCAATTGAACCCAGATTTAGGTTCAATTGGATCCCAATTGAACGACAACGGTCATTTGGGTGGCTTGAAGTTGTAGTGGTCATGGAGGTTGAGCATCAGTCATGGTGGGTTTGAAGTTGATGAATGTGGGGTTGAGTGGCGGTCATGATGATGGTTTGAAGTTAATGATAGAGGATTAAGCGAGGGTCATGATAGTTTTCTGGGTTTGAAGTTGATGATGATGTTGACGGTTTGATGATAGATGGATTTTTAGGTTCGATCGAACCCAGATGTTATTTGAATTTAAATTAATTTTTTTTTTTTTTTGGGGTTTAAAGTTGATAATGGTTGGTTTTTGGGTTTTAAGTTGATGATGATGCTTTTTAATGATGGTTTGATGATGATAATGGTGGGTTTGGGTTGATGTTGTCGGAAATGGTGTGATGATAATGGTGGCTGATGATGGTAGCTTAAGGGTCTGGGTTGATGCTGCTGATAATAGTGTGATGATAATGGTGGCTAATGATGGAGGCTTGAGGGTGATGGTGGATTAAGGGTGATAGTGGCTGATGAGTGCGATGATTAATTGGATCTCCACCCTTATTTTTTTTTCTTTTTTCAATTTTAAAAATAACTTTCTTTATTTTTTAAAATGATGTCTACTATCCATAAACATGATGGATGGTGGAAATTATTTGAACTTTTATTTAAATTTAAATTTTTATTTTATTTTATTTTATTTTTAAATTTTTTAAATTTAATCTACATGATCAATTTTAAGATGGACGGTTAAGATCTGATAGTTAATTTTTTATTTAATTATTTAATTATTTTGTTTTTTTTTTTCAATTATTTTATTTTATAAATAAATAAAATTATTCATCTAATTACCATTATGCTCTTTAAATTTAGGGCAAATTACACTAAAGTACCCGGACCTATCGAATTATTACAGTCATGATGCGAGTTTTATCTAAATTACACATAAATACCTTTGACTTGGTTTGACTAACGACCAATTAACGGTAAAATTAATGTTCAAGGGTAAATTGATCTTTTTATATATCAAATAATGTTTGGGATATTATTTAAACAAAATGTCTCTCTCTCTCTAAATAACAAAATCTCTCTCTCTCTCCTTCTTCTTCTTCTTCTTTTGCTCATCATCTTCTTTTCTGCTCGTCTTCTTTTTCTTCTTCTTCTTCTTTTTCTGCTCTTCTTCTTCTCTGGGTTCGAAGGAACCCAGAAACTGGGTTGGAATTCGAACCTAGTTTCTGGGTTCCTTCGAACCCAGAGAAGAAGAAGAGCAGAAAAAAGAAGAAGAAGAAGAAAAAGAAGACGAGCAGAAGAAGAAGATGATGAGCAAAAGATGACAAGGGCATTTGTGTCATTTCATTCTAAAAATGTTGTCAAACTGTTAAGTTTGACTAAGTCAACTAACGGTAGGATATTTACTTGTAATTAACGATAAACTCACACCATTAATGTAATAATGTGATATGTGAAGGTACTTTAGTGTAATTTTCCCTTAAATTTAATATCATCCAATTTTTTTAATTGGTAGGGGGCATTTCGTCTAATAAAAAAAATTGGGTGCTAATCACCAATAGTTTACTTTTCAGGAGAGTTTTTTCATAATATACCTGTAATAAAAATACATCCAAACCCCTTTCAACGTTTTTCTTGTATGGTGAACAATTAGCATGAATGACTTGTGTGAATCTTGATAATGCAATAATATTGTAAAGCTACTAACTTCCCAAGTTGATAATATGATGATTTTTTTAGTTATATGTAAAAGTAAAATATTCCAAACCAATATATTGCAATTCATAGAATATTTGTTGTGAATTATATTTGGACATCCTGGCTTGAATAAACATGTAAAGCTTGTTACATTATTTTAATCAAAACTTTTTGCTATATTAATTAAGGTATCAAGTGAAAAGAGTATAACTTGGAATAAATATAAAAATAATTAAAAAGATAAGTAAAAAGATAAGTCTTACCAACTTGTGAGAGCATCTCTAAAAGTACTCCCTAAATGTTAACTAAATTTTATCTAAAATAGTAAATATATATATATATATATATATATATATATTGTAGCTATAAGTTTTTGACCAAGTCACCCCAACCATTCTCTATATATTAATTAAATATTAATATTAAAACAATAAGATAGAAAGTTTAACTAGAAATTTTTTGCTCTCTATATTTAATTAGAGTGATTCAATTTTTAAAAAATAACTTGGAGAGTGGTAAGAGTCCATAAAATATCATATCACTAGTTTTTTTGGTTAAGAGCAATGGATAGGTAGTAATAGTATGGTTAGAGATGCTCTAAATGCAAAGTTATTATTATTATTATTATTTTGAGATACCATATGTATTGAGTGATTTAAGCACGCTTTGTTACCAAACCATATTGGATGGTGATTAAAGCAAAATCACTTAAATTTATATATAAAGGATGAGATGAAGTTAATCATAAGTTGATTTCTTCTCACATCTATACTATGAAATCATAAGTTGAAGTGATCTTCCCTTCCTTTAAATCTCAAATATTATTGGATATTTTGAAAAAGAAAATTGTGAGAGCTAAAAAATTAAAAATCATTAAATTGAATAAATATATCCATATGGCTACAAATATCCCCACAATAACAAATTAAATTAATTAAACTCAAAAAAGACGATTAGTATAAGTTCAAAAAATAACATATAACATATATAAACAAAATACAAGATATTAAAACTTGTTCATCTGTGATTGATGTCCAAACTAAATACATACAACTTTTCTTTAATTCGGAATCCAGGTTCTCTAATATCATAGAATTAGTTCTCTAACGTTAAGAATCGGAATCTTGCACGTTACATTAGAGAAGTGGTTATCTGATTAAGCATAATTTATTAAACTTTAAATATGAATTTGTTAGTTCAAAATTTTAAATTTATTTATTATAGTTAGTTGCATTTTTTGTGGAACAGAGACAAAAACATTTTTGTATTGAATGGGTACAAATTTACAGTATTTATCAGGCTAAAATCTAAGTGAAACAAGAACCAAAAATCAAGACCCAATCAAAGGACCCAGTTGAAAGCCCAGTTGAAGATCCAAAATTAAGGCCCAACCTAAGAAAGCAAAAGAAGACAATAAAGTGGTGTTTGGAATCATTTTTAAAAGTAGTTTTTCATTTAAAAAAAAAAAAAAAAAAAAAAAAGAGAGAGAAAATTGTGTTTGGTTACATGATTTGAAATATGTTTTGGAAAGTGAAAAACAATTTTTGTTTCAATTATAACTAAAATGTTAAAAAACAACTTTTTTACATTTTTTTTTATCATTTCCGAAACATATTCTCCAATAAAACCATTATTTCCTCCCCCAAACGACTATTTTACTCATTTTCGACAATAATACCAAACACTTGTGCATCATTTTCAATTTTTTGAAACTAATTTTTGAGATATTCAATCAAATGCATTTCATTTTTTAAAATATGTTTTTTTTTTTAAAAAAAATTTTAAAAACAATACCAAACACACCCTAATTCATAAAAGAGATGTTGTGGACTTGCTAGGCATGGACTCATCTAAGTCCATAAAATTAAAATATGCCAAATAACAAAAGAACAATTATTGAGTGCACATAACAGGTTACCGTCCATCACAGCTCAAATAACAAAAGAACAATTATTGAGTGCACTACGACAGGTTATCATTCATCACAGCTCTTGGAGGAAGAACAATGTCGTACTTGTCAATGTGTTTAAAAATCCTAGTATGCTTTCCAGTTTTCCAAAATAAAATTTTCACCATGTAGAGGAGAGTGAGAGGAGATTTTTTTAATACAATTCGTGCACATAGATTCATCTATGCAACAAAACCATGGCTACGAAGTCAGAGAATTCATTCTGTCATATCAATGGTACAAGTGAACAAACAATGTTGTATTATTTCATTTTGTGCTAATAGTTTTTTTCTGTTAGTATGTTTTGTATTATTTCATTTTCATCATGACAATTTTGTACAGTATTAAATCGGAAATTATTAATTTCACTGTTGGAACATAAATCATTGAGACTTTGAGTATTCTAGAGTCTTAGCAGTCTACCTTCTAACATTTAATCTCCTCCAAGTTTCAACAATGTTGTAACGTTTCGTCTTTTACTTCAACAACATTCCATCGACTTGTAATTTGTGAGGACTTTAACTCCATTTAAAAAAAAAAAAAAAAAAAAAAAAAACTAAAAACAAAAAAGAATACACATAACTGCAGGAGCAGGTTACGCAAAACTAAATTGTGAAAGTGGAAGGCATATAAATGATACGTGCATGGCATGGTCAAGCATGATCTCATATAAATAGGAATGAGTGCATTTGTTGTTAGTTAAATTGTTAGTGGATGTTCTGTTTCATATATTTCTTACATTAATCTTCTGTTTCAAGTTTGTTGTTCTCTCATTTGGCTATTAAATACCCTGGGAACAATTGGAATACACAGAGAAGAATTACACTCCTAATTAATCTCCTTTTCCTTTGTCTTTTCTCTACAAAATTACTATCCCTTGTTTCTTTTTCTCTATTCTCTACTTTCTATCAAATTCTATCATATCATTTTGTATCAGAGTCCGTTTCTCCATGAATATCTATGAAAAATCTAATGCCAGAATTTCGCAACGAAGTTCAAGAGATCCTAGCTTGACACGAGACTAGTTTCAAGCAAATTAATTCCACTCTCCAAACCGGCCTTACTGAACTACAACCCTTATGTCTCACTCAAGCAGGGAACCTAATGGAAAAAGACATCAACCCTTTTGCTCAAGGGGAATCTTCCCAACAACAGACCACCCTACAAATTGGTAATTCACAGACCCTCTTTGCACTAGATTTTCCCAAGTTCAATGGCGAGGATCCAAATGGGTAGATATGTAAGGTCGAACAGTATTTTGAATTCAAAGACATCAACCCACCGCAGCAACTTTAGCTGGCTTCCTTTCATTTCGAAGGCATTGCACTCCACTGGCACCGATGGTTAAGCAAAATTCAGAGGTCGTCTCACTTAGACAGAATTCATGAGAGTCGTACCTCATCGATTTGGGCCAACTGACTATGAAGAAATATCCAAGGCCCTAATTCGACTTAAGCAAGTTACCGTTGTTGAAATCTACTAACCTGAATTCAAGAAACTATCTCAACGTATTGATGATCTACTCAAGAATTATTTAATTGGTTGTTTTATCTCAGGTCTTTGCGATGATATCCGGCTGGATGTGAAGGTCAAGCAACCATGAACATTGTCCGACGCTATTAGAGTGGCCATATTGATTGAAGAGTGGGAAAACTAACAGTACATTTCGACCTTCAGGATCCGCAGAACCGCGAAAGACTACAACTGGCAACTCAACATACCTCTGAGGACCCCTCCCTAGCACAAAATCAAACACACATACTCCACCTCCCTGCAATAAAATTTGAAGCCAAGAGGCTCAAGAGCGGCGTGAGAAAGGACTTTGTTATCATCGAGACGAAAAGTTTGTTCTGAGACAACGTTGCGAGAGGCCACAACTGTTCATGATGGAAGACTTCATCCTTGTGAACAACTATACCGCAAGGGAGAGGGAACGATACATGCATGGCATCACAACAACCACTAAACCATGATGGGCAAGCATGATCTCAAATAAATAGGAATGAATGCATTTGTGGTTAGGTTAAATTGTAGTGTATTTAATTTGTTAGTGGATGGTTCTGTTTCAAACATTTCTTGCATTAATGTTCTGTTTCAAGTTTGTTTTCGTAGTGTACCACGTTTTTTCGTGGTTGCTTAGTGGTGTAAAACTGTACCCTCATTTGGCTATTATTAAATAACCTGGGAACAATTGGAATACATGGACAATAATTACACTCCTAAATAATCCCTTCTTCCCTTGTCATTTCTCTATAAAATTACTATCCCTATTTCCTTCCTCAGTTCTCTACTTTCTATCAAATTCTATCATATCAATAAACTTAAAATTGATATCTTTGACGTTATATATATGATCAAAATAGAAAACAAAATTTTCGTTTTTTTTTTTTTTAAATTAGTTAGAGCCATGACAACTGTACGTACGTGTTTGAGAGGAGATATGCCAATCAAGGTGTTGAGAGTAACAAACGTGGAAATGACAATCAAATAAGATAGTGTCGTGTATAAATATATGTCACAAAATGGATAAAACAAAAATACAAAATCTGATTTGCTCTTCCTGAGATATTATCTTATCCGACTTATCTTAGGCCCCATTCATTGGGTATGGACACTCTAGTTTGCCTAATTTTTTGGTTACTTGTTACAAAAGAATGAAAGATAGATCAAATCAAATTTTTGAACAATTATACGTGTATACAAATAAATATATAAGCTTCATTTGTAGGGTACGTAACTAATATATAAAAGATTTAGCTAAATAATAATAATACTCCTCACTAATTTTATTTATGCATGAGGTGGATAGACTGATATCCGAAAAAGAACAGAGTTAGAAGAGAACTGGGAGGCCACAGGCGACAAGGAAGATGATAATTGGTTCCATGAGTGTTGTTTCTTCTTGAATGAGACGATATTGTTTTGTTGATGACAAGCTGAAATTAACCCAACATCACCATTCGAGTTATTGTTGTTGTGCAGCGCACAGCCACAGTTGCGGTGGTATGGTCGCCGCCGGATGTCCGTGTCACGTCCTGATAAGCTTCCAACAAACACATTTGCAAGCATCATCTTGACTGCTGCTGCTTTGGTAGCCATTTTCTCTCCTCTTTGTCTCTGCATGCGTTGTGGAAGTGCTGTGTGGTTTATCAAGGTGTTTATATATATGAACAGTTTGTTTAAAGGCTGGCTTGTTAGTTTGAGTTGATTTGAGATTATTCCACTAGTGCAGAATAAGTTAGGTTTAAGCATATATGTAATTTGCTCCGGAGAAACTCATATTGAATTTGACCAAATTGGTTTGAATAAATTCTTAGCTGTATTAATTACACGGGATTAATAATTAATTCCATTCAATAAATTAAGGTCCTGTTTTTTTAAACTCCATTAATTATTTATTTTTATCTTTATTCCTAACCTAGAACTAGATGCATGTAATAAACAATTTGTGCAAATGCATGGAAGTCTAATGCCTAGGCCTGAGAGTCAATATCAATTTATGTATCAAATAGCACGTCTTAATACATGGTGATTGGAATCTCCTTATTCATTAACATGTTGAGGGTTCGGTATCCTCCAAATATTTTTTAAAACTTATATATAGGTAGTTCTATCTCTTTGTTGTTAGAGTAGTTATTTCATGTATATAAGAGTAAATATTCGAGTTAAAAAATAGTACTTGATCTCGAATAAATTCGATAGACTCATGATAAGTTGAGCATAACTTTTAAAAGGGAAAAAAAAAACCTATGGATACCAAATAGAGATAGAGACACTTGGTGGAATTGCTTTTCATATGTGGTTCTTGTTCTTAGTTTTGGCTTGACGTTGACTTTGAAATTCATATATGCATTGACCTGATTGTCTCATATGGAGGAGAGTTTTTATATTTCTATAACAAATTTTAATTTGCTGTTACTGTTGTTATTATTATTATTATTTTAATTTGTATTATCCATCTTGCTGTTTTTCACTTATGTCATATTCGATCTAGTTGTTATTATAGTTTTGACTCACCATTACGTATAGTTGTTCCTTTTACTCTTATAGATGAAAAATTAAGGTCCATTTACAGTTTTATAGTTTCCTGTTTGTTTACATTGTCAATCATTTTCTAGCAGAAAATGGTAAATAGAAATGACAAAAAACCAGTTTATTGGTTATGGTTTTGACTTGTTTGTTTACACTGACTGATTAGAAAAATTTCTCATAACCAATCCTTTTTGTGGAGATGCCAATTTGGTACTATGTGAGACATCATTTAAGATTTTTTAACTAAGCATTGCAATTCATGACCATCACTTTAGTTATTTATGGATTCTAATACGAGTATAGATATTATGAGTTCATTATATACGTTAGAAAAGGACAATATTAGACTTTTCAAATTTTTTATCAAAATGGTATGGTAAGTGAGTTATTAAAATTATATAAATTAATAAAAATTAAAGACCCTAATTTTGTGTCAAATAAAGGCCTTGGGCACATGACAATTAGGTAATATGATGTTATTTAGAATACTAAAAACAGATGTTATCCTTTATTTACATTAGGCCAACAAGCAACCCATCACCTTAACATTTTAGATATTTTCCCTTTCTAAGTTCTTGTATTTATGCTGATACAAATGATAGGAGAGCTGTAGGGAATAAATTTATTGTAATGACAATACTTAATAAATTGAATGTAAATCAATAGAATAGTCTCAGCTTTTCTCAGCTGAATAAATATAAATTTCCGATACCCTTTTTACTCTTTCTAGTATCGTCTGATATATTAAACTCTAACTCTAGCCTCAATCATTAGATTTATATAAACTCCTAAAATAAAAAATAATATCACTAAACCTTACTTTTGAATATAAAAATAAATGGTTTCACATTAGTTTCATTTTCAGAAGTATTTTAATAATATTCCTTGTAATAAATTTCATCAACTTGTAAAGTTAATTATATGACATTATAGACATAACCACGACACCTCTAACCTTGCAATATGTGTGTGACTCAATTTGTTAAAGCCGTAATATATATATATATATATATATACATATGTTAGGATTTGTTTAAAAATAATATAATTGCATTTATAATAGTGAAAATATGATAAGTCCGGTATGGAGTATATTGCATATTTTTAGCATTGGTGTTGAAAGAATATGCTAATGAGGAACTTCTAGATGTACATGGTTGGAATGCTGAAGTATACATATTGCATCTTTTTAACATTGGTATTGAGATCTTGGCTTTCTTTCGGCCTATTAGTGCTCTTCAAGGAGTTGGAGGGGGTAAAGCTTCTCCAATTACTAGACTAGTTATACATTATCCTTAGATAAAATGATTAATGATGTGATATTTTATTGACTACAACCATTCTTTATATTGTTAACTATTTTGGAAAAAGTCTAATACGTTGGGTATTTTTAATATTTCTTATTATGAGCTTAAATATTAAGTAACAATATTCTCAAGTTTATCAATATGGATTCAGATATGTTATTCTGTAACAATTCTTAATGATTTAATATGAGTTTCCAGATTTTAGTATATGTTTATACCTATTAAAGTTATTCCAACATAATCACCATATAACCAAATGTAAAGAGTGAGAAAATCCTAACCAAAAATAAAAATTAAAAAACAAAATTGCAAGTTAAAATAGTTTTCTAATTATTTTCAAATTTGTCAACAGAAAAAGTCTGCCCTTTATTTGCAACATTAACACCAAATTAAAAAAAAAATAAAAAAGATTTAGATAAGATTGAATCTTAATTTTTAACCTTTTATTTGATGTAGTTTTCACAGATCCCAACTGCCAAAGAATAAGAAAAAAAATTAATGGAAATAAAAAATAGCAACAATGTTTCCCGATGGTCATGCAACTCTCTAAGGGTTACAAAGATCAATAATTATTGTGTGTCAACAAGTTTATGATTTAGTTCAACTGAAAGGTAAACAAACTTGACTCAACACACATCAATACGAGGATAGAGAATAGAAAACATAAAACAGACACAATGACATATACTAGCCATGCATAATACGAGGACAGAGAATAGATACCATGGCATTTACTAGCCACAAATGATGAAAGAAACAAACACAGTAGATTGGCTTATACAACGTTTACGGATATTCCATGTGAACCCTAAAGGCATCCGAGCAAAAACCGCTTCTTTCATGAAATCCTACAACCTTTCCATTAGGTGCTGGAGAGCTGAAAAACTTTCCGATTTCTTTTCCAAAAGGTCCATATTTTCCTTTATTTGTGTAGAAGGAGAGAGAGCGCACAGCTTCATAGCCATCATTACTTTCAATTCTCCCATAAAACCCCATAATACCTACCAAGTACTCACAACCATCCAGCTTGACCTAATAGTTCAAATTAGATCAAACAATGCTTATTTATGAGCTGATATTGGATGTTTATTTTTTTCATTTAGGCATCATATCTTAACTCATTAAAATATGCATTATGTAATGACTATGATATAGTTTAGTTTTAATAATACTCTACTCCTTAGTAGTAGTGGTTGAGTATCTTTCTTGACCTTAAGAGATTAAAGATTCATATTCCACCTTTATTCCATTAAAATACAATGTATAAGTTATAAGTCTTTTATTGATAGGAATTGTCATTTAATAAGATTTTGTTTAAATAAAGTCTGCAGAAAGTTTATAAAAACACACCATATATCAATATGTTGGATGAATTATTAAAGATTGAATGAATGATAAAATGCATATGTATACTTGAACTCTGATAATCTTTATAACTATAATATTAGTTCGAAATCCCTTCGAGAAAAACTAATAAAAAACTCAAAATCTAGCTTTTCTTATACCCATTATAAGGGGATAGTCTATTATACACACATGCATGAGAAACATTTATTAACAAATAATTATTAAGTACCGAAGGGTATGAGAGGAAAAGGTGTCTATTTCTTACTCTGTATAGAGTGCCAGCATCTTCTACACCGTGCCTAGTTGATTCGACTAACTTGCCATTTGAGCTCTGATACTGAACTTGAATTGCTTGAACTATTTCATTGGTTACATGCACATCAATTTGTTTAACAGCAGAGAAAACTCCATCATCCCATGGTTCACCTGTTTCTCCTCCCCAAGGCCCCAATTCTTGTGGCTCATCCTTATTGATCGTCAATGAATCATCAACCTATTGTGAAAGACATGGCCAAAATGTTTAATTTAATATTAAAACACACAAAAACCAGTTTTGTTATCAGATTGATGTAGAAAGGAATCATGACAACTTAACCTTGGGAGTTATAACTTTTGGAATGCCAAAGAAATCTGCATTACTCTTGTAATAAACCCCCAGAGAGTAAATCAAATCAATTGGATTAAAACATCCAAAAAAACCAACAATAACTGCATCTTCCTTAGAGAAACTAAAGGAGTGCCAATGGTGGTACCAAAAGGTCCATATTTTTTTTAAATTTGTTTCGAATACTATAGATTCAACGCATGCAGTCCACTGTCCGTCTGCATGGTCCCGCTTACAGACTTTAAATATTCTCTTGGCCAATCAATTGAAACAACCTAAATATTGTACAACTTTAATCAGAGAAAAAAAAAAAAAAGACTAATAAGATGATTAAAGTCTCGAAGAATATATATTAAAAAAAAAAAAAAACACACTTACAGTCTCTACCAATCCACCAGGACCACCAATTCTCTGGGAACTCTCAAGTGAGCCTTGTTGATTGACACTCTTGAAAATGAGCGAATTCACGAACCTTACATGACGGACTACAATCTTTATGATGGGACCATTTGGCTTATAGTCAAATATTTCGTTCCCTCCTCTGCCACCCCATGGTCCTTCCTTTAGAGGGTTGTCCCAGTTGTAAGTTAATTGGTGCCTAGAATAGAAAGAAAATAGATATTTAAAAAAAAGAAAAAAAAAAAAAAAGGAACGTGACAACCGGCATATCTCTAAATAATACAAACAATATAAATTAGTTGCTTGCCATTTGTTTTCAAAGAGTTTCTGGCTTCTTCTGCTATGGATAAGCAAAGCTGGATACAGTTTCGTCCCTCAACTAGCACTACATATAGACAGGCTAGCAAGTTAGAAGCTAGCTACTTGTATGGTATCTTCTTGATATTAATCAATTTTTAATTAATTGTTAATGGTATATATCCTCGATATTATTACAGTGCGTGAGCAAATAATTTCTAGCCATGTGTTATCTTTAAAGTACTTCTCATAACAACAAAACATACACATGCTCATGCACCGTCATATATACATGCAGGCAAATTTATGGTTGTTCTGTTCACTGTAATACAAGCAGACAATTAAATCTTTTGTGATTTGGATTTTGTGTTCATACACTGCAGCACTTGAAGAAGCTGACAAATTTTTGGTTGGTATAGGTCACTCTAGTCCATGCAAGTATATCGAAGCAGCAAATCTTACCCAATCGATGATCGTGATCATCAATTTTCTAGAGAAGTTATTTATCCAGAAAAAATATTTATTGTGGTCGACATACTATTTACACTACAATTCCCTTGAAAAATCGGCATCCACATTAAATTTATGAAGATAAATACTAAAATAATGATATGTTGTACAGCTGGTGACTGGTGCGGTTGGCATCATCTCCTCTGTCTCCTTTGAGAGGTCAGGTTAAAGCTGCATCCCACTTATGTAAATTACGTTTGAAATAATTTTTCACTTGTATGTGGGACTTTCATCTTAGTTTTTAGGATCTTGTTTAGAATCGTGTCTTAAAATATACATTTAGAGATTTCGGTTGTAATATCAGTACTTATAATATGTATTAGTAAAAAAAAAAAAAAAAGAAGATATAATTATCAAAATTCATAAAATTTCAGTACATAAGAATATTGGGTAAACAAAGTTATACATTAAATCTTAATCATGCATGTAACTATAGGAATTTTAACTAATTTGCTATCTAATCCAAAATCAGAAATCTTCTACAACTTATAAATACTTAGTTATAATATAGTTTAAGGCTGACATTAAGATTAATTTTCTTTTTATATATTTAGTAATATACATTCTTTATGAGCTGAAACTAATTTGGTAATCATAAATCGAATCAATTAAGGGCAAAAAGTCTAAGAAAATTCCATCGATATTTCTTCAAGGCATCCTCATTTCCAAAAAGTCAACAAAAACCAGGACTTTTCTTCTTTTTTTAATCATTTTGGATTTAATTAATTTTTCAGATTTACCGTCCCTACTAAGCAAACAAATCAGTGTTGGTTATTATCTTCCTAATCGCGATCGCCAACTAATCCTAACCGATTTGGTATTTTACCAAGTCCATGTGGTTAATTTAGCCTTGTTAGAAGCGGTGTTAATTGGGAAAATTAAGATTAATTGTAAATGATAATTGTTAATAATATGATGACATGCAGATTGCATTCACACCATACACTACCAATTAGGGCTAATTTCCTTAATTATCAGACCTGGTGAGTTCTAGGGGACTTCGACTTCTTTTATGGGTATATATATATGTGAACTCTAGAGAAATTCAAATTTTCCGATACATAAGTCTCCATTTAACATAAAAATTTTGTTAGCTCCTCCATGTTGCTTTCGATGTGTTAAAAAGATATAGTTACATAGTTTTATGACAAAAAGTAAATTAATAAATATTAAAAACCCTAATTTTGTGTCAAAAGGAAGGCATTGGGCACATGACAATTGTGTGATATGAAGTTAGAGTGGTAATATTTTTACCTCTAAAAAATTGTATGTACGCTCCCTCTTATTTGCACACTCCACTAAAAATTTTAAAATTTCTCTAATTTGTTTTTAAACTCCACTTAATACTATTATTATCCTTTGTTTTGATTTTTTAATTTTATTATACTGTATTTTTATAAAAACACCCATCAACATCATCTCCTCCTCTAAACCGTATAATTAATAATTTGTGGGTAAAATCACCAATAACAAGGTTCTCTTGCAATCCCATGGAATCAAAAGTTGCATAAACCTCATCATATGGTGTAAAGAAATCTTGTTCAGTACCCAATAACTCACTTATTTTGGCATCATATTGATGACCATCAAATCGGGATCCTTCTGGTGCCAAGCCAGCCATGACTGCAAACTGATATTGATGATGATAATGGTGAGAGGTTGGTAGTTGAAAGCGAGTGTTGACAGATAGACTGATAGAGACACCACACTATGAGAGACTGCGAATTGCCATGGTACCTTTCTGCAGGGGACTCGATGTAATTCAACTAGCACAGTTTGGAACTGGAAAAACAGCAACTTGTTATTTGGAATTCTGTAGCAGATTGATTATGGATTAGTTGAATGCGAGGCATTGGTCCTTGCACCAACACGAGAACTGGCACAGCAGATTGAGAATTAAGGTCTTGCCCTTTTATTTGATAGTGTTCATGTTTTAGATTGGTTTTGGATTCATATTCACTAACAATGTCAGTCTGATCTTGTGTGTGGGGTGTATGTACAAAATATTTCCATTTTTAGTAATTTTATTCAAAGATAATATTAAATATGTAAAAAATATATTAATTTAGGGTATACATACAATTTTTTAACGGTGCAAATATGGCCACCCATGAAATTATTTAGAATAATATAACAACAGCTGTAATCCTTTATTTACATTAGGCCAACAAGCAACACATCACCTTAACATTTTGGATATTTTTCCCTTTTTAAGCTCTTGTATTTATGCTAATACAAATGATAGGACAGCTATAGGGAATAGATTTATTGTAATGACAGTACTCAGCAAATTGAATAGTCTCAGCTTTTCTCAGCTGAACAAACACAAATTTCCAAAACCCTTTTTATTCTTTCTAGTATCATCTGGTATATGAAAATCTAACTCTAAACTCACTCGTTGGATTTAAATTCATCTTTATAATAAATTTCATCAACTCGTAAAGTTAATTATATGACACTATATACATAAGTACATAACCACAACACCTCTAACTTTGCAATATATGACTCATATTTGATAAGCACTAATATATATATATATATAAGTATGTATGTAATAGTGAAAACATGATGAGTCCAGTATGGAGTTAATTGGGCAACATGAATTGATACAGAGAATGTGGCAATTAGCCAGTTGAAGTGAACTGTTTGAAGGCAGAGAGTCTGTGTAATTGGAGCTAATGAATCTCTATACATACGGGCCAACGTTAATCTTAGTTCAAGATCGGATCATAACGAGAATGCTAAGGAAGTGGCACAAGCCTTGAAAGAGTATGCTAATGATGAACTTCAAGATGTACATGGTTGGAATGCTGAAGCATATTGCATCTTTTTAGCATTGGTATCGAGATCTTGGCTTTCTTTCAGCCTATTAGTGTTCTTCAAGGAGTTAGAGAGGGTAAAGCTTCTCTAACCATATTAGTAATACATTATTTTTAGCCAAAATGATTAATTAATGATGCAATATTTTATTGACCCCAAATACTCTCTATATTGTTAACTAGTTTGAAAAAATTGAACCACATATAAAGAGCAAAAAAATGCTAACCAAACATGAGAATAAGATTAAAAAAAAAAAACTCACTAAAAAATTACTAGTTAAAATGGTTTTCCAATTATTTTCAAATTACTTAATAGAAAAAGTCTGTTCTTTATTTGCAATATTAACACAAAAAAAAAAAAAAAGAGATAAGATTGAATCTTCATCTTTAAAATTTTATTTGATGTAGTTTAAGTGTTTAACCGATCCCAACTGTCAAAGAATTAGAAAAAGAAATTAATTGAAAAATAAAATATAATAAAAATGTTTCCCGATGGTCATGCAACTCTCTAAGAGTTTTAAAGATCAATAATTATTGTTTGTCAACTAGTTTTATGATTTATTTCAATTGAAAGGTAAATAAACTTGACTCAACACACATCAATTGGAGGATAGAGAACAGAGAACAGAGAACAGAAATAAGACAGAATGGCATATAGTAGCCATGCATAGTACGAGGACAGAGAATAGACACAATGGCATATACTAGCCACAATGATGAAAGAAACGAACACAGTGGATTGACGTATACAACGTTTAACGATACTCCATGTGAACCCCCAAGGCATCCAAGCAAAAACCGCTTCTTCCATGAAATCCTACAACCTTTCCATTAGGTGCTGAAGAGCTGAAAAACTTTCCGATTTCTTTTCCGAAGGGTCCATATTTTCCTTTTTTTGTGTAAAAGGAGAGAGAGCGCACAACTTCATAGCCATCATTACTTTCAATTCTCCCACAAAACCCCATAACACCTACCAAGTGTTCATTATCATCCAGCTTGACCTAACAGTTCAAATCACATCAAACAATACTTATTTATAAGCGGATGTCTGGATGTTTATTTCTTTCATTTAGGCATCATAACTCAACTCATCAAAATATGTATTATATATGTAATGACTAAGATATTGTTTACTTTTAACAAGACTTCTCCCCTTCGTAGAAGTGATTGAATATCTCTCTTAACCCTAAGAGATCAAAAATTCATGTCTCATCGTTATTATATTAAAATACAAGTAGGAGTTGCACTCTAATAAAGTTTTGTTTAAATAAAGTTTTCGGAAAGTTTATAAAAGCACTACATAAATCAATATGTTGGATGCATTATTCAAGATTGAGTAAATGAAAAAAATGCATAAATATACTTAAACTTCGATAATCTTTATAAGTGTAATTTTAGTTCGACATCCCTTTCAAAAATAAAAAGTTCAAAAATTATTATACACACATGTTCAACGTTTTAATAACAAATGATTATTAAGTACTGAAGGGTGTGAGAGGAAAAGGCGTCTTTTTCTTACTCTATATGTAGTGCCACCGCTTTCTACACCGTGCCTAGTTGATTCGACTAACTTGCCATTTGAGCTCTGATACTGAACTTGAATTGCTTGAACTATTTCATTGGTTACATGCACGTCAATTTGTTTAATGGCCGGGAAAACACCATCATCCCATGGTTTACCTGTTTCTCCTCCCCAAGGCCCCGATTCTCGTGGCTCATCCTTGTTCATCATCAATGAATCATCAACCTAATGTCAAAATTACATCAGTACTAACACACAAAAAGGAAAACCTATCATGCTAGCATATTGATGTTGAAGGGAATCATAATAACTTAACCTGCGCATTTACATGGCCGAAGAAATCCTTATCACTCTTATAATAGACGCCTATAGCGTCAATCCAATAAGTCGAATTAAAACGTCCAAAGAAACCAACAATAATTGTATCTTTCTTTGAGAAACTAAAAGGAGTGCCAGTGGTGGTACCAAAAGGTCCATGTTTTTTCAAATTTGTTTCGAATACTATAGATTCAACGACATACTGTCCAACTTCCGTCTGCATGGTCCCGCTTATAGACTTCAAATATTCTTTTGGCCAATCAATTGAAACAACCTAAATATTGTACAACTTTAATTAGGAAAAAAAAAGGCTTAATAAGATAATTAAAGTCTCAAAGTATATGTATATATTTATATATATGTGTAACACTTACAGTCTCTTCCAATCCACCAGGACCACCAATTCTCTGGGAACTCTCAAGTGAGCCTTGTTGATTGACACTCTTGAAAATAAGCGAATTCACGAACTTTACATGACGGACTACAATCTTTATGATGGGACCATTTGGCTTATAGTCAAATTCTTGCCCTCCTTTACCTCCCCAAGTTCCTTCCTTCTGAGGGTTCTCCCAGTTGTAAGTTTGTGCCTGCACAAAAACAGAAAAAAAAGAACAAAAAAAACAGCAAAAAAGAGAAAATATTTTATGCACGTAAGTTACACAGAAGTGACGACAACATCCATATCAAACAAAATAAACAGCCTAAACTAGTTGCTTACCATTTGTTTTCAAAGAGTTTCTGGCTTCTTCTGCTATGGATCGATAAGCAAAGCTGGATACAGTTTCGTCCCTCAACTAGCACTACATATAGACATAGGCTAGCAAGTTAGAAGACTAGCTAATTGTATGGTATCTTCTCGATATTAGTCAATTTTTAATTAATTGTTAATGGTATATATCCTCGATATTATTACAGTGCGTGAGCAAATAATTTCTAGCCATGTGTTATCTTTAAAGTACTTCTCATAACAACAAAACATACACATGCTCATGCACCGTCATATATACATGCAGGCAAATTTATGGTTGTTCTGTTCACTGTAATACAAGCAGACAATTAAATCTTTTGTGATTTGGATTTTGTGTTCATACACTGCAGCACTTGAAGAAGCTGACAAATTTTTGGTTGGTATAGGTCACTCTAGTCCATGCTAGTATATCGAAGCAGCAAATCTTACCCAATCGATGATCGTGATCATCAATTTTCTAGAGAAGTTATTTATCCAGAAAAAATATTTATTGTGGTCGACATACTATTTACACTACAATTCCCTTGAAAAATCAGCATCCACATTAAATTTATGAAGATAAGTACTAAAATAATGATATGATATGCAGCTGGTGATTGGTGCAGTTGGTATTATCCCCTCTGTCTCCT
This sequence comes from Nephelium lappaceum, assembly GCA_021234005.1. Classification (NCBI taxonomy): domain Eukaryota; kingdom Viridiplantae; phylum Streptophyta; class Magnoliopsida; order Sapindales; family Sapindaceae; genus Nephelium; species Nephelium lappaceum. Next base: position 10,785,764 of record CM038002.1, read on the forward strand.
TTGAGAGGTCAGGTTTAAGCTGCATCCCACTTACATAAATTAAGTTTGAAATAATTCCTCACTTGTATGTGGGACTCTCATCCCAGCTTATAGGATCTTATTTAGAACCGTGTCTTAGAATATACACGTGGAGATTTCGGTTGTAATATCCGGAGTTGTAATATGTATTAGTAAAAAAGAAAAAAAAAAGATATAATTATCAAAATTCATAAAATTTCAGTACATAAGAATATTGGGTAAACAAAGTTATACATTAAATCTTAATCATGCATGTAACTATAGAAACTTTAACTAATTTGCTATCTAATCCAAAATCAGAAATCTTCTACAACTTATAACTACTTAGTTATAATATATTTTAAGGCTGACATTAAAATTAATTTTCTTTTTATATATTTAGTAATATACATTCTTTATGAGCTGAAACTAATTTGGTAATCATAAATCGAATCAATTAAGGGCAAAAAGTCTAAGAAAATTCCATCGATATTTCTTCAAGGCATCCTCATTTCCACAAAGTCAACAAAAACCAGGACTTTTCTTCTTTTTTTAATCATTTTGGATTTAATTAATTTTTCAGATTTACCGTCCCTACTAAGCAAACAAATCAGTGCTGGTTATTATCTTCCTAATCGCGATCGCCAACTAATCCTAACCGATTTGGTAGTTTACCAAGTCCAAGTGGTTAATTTAGCCTTGTTGGAAGTGGTGTTAATTGGGAAAATTAAGATTAGTTGTAAATGATAATTGTTGATAATATGATGACATGCAGATTGCATTCACACCATATACTGCCAATTAGGGCTAATTTCCTTAATTATCAGACCTGGTGAGTTCTAGGGGACTTCGACTTCTTTTATGGGTATATATATGTGAACTCTAGAGAAATTCAAATTTTCCGATATATCACATAAGTCTCCATTTAACATAAAAATTTTGTTAGCTCCTCCATGTTGCTTTCGATGTGTTAGAAAGATATAGTTACATAATTTTATGACAGAAAGATATAGTTACATAGTTTTATGACAAAAAGTAAATTAATAAATATTAAAAACCCTAATTTTGTGTCAAAAGACTCAAAACAAAGGCATTGGGCACATGACAATTGTGTGATATGAAGTTAGAGCGGCAATATTTCTACCCCTAAAAAATTGTATGTGCACCCCTTTTATTTGCACACTCCATTAAAAAATTTCAAATTTTTCTAATTTATTTTTAAACTCCACTTAATACTCTATTGCTATCCTTTATTTTTATTTTATTTTATTGTACTATATTTTTATAAACACACCCATCAACATCATCTCCTCCTCTAAACCGTATAATTAATAATTGGGGGTAAAATCACCAATAAAAAGGTTCTCTTGCAATCCCATGGAATCAAAAGTTGCATAAACCTCATCATATGGTGTAAAGAAATCTTGTTCAGTACCCAATAACTCACTCATTTTGGCATCATATTGACGACCATCAAATTCGGATCCTTCTGGTGCCAAGCCAGCCATGACTGCAAACTGATATTGATGATGATAATGGTGAGAGGTTGGTAGTTGAAAGCGAGTGTTGACGGATAGACTGATAGAGACTGTTAGAGACAGTGATCAGCTTATAAGAGCTGAACAGAATCATTCTGAGGACGCTCCATTGAGTTTGAGGGGGAATGTTAGAGACAGTGATCAGCTTATAAGAGCTGAACAGAATCATTCTAAGGAAGTTCAGCAAAGTCATTTACAAGGAGAGTCTATAAACATTCATCAAGATCATCATTATGATGAGTCAATCAAGATTAACTATGATAGATCAGCAGTACCAGATCATCACTTCAGCAGGCGAGAAAGTTAGTTAAGGATGCCAGCACATCATTTCTCAACCAATGATTGTTTAGAGTTAGTTAGGAAGTGATGACTTTGATTGTAAGCAAATTCTGTATATAAAAATGTTGAAGCAGATCATTCTTGTACATAGAAAATAATCAGATTTCATGAAATTAGAGACAGATTTCTAAAACTTCTTTTGTTAGTTTTATTTTTCTCTACAAAGATTACAAAGATTACATTGATTACAAGAGAATCAAGAATCCTTTTATGGTATCAAAGCCTGAGCAACACGATGTCTTCAACCTCAAATCTGTCTTCTGGAAATAACATCCATGGAGGATCAAGATTCTTGTCACCGATGAAGCTGGAGCTGACTGTGAAACTTGATCACAACAATTTTCTTCTATGGAGGCAGTAGGTTCTTGCTGGGATTAAAGGTAACAGACTTGGACATTTCATTGATCAAAATTTTATTCCTCCAAATAGATTAAGCACAGATGGAACTGTCAATGAATCCTTCTTGGATTGGGAGCAACAAGACCAAATCTTGTTGTGTTGGATTCTATCTTCAATGAGTCAGGAGATACTGCCACATTTAGTTGGATGCAACACTGCGTGTGAGGCATGGATGAGCATTGAACAGTTGTTCAAGTCTCAATCCAAGGCAAGTTTAATGCAATTGAAGCTTCAATTGCAAACTTTGAAGAAGGAAGGGAGTTCTATGGCAGATTACTTGACCAAAAAGAAGAGTATCATTGATGCTCTTTCTTTTACTGGATATATAATGAGTGAAGATGATAAAGTGACGGCAATTTTGAGTGGTTTAGGATCAGAATATGATCCATTTGTCATCTCAGTCACTTCAATTCCTGTAAGTCACACTGTAACTGAGATATCTGCCTTGTTACTCACTCATGAAGCAACATTAGATAGCCATGTTCAACTTGAAAGTTTGAGTGTAAATGTGGCTATGAATAGAAAAAGGGAACAATGGCAATTCTGGAAATTTTGGCAAAGAGAATGTAGCTACTAATTCAATCAATTTTGGTGGAAGACAAAGTGGACAAGGGAATTACTACTCTGGTGACAGAAGAGGTAGAGGTCGAGGAAGAAACAATGGCAATCGACCTCTCTGTCAAATTTGTCACAAAGTAGGACACAATGCTTTCAGATGTTACTATCGATATGATCAAACCTTCCAACCTCAGTTCAATGCATCTCCTGGAGGTAGAAATGGGTGGAACAACCACGGATCTAGACACATGAATGCTATGTTTGCTGGTTCAGGATTTGTGAATACTTCAGCCACTGGATCATCTGTTGGACATGGGCATATGAATACAATGATTGCTGGACCAGAAGGTAGTGTTTTTGGCAGCTCGCAGTGGTATCCTGATAATGGAGCTTCGGATCACTGCACTCCTGATGCTGGAAATCTATGGAACAAGGTAGATTATCATGGAAATGAGAGGGTCTTCATGGGGAATGGTGCAGGTTTGCATATTTCTTCCATTGGATCTAATAAATTTACACTCAATTAACATGCTTTCTTACTTAGAAATATTCTGCACATACCCCATATCACTAAAAATTTGCTGAGTGTTTCTAAGTTTGTCCAAGATAACAATGTATTCATAGAGTTTCATCCTTTGTTTTGTCTTGTCAAGGATCAAGCCACGAAGACTGTCCTTCTTCAAGGCATTCTTAAGAACGGATTGTATGTTTTTGATTTACCTCTGAAGCATTCAAGTAGATCAAAGACTTCCTCAAGTGTCAACCAATCATTCCAGCCTACACATCATTCTACAAAGTCAAAACAAAATCTTTTGTCATCTATACATACTGCCAATGTCAATACAACATTTTCTTCTGTAAATAATATTGCTAGAATGAATAACACTTGTATTGACAATGATTCAAATGTACTTCTGTGGCATTTACGGTTGGGACATCCATCCTCAACCATTGTAAAGACAATTATGAATAAATACAAAGTTCCTTTCTCAAATTCCAAATCATTCTTTTGTCATGATTGCTCCATAAGTAAATCACACACTCAGCCCTTTCCTGCTTCCTCTACCACATATTCCTATCCTCTTGAGCTAATAACAGCTGATGTATGGGGTCCTGCATCCATCACATCCTCAAAGGGTTTTAAATACTATGTCAGCTTCTTAGATGCTCATACTAGGTATGTTTGGTTGTTCTTCCTCAAGTCAAAAGCTGAAGTTGCTAAGACTTTTCATTTGTTCAAAAGTCATGTTGAGTTACAGTTTTCAACAAAAATTAAGACACTTCAAACCGACAATGGCAAAGAATTCATGGTTCTAGCTCCATTTCTTGCTAATTGTGGTATACTGTTTAGACATTCATGTCCTTACACACATGAGCAGAATGGCCTCATCGAACGAAAGCATCGACACATTGTGGAAACAGGTTTAAGCCTTCTTTCACAAGCCTCCATACCTCCTAAACATTGGTCTGAAGCTTTCTCTACTGCTGCATATCTGATTAACAGAATGCCTACCCCTGTGTTGCAAGGAAAATCTCCGTTTGAATGTTTGTTTGGCAAGCAACCAGATTATTCATCCTTGAAGGTCTTTGGCTGCTTGGTTTATCCTCATCTCAGACCATACACTCAACATAAACTCCAGTTCAGAAGTGAGCCATGTATATTTTTGGGAAATTGCAATCAGCATAAAGGGTTCAAATGCTTGAGTTTTAAAGGGAGACTGTATATTGCTAGAAATGTTGTTTTCAAGGAAGATGTTTTCCCCTTTGCCTCGCGTTTGCAGAATTCTACTATGTCACATTGCAGTACTGTCTCAGGAACGTCATTATTTCCTCCTGTCATATTCACTCCTAATGACCATAGAAATATCAACACACGAGTTCCAGTAGATTCTCCTAATCTGTCTTCATCTGTTGCAACCAATAGTAATCAGATACTCCAACAGCCACGAGCTTCTCCAGCAGCATCTCACTCACTCTCATTGCCTCACACTATTTTTCCTATTTCTACCTCAGCTTTTACAGGTCCAACATCTCACCACCAACATCCTATGATCACTAGATCCAAGAATGGTATTTTCAAGCCTAAAGTCTGGGTCGCACAGGTTGATGATAAAGAACCTAGCTCCTTACAACAGGCACTCACAGATCCTAAATGGGTCGCAGCTATGAAGGATGAACTTATAGCCCTTCAGAGAAATCATACTTGGTCCTTAGTACCTTCTCCTGTTGATCGAAAAATGATAGGGTGTAAATGGGTGTTTAAGGTTAAAAAGAATTCCGATGGTTCCCTTTTTCGTCACAAGGCACGGCTTGTCGCTAAAGGTTTCCATCAGCTTGAAGGATTTGATTTTACAGAAACCTTTAGTCCGGTTGTCAAACCTATGACCATTCGGATTGTACTGTCTATTGCTGTGACAAAGGGCTGGCATCTCAGACAGTTAGACGTTAATAATGCATTCCTTCATGGCATCCTTGATAAGGAAGTGTATATGCAACAACCTCCTAGCTTTGAGGAGGGGAATGGCACACTAGTCTGCAAGCTAAGCAAAGCCATTTACGGTTTAAAACAGGCTCCACGGGCCTGGTTTGACAAACTCAAGCACACTATTAGTCAGCTTGGCTTCTTTTCAAGCAGGGCTGATCAATCACTTTTTTACAAGACAACAAACAACTCTTGTATCTACATTTTAGTGTATGTAGATGACATTATCATTACTGGATCGAATGTGAAAGAGATAGATGCATTGGTTCAACAGCTGAATCAGACATTTGCACTAAAAGATCTAGGTACACTCCATTACTTTTTAGGCAATGATGTTCAACAAACCCACAAGGGATTGCATTTGTCTCAACACAGATATATACAAGAACTTTTGACGAAAACCAAGATGGAAAATGCAAAACCTTTTCCATCACCCATGGTAGCAAGCACAGGAGGACAATTATCAGCTTTCAAAGGCTATCCTGTTGACAATTCAAGTGAGTATAGGTCAGTGGTTGGAGCTTTGTAATATGTGACAATCACCAGGCCAGAAATCAGTTTTGCTGTCAATAAAGTATGTCAATACATGAAGAATCCTTTAGATGAACATTGGAAAGCTGTAAAGAGAATTTTACGGTATCTAAAGGGTACTTCGAGACAGGGACTTATGTTTAACAGGTCAGCTTGTTCAAGTGCTGCATATGACTTGGTTGGCTACACAGATGCAGACTGGGCATCAAATCCGGATGATAGGAAATCAACCTTAGGATATTGTGTATACATTGGTCCACATTTAGTTTGGAGTGCAAAGAAACAACATACAGTTTCAAGATCGTCTACTGAAGCAGAATATAGGAGTCTAACTGCTGGTGTTGCAAAAGTTACATGGATCAAGTCTCTCATTCAAGAGCTCAAGGTTCCACAAACTAAGGTACCTGTCTTTTGGGTGGATAATCAAAGCACTATTGCCATGTCCAATAATCCAGTTCTACATGCAAGAACTAAGCATATAGAACTAGATCTTTATTTTGTTAGAGAGAAAGTTTTACAAAAACAACTAGAGATTAACTATGTGCCTTCGGTTGATCAAGTAGGTGACATTTTCACTAAATCACTGCCTACATCTCGTTTTCAATATCTCAAAGGCAAACTCAATGTAGAGGACGCTCCATTGAGTTTGAGGGGGAATGTTAGAGACAGTGATCAGCTTATAAGAGCTGAACAGAATCATTCTGAGGACGCTCCATTGAGTTTGAGGGGGAATGTTAGAGACAGTGATCAGCTTATAAGAGCTGAACAGAATCATTCTAAGGAAGTTCAGCAAAGTCATTTACAAGGAGAGTCTATAAACATTCATCAAGATCATCATTATGATGAGTCAATCAAGATTAACTATGATAGACCAGCAGTACCAGATCATCACTTCAGCAGACGGGAAAGTTAGTTAAGGATGCCAGCACATCATTTCTCAACCAATGATTGTTTAGAGTTAGTTAGGCAATGATGGCTTTGATTGTAAGCAAATTCTGTATATAAAAATGTTGAAGCAGATCATTCTTGTACATAGAAAATAATCAGATTTCATGAAATTAGAGACAGATTTCTAAAACTTCTTTTGTTAGTTTTATTTTTCTCTACAAAGATTACATTGATTACAAGAGAATCAAGAATCCTTTTAGAGACACCACACTATGAGAGACTGCGAATTGCGATGGTACCTTTCTGCAAGGGACAGGATGTAATTCAACAAGCACAGTTTGGAACTGGAAAAACAGCAACTTGTTATTTGGAATTCTGCAGCAGATTGATTATGGATTAGTTGAATGCGAGGCATTGGTCCTTGCACCAACACGAGAACTGGCACAACAGATTGATAATTAAGGTCTTGTCCTCTTATTTGATAGTGTTCAAGTTTTAGATTGGTATTGGATTAATATTCACTAACAATGTCAATTTGATTTTGTGTGTGGTGTGTATTTACAAAATATTTACTTTTTTAGTAATTTTACTCGAAGGTAATACTAGATATGTAAAAAACATATTAATTTGGGGTGTACATATAATTTTTTAAGGGTGCAAATATGGCCATTCATGAAGTTGTTTAGAATAATATAACAACAGCTGTTATCCTTTATTTACATTAGGCCAACAAGCAACACATCACCTTAACATTTTGGATATTTTTCCCTTTTTAAGTTCCAGTATTTATGCTAATACAAATGATAGGACAGCTGTAGGGAATAGATTTATTGTAATGACAGTACTCAGCAAATTGAATAGTCTCAGTTTTTCTCAGCTGAACAAACACACAAATTTCCAAAACCCTTTTTATTCTTTCTAGTATCATCTGGTATATTAAAATCTAACTCTAAACTCACATCGTTGGATTTAAATTCATCTTTATAATAAATTTCATCAACTTGTAAAGTTAATTATATGACACTATATACGTAAGTACATAACCACAACACCTCTAACTTTGCAATAAATGACTCATATTTGATAAGCACTAATATATATATATATATATAAGTATGTATGTAATAGTGAATACATGATGAGTCCGGTATGGAGTTAATTGGGCAACATGAATTGATACAGAGAATGTGGCAATTGGCCAGTTGAAGTGAACTGTTTGAAGGCAGAGAGTCTGTGTAATTGAAGCTAATGAATCTCTATACATACGGGCCAACATTAATCTTAGTTCAAGATCGGATCATAATGAGAATGCTAAGGAAGTGGCACAAGCCTTAAAAGAATATGCTAATGATGAACTTCAAGATGTCCATGGTTGGAATGCTGAAGTATACTGCATCTTTTTAGCATTGGTATCGAGATCTTGGCTTTCTTTCAGCCTATTACTGTTCTTCAAGGAGTTGGAGAGGGTAAAGCTTCTTTAACCATATTAGTTATACATTATTCTTAGCCAAAATGATTAATTAATGATGTGATATTTTATTGACCCCAACTACTCTTTATATTGTTAATTAGTCTGAAAAAATTGAACCACATATAAAGAGCAAAAAAATGCTAACCAAACATGAAAATAAGGAAAAAAAAAAATTACTAAAAAATTACTAGTTAAAATAGTTTTCCAATTATTTTCAAATTTCTTAATAGAAAAAGTTTGTTCTTTATTTGCAATATTAACACACACGAAAAAAAAAAAAGATAAGATTGAATCTTCATCTTTAAAATTTTATTTGATGTAGTTTAAGTGTTTAACCGATCCCAACCGCCAAAGAATTAGAAAAAGAAATTAATTGAAACATAAAAAATAATAAAAATGTTTCCCAATGGTCATGCAACTCTCTAAGAGTTTTAAAGATCAATAATTATTGTGTGTCAACTAGTTTTATGATTTATTTCAATTGAAAGGTAAATAAACTTGACTCAACACACATCAATTGGAGGATAGAGAACAGAGAACAGAGAACAGAAATAAGATAGAATGTCATATACTAGCCATGCATAGTACGAGGACAGAGAACAGACACAATGGCATATACTAGCCACAAATGATGAAAGAAACGAACACAGTGCATTGGCGTATACAACGTTTAAGGATACTCCATGTGAACCCCCAAGGCATCCAAGCAAAAATCGCTGCTTCCATGAAATCCTACAACCTTTCCATTAGGTGCTGGAGAGCTGAAAAACTTTCCAATTTCTTTTCCAAAAGGTCCATATTTTCCTTTATTTGTGTAAAAGGAGAGAGAGCGCACAGCTTCATAGCCATCATTACTTTCAATTCTCCCATAAAACCCCATAACACCTACCAAGTATTCATTACCATCCAACTTGACCTAACAGTTCAAATCAGATCAAACAATACTTATTTATAAGCGGATGTTTGGATGTTTATTTCTTTCATTTAGGCATCATAACTCTACTCATCAAAATATGTATTATATATGTAATAACTAAGATATTGTTTACTTTTAACAAGACTTCACCTCTTAATAAAATTGATTGAATATCTCTCTTAACTCTAAGAAGTTAAAAATTCATGTCTCATCGTCATTATATTAAAATATAAGCATGAGTTATGAGTTTCCTCTTTGTAGGAGTTGCACTCTAATAAGGTTTTGTTTAAATAAAGTTTTTAGAAAGCTTATAAAAGCACTACATAAATCAATATGTTGGATGCATTATTCAAGATTGAGTGAATGAAAAAATGCATATATATACTTAAAACTTTGATAATCTTTATAAGTGTAATTTTAGTTCGAAATCACTTTCAAAAATAAAAAGTTCGAAAATTATATACACACATGTTAAACGTTTTAATAACAAATGATTATTAAGTACTGAAGGGTGTGAGAGGAAGAGGTGTCTTTTTCTTACTCTGTATGTAGTGCCACCAGTTTCTACACCGTGCCTAGTTGATTCGACTAACTTGCCATTTGAGCTCTGATACTGAACTTGAATTGCTTGAACTATTTCATTGGTTACATGCACGTCAATTTGTTTAATGGCCGGGAAAACACCATCATCCCATGGTTTACCTGTTTCTCCTCCCCAAGGCCCCGATTCTCGTGGCTCATCCTTGTTCATCATCAATGAATCATCAACCTAATGTCAAAATTACATCAGTACTAACACACAAAAAGGAAAACCTATCATGCTAGCATATTGATGTTGAAGGGAACCATAATAACTTAACCTGCGCATTTACATGGCCGAAGAAATCCTTATCACTCTTATAATAGACGCCTATAGCGTCAATCCAATAAGTCGAATTAAAACGTCCAAAGAAACCAACAATAATTGTATCTTTCTTTGAGAAACTAAAAGGAGTGCCAGTGGTGGTACCAAAAGGTCCATGTTTTTTCAAATTTGTTTCGAATACTATAGATTCAACGACATACTGTCCACCTTCCGTCTGCATGGTCCCGCTTATAGACTTATATTCTTTAGGCCAATCAATTGAAACAACCTAAATATTGTACAACTTTAATTAGGGAAAAAAAAGGGTCAATAAGATAATTAAAGTCTCAAAGTATATGTATATATATATATATGTGTGTGTGTGTGTGTAACACTTACAGTCTCTTTATCTCCACCAGGACCACCAATTCTCTGGGAACTCTCAAGTGTGCCTCTTGGATTGACACTCCTGAAAATAAGCGAATTTAGGAACCTTACATGACGGACTACAATCTCTTTAATCGGACCATTTGGCTTATAGTCAAATTCTTGCCCTCCTTTACCTCCCCAAGTTCCTTCCTTTTGAGGGTTCTCCCAATTGTAAGTATGTGCCTGCACAAAAACAGGGAAAAAAAAGAAAGAAAAAAAGCAGCAAAAAAGAGAAAATATTTAATGCACGTAAGTTACACAGAAGTGACGACAACATCCATATCAAACAAAATAAACAGCCTAAATTAGTTGCGTACCATTTGTTTTCAAAGAGTTTCAGACTTGGTGTTCCTTGCTATGAATAAGCAAAGCTGGCTACCTTGGTTCGTCCCTCAGCTAGCACTACGTATATATAAGCTAGCAAGCTACTAAGACTACTGGTATGGCATCTTCACGATGATGATAATGATAGTAATAATAATAATAATAATAATAATAATAATATAATCAAATCTTAATTCATCGTTGGTTAAAAAAAAAAATCTTAATTAATTGCTGATCAACTGTTTATACACAGTCAAGTTATCGAAACAAGCAATGTATTTGTCTTCTACGTTAACTAATTAAATATTTTACCTCTCGGCAAAGATTTTCACTCAACTTTTTTCTTATTAATCTTTTAATAATCTAATAATATATCAAAATAAAAAATAATGGATACCAAAAATTATTTCATTTTTTCTCTTTTATATATTACTCAAATTTAAATTTGTCTCATAAAAGAGTAAGAATTCTTTGTTATCTTTTTTTTTTTTTTGCTAAGCATTTAATAATCTATTGACACATCAGTATAAAAAATAATGAATGATCAAGATTATTATATTTTTTCTCTTTCTTACATCACTCAAACTTAAATTTCTCCCATAAAAATGTTAACATAATGTCAATATCGATAGAAAATCCTTATCCCTCATGAAAATATTAGCACAAACAAAAGATTAACAGAGAATCCTTGCTCTTTGTGTTTTGGTATCTTTATTTTTTTTCCTTTTTTTTTTCTACATCATGGAGATCCCCCCTTTTTTTTTTCATTTTTTTCATTATTTAATTCTATTTTTTTCAATCTATTGTTTTTTTTTTTTTTAAAAAAAATCTGTTTTTTTATATTTTAATTCAATTTTTTTCTCTTAATTTTTTATTCTATTAAATTGTATATTAATCTTTATAAGAGGGTATTTTATTATTTTTTTTCAATGGCCAAATAAGGTCAACAATCAGTGATAACAAAATTTAATTAAGAGTAGAAAAGGTTAGTATGAATTTTTGGTAAAATTAATTTTAAGTATAAAAAAGCAAGCCACTATAATACTTGGTTGTGATAGTATATTAATACTATATTAATTTTTTATTCTATTAAATTGTATAACACTATATTAATTTTTTATTCTATTAAATTGTATATTAATCTTTATAAGAGGGTATTTTATTATTTTTTTTCAATGGTCAAATAAGGTCAACAATTAGTGTTAACAAAATTTAATTAACAGTAGAAAAGGTTAGTATGAATTTTTGGTCAAATTAATTTTAAGTATAAAAAAGCAAGCCACTATAATACTTGGTTATGATAGATATATATATATAATGATTTTATCATCAATGTCTCCTAACTTTAGAAAGTTAGAACGCACCAATCAAATTCATCTATTGTATTTTCTCTCATAAAACAAATCCTCTCTCTCATTTAATTCAACTATAATTAATTGATGAATTTGATTAGTTCATCTTAACTTTTTAAAATTAGAAAGTATTTATGATAAAATCACTATATATATATATATATAGAAACATTGGTCTTGATACATTATGAGGTAGTTACAAGAATATAATGTTTTTATATTTTTTAAATCTTCAATTTTAATAAATCGTTGAGTTCAAATTCAATAATAATTGTTTTTAATCTCAATAATATTATTAGTTCAAACAAGTATAGTAGATATGATCGTTTACTCAAAGATTTAATGCTATCGAATAGTTATTACTCTTACAATACAGTATACATATCTGCTCACGTTTTTTAATATTGATCCCAAATACACCAAGAGAGTGGTTGTAAAACTCGCTTTTTGTTTTTGATTTCTACAAGGTGCATTAAAACTTTTCACACAGATAATTAATGCATCCACTAGTCTCCACTACATGACAATAGCTATCATAGAGATCGATGAGCTTTTTATATGTATTAAAGTTAAAAAGTACTAATAATAAAATTATTATATATATAGAAACATTGATCATGATACATTATGAGATAGTTACAAGAATATAACGTTTTTATATTTTTTAAATCTTCAATTTTAATAAATCGTTGAGTTCAGATTCAATAATAGTTGTTTTTAATCTCAATAATATTGTTAGTTCAAACCAGTATAGTAGATATGATCGTTTATTCAAAGATTTAATGCTATCGAATAGTTATTACTCTTACAATACAGTATACATATCTGCTCGCGTCTTTTAGTATTGATCACAAATACACCGAGAGTGGTTGTAAAACTCGCTTTTTGTTTTTCGTTTCTTCAAGGTACATTAAAACGTTTCACATAGATAATTAATGCATCCACTGGCCTCCACTGCATGACAATAGTTATCATAGAGATCGATGAGCCTTTAAAATTCTCAAACGTATATATAGTACATTCTAGTTTAAAACTCGTGTCTTAGAAGTTAGTATTTTAACTCATGCTTAATTTTTAATTTGCTGCCTGACCAAATGTACTAGCATTATCACATAAGCAAACAAAAAATTTGTGGTCCGTGCATGGTGGAGTCACATGGCCTGCAAAGACTTCTAGATTTCTTCATCCAATATCGTTCAAAAACTGATCAATGTTTGTATTCATATTTGGGCATTTCAATAAACTTGTGCAATCGTGGTTGGTGGAATTGATACTTGACACATCACATGCTGCCTGCAACTTTTAAACGTATATATATGGAACCAGTACCACTAATTGATTTTTTTATTTTCATTTTTCACACTCTAAATAGTCGAAGCCGCTAAGTTGCACGTGAAGTCACATGCATGCATCGTATCGAAATAAGAAATTATTACTGGGAGTCTCAAATGAACACACACTAATAATCATAATTTCTTTTAGAGCTATGCTGTCTAACAATCACTTCTCTCTCTCTCTCTCTCTCTCTCTCTTTCTTTTAATTTTTGATTTTTAATTTATTTACTTATTTTTATTTATTATTTATTATTTATTAGTACTCGTTCAGAAAACAACCAAGATCAAGTAAGATCGGACATTGGTGGCACGTCCGGGAAGCGGCTCTCATGTAAAAGAAAACGACCCACATATAGGCGGGAGAACAATCCACATAAGGGTAGAGGAGCTACTCACATGTAGGTGGGGAAAAGCAGCCACAAATTGTGGCTCTTTCGATGTCGAACTTAGGACTGAGCAAGAACCTATGCACGCTACCACTGCAGCAAAGCAAATTTTTCTTTTTATTACATATATTACAAGTATATTACATATAGTGTAGTTTGCCAGATATTCTTGATCAGAATCTCTGAGATATGGTTCAGAATTGAAACTTCAAAAAATGGGAGAAAATGCTCACAACATGTGGAAAAATTGTGCTTAACTCAAGGGTCTTGAATGCAAATCCAACCATGGACGTTTTGCCCAAATGAGCCAAACTCTCATGAGTTGGATGCCACTGGCACCAACAGCCATCTGCTGTAGCAAAGCACAATTAGTTACTTCTCATGGTTGACACATGTTTCAATTAAAAATTTAACTCTTAAAATTTAAATAAGCCAAAATTCTCATAATAAATAAATCCAACCTTTCCTATTGATTTTCTAACTTCTCTTACAAGTTTTTTTTTTTTTTTAAAATTAACAAGATGATTTTCTTTTGGTGTCCATGCAAGAGTATTTAATTTATTTAAATTTATCAATTATTTATGAGAAGATCCAAATCCAATCCGGACTGCACTGTTTTGGCCCGATCCTGTCTGCACTGGAAAAGTTTATTTGTCAGTTGTGCCATAGAAAGCCCAAATTGAATCGGGCCTGCATTAGTTCCGGGCCGATCATCTGCATGGTAAATAAGGTAAATCCAAGTCCAGAATCCTGACTGCATTACATTTAAAAATTTCATTTAGGCTCCATTTGATGCACGCGATTGGATAAAATTGGATGAGAATAGATTAGATAGAATTAGATGAAATTTAATAATTACTTTAAGGTGTTCCGTGTAGTTGAGATTTGATTGAAATTGTCTAAATTAATTTAATGTTAGTCAAATTCATTTTCCATAACAACTTAATTTTTAAATATATTTAATATAAAAACAATTAAAATAAATAAAAATAGAAAAATAATTATATTAAAAATGAAATATGCTCTCAATTGATATTAAATTATTATTTTATAGCAATATTTATAATAAACTTACAATTATTTTATTATAATAAATCATTTATTTATTGTTTAGTAATTAAAAGATTAAAAAGGGTTGAAATCCTGAGCTTGCAGAATTTCAATAAACCAACAAATTGATGGGTCTCTGAAATGCTACTTGACTATTATTCAAAAAAAAAAAAAAAAAAAAAAAAATCGTTCTTCACTAGGATTTTAAGTGTGCCCAGGAAGAGATTTTTCCTTCCCTTTTCCTTCCCCTTGCCTTCCTTTTTGTGCACCAAACACAGGCTTAGTGAGGCCAGGATTTTTAATCATTTCGCTTCCCACCAATTCGTGTCAAACAAACACACCCTTAAGGATCAGAGACTGGCTTGACTTGAAATCGTTTGAGAACTTACTAATTAATAACTAAGTTTGGTTTTTGAGTTTGGATTAATTTTTTCTGTTAAGTAAATGGGTCCAAAGGGTTGTTTCTAAGCTATTAAGGTCTACAAATAAAGTTCATCTTCTATCTCACTCTCATTTTCACTTTTTCTCAACAAGAACGAAATGAAGCAACAGCAATTAATGGCAATAGTTTTTCATCTTCGCACAAATGTTTATCTTAATGTTGTTCTAAATATTTAATATTTATAATGTTTGCTAAAAAATTTTGAAACTCAAATGTTTAATACAAGTTTCCATATATACTAGATTGAAGATTTTATGTGATACCCAAGATTTAACGGTCCATTATATGCATGACATGTTGCTTTAGTGAATTTGGGCAGTGAGTTGGTACATGTACTTAGTGTTTGGTATTGGTAACAATATTTAGAAGTTCGTTGTTTTTTTAATAGAATTTATTTTTATATATATTACCTCTTAATAGGAATGGTTAAGTATCTTTTTTTATCCTAAGAGGTCAAAGGTTCAAATCTTATTTTTATCAAAGGTGTAAGTAGTTTTCTATTAATTTAATCTCTCTCTTCCACCGTTATATATATATATATACTAATGTCTAGTACAAGTTTCCGTACTCTATGAGTCTAACGTTTAAGGGTCCATAATTGCATGGCACAACAAGCAAGAGCATCGTAATTATTAAAAATATTCAACATATTACGTTCGGACTTGCAATCTTTTCATTGATATCCAATTCACAAATAATGTTTGCCTTTTTATCTAACGAGGAGAAGAGAATGTGATAAGCATGTATGTGTGATATTTTAATATAAACACTACACTTCATGAGAGAGTGATGTATTTATATTGTGACGGAAATAAAAGTGGTTCAATTATAAGTATGTCATACTATGTACAGATTGATATCATTCTTTCCTCTAAGTTCTTAAATTCATAAAATTCAAGTAAAAATGAAAACTTTTTCAACCGTATATTTAACCAGGGATATAATCAAAATATCATTGAAAATGAAACTAATGTAAAACCATTCATTTTTCAATGGTATTATTTTTCATTTTTAGGGACCTTTTAGTTTTTTTATTTTTATTTTTTTTCTATTTAACCCATTTCGATAACAATGCAATAAATAAATTTGTGCTGTTGCATAATATTTTGGCACAATAATAATTTGTGATGTTGAATCAAGGGAAAATCTGTTGCAACAAAGGAATGCGGTGGTGGAATAGCAGTGAAGGAGAGTGAGAGAGGGAGCAATACGGTGTGAGTGGATGAGGGTCATGATGACAATGATACACGTAGGAGGTGAGAAAATCTATGCTGCGTAAGAGGGGGGGGGGGGGGGGGGGGGTGAGAAAATTTGATGAGGGCTTCATTGTTTATGTATGTGTGTGTGTATGTGTGGTGTGTGTATGTATATATATATTAAGGTAAAGTACACAAACCCCATTTGAGGTTTGATAAAATTATATCAATATCTGAGTTTTCACCATAATGACATGAACCTCTCTTGAAATTCTGAAAATTTAATAGAAACACCCCTTGTCTTTAAAAAGTTGTTGTTAAGCTCTAACGGTCAATGATCAAAAGTGTCAAAAGATTAAAATTTCTTAATCTTAAAAAAATAATTTATTATTATCTTAATTTTAAATTTATTTATGTATTATTATTTTAAATGTGATTGTGCTAAAATAGCTTTTGAGATTGCATAAGATAAATTTGAAAATATTTTATGGTTATATGACTGTATTTTGATTTGTAAAAAAATTTTAAGGTTTTTTTTTTTTTTTTTTTTTTCAAGTTTGACCTAGTTTGATAATTGGTCAACGGTTTAACCATTGATTGATGGTCAAATTGGGTATTCGCTGAGTGATTGAGAACTCATTACATGTTACCTCATCGGTCGAATAGTGAGTAACAAGTTCTAAAACCTTACCCAGCACACCACTATTTTTATTCTACTCCCTCATAGTAGGAAGAGAGGAACCTACATTAAATGAAAAAACTGTCATTCAACTGAAGGAATTTATGAGTAATTTATCTACATACAACTGAGCTAGAACGTAAATGTCTACTTAATTTTTGTGGACATGGGTACTCGACCCGTACTGTTGCTCGTGAAAAGCAACTGGGTGTGTTTAGCCATCACACCAAACAACTTTGGAGTACTCCGAAGGAGGTTTAATGTTATTAATTATATTTTTATATGTAGTGGGCAAAATGTTTTTTGTCCAAAATAAAATCCCAAATCTTATTGTGATAGATTGGCCCAATATGCCGATTGATATAGACTAATGGCTCAATGCATATTATAAGAAGATAGCTCAATAACTTAATTGATTTAGACCGAAGGTCTGAGATTGATTGCTCTTAATAAATGAGGTTTAAATAAATTGTAACGGAAGTTACATTAACTCTGTAACCGACACATCATTAACCATAGTATTTATTGTATAACAGATATATCATTAACCATAGCATTAATTCTGTAATCGACATATCATTAACCAAAGTATTTATTCTGTAACCGATATATCATTAACCATGACATTTATTTTGTTATAAACATTGTATTTATTGCACAATAAGTGCCCGTGACACATTTTCCACCTATAAATAGAGACCTCATTTGAAGCCTAAAACTATCTCACCTCACTTGCTCATTTCTTGTAAGCTACTTGAGGTTTCTCTTTGTCATCTCTTGTGTCTTCATTCTTCCACTTTAGATTTAGAGTTCTTGTGTGATAGATTAAGTGTAATGGCGTGGAGGTGCATGTTTAGGAAAGATTCTGATTAGAAAAGACTTGGTATTTAACTATATCCATTATGACCGGCCTCACTTTTCTTTAAACTTACCTAGTATACTATTCACGATATACTTGCATTGTTCTTTTATATGTGGTTTGCCCACTTATACTTAATATCTTAGTATTCCTACTTTGTCTAGTCTTCAAGTCAAAATGGTCAAGACTTCGATAGTCTTTCGTTATACTCTTTTTTCGGTACACTCCCTCTAGTTTGACGACGCTTTACAATTACTGCATTCTTGTATATTACGATTAGTTTACTGACTTGAGCATCGGATTGTCTTCGGTCGGCATCCCACCAGTGTCAAGATCACCAGCATTCTCTTTACTTGATTTGTGTAGGACATAGGTTGCTAGGTTCTAAGAAAGTTGATTGATAAGGCCCATTCAAAGTCAATATACTTTAGAATTCACCCACTATAGTTTGGCACCGTCTGTGGGACACCTAACCTCCACAACTTCTATTCAAATCAAAGTGGTTCAAGGAGGACAAGGCAACAGCTAGCCTCCACCACTTATATTCAAATCAAAGTAGTTTATAGGGGACAAGGCAACACCCAGTCTTCGTCACTTCTATTCAAATCAAAGTGGTTCAACGGGGATAAGGCAACACCCAGCCTTCGCCATTTCTATTCAAATCAAAGTGGTTCAAGGGGGACAATGCAACACCCAGCCTCCGCCACTTCAGTTAAATCAAAGTAACTCAAACATCTTAACATACAGAATTCAAATCGACACAACAGCCGTTGAATGCACTTTAATCAAATGTTGCAAGATCTATCAGAATGATTGGTGCAATTGCTACTATCCATATTAAATGCTTATATATCAACATTTCATATCCTAATGAGCCAGTCGAGTTGTGAGATCGATTGACATGACAACACTTAAAGTTAAATTTCACATTCAACTGCCCAACTATGGTATTGAATAACTCAGTTATTAGAACTTCTATTCCTTCGATCGACTAAGTCAACCAAAGCAATGGGGAACAAACTGTAGTGGTCAAAAATTTTTCAGTCCAAAATGAAAGCCTAAATTTTGTTGGTATGGATTGGCTTAGCGTGCTGATCGATCCATGCTAATAACCCAATGCATGTTATAAGAAGATAGCTCAATAACTTAATTGATCTAGATTGAAGGTCTAAGATTGATTGCTCTTAATGGATGAGGTTTAAATCAATTGTAACAGAAGTTACATTAACTTTGTTAACGACACATCATTAACCATAGTATTTATTCTGTAACCAACATATTATTAACCATAACATTAATTCTGTAATCGACATATCATTAACCATAGTAATTATTCTGTAACCAATATATCATTAACCATGATATTTATTTTGTAACGAACACTGCATTTATTTCGCAATAAGTGTCCATGACACCTTTTCCACCTATAAATAGAGGCCTTATTTGAAGCCTAAAATCATTTCACCTCACTTGCTCATTTCTTGCAAGCTACTTGAGGTTTCTCATTTTCCTCTCTTATGTTTTCATTCTTCCACTCTAGATTTAAAGTTCCATAGTGGTGTGGACGTGCATGTCTAGAAAAGGTTCTGATTAGGAAAGACTTGATATTTAACTATGACCATTGTGACCAATCTCTTTTTCTTGGGAACTTACTTGATATACTATTCACGGTTTACTTGCACTGTTCTATTATACGGGGTTCGCCCACTAATACTTAATATCTTAGTATTCGTACTTTGTCTAGTCTTCAGGTTAATACGGTCAAGACTTCGATAGTCTTCCGTCCTACCTTTTTTCCGGCACACTCCCTCTAGTCTGACAACGTTTTACAATTACAATATTCTCATATATTACGATCAGTTTCCTGACTTATGCATCAGAGTGTCTTCGGCCGACACCCCACCTGTGTCAGGATCACTCTCGTTCTCTTTATTTGATTTGTGCAGGACACAGATTGCTAGGCTCTAAGAAAGTTGACTGACGACACCCATTCAGAATCAACATACTATAAAATTCACCCACTACAATATATTTGCAGGTACTGTTAGCATATATACTGTTAATAATTACAATGCCTTAGATTTAATATCCACAAACAACTAATAAATAAAAAGTATAAATATAAATTGAATTCATCCCTTAATTGTTTACTGTGTTAATAGTTAATTAACTATAATTTCAATGCAACAGAAATCGAAATTTGCTATAGATCTCTAGTTTAGAGTTTGCATGTTTTTAAAATACACCCGATGGTGATCATTAATTCATTATATACAGATCCTTGTTTTACATCTTATTTATTTATTTTAATTTTTTAACAATCCTTGTTTTGCTTCTTTTGTTGCCTCAAAGAGTACTTTGATTATATAACATAGAATACTTTTATTTTCATATTTTAGTAAACCATTTTTATAGAATTAATTAAGTCACGAACCGTCTTGAATTGAAATGAATTTTTACCATCGCATACTTGATTTATATAAAGTTCAAATTCACTAGTACTAATTAATTTAACTTTAATGTATATGTTAATTTCAAAACAATGAAAAATATATTATTTTTTCAAGTATGATAAGGTTTCTGCCGCTTATCCATTTATCCTTGTCCTTCAAGGACAAAAGTTAGAAATTAATGCAGCTTATATATATGGTTTGAAATACTCACTTATCCTTGTTTTAATTACTTACTTATCCTTTCCTTATTAGGATTAGGAAATTAAATCAACTTTGGTTTCCTCCTCTAAACAGAATTAATCCTCTAGAAATTGAATTAATTCCTTCTCTCCATTCTCACTTTATATTTTTCAAAAATAATAATAATAATAATAAAGAAACTAAAAGCAAGAGAGAAAGCAAAAGCTATGGCAACACCAGTAGTATGTCTCGGCAATTCTCCAACTCCTCTTCCTCGTTTGACCAACCCCCGTTGGCAACAACGGCGTCTACAACCAAACCGTAATCTCCGCCGCTCTCGACTGCAGCCAAAGCAGCGGTTAACGGAGGATACAACAATTCCGTACAAAAACAAGCCAGCTGCTTGGGGCAACGTGAGGATCCTCAAACGTGGGGATACCTTGCCAGCCAGCCTCATCATCAACAAGGAGTCGAGATTCGAAGACACAACCATGAAGGAGACTTTCTTTTTCGCAGGCACTAGATTTTTCGCCTCGCCTTCACCAAGCTCACTACCGCTGCCCAACTTCTTGGCCAAGAAAACATCCGTGTAATGTAACGTGTGATTCTTGGAGAGACTGCGAGATGGTTTGGTATTGATTACTAGTGTAGTCTTAAAAGTCTCTTTCCACTTCCAAGTAGATTAATTAGGCTTAGGGCATGTGTATGTACTGCATGGCGTATTTTTGATGTACAGCAGCAGTTAGAACTAAATTTGTTATTTTGAATAAAATTGTGTTGGTTTGTCATTAAATATATGGTTTGTCATTAAATATATACGTTATACACACAATCTTAGTTTTGGATCGTTTTGGACTCAAATTTGCACACACGCACGCGTGTGTGTGTTGTTTGCTTGAGTATTCAATGCTTGTGATTGATTAACAAAGAAGAGTAGAAATGAAATAAATTATTATTAGTTTATAACCCATTAGTAATAATAATTGTGTGGCTTCAAAATCTCAACCAATTAGTTTAGATGAGAGAGACGATCCAAGTGACAACTAAAAGAGCGGTATTATTAATAATTGTTTAGTCATATGATTAATAATACTTTAGTCAAAATTGGTCTCCTAATTAAATTTTTAGGAACGGTAATATATTACTGCATACCGATTTGCGAGTTGTATATGTATAATTAATGTATATAACATATATTTACACGTCGCAAAATGATATGTGGACTAATCCAGAACAGAGAAACCAGCCAATTAATGGTATAAATTAACAACAAAATATATAAAAGCATGTATGCCGTTTTATTTGAATTTGAGCTTCGAAGTACTTCGTAATTATTTTCTCTTCTCCTTGAAGCATTTGCGTGGTTTGTTTGAAAATAGTTTGGTCCGTATGTAGAAAAAGTACCTATATTGACCAAATATTCATTTGGAATGAGTATCGAATTAATAATATGTTACTATTGTTGATAACTATGCCGGGGTTCGACCGGTTCGTCATGATGCAATTTATTAACTCGATAGATGCAATAAGGGTTATTTTAACCTTTTTGTGTCACAATTAACTTGTTGTTTTGATTATTTATTTATTTTGTAATCTATGTCCATGCATATAATACACAAATAAATAACGTTTTATCCCAAATTGGCTAATCTTGTTCTTGGTTTTCTATGAAATCATAGTAAACAATGTGGAGTATATATGCATAGTTTTCTTTTGAGAATTAATATATTTCAATAACGAACTTTGTTGGAATTGCTAGGGCCTGTCCATTTTACTATCATTATATTTATTTATTATCACAGTATATGTGTCAACGTATCATAATTTTAAATTTTAAATACTGTAGTTGAATCCATTACTATTAGCTTACGATTTTTAGTTTGGTAATAACTAACACTATGTGAGTCTATTAATTTTATGACATTAATTAATTTTTACTCATGTCACATCTGATGTTTTATAAAAGTCACCATTATATTGTAGTCATTGTTTTTTATTAATTAAGGCAATAAATGATGAAACTTGTGTTCTGTGCACAATGTAAACAAAATGACAAAAAAAAAAAAAAAAAAACTATTTTCTCTTTCAACAGTACTAATAAAAACAAAAAAACCAATATAGTTCTTTTTTATTTTACCCATAAATTATAGTTAGTTATTGAAATCAATATAAGGATTATAATTTATGGGTATGATTATATAATGGTTTGATTAGATAGTCAAACATTTCTTTTTTCCTAATAACAATATGAAAAAATTCAAATCCTTGATTATTGCTTGATGTAAATTTTATGCGATCTGATCAAAATGTCTACTCAATGGTAACATAACGATATTACGAACTCTAGATGCTTTCTTATTTTAAATATGCCAACACCAACATAGTTTACATAAAGTGATGCCCAACATTGGTCATATAGTGATAATTTTAAGGACAACTTTTTCAAAGCGACGGTGTGCTCTGTCCAAATTGTGTTCGACAGTGTCTTAAAGTCTACATTGTCCCTTCCATATTTTGACAGAATATGATTGGCATTACAATAAAAAATAAAAAAATAAAAAAAAAAACAAGGGAAATCGTACTTTTCAAATGTTTAAGCTAGACTGGTAAGACGTCAATTAACGTTAAAAAAAAAAAAAAAAAAAAAAGATTGATGAGCAGTAACTATAGTAAGTATTTCTTGTTGATTTCATAAACCCCCAAACCATATTTTTAACAGTTTCTTCGATAAATGAAATAATTCTCTTGTTTGTCAGTAATGTATACATAATAACTTATCACATTCCCACATTATTTATATTCTTACCTTGTTTTGGACAAAAATATTTAAGTTGATAGTTTTAGCCCAATTATTGTAATTGTAAATGTAGAACATTGACACCTTAACAAAAATAAAATTGAAGTAGCTTGCTCAGCTAACAAACTGCTCTAATATAGTGTACATAAGAAGTCTATAAAAATTTAAATCTCACTCAGATTGAGATGGTGACAGTAGGAATTCAATCGGTTCATATTCCACTAAAATTGCGAACTAAGATTAGGATGAATAGGTGTAAATATATCAAATAGAGTCATGTTGTGCAATGAGACAAACAACATAGACATAGCAAATTTAAAATATTTTTATCAAAATAATAATAATAACAACATAGTTTCCTAAATTATCTTATTCCTCAAACTTGTTTTGTAAAGCAAACTGTCTACAAAAGAAGTTGCTCTCTCTCTCTCACTCTCTCTCAAGTAGAAAACAAAATCACTAACGAAAGAAACATAATGACAACAGTTTGTCGTCTTCGCGATGCCGTATCCCTTCCTCCCCCTTTCACCAGCCACCCTCGTTGGCACTTTCGCGGCTCTAAAACCCTTCAAAACCGGTTGACTAGTCTAGTAAAAGTTAATTTCCTTACTATATGAGTCTAACGTTTAATGGTCCATAATTGCATGGCATGACAAGCGAGATTATCGTAATTATTAAAAACACCATCTTGATTGTTAAATTAATTAAATTCCAAAATCCACTCATCTCTTGAATACATAAAACATTCAACGTATTACGTTCGGACTTGCTATCTTTTCGTTGATATCCAATTCACAAATAATGTTTGCCTTTTTATCTAATGAAGAGAAGAGAATGTGATAAACATGTATGTGTGATATCTTAATATAAACAATTCACTTCACGAGAGAGTGATGTATTTATATTGTGACGGAAATGTAAGTGGCTTAATTATAAGTATCTCATACTCACATCAATAATGATGTACAGAATGATTGATATCATTCTTTCCTCTAAGTTCTTAAATTCATAAAATTCAAATAAAAACCAAAAACTTTTTCAAGCGTATAATATTTATTCCATTTCGATAACAATGCAATAAATAAATTTGTGAATATTTTGGCACAAGAGCCTGGAAATGGTTGAGAGAGTGACTCAAAATCAGTACCATTCGCAGAAATTGTTATCACTGCTAAAGCCAATGGCTGGAATTTGTATCTATTATTAAGCATTTATTGAGCGAAAAATTGAAGTCAATAAGTTCAAAACTAAAGGGTCTCTGTTAACTACCAAACAGAGAGAGATCAAAGAGAGACGTATTTTTAGAGAAATTTTAAGGTTAGAGAACATAGAAATCATAGTGAACAATGCCGGACTGTATACGCCTAGTTTTCTACGACAAATTAATATATTTTTTTATGCAACTAACTTTATTGGACGCTAGTTAATTCAATGTGCATTTTATTCTTTATTAATTTTTGAGCGGTTTGGTGGATGTTAACGTACGTCTATGACTAGTAGTCTTCGCTTATGTCACATCTGATCTTGTAATTAACCAAGGTCACAAATATTGTACGTATAGTTGTTTTTTAAGCTTAAAAATTAATGATGAAATTTATGCTCATATACATTGTAATTTTGTATTTCACTTTCTAAAACGCACAAAGTTGTACACAAAATGACAAATGAAGATTATTCTACAAATTGGGAGCATATTAATTTCTCACTCAATAGTACTGGCAAAAGAAAATTAATCAATGCAACTCCATAGCTACATAAAGTAACAAGTCCTTCAAACTCAAAGGTGATTGAAATTTGTTTTCAATATGTGAAAGAAAATCGAATGTGACCTTTTTTAGTAATTAAATATGAAGTAAACCAAACTTTTCTAATTCAGTTATATCGGTGCAATTTTGCCTAAAGTAGTGTAACATACTGTATCGTTAAAGTGGTCACAATGCCATGATTTTAAGGACATAGTTATCGTAGTAAGAATCCCAATTTTTAATCACACATTGAGTGACCGCATCCTAAGAGAGCTACTTTGTACTTCACATTTGGCTAAAAAATTATAGGCATTATTAAGAAAATATTAAAAAGAAGAAGAAGAAGAAGAAGAAAATATTTTTGCTAAGATTTTAACTTTTAAGAGAAATTCTGTTTAGAAAATATAAAAATGATAATTACATTAAATTTATCTGAATTTACATGAAGCATGATGTTCCTCACCTTAGTAGTTTAACGATGAACAATTGTCAAAACCTGGTCAACCATGAGAGTCAGTGACAAGAAGAGAAGATTGAGAAGAACATTTGGAAACTGATGATGATAAAGACAAGGAATCACTTTCACTCCATGCCTGTTTCTTGTAAAATGATAAAGTGTTTTTCTTCGAACATGTGTTTGAACAAAAAGTACCCTTCAAATGATGAAGAGCACAGCCGCAGTTTTTATGGTAAGGCCTTCGCTCAATAGTCAAGTTACGCAATGACAAACTTCCATTAAAGACACAATCAAGCACCATCTCTGCTGCTCCACTCGCCATTACTTTGGCCCCCTTGATTTCTCTCTTCGTTTTTTCTTCTCTTATGTTTTTGAAGCAGAGTGTCTGTGTACGTGTGTGAGAGTACTATTGTGAATTTGGTAAAGGTTTTGCATGATTTCTGGGGAATTTATAGAGCGCATGAATGAGAGTATATATCCTCGGAAAACAAGGTTCGATTTGTATTTTTCCCGTGGAACTTGAGAGAATTTTGGTCTTACCT
Source organism: Nephelium lappaceum (assembly GCA_021234005.1). NCBI lineage: Eukaryota > Viridiplantae > Streptophyta > Magnoliopsida > Sapindales > Sapindaceae > Nephelium > Nephelium lappaceum. The sequence continues at coordinate 10,811,953 of CM038002.1, forward strand.
GGGCTTCTTTGCAAAGTTGTCACAACGTTCACACACTATTTTTACTATAAAGTTTCTAATTTTTTGACCAAGGACTGAATTTGTCTGAAGAGAGAGAGAGAATATTAGGAAATAGATCATGAGTAGGTTTAGTAGTTTTGTGCCTCAGTTTCCTTTGTCCCAAATTCATCATAGCAGCATGTGATGAAGTGATTAGTAACTACAAATTCATTACATGATTTTATAATCCATGTAGTAGTTATAGTTCATTTATTATAACATTTGAAAAGCTTGTCAAAGGGGTTGTAGGGCAGTGGAATAAATGCAGCCCGTTCACCTCCTCTCACTTGAGAGGTTCGACACCTTCTCCCATGCAATATGGGTTTCCCTCCTACGTATGTGGGTTGTCCCCCACTTATATTTAGGTTGCTTTCTACGTCTATGGCAAATAAGAAGCAATCATGCTAATTACTAAGTGTTAATAAAGATGGAAGTGGAAAAATAAGAAAAACTATTGTATAGTTTTAATAATTTAATTATTTTTGTACAATATTTAAATAATAAAGAAGTATTTATGTCCTCACAATGAACTCTGTTGACAATATTAGCAAAATTATGAGGGTAAAAAATAGTGACAGCCAATGAAAAAGCTCAATCTTGAGCACATACAAAGCTACTTGACAAGGTGGTCAAACGTGCATGATGTTTTTTCACCAAAGCATTAACAAGTATGAGTGTAGCTGTCCACACATAATAGATAATTTCAGTTTGACCCATCAATAAGTGTAAAAAAATTATATAGAAATCCCTCCAAGCGGAAGGCATTTTTTCCACTTCAATATAGGCTCCTCTCTCTTGTTTCATATGAAAGTAGAATATAAGTAATATTATGGTCGTGATAGTACCTAAATGTCACTGTCTAGGGGCTGGTCCTGATAATTATAACAATGTACTTGTAATATATATATATATATATGTGAGTGTGTGTGCGCTTAATCTTTAGCGTTTTCTCTATTTGAAATGAGATAAGTTAAATGTTAAGAGAAAACAAATTAAGACAAATTAAGAGAAAGAGAAATGACTACGAAATTGTTAAGAGTTGTTTGCTCTAATTCAACTTAGCTCGGGTTAGAATTTATTGTAATTGTGGCATCATGCATAGTTTTCCGAGGAGTGATACTTTCTATATAACTATCGTTTTTTAAGAATTGCCAGTTTTGTTTTTTTAGCAATTGTGACGTGGGTGACAGATTTTATGAAATGAAGAATCAGATTTCAACCATCCAACTTCGTATATTGCCCTGAGCACAAGAAATTTTCGTTTTTCTTTTTGTTATCAAACGAAAGTGTAACCCTCAATTTTAACCTGTTGTCGAACATATTTAACTAAACAGATCCACAATTACGAGAAAATTCAATTTATATAATTGTGTACTTTTTGTTCTGATTAGAACAAAACAACTAAAAAAGACAAGTATATATCTTATAAGCCAATATTGGTTGGATATTACATAGTAATTCATATTATGCTTATTCATTAAGTATGTCAATTTTTTTTCTTTTTTGTTTGCTATTCTATCAAGAATCCTGTGTTTAACAGTCATTTAAAACCAGAAAGAACCTTTGGTAAATTATCTGTATTTTCATCAATTATGTTATAAAATTAAAGCAACACATGATTAGCTGTTATTGAATAAATTAATTTACATTCATTTTAAGGAACGGAAATTATTTTTTGTTAATATCAATTACTAGATATGAGATTTGTTACAATACACTCGTACAATGTTCTCGAAAACATTTTAATAGTAAAATAAACTTAAACTATTTGATGTATTTAATTAATTAGGAAAAAATTTCAAGATTGAATTAATGTCTAAATATAGATGCATGTGTTTGGCAATAGAGATTTTAATAAGATGTTTGCCCTTTCCTTTATTTTGAAAGTAGTTACACAATGCAGGCAGGCAAACGAGTTTTTCTAGAAAGTTATTACTTATTTATTTATTTATAATATTACAAGCACATTTATAGGTACAGCATTCGCCTACCCCTTGGTGAACATTGGTGAGTCCAATCCACAACCTTCTTAAAGGCAATGATAGGTGAACTTAACTTTATCATTGGGCTAAGTCGCTTTCTCTATTAATATTGCTACTATAGGTGCGAGAGAGAATCTCAGAAAGATTGGCTTGTTTTGGGCTGGCTTTGGAATCGATGAATGTGCAAGTATAGTTGCATTGGTGAGAATCTAGCTAAGAACTAGGAACTGAAGCATTGTCTGCCCCGGAGGAGGTTTAATGCTATTAATTATATTTCTATATTTGCAGGTAATGTTAACATATGCCCTTAATTGTAGTGTCTTAGATTTGATATCCACAAACAACTAATAATTAATATATATATATATATATATAAACATAAACTGAATTCATCCCTTGATTGTTTGGGGTGGTAACAGTTAATTGACTATAATCTCAATGCAAAAGAATCCGAAATTTGCTATAGATCTCTAGTCTGGAGTTTTGTTTATAAAATACACCCGACGGTTATCATTATATACGGATCCTTGTTTTACATTTTATGTTGCCTCAAACAGTACTTTAATTTTCTAACAGAGTTACTTTTATTTTCTTTTTCTTTTTTTTGAAAGATTTTATTTTCATATTTTAGCAAACCATATTTATAGAATTAATTAAGTCATGAACCATCTTGAGTTGAAATAAATTTTTACTAATTTATTCTTGATTTATACAAATTTCAAATTCACTAGTTACTTATTATTATTATTTGAAATCACTAGTTACTAATTAATTTGGCTTTAATGTATATGTTAACGGATTTTACTATTGTAATGGTTAGGTAAACTTACTCAATAATTACAATTATTGGATTGTATGACATCAATAATCACCTTTACAGCCAATCTAATAGATATAATTAATGAGTAAGATTATCTAATGTAACCTCTGTTAATTTCAAAACAATTAAAAATTTATTTTTTCGAGTTTAATAAGTTTTCTGCCACCTTTCCAGTTATTCTTGTCCTTCTAGGACAAGTTAGAATTAATGCAGCTTATATATGATTTGAAATACTCAATTATCCTTGTATTAATCACTTACTTATCCTTATCTTGTTAGGATTAGGAATTTAAATTAACTTTGGTTTCCTCCTCTGAACAGAATTAATCCTCTATAAATTGAATTAATTCCCTCTCTCCATTTTCACTTTATATTTTACAAAAAAAGAAAAGAAACTAAAAGCAAGAGAAAGCGAAAGCTATGGCAACCCCAGTTGTATGTCTCGGCAATTCTCCAACTCCTCCTCCTCGCTTGACCAACCCTCGACGACAACAACGGCATCTACAACCAAACCGTAATGTCCGCCGCTCTCGACTCCAGCCAAAGCAGCGGTTAACGGAGGATACAACAATTCCGTACAAAAACAAGCCAGCTGCATGGGGCAATGTGATGATCCTCAAACGCGGGGATACCTTGCCAGCCAGCCTCATCATCAACAAGGAGTCGAGATTCGACGATACAACCGTGAAAGAGACTTTCTTTTTCTCAGGCACTGGATTTTTCGCCTCGCCTTCACCAAGATCACTACCGCTGCCCCACTTCTTGGCCAAGAAAACAGCCGTGTAGTGTGTGATTCTTGGAGAGACTGCGAGATGGGTTTTTGGTATTGATTAGTGTAGTCGTACAAGTCTCTTTCCACTTCCAAGTAGATTAATTAGGGTTCGTGCATATGTATATACTGCATGGCGTATTTTTGATGTATGACAGGAGTTAGAAATTTGTTGTTATGAATAAAATTGTATTTGTTTGTCGTTAATGAGATTTTCATATAATTTTTATTACAATTCTATAAATATATGTTGTACACATGATCTTAGTTTTGGACGGTTTTGGACTCGAACTTGTGCGCACACATATGCGTGTTGTTTGCTTGATCACTATTCAATGCTTGCGACTGATTAACAAAGAAGAGCATAAATGAAATAAATTATTATTAGCTTCTAACCCATTAGTAATAATTATTACGTGGGTTCAAAATCTCAATCAATTAGGTTAGATGGGAGAGATTCAAGTGATAACTAGATAGGGCCAGCCCTGAGCACATGCTGGAGGTGGGAACGCCCCGGGCTCCGAATTTTGGGGTCTCAAATTTTACAAACTTTATTTTTTTTTTCTTATAATTAATTTATAAAATAAATATATAATAAATGTTTCATCATGCATTAGTAATTCTACAATAGCCCATGTGGTTGAGGCCACATTAAGCGCACTTTCTGGGGGGCGTGAGTACTCAAGTTCGAAACCCCCTACCCGTGTTCTTTATATTGTTTTTTCTTACTTAAAAAAAAAAAAAAAAAAAAAGACAAAAGGTGGCATGTATCCATCAAGTTTTGAACCAAAAATAGCAAATCACAATCAAGGGCCTACTACTAGCAACACTGGTGGCTTTAGTTAATATAATGTGATTCAAAAAATATTTCTAATATATAAGGGTCTTAAAACTGATATATTTCATTTATATATAAATTTACTCTATCATTTTCAACCCTAACTTACTTTCCTCATTCAAATTGCCCACAACCACCAAAAAGAAACTCTAAATTATTGTTTTTTTTTTTAAATTGGTTAAAAATTTCAAATTTCATCGATAATTATAAGTGAAGAAAGTAGAATTAAAAAAATTTGTTCATTTTGAGATAAAAGTTATATTTTTATATTCATAATTATTGAGTTATGTCTTTTAATGATTATTTATTTTTTTATGGTTCTTCTTTTATCTTTTTTTTTTATATACAATATTATTATTTTATAATGTATTATTAGATCTTGGATTGAAAAAAAAAAAATTTGAAAAACAGGGGAAGGGAATACTTTGCTACAATGTTACCGTGTACTGTGTGGACCACATTTCTTATAATTAAGGTTTTATTGTTCTTTAATATTTGCTAGTTTGATTGTTAGTTAGTTACTTTAGTTATTACTATAATTGTTCACAATGTTTCCTAGAAAACATGAATTTGGAAATGGAAAAAAAAAAAAATAGAACAAATATGTATGCAAAAAATATGATAAAATAAGTTTTATATATATGAGACCCATTTTAGTTTTTCGCACCAGGCTTCTAAAATGTTAGGACCGGCACTATATCCACACAAACTGTAATATACACTTGATTAGAATTAAGCCCCAATCTCTTAGAGTTTGGAAAGATACATAGTCATATATACTATGAGGTGTGCATATATTTTTAATTTTAAAAATAACTAAACATATGATCTGTTAACGTTGTAGCTTACTTTTTACCGCAAAAAGGTAAAGACAATGACACAAGTAGTCATTTTCTCACCCAACAGCCCCATGAAAAACGTCGATGTAATCTTTTTGTAATAATATGGTAATTCGAATCTAACAAGCAACATGACGCTAAGACTCATTTTGGCTTTCCTTAATTTTCGTTTTATTAATTTCGTATTTCAAACATGCCAACACCTAGTATATACGGCAATGCCAACGATTGGTCATATTGCAATATTGTTTGGAGATTAGTGTACTACATAGTAATATCATGCATAGTTTTCTTACTAAGGACGATGCCAATTCTGTTGCTATGTATTCTACTAAGAATCTTAGCATTTACACTCATTTAAATATGAAAATGGTCTTTGATGTGTGCTATGTAGAAATATTCTATCTTAGTCCATAAAAGATTTAATTTGTTCCTATCAAAGTAGTTATACAATGCAGACAAACGATTTTTCCTAGAAAAGTATTAAGTTTCTTTACCTATTAGGAACTGAATTATATATTCGTGAAGAGATAGCCTTAGGGAGTAGGGAGTGGCTTGTTCTGGTTCGGCTTTGGGATACTCAAGCTGTAAATATCTCAACAAATTAAGTACTACGTAAGCATTGGATTCTCAGGTTTAATTTCTTTAAACTGGAAACTATTAATTAATTTCTTTGGAAAGGGGTAGCTGATTGACACTGTTATTGTTATAATATGTGATAGAGGCAATTAACTCCAAAAAGAAAAGATGTGATTAATAATTTAATATAATCAATCTCCATTATAAGATCTGAGTCATAAGATTGTAAGTTTATTACATCCACAAAACTAAAATTTGTAGGTTGATTTTAATGATAGATCTTAAAATTATGAAATTAAAAGCATAGATTAAAGAGAGATTAAAAGAAGGGAGAAGTAGGGATTTCGCACGGGGTGACCTGCATTGGACTCTCTTTTCTTAGAGTTCAAACCCGCACCAAACCCTTTAATTAAATTGCAGATCTAGTTCTCCCGGAGAAACCTCATCTTCCATCGTGTCTTAAGCGCAAAGCTTTTAAATTATTTTTAGTTCCTAAATTTGTTGTATTCATGTATTAGAAAAATAAATATAAATTATGATTATTTTTTTAAACTTCGAGTATTTTTTGTATATATATATATATATATTTTTGGATAACAATTTTTGTATATTTTTCTGATCCTTATCCTTGTCCTGATGGGGTAACGAAACAAAATCAGCTTAAATGGTTTTCTAATTAAACTTGGCATAGCCGCATTTAAGGAATTAATTAGAACATGTTTAGAATGTAACTGCAATTTAGGAAACCGGTATCAATTAATTTCCAACTGATAGTTTTTTAAAATCACTAATTTATACCAAATTATTAATATATATTTTCAAAGATCCACTTATCCTTGTCTTAGTAGGATTAGGAAATGCAACTTGAATTAAGTTGTTCCTAAATGGCCGTTACAGTCAAATGTTTCCTAAACAGTATTTTCCTCCTCTAAACAGGATTGTTACTCTATAAATCAAATCAACTCGATCTTCTTCTCTATGATAATTTTTTCCTCAAGAAGAAATTTAACAACAGAGAACAAAAACAATGTCAACAACAACAGTTGTTCGTCTCTGCAATGCTCCAACTCTTCCTCCTCGATTCACCAACCACCATCATCGACGGCGTTTGCCAAACCCTGACTTCCTCCGTTCTCGACTCCAGTCAAAGCAGCGGTTAACGGATGACACTTTCCCGTACAAGAACAAGCCTGTATGGGGCAATGTGAGAATCCTCCAACGAGGGGAGCCGTTGCCAGCTGGAAGCTGCCTCATCAACAAGGAGTCAAGATTGGAACAGACAACCGTGAAGGAGAGTTTCTTTTTCGCCGGCGGTGTGTTCTTGGCCTCGCCGTCTCCGAGCTTGCTACCATTGCCGGGCTTTTTAGCCAAGAAAATTTTTAGCATGTGATTCTTAGAGAGACTGCGAGGTCTTATTTGGTTAGGCTAGAAGATGCATATATACATGTACAATTGTATTTTTTTTGTATTTCTTTGTCGTTAATGAGATTTTTTTTTTCAATTATATTCATATAAAGTTATAAAATAAACTAATTCGAATTTACTAAACTCATTCGAATGCTTATATCAACTATATTTATGAACTTGTTGCCATAAAGTTTCTACTCCTTGACTTATCCTGTCAACTTTTATTATTCATCTTTCTTGATAACCTAATGCATGATTCATGATTGTATTATATAAATGAGAAACATTTTCTCTCAAAAATAGAAGTTTAATTAACTTAATTAATTAAATATACCAAATATGCGTAGCTCTTGTTCTTGGTATTGGGCTTGGCTTTGGCTTCAGAAATCACTGTAAACAATGAGTGGGGTTATATGCATAGTTTTCTAAGGAGGAATAATATATGGTATAATATATTTCTATAACTAACTTTGTTGGAAGCTAGGCCTGCCGATTTTTATTATTAAATTTGCGTGGCTTAGAATTAGTTGTAAATAATTTTTATATTTGTTAATTTTTCACTTGTGTCGCATCAAATCTTTTATTTAAGTCACCATTAATATAGATGTGTTTTAGAAAATACTATAGATGATGAAACTTAGGCCCGCTTACATTGTAAATCACTTTCTACCACATAAAGGATAATCAAAATAACAAAATTTAGTCATATTGCGATGACTTTAATGACCTTTTCTTTCTTTTTTTTTTTACGGAAGTAAGGATACGTGCTCTGTCCCATTTAGTGTTCCCACATTATATGACTGTATCCCAAAGTCTACATTGTCACTTTCAAGTCGGCAGAAAATGATCCGCACTACATTTCAAAAAATTGGACATTAATTCCACCGATTGAGAAAATTGATAAATAGACATAACATTTAGTTGATGACAAATTTTAGCCCAATTATTGTAATTGTGAATCTTTGTAGTTAGATGAAAATGCATGTAGAACATCTACGCCCCCCATCAAAAATAAGGTAAATTCAACAAATAGAACTATATATCTTTTAACCAAGTGGAATTGAATTTAAATTTAGATGATATATTAATTTAAATAATCCTCTTAACAAAAGAAATGTAAGGGATTTTTTTTTTCTTAAAATTTCAAATACATTTAAAGGCTGTAAGTATTTGGTTAGGTTGAAATCCCACCCACTAAAACCTACATTAATACATAAAATGGTGATGAAAGAAAAATATAATTAATACACTGAATTATGTGGATTCGGACAACCAATATATACATTGAGTGTATGTATGCTGTTTACATGGAATTCCTTTAGCTGTACATGAAGTAGTATTTTTATTGTTGTTATCATACAAAAATGATATTGGCTTCTCAAAAGTCCATTCTTGAAATTATATATATATATATATATATATATATAAAACTAAATTTAAGAGAGTCACCGATTACGCAATAACTCAATTTAGTTATATACGTAATTGTCTTTTAGTATGCTTTGTATTTTATTATAACGTTTCTGATTAAATAAAACACTATATAGACAAAAAGACAAATAAACTTCTTGCAACTTGGAAGCCAATATTGTATGGAGAATAGACTACATTGTAATGTCATGCATAGTTTTCTGACTAATGATGCCAATTTTTTTGCTATTCTACCAAGAATCGTAGTATTTAACACTCATTTGAACATGGAAATAGTCTTTGATGTATGCAATTCAGTATATGAAAGATTATGTTCTTTTCAAAGTAGTTATACAATGTAGACAAACGATTTTTCCTAGAAAAGTATGAAGTTTCCGTTCCTAGCAACTAGGAATTGAATTACTTATGTAGAGAAAGACACAGAGAAAATCTTGGGAAGTCGGCGAGAATTGTCCTGTTCTGGCTTGGCTTTGGGATTGAGGCTATAAATATCTCAGCAAGTACTTAATCATTCCATTTTCAGGTTTAATTTCTTTAAACTGACAATTAATTTCTTGTAAAAGGATGCCGGTTTATACTTAACATTCACATAGAGGTAATATTTAACTCCAAAAGAAAAAAAGATTAATGTAATCAATCTCTATTATGAAGTAAAGTCATAAGAGCTAGTCACATTTACTACAGTAAATTTGTTGGTTAATCATTAATGTCAATGATAGAGTTTAAAATTGAGAAATTAAAAGCTTATATACATTAGAAGAACCTAATAGAAGGAGAAGCATCATAGTCCATTTTGTCTCCTACCAAGAAGCTTTTAAATTATTTTTGGTTCCTAAGTCTGTTGTATTCATGTATTAAGAAAATAAATATAAATTATTCTTTTAATTTTGGGTATTTATCTTTTATTTTTCCAATTCTTATTCTCATCTTGATGGGACAAACAAAACAAAATGGTAAAATGATCAGCTTAAAATGGTTTAGGATTAAAATTCTAGTTGGCTTTGCCCCACTTATGGAATTAAGAAAATATACAGAATGAGTGATATTATATATCCCACAATTTATATCTCAACTAATATTAAATTGTAATGTGTTAAGACTCAGGAGATGAATGAACTATTAATATCCCAAATCATTAATACATTTTTTCAACATCCACTTATGCTTGATCTTAGTGGAAGTTTTTGAAATTCCCACATTTAAAAAAAAAAAATGCAACTTAACTAATTGGTTAGCTAAATGGTTATAATTAAATGGTTTCTAAACACGTTTCCCTTCCCTAACCAGGATTAATACTCTATATATTAGATCAATTCTCCTTCTCTGCGTCACAATTCTCACTTTAGGTGGATTTTTTTTTTTCTTCAAAAGGAAACTAAACAAGATAAAACAAAAGCTATGTTAACAATAACAGTTTTGTCACCGCGGTGCTCTAACTGCTCCTCGCTTCACCAAACACCGTCGATCGTGTTTTTACCGAAACGAAAATCCACCATTTTCAACTCCAGCCAAAGCAGCGGTTAACGGAGGCTAGGACACTTTTCGTACAAACACAAGCCTGTATGGGCCATGTAAGGATCCTCAAAAGAGGGGAGCCATTGCCGGGCACTGCCTCATCAACAAGGATTCAAGATTTGAACAAATACAAGTGAACGTCGCCGGCAGTGGATTCTAGGCCTCGCCGTCCCCAAGCTTGCTACCACTGCCGGGCTTTTTAGCCAAGAAAACGTCTAAGACATCATGTGATTCTTAGAGAGACTGCCAGGTTGATTTGGTTAGCTCAGAAAGTGCATATATACATGTAATATTTGTTTATCGTTAATGAGCATTTATTTTAATTTTTAATACAAGTTATATACATATAAAATTGTACAGTATTTTTACACAATGTTTGTGGAAGCTAATAATAGAGAATTGGTCACTAGGAAAATATTATGTGTCAATATGAGAAGAGCACCAGATGGTGCAATCAGAGAATGGACAGCTCAACCATTAAAACACCAATTAGAAGAGTATATATGTGAGTTAGTTAAGGGCTTAGTCAGAGAGATATAAGTGTAGTTAGCATTCGTTATTGTAGTAAGTAGTTTGTATTTGATAACAGGAGAACCTCTCAAGAGTTTCGATTATCTTCTTCAACATTCTCAATAAAGTTTCTCTTTTAAATCTTGAACTCCCACATGGTATCAGAGCTCTCTTCAATTAGAGGCCATGGACAATTCACAATTTACTTCTCCAATTTCTTCTCAGAATCCTCAGATGGATCAGGATCAAGACTTTGTGGGCAAACAACCTGCAAACAATGAACCTGAGTTGACAAAGAAATAGCGTGAATCACAATCACAGCTTATTGCCAAAAGTCTGAATTTCAATCTTCCTATCAAATTAAATCAAGGTAACTTCATTTTTTGGAAAGCTCAAGTGTTACATGTGATTAGAGCTTTTGATCTTTGAAATTTTATTTTTGGATCGACAAAGTGCCCTAGAAAATTTGTTGAAGCCATAGATCAGGAGTCAGGAAAATTAATTGAGATTAATAATAATGAATACTTGAATTGGAAAAAGATTGATCAGTTGTTAGTGAGTTGGTTGTTGTCAACTTTAAGTGAATCAATGCTAGGATAGGTTACTCAATGTGTTACTGCTTGTGAAGTTTGGAAGGTTATAGTGAACCTGTTCTCACAACAATCTATGACAAGAATTATGCACCTTAGAAGCCAACTGCAATTACTTAAAAAATGAACTTTGAGTATTGCAGAGTATGTGGTCAAAATGAAAGGTATTGCTGACTCTCTTATGGTTGCAAGACAATTGATTACTGAAAGTGATTTGGTGTCTTATATTTTAGGGGGATTAGGATCTGAATACGATCCAGTAGTTGTTACAATAACATCAAAAATAGGTGATATTTCCTTAGAAGAAGCTCAGTTCCTCCTTATGAGCTATGAATCTAGGTTAGAATAATTAAACTCTATTGTCCTGGTCGATGTTACAAATGTTTCTGCCAACATGTTTCTAAAAAATAATAGAAATGGACAAGCTAGTAATATGCAGAAAGGAAATCGATACAACCAAGGAGGACAGTTCTAACAATTTAGAGGTAGAGCTAGAGGAAGAGGAGGAAGATCTAGAGTAATATGTCAGTTGTATGGCGAACTAGGACACTTCTCAGCAATCTGTTATCACAGATTTGACTAGTCTTTTGGTGGCAATTATGGGCACTATCAAGGCAATCAACCACAAGGAAATATAGCTTATCAAGCTGAGTATTATCACTCTAGCACGCCACAAAATTCTCTTCCCATGCCTATGCAGAACTACAATTTCCTTAAAAATGCCTTATTGGTGTCATCCTCAAGTGTTGGTGATTCAAATTGGTACATGGATAGTGGGGCTACCAATCACATAACACCTTATTTCAGCAATTTGTCTCTAAGCAGTGAGTACAAAGGAAGTGACAAGCAGGTTATAGGTAATGGCCAAACCCTTTCTATTTCACATGTTGGTCATTCTATGCTTACTACAAATGATACTTCAAATATTGCTCTTAAATTGAGAAATATTTTACTAGTAACTAAAATAACTAAGAGCTTGTTGAGTACAACATAGTTAACAAAGGACAACAATGTTATAGTAGAATTTGACCATATGTTTTGCTTTGTTAAGGACAAAGCAACGAGGAAGGTTTTGCTCCAAGGATTTCTGAGCAATGACCTTTACAAGCTAACTCTTTTAAGAAATGAAGGTGCTAGGAGCAACAAGGTTGTTGAGTCATATGCTACTATAATGAACTCTACTGATTCAGATTGTTCTAAAAAGTTTTTTATTAAAAATGTTGAGTGTAATAACTTTGAAACTATTAACAATAATGCTGGGTTGTTAAAAGCACCTAAAAACTTGTTGCAATAGTTGTGACATCATAAACTTAGCCACCCTTCTTTGAATGTTTTGAATGAAATGTTAAAAAGTTTGAATGTCTCTACTCTTTGTTCAGTTTATGAAATGTTTTGTGATACATGTAAACGAGGAAAGGTTCACAGGTTGCCATTTTCTAGATCTACACATGTTATGCTTGAACCTCTTGAGTTGGTTTCTTCAGATGTATGGGGTCCATCACCTTACTCATCAACACAAGGGTATAGATATTATATTAGTTTTATAGATTGGCACACCAATTTTTGTTGGATCTATCCTATGGCATGTAAGTCATAGGTGAAAGAAATATTTCCTTGTTTTCATAAGCTGGTTGAAAAGAAATTAGGCAAAAGGTTGAAGATGCTTCAAACTAATAATGGTAGTGAGTTTAACTTTTAACTTCTTATCTTACAGCTCATAAAATTGTTAATAGATTTTCTTGTCCTTGCATTCATAAGCAAAATCGAAAAATTGAAAGGAGACATAGACATATAATAAAGGTTGGACTTACTTTCTTGGCTCAAGCAAGTCTGCCTTTGTTTATGTGGTGGGAGTCATTTCACATAGCAGTGTTTCTTATCAATAGACTTCCAACACCTTTTTTACACAACAAGTCACCCTATTGGTGTCTATATAAACAAGAACCGAATTATTTGGAGTTGAAAGTTTTCGAATGTTCATGTTTCCCATATCTCAAAACCTATAACAAGCATAAGTTTGGATTTTACTCTTCAAAGTGCTTGTTTATAAGATATTGTGATCAAGTGAAAGGCTACAGATGCTTACATTCATCAGGAAGAGTCTGCATAACTAGACATGTGTTGTTTAATGAAACTGAATTTCCATTTAGTTCATTGTTTCAGCATCAGACTTCCATATCTTCTTCTGTTACTCAATCTTTGATTCAATCATCTAACAAAGCTATATCTTCGTCAGCTAATCCTACATTGAATCATCAATCTAAGTCAACCTCAGTTGTTCCACCTATATATATGAAAATGATGTGAGAGTTGTAAATGAAACCCCAACTTTGAAAATAATGAAAATATATAGATAGTTGCTTGTCACGACGGTAGTCGTTGCCATGTATTTTTTTCAAAGTTTTATTTCATTTTACTTTTTTATTTATGGACACTAAATATAAAATAAATAAATCAATTTCAAGGTATTATTATTTTAAAGAAAGTGTTCAGTCACTTTTACCGAGGGGTGATATGTAAAGTACTAAATCAATCCTTAAAGTTAAAAATCTATTAGTTAATTTATTGTTCAAAGCATAAATTGGTCAAATTCTCTTTATACAATAAAAATAAAAGAATAATATAGGATACTAATTACTAAAGCAAGTACCAATTCAAAATTATAATAATATAAAACATAAATTAAATATAATAAATTGATTTAGTATAATTAAAAAATAAAATAAATTAAAAATGCAAATTTCACATTAATTAAAAAGAATAGTCACCTTTAGCTCAACGGGTGGAGATGATCTCTGACAACCTAGTATTATTGGATCTCTTCCACTATAATGTGATCACTCGACGATTTGATTCCAATGAAAGAGATCAATAGTCAATCTCTTCTTAATGAAGGAAAATTGAGTTTATGATCTCCTTGATCGGAGGAGTTGAATCTGCTATCTCCTCCTTGGGAGAAGATCTACCATTGAAATTGGTAGCAAAAAAATAATGATAATAATAATAATAATAATAAAATAAACTTAAGAAATGAGGTTATATATCTTTTATTACACCATAACTAATTTATAAGAGGAGATCGGCTGTTGAAATTGGTTAAACAGTAGTATAATTTTCATATTGTATCTATATCTTTTATTGCACCATAACTAATTTATGTAAGTATTATATTGTATGTGGTTATATATCAACAACATTAATGGTTTAAATTATATATTTATTAGAGAAGGTCAATGGCGTCGTTGGTCAAGCCATTTACCCTTATGCCTTGAAGGCACAAGTTATACTCCCAAGAAAAATAATCTTCCATCATATAAAAATGTGTGAGTTGTTTTTCTATCTTATATGGGTCCTCTTTCCCATCCATGTGTAAGTTGCTTTCTCCCACATGAAAGCCACGTTACAAAGTTAAATCTTGTTTAGTTTTAATTGATGTTTAAGCTTGTCCCAACCATAAAAAAAAAATAATAATAAAAATATTATTTATTATTTTATAGTAATAAAATATTTATGAACTTTAGATTTATTTAATTTACCAAAAAATTATTACTTATTGTTAGAGGTAATTCATGAATAAGTCATTTTGATTTAATATTTTATTAAAAAAAGGTCTTTTTATTTAATATTATTACTTAACATTTCATTTTATTAATTTTTGTTATTTTTTCAATTTCTTTCCTTCCCGCCCAAGCCCCCGCCCAATTCCACTTTCATTTTCCCCATTTTTTGAATTCCCTTCTAATAACTTCTGTCTCAAATAATATCTCTCTCTCTCTCTCTCTCTCTCTCTCGGTCAGTTCAGTTTCTCTCATTTGTTCCTCAACCACTTTGCCGTCATCAACAACCACATGATCTCCGGTCAGCTCTTTGGCTCTTTGCGCCTCAAAATCCCAATCTCACACAACCCTGATCTGTCTGCCTTCTGCTTTTTACTTTTCCTTTTGCGTAAGTCTCCCTCTTCTCTCACGCACATTCACCTCAACTTCATTTTCTTTTTACTTTTGTTTTTTTTTCAAAATTTTGTTGTAGGATGGAATCTGGCAGCTGATTGGTCGGATGATATGTTAGATTGTTTGTTCTCATTTTAGATATCGGATGGTTGTATGATAATTTAGCTGAAGAAAGTATTTGATAAAATGCCTCAAAGAGATTTAATGGTGAAACGTTTTGAAACCTGGGCATATCTTGGTAAATGTATAAATGTATTAGTGAAGTGACTGCAATATACAATTTCTGTGTTAAAACATGTGTAATATATAATATACAATATGCCTATTCTATTTCTTTCTCTTGTTGTATACTTTTAAAATTGATTGATTTTGAAACCTTAAGTTTTCCTGGTTTGAGTTGGCACTTCAAAAAGTGCTTCTCAGTGTGTGTGTATATACATACATACATATATATATATTGTGAATGTTTTTAGGTTTTTCGTTTTTTGAATGATTTTATTTTGTTTTATTTACTTATTTGTTTTTGTTGTGGTTTTGTTTAGAAATTAGAACCAAGTGGTGGTTTTTGATTGGTTGATTGGCGTAAAGAGGAGATATGTGTAGTGGTTTGTGAAATTATATAAATAAATTTTGTGGTTTGGAAGTGGTTTTTAATTGTTGAAGATAGTGAAGGATGGTTGAGCTGTGAATTGTCGAATGTTGGAGGTGTGCATCTATGGTTAGATTTTCTCAGGCTTGTTTATTAAGTGTTCTCCTTCATTGGTGGATAACTAACAGCTAAAAGTATTTCCAGATACTTGGGCAGTTGGTGTAACATGGGGTTTCGTTTAAGATGATTTTTACTTTTAACTTTTGACAGTAGAAGAAGAAAAGTGAAAACCCAAGTTTTTTAAGATATTGTTTGAATAATATGTTTTAAAAGAGTTTTTAAACTCAGAAGAGTTTTTGAGATTGTTTGGTTGAATATAATTGAAATTCCTTTTAGTCATAATATGAATTTTATGTTATTCTAGAAAAGTCTTTTTAATGTGTTCGGTTTAAAATATTTCAAATTATCACCTTAATGTTATATATATGTTCTTTATAAATAATTTAATAATTTATTACATAAACATGTATGTAACTGGCTTTTTCAATTATATTTACCTTAACTTTGGTTATTAAAATAAATTAAATTAAAATTACATATATATCCGTGCATAATAATTTGTACAAATTATGTCAATAATTTTATATGAAATTGTAATAATAAAGGTAACAAAAATTTATCTAAGTACTAATTTTCTTACAATTCATGTAAAACATAAGTTCCTATGTAGCAGTTTAGCAACCAATATTACTTCTATTTTCAACTCTTTTAGACCTTGCTCTGAGCTTTTTGACAATCTTTTCACATCTATTTTTTGCCCATCAAACAGTTTTCCAGAAGAAGCAACAGCGTACAATTCTTTTCTTCTGGCCTTTTATTCAGAAGAAGCAACGACCTTTTCTCTAGAGAAGCAATAGCAGACAATTCTTTTTTATGACCTTAAAGCAACAGAGACCTTATTTCCATAATTTCCTCTGCTTCCAATTCCATTATTACCAACTCTTTTCTTCTTGGCTTTTTTTCACGAAGAAGCAACAACTTAACTACTCCCATTGATAATAAAAGGATTAAACCTTTGATGCATGACAGACTAAACAATTACCCTTACTGTTAGGATTGATCACAAAACATTACATGCATTAGCAAGCTTAAATATATAGAACAATTGTCAATTAAATAGATAGTTTTAAAATCTATAGATATTCAAAACAAGTAGCAAATGTATACCTCCTATGCCACCGACTGTCAAGAGAGAATGCATAGCCACACCACATGTCTCTGTTAAGGCCATTGCCCCCACAACAAACAAACCAACTGATGAAACTGTCTAGAGTTTAACATCTTTTCTTTATCAAGCTCTATCAAACTTTGAGAAGTCAAAGCACGAGAGAACATGTTTGTTTTCCATCGATGCAAAAACCACACAAATGAAAGGACAATGGCACCCCTTCATGCCTGTGAAAGTTACTGCAATGTAGCGGTTGATGTTCATATCAACCCACAAACATATCATAAGTATCCATCAAACCCATCTCTTAAATTGCAAAAACAAACCAAAAAACCAAAACCACACATAACCCAAAAACTAAAAATATAAGCAAATCAAAACCCATCATGGTAAGGACAATAAACACAACAGTGGAACAAGTTCTAGATAACTAAGGGCTTGTTTGGTTTCGTTTTTATTTTCATATTTTATTTTTGAAAACAGAAAATGGAGGAAAATGCGTTTGATTATTTATTTTCAAAAACAAGTTTTTGGAAATTAAGAACATGTTTTCAAAAATTTAAAGGTGAAAGTAAAAAATGATTTTTTTTTATCATTTTCAAAAATCATTTTTATTTGTACAGTAAAACTTAAAAAAATAAAAACATTTATCTTTATAATTTATATTAGCATTTTTAAAAACAGTTTGCATTTAAACTTACTTTCAGTTTTTATCTATTTTTAAAAATAATACTAAATAGTTTTTTATTATTCGTTTTCGAAATATATTTTAAAAAATACTATCAAACGTATTATCGTTTTTAAAAATATTAATTTTAAAATATATTTTTTATTTTTAAAAATACAAACATTATTTTAAAAACATATCCAAACAAACCTAAAACTTGAGAAAGTAAACTGATTGATGTTCAAGCAACATCATTGCTAATTCACTACTATTAAAATTCAACAAAACTCTAATTCAAAAGACATACCCCTATCAAAGTTACAAAAAGAGCAATCAAATAGATTCTCCACCTAAAAAGGAACTCAAATCCTTAATTGGTTACGCAATTACAATAAAAAATCATTGGTAAACAATTCCATCTATGATCAAAAACCTTATGAATTCAACAAAAACAAAAACCAATAAACAGCTTTAAACAGAAAAATATTGAGTCTTTATTGAAGCAAGTTCTATCAAGAAATGACATCAAAAACTACAATGTCTACACAAATAACCTCATTTTATACATAAGAAATTCCAAAAATAGTAAAATCAAATTCTTTAGTCAAAGCAACAGAACTAGAACTACAGATCTTACTCACATATCTTTTCACTAAACCAAAACCAAAAATAAAAAACACTCGACATAAAAAAAAAAAAAAAGTCCATTGTAATGAAGAATACTAACAAAACAGTGAGAGAGATAAGCTACCTCTCCAACACGGTCGATCCAGACAACAACACCGACTCTATTATGAAAGTTTCATTAAACATTTTTTGCTTCCCGTGTTTTTCTCCCAAAGCTCTTTTCACCAAAACTGATAATTGTGGCTTCACTTTAAAGCTCTTTCCAATAAACCATTTACGGGCTCAAAAAGAGTTTTTGGACCTTCTAAAAGCTATGCCAAACAAGCACTTAGCTGAGCTTTTCACATTATCTCCTATCGTCCTTGGTGAAAGTTGGTTTTATTTTCTTAAGGATTTTCTGCAGTTTTTTTTTTTTTTTTTTTTTATTAGCTTATGATGAGAAAAGATCTAAATATCTGTAATTATATTTTCTTGGTGAAAGGTGATTTTATGTTCTGTGTAACAATCAGGTTTGTGTTCATGTGATTCTTAGTTTCTCAAAAGTCAGAAGTGACAGTTCAAATTGGTCATATTTTGTAAAAAATACTAATCTTGATCATGTGAAGCATGTTTAATTTGGGTTTGTTTATATATATATATATATATAGAGTTAAAAATTAGAAGCAGTCATACGTATGTTTTTTCCTTTTGACAGCCATATGCATAGGAAAACTTGCTATTAGATCTTCTTTTGTATATATAGCATTTTGGTTTTGACTTTATATTTTTGTTTGTAGAAAGCTATTCTGATTAGCGTTTGAATTTTTAAGTTTTTTTTCTTTTTCAGGATAAATTTTTGTTCTCTCAAAAAATTGTACTTATATTGGATGAAGTAGGTACATCTTTTAGCTATAGCAAAGTACTTATGTTTGCATTAGATTTATTAGTCATTTGTGCTTTTTTCATGATTAAAAGGTGCCATTGGTTTTATTGAATGGCATGTAAAATTTTTAATTTTATGCAAACAACTGAAACTCAAGATATGTTCTTTTGTAGGAGTTGTGGTCCAGTGAAGTTGCCACACTTCTGTTGTAGTGGAGAGAGATGGAAGAATGACGAGTGAAATAGTTATCCAAATTGACCTGACGTAGAGAAGAAGCATTTTAAAAGAGCTATAGTTCTGGAAATTTTAATGGAAGTTTCCTAGTAGAAATAAAGAATGTAACATCTTTTTCCCCTTATTAGTAATACATATTTTTTCCAATAAGATGATATTTTATTGTGAGTATGTGACATCAATCCTCATTTTGGAATGGTTTGGTTTTCCATCATAGGAATTCAATGATATACTTACATAATTTCACAAAAATAATACTTAATATGTAAACGAAATTATTAATATGGCAATGTGCATGTAATTATTAATAAAAAAATTATTAATAATTTTGTTTTCAATATCTATGATAACATGCATGTAATGTTGTTTTCAATATTTATGACAACATGCATGTGATGTTGCTTTAAGAGTCAATAATGACACATATGGCAGCTTGCATCTAATGTTGTCATAGATGTAAATGGCAACATTAAATGTACGTTGACGTAACTTACCGCAACATGCAGTATGTGTTGTCATAAATCTTAAGAATGAACGTTTTCAAAACCCTTCAACACTACGACAACGTGTGCATCAGTAACGTGCACTTGCACATTGTGAAAAGCTACGGTAATGTGTGGCCTAAATAATTGTATGAGGAAAAGTTAATATTAGCTACATAGGTGAGTTTAATTGGCTTTTTTTATTTTTGTTTTTTATTTTTATCATGAGTTTAATTGGCTTTGTTTTGGAAATTTGTTCTTAAAAAGTGATATTAGCACATAGTTTTTTAGGATAAAATTACTTTTCACTAATTCGTTATAAGGGATCTCTTTTTAACAGTTTAATGATATTATATACTTACAACTGTAAGGTGGGGGCGACATCTTCAATAGTTTCTACGAAGAAAAGCTAGCTACAGCTAACTCGTTAGTTATATTTGGAAATGTTCTATTCATTTTTGTTGTGTCTTTTAACTTTCATTGTGGTCTTGATACATATGATGATTATCTTGGGTGTGATTTCTTGCAGATATCGATCCTTTTTTTTCAATGAGCTAGGGAATGAGGTTTGAATTTTTCTCCAAGCTAGGCCGGTGATGACCGGCAACGAATGGATGGTGATGCTTTGCTGCTGGGGGATATTTCATAAATATCTCCCATTTGTGCAACACTCAAAGATGATCAGGTGAATATCTTTATCCATTAATTGTCCGCGTTAAGGTTAGGTCAGGCTATGCCTTTAAACTAAAATTCCTTCAAACTTAAGGCAAAGGGACTATTACATTCAAACTGGGATAGTGGCAAACTACGGCATTCAATTAGGGTGTTGAGACCTTTAAAGTTTTCATGATTTTTTTTTTTTTTTTTTTGGTTTTTTGATGGGTACAAATTTATAGCTACTGGACAATGTAAGAATTAATTCTCACACATACAAATATGATGCATAAAAGTTTTGTAACATATTTTCAATTGTTAATCCCCCACGTCAAATTAATTTTTATAACAGTTATAATTTAGGATAGAACTTTTGAGTGTAGCTATATTTGCAAAACATTCATTTGCCATGGATTGCTAGATATCAGAAAAACGATTGTTTTTAGTATATGAGTTTATGATTACATATATGCTTTTCTACCTGATATATTGCACTCTTTAATAGCCAGGAAAGGTTGGTGAAGTTGAATACTAGCTAGTGGCATTTGAATGTACACATTGCACTCATTTGAGCATTGATGATTAATTAGGATTTTGTGATATATATTCTAGTGCAAAGCAGTTGCTCTATATATTGCTCCATTTAATGTCTATAGTCATAGTTCTTTCCTAAATCTGCCTACTTTCTACCAAAATCTTGTGCCCAAAATCCTTTTCTAGCATCTTCTAATTTATGAGCTGTGGGGCAGAATCAATGCATCGGATCCAGTCGGGAAGTGACTTTAGTTTCTTGCGTTTTAAGACATTCACATCTTCTAGCTTTCCTTCAACTGCATATATACTCACCTTTTTTTTCCTTTTTCTCCTTTTGGGTTTAGCTGATGTTGAATTATGGTCACTTTTAGTATCGATATCAAACATTAAAAAAGACTACCAACTAAAGGATTCAAAGACATGACTAACATTAGAAGAAACTTGAAATATTTTCAAATACTATACAAACGGCATTTTAATTTTTCTAAAACACATATAAATTGCAGTCTATAAAAATTTCATCTTTGTTTAAATCAAAGTCTAAAGTCTAATCACCTTAATTTATGCAAATCCTTAATTGGCTAATGAATATGGTTCAATCTTTTACATCAATATGCCTTTGATTCCCCTGATTTCTTTTCTCTGAATACATTTGAGATTTAATCTTGGCATCTAATTATTCTACTCTTTAAGTCCTCTTCCAGTGACATTTTCCAGACAGAAACATTGAAAATTATGTAATTAGCACCAAATATTGAGCCCTAAAATCATGAAAATTTCGACCAGTTCAAACTTTACTCGTTTTTCTAGCCAGGATTATCCTCTTTTACTGTTCAATTCCAGATGAAATATTGGAAATATTTCTATTTAATTTGTGGGGCCAAGTACACGTTAGTTGGTACATAATTTGTCGACTTTTGCATGGGGGCCCTTTTCTCTTCCCTGCGGCCAGCTTTGAAGAACAAAGTACAGTTGTTAGTTTCACATGGTCCACGAAACTCATCAATTTTTTATTGTTGAAAATTTATAAAGAAATGAATAAAAGCGATAATTTCATTTGAGTCTGTAGAATTTAATAAAATCTCACTTTTTTAATGGGTATTGCATTAACTCAATACCTAGTCCCTGAATATTCAAAAATACATCGATTTAATCCATTTGGCCGGTTTTCTAACTGTAAAACCTAAGATTAGGATTTGAATTACACCCCTAGTCAGCTGGTCAAACTTGTGTTTAGTTAAAAATTATATTTTAAAAAAATAAAACTTAAAAGAAAAAAGATAAGAGAAAAAAATTAAGGAATTTCAATTTTTTTTTTTTAAAAAAAGAAATCTCAAAGACCTCTTAGTTTTTAAACTAGATACTCCCAAATCTAGAAGGATCTGGTGAAGGGGGGAAGTTTGCACATGCCTCCCCATGGTGGTGTAGAGATTGAGGCCCTAGTCTCTATTGATTTGTGCTTTGTTGTGGCAGAGACGAAGGTTCAAACATCCATCTCCATATTTGGTTTTGTTGAAAACTAGATCTGTGTATAAACATCCTTATTAGGTTTTGTTGGAAAACAGATTGGGGCCTTGGTCTCCATCTGTGCTTTGTTGTGACTTTGATTTGGTTTCGAACGAAACCAAATTGTTGTTGTACAGATGTAGGTTCAAGCCTTCATGTCCATGCATTGAAAACTAGATAGAAGTCGATCTAGTTTCTAATGTAATCAGGTCGTTATGGGAAAGGTGGAGGTTCAAACCTCTATCTATATGTAGAGAGATGGAGGGTTTGGTTTGAGATGAAAAGTTTGAATGGAGATGAAGGGTTTACTAAAGATTAAGGTTTGAAGGCTTGGACACAAATGCAGGGTTTGGGAGGAGATAAAGGGTTTAGAGCCATGAGCATAAGTGGAAGGTTTGGAAAGAGAGATGGATGTCTTCGATTGGTCAAGAACAAGATTGATGCCTTTGATCCAATTCGCACCAGATCAAACTTTATTTGGTTCGATCTAGTTCTAAACCAAATCAATTTCATTTGGTAAGTTTGATTTGGTTCGAACCAAAGTAAACTTTACATGATTAGATCTGGTCTTAAGTAGATTGAACTTCATTTGGTGAACATCTAGATTAGATCACCACCAATTTTTTTTTTAATAAAATCTTTTTAGAATCATTTTTTTTTATATAAGTTTTATGTTTTTAAAAATAATCTTCATCGTCCATTCTAAGATGAATGATAGAGATTAAACTTTGTTTTAATTTTTTTATTGTTATTATTTTTTTGTACTTTAAAATAATTTTTAATAATTTTTAGTTTATTTTTTTTAATTTTTAATTTTTAAAAAATTAATAATTAATTATTTAAAGTATGTAGATTTTATTTAGTGTTAACATGTGTCTTATATATATTTAAAGATAATAATACTCGTGAAACCATTCAGTGCCTGTTTGGGATCTCATAGGAAGTATTTTTCTTTTTTTTTTTTGGTTTCTTAAAGCTAGAAGCCATTTCCAACATGTTTGTTTGGACCATGAAGAAGAACTTTAGACATTTCAAAACTCTTCCAAGAGAAGCTACTGAGAGTAGCTTATCCTAAAAGAGCTTCCTGAGAAAACATGGGAAGTCGATTTTTCATTTAATGAAACTTTTTATTTTCACTTTTACCCTCTAATCATTTAACAGCAAATAAAAAATTCCACTATTGTCTCATATCTCCGTTTTGTTGCCATTCCTCCATCCACCATGTCCAATGAATTCAATCACTGCATCACTGAACACCCTAGTCATTTCTCTAGTCAATTACTCAATTCATCATCGAAACCATCTTAACAAACATCATTGCATTACCAAACACCCACTCCATCAAACCCTCCAGACACCCAATTTAATTCACTATGGAAATAACCATCGAACATGCAGTCCATCAGTCCCCTCAAACACCTAGATTGAAGGAGAAGGGAGAACAGAAACCAACCAAAAAAAAGAGGAGAGAGACAGATCAGAGAGGGAGAAAGATTTTGGAAGAAGAGGAGAAGGGTACTTGGAGTCTTGGCTGCTATTCATGAAGGAGGAATAGATAGAGAACATTAATCGATGGGAGAAGAAAGTAACGGTGTGAGAAGAGTGAGATATTGGCGTGAAGGAAGAAGAATAGATAAATGAAGTGTTGACTGGTTGGGTTTTGAGAGACTGAAGGAGAAATATTGTTTTAATGTTTTTTTTTTTTTGTTTGTTTTGATATTTTATTTTTTAATAAAATCTTAATATAAGGTAAATAGATATTATTATTTATGTATTTAAATTAAAGTGTGACTACTATATTATAGGTAGGAAAAATTCTAAGAAAATAATAAAAAATTTTTATGGAAAGGATAGAAAGGTCCTATTATAATTTATAAAGTTTTTCAAATGTTTCAACCAAACAGTCCCAAAAACTCTTCTAAGTTGAAAAACATTTTTTTAATACATAATTCAAACAACAATTTAAGAGTTTTTACTTTTACTTCTCTTCTTTTACTGTCAAAAGTAAAAAGCAAATGCTATCCCAAATGAGCCCTTAAGTTTGACTAACAGTCAATCAATGGAAGAACTAAATTGATCTATTTTTTAAACTTCAAGGACCAGTCATCGAGTTACTATAATACCCATAAAAAGAGAATTTTGATAAACTTTAGGGGTCAAAAAAAAATCACGAGAAAAACCTCTTTTTTTTTTTTTAATACGTTATTCTTATTCTTTTCATTTTTTTTAATTAAATTAAATTTTGGTCGGCTCGTCAAATCTAACCAAAAAGTTAAAGTGCAAGACAATCTTTTGTTACTTTTCAATTTGTTTACCTTGTCAACAAGATACTTTCTTAGTACGTGTCAAAAAAAATGGTTATTTTCTTAGTAGACATCATTGACTCACTTGGATGCCCACAACAAACAGCTATAGCCTGTAGCCGACCCACCACATGACCCACCACATGACCCATCCGGTGGGATGATAATTAAGGAAGCTGTGTCTTCCACGCCTCCGGGAAAAGTCAATTGTCCCATGGAGTAATAATCACAATTACAACCACAAATATTGATCTCCATTATCTGAACGCGTTTCAGTCCTCGAGTCTATGAGTCCAATAGGTCAAAAAGGGTCTTAAGTAGGGCCTATTTAGCACTAAGCAGGACTAATCTTTTAAATTAGATACCCAATTTTCTATGTATGGTATGAAAGTAAGATTATGATAACACTAGATCAATTCATGTATTTCATGTTCTGATTCAAGAGCTTGGCAAATGTTAATTGCATCTCACTAGAGATCTTGTGGATGGTTTCTTCACCAGAAATGCTATGAATATATTCCGTCACCCAATAGATTAGTCTGTAAATTGGATCCTAAATTCAGGTAGATTAACTTAATTTCTTGTCCAATTGTGAAAGATTTTAACAATAAATTATTTATGTTAGCAATAAGTTGTTCATAAAAATATGTACAGAATTCCAACAATTTGATCAACAACAGGAAAAGATTTGCTTCCTTGTATGTATATAATTCCCACTAATTCTTTATCACTTATGAAATTAAAACCCCATCTAGTGATCATCTTATGGAAACCAAAGTAAATTAATATAAGAATATTAGAAAGAAAAGGAAACAGAAAATCAATAAGATGTACACTTAAGAAGATTAATACATTTAACACATTATTATTATTATTATTATTATGTTTTTTACATAGAACTGCGATTAATAAGGTGATCAGAGGAACATATATTATATATGAACACATTGTGATCATAATCATCACACAGTCACACACCAAACACAAAACCCAGATTTGGATTTGACCAAGGCCACCCTAATCCTGATCAAACCCCTGAACCAAATTGCCTGTATCATCAACTGATGATCCATTTTAATTATTACAAAAGAAAACATCACAAAAATGAATCAAACCTTAAATAATGAAATATCCTCATGATCATCCTCCTCTATGCAAGGTGTTGTTCCCAACTGAAGCCTCCCAGGCAGCTCCACTGCTGGTGAAGAAGAAGGAGAAGAAAGGCAAGAGTTGGAAGCATTAGAAGCAGCCAAGACCAAGCTGCCTTCACTCCATGCCCTTCTCATAGGGTATGACACGTTCTTGTACTTGTGCAAGTTAGAGGGACAATTCCTTGATTTGTTATTGGACTTACTATGGAGAGCACAACTGCAGTTGCGATGGTAGGGACGGCGTCCTATGTCGGAGTCGCAACCGGAGAGGCAACCCTCGTATATGCACCGGAAAAAACCATCGGCGGCGGATGATGCAGTGGCCATTTTTAATGTTGGTTGGTTGGTTGATCCCTCTAAGGCCAGCCAAAAAAGAAAATGACTTTTTCTGGGCCTGAGAGGGAGAATGGCATTTTATAGAAAGTAGTTAATGTAATTATATATAATCAAGACAAAAGCTAGTTTGTTTGCGATGTATGAGCCGTGTCTTTTGGGTGCTCGTTAGACTTCGTGTCCATGCATACACGTGCTTTTTGGTTTGCTTTTATGCGTGTGTGCGCCACTAATTAGCCTCAAGTTTTGTAAGATGATTTTGAAATCATCCGATGGTAATTAAATCTATCATGCTCATGTTAATTATATTTGTAAAAATTTTGATGAAAAGTTGAAGTGATCTATTAAGTATTTCATTTCGACTTAACATTCATGAATTGTAAATTCAAGTTATATGTTAGTTTCATCTTCTCAATTTTTAAGTTTTGTAACAATCTAAAAGTGTAGTACATAAAATTTCTTAGGTGGATGGTCAAGAATTTTTAAAACTGGACCTAGGTTAGAATAATGTTACACAAAACATTGTTGGTACGGGTTTTGCATAGAATGATAGGAAGAACAAAAAATTATCATTAGTTAGAACCATTAAAGGCTAAAAATTTCAGGAAATATCTAACAATTCACTTTTAAATATTTAATAATGTAAATCTCTCTTGAAGACCTAATTACCCAAAGGAGTACTGTATATCTCCTTATAACTCAAATAGTTGTACACCACCCTATTTACCATTTTTTTTTTCGATAACTAGTACGAATCTAAAAAACAACCGGAACCAAGATAGAATACTAGGGGCATGATTCGAAGAGCGATTTTCATCTGGAGTGAGCAACTCACACAAAAGTGAGAAAGCAACCCGTACAAAAATATGGGAGAAACGCACAATTTTAAGTGGAGGAGGGGCACTTTGGGTGTACAACCCGTGACTTGGCCAGAGTGACGGGTGGACAACCTTTACCAATGAGCCAAAGCCCATCAACTCTATTCACTTTTAGTGATAGGGATTTAATCACTCTTATCATGTACATTTTATAAATA
The DNA here is from genome assembly GCA_021234005.1 of Nephelium lappaceum. Taxonomy (NCBI): domain Eukaryota; kingdom Viridiplantae; phylum Streptophyta; class Magnoliopsida; order Sapindales; family Sapindaceae; genus Nephelium; species Nephelium lappaceum. The sequence continues at coordinate 10,839,428 of CM038002.1, forward strand.
CATATAAGAAATTTTTTCTCTTTGGTAAAAGTAAATGTCTTACAATTATGAGAATAAATATTTAAATTAATTAATTGTAATTTATCTTCACTGTTTACTCATTTAACATCAACTAAACAAACAAAAAGGCTTGTTTGAAAACTTGAAACAATTTCGTGACGCGGAGAGAAAGAGAGACAGGATAAGTGTTGGGTGGGAAAACGGTGGAGGAAGTAGCTATCAACAAGACACTCATAGAATGCCTCAAAAGCAATTCATTTTTTTTCTTTTTTTTACTATAATTTGTAGGTTAGTATTTTGTGTAATCCGTACTTTAAAATATATAAATAAAATTATCGTTAGTATCGTCAACTATTAGTTCGTTCTACGGAAATTAAGCTTTCACACTATTGGTGTATTATAGATTTTGGAAATATATTGGTCTAGAAGACCATTGTATCCGATATTATTATACACAATTTCTGGAAAATGTTTCGGCAAGGAATTATTCGTTTTGGAATTGGCTATGAAACCTGCATAGTATATAGGCCTAAATATTAATATTTAGAATTTAAATGTTCAACCAATTTGAGTTATATATATATATCCACCTAGAGTATCGATATACTTAAAAAAAAAAAAATGATTACATTCTAAAATTATTAATTATAATTTATTATATCTCTATTATATTTGATTACCACTAAATGAACTATAATATGATATGTTTAATTATAATTAGCAATAATAAGGATATAATAAATTACAATAAGTAATTTAGAATACAATCATTTATTTTTTTGTTTGAGTTAAATGTATCGATATCAAATATATCGTAGAATGTGTCATATATATTTAATATCATTTATATAAAAGATAATTTGAACATGAAATATTTCTAAATTGAATAAATGTTGTTTAGTTACCATCAAAGTGTTAAGTAATGTATATATTTTTCTTTTTCAAAAGCTGAAAATATACATTTACTGGTACAAGATTTTTTTTTTTTTCTTGTAAAGCCGTTTATTAGTAAAAGTTGATCATAAATTTTTTTGAAAACCAAAACGATAAAGAAAAATAAAAAAGTATACCATTTTGTGGCTCATTTTGCACCTCAGATTTTAAGTGGTAATAAATGTGTTGAAGATATGTTCAAAACTTTATTCCAAACTTTTGGCGTAGACACATGCACATAGAAATTTTTATTTCAGAAAAATTAAAACCAAAGCGACCCAATTGAAGAAGTCCTAACCAACACGACTACCTAGAAATAAGTGCTCATAGCACATGATTAGTGTACTAATATTTCACTAATCTATGCTTTATTTATTAATTGTAAGCCACAATCTAAGCACCATCCAAACTCCAAAGTAAACATATGAATATTTATATGATCATGATTTAATGAAGTTTGGTATCACCAGCAAACTTCCACGGCAAATTACGTACCATATTTGTTTGTTATACATCAATTTTGGTATTTATTTCGGGTCTACTTTAATAACTTCTTAATCTTAAAATTGCTTTAAGGATTCATTTATAAGTGTTTTTTCATCATCAAATTACTTCTTAATTAATAACTAAATTTACTTTTACACCTATTAATTTTATTGCATTTAGCTCATATAAGAGAAAATTGATACTTGTTAGGGCTAATATATAACACATAAGATTTAATTAAAAAAAAAAAAAGAAAGAAAGAAATCCATTGAAAGCACAAATATATAAAGGATTACAATTAATCTAAGATGTCTCAGGATCAAAATCTCTATGCTAGGAGTATAATCTTCTATCTGTATATAATACCGATATAACATGGCAATCTAAAACCAATTTAGTGATATTATGAGCTATACCTTATTATAACACCTAGACACAAACTCCACAAATTACTAAATACACAAAGACTTAAGTAAAGAAATAATATCTGAAATAACAAAACCGACGTCTACAATGGAAGAATGGGGACACTTAATAACAAGACCAACATACTGCGTTGTACAAAGTAATATTCACTAAGTAATTTGTTTGTGTGTGTGTCTCTCTCTATATATATTATGAGAAAAATAGGCATTAATTATAGGGTATCCATTGCATATGCTTGAGGGCTCATTTTAGAAACATGTATTAAAGGCCTATGATTATCAAAGTATCTAAAACGGGCTTATCTGTCGCCCGTTTTAGATAAATTGAGTTTCCATCATGAGCAGATAGGTGTACTTTACACCCGATTTAATATCCAGTATTGTTATAGTGTGATAAGAATCAATACTGGGTTCATATATAAGTTGGTGAGAGGTAACAAAAATTTCAGATTTGTTGAACATTCTCTAAAGGTAAATATTCATAAATTTGATATTACTATTGTTTGCACTTAATTAAAGATTTAACTGCACTTAATCAAAGATGTAATTTTATTTATTTAAAATTTTGTAAATATGTAATCATTAACTGGGGCTCATACAGATCAAGTCAATGGTTCAAGTAAGGGTGGAAAACAGTGCAAGTCAATGCATTGGATAAGTAATGAAGAAGTGGTAGCCAAAGTAAAAGTTGACTGCATGGGACTTTGGTCCGGGTTGCTGGCGGGCTTGTGTGAAGAAAATAATGGTAAACATGGTTCCCTTGTTTTGATGTACTAGCCAAGCTTCGAACTTTAGAAGATACTATAAACTGGTTTATTGTTTGGTTAACAAAATATATTATGTCTTAAAATTTTATGTACTATTTATGTTATGACACATTTTGAATTTTTGATGCATGGTGATTTCAGGTGATATATATATATATGAATTTTATTAAAATCAACTTATATGATTCAATTTGCTAAGTGAGAGAATTAAGCATTTTCAAAATTTTAGTATGCATTCCCGTAAATGTTGTCAAATTTTCCTACTGAATTCCACGCCTACTTCTCCTAAATTTGCTGTTGCTTGACAATTTCAAATTTGCAACCATGATAAACTAGCATACTAGCATTCTTAATCTTCTGATCAATCGACTTTCTTCTCTGTAAATTAATCATCTCTAATAACTCTAATGGTGATTAAAATTATGAAAATGTCATATATATATATATATATGTATATATATTGGCAGGTGCCTAGCACTTAGACAATTTGACTTTAACAGATCGGTAGTCAAATTTAATCATATATAATATATATATATAGATATATATATATATATATATATAATTGTGAATACTCAAATGCAACAAACAACACCTTGAGTTTAAAAGTTTATCAACAAACAAACTGGAAAAAAAAATTATAAAAAAAAGGAAAAATCGCAAAAAACCACTTAATCTATGAACCAATATCCATTTCCTACCTAATGTTTTATTTTTATTCAAAATCCAATTTTTGTTATTTTATTTACATAAAAGTTTAAAAAATGCAAAAAGACTCTTTTATCCTTGAAATTTTTATTTAAAAATATAATAATTATAGAATAATATTTTAAAATAAACAATTTATAGATTAATGAAAACCGATCTCCACCGTCTATCCATCTGTGAGATGGACGGTGGAGATCAACACACATCAAATTAAAAAATAAATAAATAAATAAAAATAAATAAATAAATTTTAAAATAAAAAATAATAAACTAATAAAAATTTATCTACATAACAAATTAAAAAATAAAAAATAATTGGAGACACAGATTAAAACTCTACCGTTCATCTATTTGGATAAACGGTGGAGATCCAATATCTTTGGATCTCCACCAAAAACACCATCCATCGGACACAATCATCAATAGCAAACCATCATCAAATATTATCCATCACCCATAAATACTATAAAACCATCTATAACACCATCAATACCAATTGTCCTCTAAACCAAAGCAGACCTCATAACCATCTAGTCTCCTGAACCAAAACACCATCAACAGCAATAGCCATTGAGAACTCCCAAGAACCATACTCCCCATAACCATCCAAACCCACCAATCGACCATTAGATCGGTAAACATCAACAACATCATCCATTAAAAAAAAAAAAAAAAAAAACCCAAAAGGTTAAAGCAAAAAATAAAAATAATAATAATAAAAAATAAAGAGGTTCACCCATTTGGGTTTGAAAGGTGGGTTCATCGTCTTTATCAATGATGGTTCATCGTTATCCTCCTAGGTTCAACTAGGTTGGGATTGAAAGATGGAGATTAGAACCAAGAGATAGATGCTTAAATTTGGGTTCGTTTTCAAATCTGAGGTCTTCAATGGGTGACCTAGATGAATGCACCCAGACTCATCAGAGACCTAGGTGGTCTTCGATGGGTCTCCAATGGTAAAGATTGGAGACCCACCATTAGAGACCCATTGGAGACCACCTGAGTCTCTAAATGTGAAGACCAGTTGAAGATCACGAACCAATGCCAAACCCTTATAAATCCATTGCCTTCATTGTCGAACCTATTGGCCATCATCGTCGTCGAACCCATTAGTCGTTGCCGTCAAACTCATCTAAAAATCTTGTCAAAGATAGAGAGGGAGAAGAGGAAAAAAGGAGAAAGAGGCAAGAGAGAAAGGCAATTGAGAGAAAAAATAACATTATATTTATTTATTTATATATTTTTATATTTAAATAAAAATATCTTATTATTTTTTATATTTATATTTATATTTTTATATTTAATATTATTATTTTGATTTTTTTGATTTTAATTAATTTTCCATTACTTTTCCCTTATTGCCCTTGGAGTCAAACTGTCAACCATATCAACATTATAGATTCTGTGATCGTCAGAGATATTAGGGTCCTTTCATATGCATCAAGGGGGGGATTTTAGATATTTATGTTAATGTCAAGTTATATTTTGAATAAATATGAAACAGTAGATTGCAAAATGGATATTGTTTCAAATGTCAGGTTATTTTTTGGGATATTCCTCACCTCACCCCTCTCCCCCTCCCAAAAAAAAAAAAAAAAAAAAAAACAAACAAACATCAAACATAGCAAACTATGATTGTCATGAGTTGTCGAGCTTAAAGGCGGAGAGGTAGAGGCGAGGTAGCATTGCCACTGAGCTTAAGGATAGAGAGGCAAAAGCATTGTTTTTATTGTTGAAAGTATGACATTGGAGAGAGATTGGCATTGGACGAAGCTTGAGATCATGTAGGAGATGAGAACGGCTTTGCAGAGAGAGAGAGAGAGAGAGAGAGGTTAAGGTTAGAGATAGAAAGGTTGAGGTTTGTTGGGTTGGAACAGTGATTGACAGCAAAAGGTTTGCTATATTTCCTTTCTAATCTAAGGGAACACAAAATGGCGCCGTTTTGACAAAACTATTTATAAAAAAATAATAATAATAAGGCCATGCTAGGCGGCTGATTAGGTGGCTTTAAGCAGTTCTAAGTGAACCAATGCCTAGAACCATTGATTTGAACTATTTCGATGTGGTGACCAACTGCCTGACGACTAATTTTTTTGATTACCTATATATATATAATAACACAAAATGTCAAAAATAGTATTCCAAAGGGTTTGATTCAGATCCTACATGGATCCATCCATCCTTTATGGGATTCTCTATTTTTGTCTCGTTATTATAAGCAAAAATTAAATTAAATATTTTTATATAAAAAAAAAAAATCTACTAGCAAATTGATCTAACTTATAATTTGGCTATCGGACCTCTTTAAATGCAAATATTATTGATTTATATAGATTTCTTTATTCATTTTTTTTAAGTTGATATCGAATAAGTGAGTAGAAAGTTTGTTAGGAGAAGATCCGGATATAAAAGGAAATTATATGGATATCTACTTTTACTCATACAAACGGGTAATATATATCTAATAAGAATTGAACTCTATATCCTTTTGGAAAGTGAAAAAATATACAACTACCTTTCGTGAGAGGTGGTGTGTATACATATATATATATATATATATATATATAGATTCGTTATTTAGCTACAGAAGATTAATCATACCAATTAGGAAATTGAAAAAATAAATACTGTTTAATACACTCTAACCTATTTTTAAATGTGTCTAATCAGATTTTCGGTGCCAACTGCCAACTAGTTAGTTGACAAGCTCTTTTGACATTGTAAGTTACAAAGTTGCACAAAAGGGTTTTTTTTTTCCCCCCTTCAAATCTCATTCATAACATGGTAGATAGATAATCAAATTCTAGAAAAAAGAAAAAAGGTGGTAAAGAAAGAGATCAGAATACTTTGAAGTCAACAGAGTGAGTCTACTACACATTCACTTATAAATTGAGTAATACATACACTACTCCTTCACATCTTTAACCAAGATTTGAGTCTCACAATCACATATGTTATGAGATAGGTTTTTTTTTTTTTTTCCTTCTGTGATACGGCCCACGATTCAATACTTATTTATACTCTACTTCTTAAAATTAGGGAGTAGAGTATATAATTCCTGGAGGGCCACCCTAAAGTACCTTAGCATTCGGACATGGCACGGACTTTGTGGTAGGGCTGTCCGGTCCATTAGGCCACCTCCAATGGGTCCAACAAAACAAACCCGTTCGACAAGTAAAGTGGGGCATAAAACGGAGTATATTCGGCCAACCGAATCCAAGCAATCCACGTGTCGATCATCGAGTCAAATTCGGACCGAACACAACACATCTCCGGACCTCGTGCGTGCTCCTCTATCGCACGTCATCGTCAGTAGAGTCGGACCCACATAATAGTTCATCGTTTAACCTCCCTCGCAAGTCGCAAGTTGCAGTTTTGGTGTTGGCATCGCAGGGAACCGCCATGGGTGGTGGTAGCAAGAGAAGAACCGACAACAACAACAACAACAACAACAACAACAACAACAACAGCAGCAGTAACAACAGAAGCAAAAGCAAAGCAAAGAAGAGACCTGATATAAGGAATTCCTTGTTTGTAGAGGGTGGTCTCTTGTCAGATTGGCAGCAGCAGCAGCAGCAGCAGCAGCTCGGTTACTCTGCTAAAGGTGATGATCCCATCTGTGTTTTATTGAGAAATCTGATGGATGATTGGATTGGAAACCAAAAAGATGAAAACTTTTTTTATTATGTTTGTTGATAGTGGTCTATATATTAGTTGATTTGATGTTGAAGAGCTTATATCTGGTTTCATTTCCATTGGGTGGTGGTGAAAGTTTGTTTATTTACTTATTTCATTGTGGTAGGGTGGTGGTATCATTTGAGCTTTGTTTTGTTTATGTGGTGGTTGCAGGAAGGAATGCTAATGTCAATTCCAATTCCGGGTCCAAGTCTGGCAAGTCTAATCCATCAAAAAGTGGAGCTAGGAAGTCCAGTGGAAATGCAATTGGGTACCGGTACCCTTCTCTTCAATTTAAGGTATATATATCTCTGCTGGCTTTTTCGATCTTTTGGTGGTGACGAACAAGTAATGACTTTTTTTTTTCTTAATAGGATTATCACATTTTCAATTCAAAGTTTGTGTCTTTAGTTTTAAAATGCATTATTTGTATTACTTGTTCTGAATGATGAATTAGGGTTCGTATTAAGCTGGCTACTTTAATTGTTTCTTTCACTTATTTGAATTCCAATGCGGCTACTTGTATCCTTACTATTAGACGGTTTGCGATATATTTCAATTTTAACCTTGGACTTAGGTTGTTTTTTCCCTTCAATGTGAATTTGCTCTGTTGAAAAAAGATAAAGCCAAAGTATTGTTTTAGTCTAGATGGCATGGTTGTCTGAATGAGTGGAGGTGTCTTTCTAAGTGTGTCAGATGAAACCATCTAGCTTCATTGTCTAACAAAAATTTCAATATTTTTGGTTTCATGCAGGAGGATTTATGTCAGGAAACAAGTGTTTCTGGCAATGACAGAGATAATAATTTGGACAAGGCACAGCCAATTATTTTGCTTAATTCTCAGGATAGCAAAATTGTTGCTTATGTAGATGAAACGCCTACCTTGATGCCCCATAATGTGAACTATAGTTACGATTATGATTCAGGCTTTGTGCTAGGTGATAGTTCCCATAGAGGATTGGGGTTTTGTGATGAATCTGAGACAATGCAAAGTGGTACAGCTTCATCCTCGAAGCAGATGAAAGGGCATGAAGTGTCAGGTTCTGATTCACCATTCTCCAATGCAGAAGTGGATGCTGATGAGAACATCAATCAAGAGGAAGGTGTTGAGATAGCTGAAACAGTTGTGGATCATACTCTGTCTCCAAAGGAAAACTCAGGATTCTTGTCTATTGGTGGCATGAAATTATACACGCAAGATATGTCTGATGAGGAAAGTGACGATGAAAATGATGGGGGTTCTGTGGATAATGAAAGCTCAGAGCCATGCTCTGAAAGTGGCAGCTCAGAAAATATGTTGGATAGTGATTCAGATATTGATGAAGAGATTGCTAAAGATTATTTAGAAGGAATTGGTGGGAGTAACAATGTTTTAGAGGCCAAATGGCTGGTGGAACAGGCTTTAGATAGTTCAGATGATGGGAATTCCTCGAGCAGTGGTTTTGATGGTACTTTACAAAAGTTGGGTGGAATTGCTCTTCAGGATGCATCTATGGAATATGGCATGAAGAAGGCCCATCCTCGGTCAAAGAAAAAATTGCCTGTAGCTGCTAGAGATTCTTGCACATTTCCTATGGATGACATTATGCTTGTAAAGGATCCAAGAACTGTTTCTGGGAAGAAGAAAAAGCATATTTCTCGACTTCCTCAGTCCTGGCCTCTAGAGGCTCAAAAGAGTAAAAAGTCCAGAAATTTTCCTGGTAAAGTTTGCTCCCATATGTTTATTTGGCTGTCATATATTTGTGTTCATTGTTGCAAATCTCGTCTTCTTTTGGGAGCTAAATTGGTAAGTCTGAGTTGAGCTGAGCTTGAAAAGTCTATTTAACCTAGTCTTACAGGAAGTATGATCTTTTTGGTTGATCAGTTCCATTCTTTGGAATCAAGTGATTTTGACATTAGAATTTCTCTTTCTGGTTTTGTTGTATTCTCTTTGAAAGATATGCTATTCAAATGAGTAATACTCTAAATTTTTCTCATGGATAGCTACTTCCATACTTCAACTCAAAATAGTTACATTATGTTTTCTTTTCGATTTATCCTTTAGGGTATGTTTGGTATGTAGGATTTGGGGTGGGATTGAGATTTATTTTTTTCTATTCTCCCTCATTCCACGTTTGGAGCCATTGATAGGAATGAATTTTCCATTCCTGGGCCCACCTCCATTCTCATTCAACTTGGGAAATGGAATCCAAAGTTGAACCATGACTTTCCAAAATCCCAAGTTCATGGGATTCCCTTTTTATTTTTATTTTTATTTTTTCATTTGATCCTCTCGCTCCACAAAGTCACAAACTTTGTCTCTATCTCATCTCCACCACGCCGACGCACCACCATTATAAACCGCTCTTCGTCTCTCTTATCTCCTCCCCATCCAGACGAACCAGCAGTGGCAAGAACCTCTCTACTTTCTTTTTTTTTTTTTTCCCTTATTTTTTCTTCCTTCTGAGTTGGGATCTGGTTTTGGGTTCGTCAAACCCAGAAC